>CM068957.1:105395996-105409306 GCA_035128595.1 Eptatretus atami | reverse complement strand
CTGTCACAAGTGCATGGAAAATGCAGTTACGAACCAGTTTCGCCCTTGTTAGGGCATCAACAGGGCAACATATCAAGCTTCCATACATTTATGACTGAACTTTCACTTTGGTAAAGCAAGATATTACCTTCAAGGCCCAATTTGAAGTAAAAAGCCTTTGCCTATCATGTGGAGATCATTGTTAACTGATGAGAGGAGGGAGGTTCGACTCATTATAGGTTTGTTTCATTGGGCATGTATTTGACATTCCATTTGTTTCATACATTTTTCCTTTTTGGTGGTGTTTTATTATTTACAGAATATGTATGACGTTATTTATTGACCAACAAAAGCTTCTCTTTCATAAATTTTATATTTTTTATTGAAATATGTTTCTTTTAATATAACTGGAAGTACCCGCTCCCTACGGGAGTGGCCAGGGAGGATTATGTTATTGTCCTTATTCAAATGTGTAGTTCAAAATACCTCTCGCTGCGTAATTCAAAACACTTCACTGTACTGGAAAACGTGGGGATTGTAATACCCTCTTCCACATGGAGTGGTGCTACACGATACACATTTACATCGATAATTTGTGTCCCCCTCCCTTATCCGCCAAGACCACCAGCAAAGATAAAACACCCCTATGCACTAATTGGGGTCATGCTGATCCGATGTAGCAAGTCTGGATGTAATCGGCCCAGAACTGGAGTAGCATGACAAACAAACAAACACACACAGGGCCATAAATTATAGTAAGGATTTCCATTCTACCTCGTGCTGTGCTCTGCTTTGCTATTGGAAACAAATACAGGAGTTTCTCTTTGGTCTAAACATTAATATAATTCCATGGCCTGTTCTGGCAATGATCAGAAAGAAAGCAACCCGATTCATCAGTGCCTATCAAAGGCTAGCATCAAAACATTTAAGCCTGGTGTTGGCTTAGTGGTTAGGGTGGCGACTTGGAATCTTAGGGTCCTGAGTTCAAGCCCCGTTGGCTGCTGAATTGACATACACCAGGAAGTTGACTCAGCCTGTCATCCTTCCAAGGTCGGCAAAATGAGCACCAGTGTACTGGTAAGGGGGACACTGCATCAGCGGCATAGCCGTGTCCCAACCAATGATGCAACCAGCAGCCACAGGCAGCACTCGATAGAGAGAGATCAAAACATTTGTAGGATTTTACCCATAATGAATGCCTGAATATCAATTTTTTTCTCTCTCTTTTGACGAATGAGATTTCAGACTCCAAGGCTCACTTGGTACTGTGTCACATCACAAGATTATTATTGCAACGTCTATACTACGAACTATGTGGCTCTTACATTGTGAAACTAATGTCTATGTATTTCATCCTGTTGCCTGGCAGGGTTTGGTCAGACCTGGAACTGACCAATCAGGCCAACCCTGGCAGGGTTGGGTCAGAACTGATGTCTGGTTGAAGGTTCACTTTTCAGTTTATTTAGTACAAGTTCACATTATGGGATCACTCAAAAAATATATTAAAAAAGACCGATTCCAACTGACAACATATAGATCGAAGTTTGTTGTTGAGATGTTGTTGATCGACGATATATTGCTTTTTTGCTGACCCGATTTGTTCGGCTTTCAATCAATATGAAGAGAAAGACTCAAAAAGAAGCTCTAAAAATTAAATCGACAAAATATGGGTGTCACAAAATCCCTGTCGTTTGAACAATCAACCCACACGACGATAATACCACTGAAAACATGACCTTTCTACCGAAAGCATCGATGAGTTTCTATAAAATCATGTCGAGACAGGGACATTAGGAGAGATAATTGTACTTTTATATGAATTACAAGGACGTTAGTATGCAATGGATAAATCAAGTAAATGAACCTGTGATTGTAGCATTATGAACTCGGTGCTTAGATGGAATAGCCAAAAGGATTCAGCCAATCTTTAGAATACAGCACAAATGTTTTTCAAGGTTTCATTAAGAGCAGTCTTTGTACTCGTCCACCGAAAATGAGCGCTTTTACAAGCATTGTGACTGTGCTGCTTGAATCTGAAAGGGGCTAACAAGCATTCAGCCATGATCTAAAATGCAGGCAAGTGGCCATGAGCATTCAGACTCAAATACCAGTCTGTCAAAGACAATCCCAGTCAATTCACACTAGGGTATCTACTAAGAAGGATGCTTCACAAGTTCCAGCTTGCTGTGTGTGCCTCTGTCGTTTTGCACCATGATTTACAACTGCATCACCAAAATGGACATTTTTCTGCTTACCCACTGCCAGTTTATATTTTCAGATGTATATCATACAAGCACATCGCTTATAGATATTTTTCTACTGTGCCGTTTGCGGAACCAACTTAGAACATGATGTTTTATTTCATTTTAGTCTCGTTTTTCACTTCAGCGTATTATCGACATGTTCTTTGAAGTGACCTTTTGTACACGAGTCAAACAGGCCTTCCCCACAGTTCTCCCCGAATCCCTTTAGTGGACAATACATAAACAAATTGATGAATCTACAAACTTGTAGCTTGGAAATAGCATGCTATATTTAAGTTGAACATATCAACTTTGCATTTTCATTCCATCCATTTATTTTAATGCATAATATACATGTTCATGCAATTTTATATGATTATTATTTTTTCCATATATGTATATATTTGTGAGTTTGTTTAATTATTGTAAACTTGACAAATATCATCAGTCTTCGGACTGCCTTGTACAGTGTTTTAAGTTCTCAATAAACCAAAATGATTGAACTAGCAATCTTGTGTTTCATGGTATTTTGTTAATCTTCATTTTCAGGATTGCAATAATGTTATACAGTACAAGGAAACTTAAAAAGAAATCTGACCTGTGCTTTATCCACACCCCAATAACATATATCTCTTAACATAAATATATTAAAATTTCTACATTCATGCAAGGCTTATGGAGGAGCTTGTAGATGTATCACATGCAGGAGAAAGACGTCAGTATACTTTTACACTAAATAAATATATTAGCAGGTGATTGCCAAATAAATTCAGCTTGCAAATAAACTGCAAAGTAACCACAATGTTAGCATAAACTTAATCTAACTTTTTTGTTTACAATGTGGAGGCTTGTGGAGGAGCTAGAACCTAGAACGGATCAGGACGTAAAAAAAAAAATTAAAGAAACACGAGAAAGAGAGGGGAAAAACACACAAACAGCAGGGATAAGAGACAAAAACACACCGACAGTAAAGATTAGGGACTTCCGATTCCGGGTTGCTCCAAGCGTGTTGCTGGTCCATGAGTTCCTTGGTCCAACTCAACAAAGATAAGTTTCCCACACCAAGGGCATGTTCCCTTAACAAGTGGCTTGCTATTGCTTGCTATCACTTGCCAAGCCACCAATTCCGTATCAACCACTTTTCAAGTCGCTTGCCAAGCTGATTGGCAAGAGATTAAGGCCTAAGTCACATTTGGCACGGCGGCCGTAGGGTCTACAAAATCTATGGCCACTAGCAATTAAGGGCCGTCGCAGTATTTCCACGGTCAACAATGTAGCAGTCACATATGTTTTTATTTTTCGGGGAGCCGCCGGCGTATTTAGAATTGTGAGACCGAAACGTGGGGGTGCCGTTACGGTCTTTGACTTTGATGCGCACGTCCTTAGGGCGTCCCTGCGGCGGCCATATATTTTCAAGGCAGACGCAAGGTACCTCAAGGTGCCCGCAAGGCGACCGCAGGGGGCCCTAAGCGAAGTGCGCACGGACGGTAACGAAGTGGGTTATATACCAGTTCATTTTCTGAAATAAAATATACAGTTCGGATATACCAGCGGTATATATAACTGAATATACTATAACTATATATAAATATATTATATATTATATATAATATATATAACTGAAATATACCAGTTCGGAGTATAGGCAAACACCTTATACTCCGATCTCTAGCGGTAGCGCACGGTTGGACGCACGGTCAACGCAGACTGCCACGGAGGCCGTACGTAGGACGCACGGCGGCGTAGGGGAAGCGTGCGTCGACCCTGCATTGCCCGCAGGTAGTCACACAGACCGCAAGGCCACCGTATGTTGAACACAGGGACGCCTTAGGACTACCTACGGCGACCGTGGAAATAGTGCGGCTGCCGTAATTTTGGGGGTTGGCAAAATTCATTTTTCATTGATAAGAGCCTACGGCAGCCGCACGAATAACGCAAGCCCACCGTACCCCTAATGACGGTCGACGTGGAACACATCTACATCACAGCTTGGCTTGTCGAATTGCTATGGCCAACGTAGAAATGAAAAACGTTATAACTCCGCGCTATAATTCCAGGGCGACCCCTATGGCCTGTAAAAGATAGCCATACGGCGTAGGGCCACCCTGAGGCCACCTCAGAAACTCTGCGGCCGCCGCATGTTTCTGTCAATTCAGAGGGCGTACGGCCGCCGTATCCTAGCCGTAGAGCAAATGTGACTTAGGCCTATGAGAGGTGTTTGGCAAGTGGTAAGCGAGCTGCCTGTGAATGGAACACCACCGTATCTTAGCAAAAATGGTCTCCACAGTTTAATTGAAAATGATTGGTGGCTATTTCTTCAATTTTGCAATCACAGAAAATGATATTGAAACGTGCATTTCATACTTTCACTGTTACGCTTACTTTTCATTCTAATTCTTCAAAATCTATAAAACATGCAAAACCACTCCACTCTTCCCCCCTCCCCCAAATGCGCAGTTGAAGGTATAAGCTAAGCAAGGGAGCTCCCCTTTCTGACTCCCCGTTACTTTCTCTATATTTTCCTCTTTCCAATACTCTCTGTAACTACTGGTAACACTAAACATTTTTTGCGGGAAGTTGTCACAAAATGATCGAGTAAAATTGAAAATGATGGCCTGGATAGAATTTGCTGGAGTACCATGATATAATTGTTTACATTGAATACCGCCATGTTGTTAAGCAGTGCAGAGCACTCCATTCTGTTGCAGTGCTCGTGTGAGCGCTTTGAATCAAGCAAGCCGCTTGGCAAGTGGTCAACTAACTTGCTAACGGAATATGCCCCAGATACATTGTGTTTTACTAGTTTAGTTTCATTTCTGTGTTGTTGGTCATCTATTCATCCAATTTTCTCTGCCAACTCGTACCTTGTTATGTTGAATTGTCGAATTTGTGTCCTTGGTAAATTCTGGCCTACTGGTGTCAGGCTGGGCTTGTCGGGTTGCTGCTTCTGCCTTTGTTTTTGACCGCAAGTGCTTTGATTTTGCTCCTTTTATGCAAGGTATTGTTACTTCTGATACATCAGCTTAATACTTCCCCCTCTTCACTACAAAAAACACAACACCAAAAAAATCTTCACTCCAAGAAAAAAAACAAAAAAAAAACAACTAGAAGTACACTTGGAAGAGTGCATACCTCCGCCACATAATGCCTGATCCACGAGAACATATTGGGCCCAATACATTTTTGAAATATCATGCTATACAGTAATATATCATTTTGGCCCTAACTCTCAAAGGTGAAGAATCACTTTGAAATTAAACAATTCTCATATCCAAATCCGGATCTTCATCAAAATCGAATCAATTCGTCCTTGTCACACACCCAACCTCTCCACCAAGTTTCATCCGAATCCGTCCATAACGTTTTGAGATATCATGCTATATATTAGTTGACCCTATCTCTCAATGGTGAATAATCACTTAAAAAATTCTAGTAGTCAGATCCGGATCCGGATGTTCACCAAAATCTAATCAGTTCGTCCTTGTTGCACACCCAACCTGCCCACCAAATTTCATCCGGATCCATCCATAACTTTTTGAGATATCCTGCACACAGTCACACACACAGACAGACAAGAGAGGGGTGAAAAGACAACCTCCTTCACCTTCAGTGGCAGAGGTAACAATGAAAAAAAATTGAACTCGATCTGCCCTGCACTGTTACTCCTTCATTCCCTATCCCTTCTCCTTTTCATCATCCACAAACTGAATCTTCACTGAATAAAATGTTTCTTCCTTTAAACTCTGTCATCAACAACCCATTCATTCTTCTTCATCAAAATCTCTTTCTCTTCTTTTTCAGAAGGCTTGCCCCCCAAAACCTTTTCACTTCTAAACGCCTAGTTCATCCAGCCTTCTTCGCGTTTCCAGCAGCCCCATTTTCCTCCATGCCTTTCACGGAAAACATTATTACCACCCCACCCGTGAAGTCTGTTGCTGTATATCCAGTTTGGAATCCTGAGAAGTCCATTTTGCAGAGGTTATGTGCACAGACAATCAATTCCTCTTCACATACAGTCGTTGTGTCAATACGTGTCAGTACCCTCCCACCCACCCCCCATTAGATTCCCCCTTATCCCATCCTCTCTCAGCTTTCCCCTTGTCACACTTCAGCTTCCCCTTGCCTTGCCCCCTCTCATATCCGTCACACCCTCCCCCTCTCGTTTCTCCCACACCCTCCCCCTCTCGATTTCCCACCCAGCCGGCTCCCCCCACCCCCTCAGCTTCGGTCCAGCCCCGCACCCTCCCAGCTTTTCCATAGCCTGCACTCCCTCACCCTGGTTTGCCCCAGTCCTATACCCTCCCAGCTTCCCCCCACCCAGCTCCCTCTCCTTACTCCTTTCCACATTCCTACACCATACCAACAGCTCCTCATCCACTGTCTCTAACTGTGTAGACAATAAACATCTGAGGCCTCCACTCCAACCTCAAATATCTCCCAATTCAGGCCTCTTCTGATAAAACTGGGTATCCACCTTGTCTTAAAACAGAACCATAAATCCCACAGGACACCCCTGACTCCTTCGTGTCTCTCCCTGGCTATCGTCTCCTCCAGTTTGATTGACCCGAACCTCGTCCTGGTGGCCAAGTCACAATGTATATCAAGAACTTAATTTCTCACTCTCTGTGTATTACTCTGCACCCAACAAACCCCATGAATACCTTGGGCTGTGATTTCCCTTCTGCTCCCACCTCAAGTTTGTCTTCCAAACAGTGACAACTCTATCTACATGTATCTCTCTTTCATACGTCATTGACCAACTTTTAACCACTCATCCCAACTCTCTCTTCCTCATATGTGATGATTTCAATTGTCACCAGGCCAATTTTCTGGGTGTTGGTACCTCTCTCATCAGCCATGGCACTTCAGCAAAGGACTTCCATGACTCCATGGGACTGACTCAATCTGAACTTTCCCACCTGGACTTCTATCAATGGCAAATCCTCTCTGCTGGTTGACTGGCAAAACTGGAAAAATCCAGCCTTGACAGTGTGAAGAGATTAAAGAATTCTGTTAAGAGCAAGACGTTGGCTGTGAGAGTGGATGAAGTCGGTAACCCAAGAGTGGCTTTGGCCTTGGATGCCATAGGCAGAGAGTTTGGAGAGAAAATCGGGGTGCCAGACTGTATCAAAAAGTTTATATATGTCTCGGGAGACAGCCCTGATCTCATGTCTGACATTGAGGGCCTCCATCGATTGTTAAGAGAGTAGAAGCAGCATGTCCATGGGATAGTGTCCTGGTCTGAATCCAAATTGATGATCTGAGATCAAGCTGTCCATCTCCCATCTTAACAATGACATCCATTTATACTACTTCACATATCCCAATGAATCAAAAGGCAATGAGTCGAGGCAAGGAAAAGGTATGCAATTGCCTTGTCAGAGGATAATGTGGGATATTTAAATTCCAAAACCTCTTTGAATGATTCATTCTTTTGTATGCAACCTGTGGCTGATGGTTGCGCCATTGCTGGGAGTGCAAATGTGCCGCTGATGCAGTGCCCCTGTTCCCGGTAAGCTGGTAGTCATTTTACTGACCCCGGAAATATGACAGGTTGAGTCAACCCACCTGGTGTTATTTAACGGTACGACAGGGACTCAAACTCAAGGCCGTAAGATCTTAAGCCAGCTAACTTAACTGTTAAGCCAACACCAGGCTTTCTTCAAAGGATACTGTGGGATGTTTTATTTTCAAAGGATATTAACTATATGGGATCCTTAACTATAACCAAACCAAAATGCTGATGGCAAAGCATGAACTTTCTCAAACTCAAGGCTATGAAAACTGAGAAGTAGATCTTTGGCTCTCCGTCTGTTCTGAAAAAGATCCAACCCCAGAAGTTGTACTTGTCGTTCACCACACCACGTCTGCTTCTACAGTTTCAAATGTGGGTGTCACTTCAGACCCAACTCCTTCCTCAGTTCCCCACATTGCAAAAAACTATAAATCCATTTCATTCCATCTGAGCAATATCACTCAAATCCGCTCGTATTTACTTCAGAAGATTACTGAAACTCTGGTTAATGCTCTCATGATGTTTCACGTGGATTACTGCAACACGCTGTTAGCAGACTTGCCTGCTTTTTTTCTGTCATGACCTTACAACTCATTCCGATTACAGCTCGTAGGGCAGGCTCGTAAATTTGATCACATCACTCCAATTCTCGAAACACCCTACCAGCTCGCAGTACAGCAATGGACAGAGTTATAAAATTTCGCTGATAACCTTCAAAGCCAAAAATAAATTGGTTCCTGCCTCTATTTCTGATGTAGTCACAAATTACACCACTGCAAGAGAGCTGCGATCAAACAACAGCAATCTCCTGATAGTTATTTGCATGACGGTGAATACTTTTAGCAATCGAGAATTCCGCAGAGATGCTCCCCAACTGCATTTTGCTGCCTTTAAAAATTTGCACAGCCTCAATTACTATGGCTTTGAAATCCCTCTTAAAATCCGGAATCGTTGTTTTACACTGACTTTATCTGAATTTATATTCATCCTACCATTTATTTGTCCACATTCTCTTCAATCTCAATACTTTCCCCTCTTGTCCATCCAAAATGTTACGGACACCCATTGTCCATCCCAAAAAGCTTGTTAATACACCAAAAAGGCTTATACACCATAACACAATTTGATATGGCAAAATACATCACTGAAAACCCTCCAAGTTTTCAAGACAGCTGCTCACCACCATCTCAGATCATCCCCCATCCAAAAACATGATCCTTTCTACCCCCGTTAATCTCTCTCCGCCCCCCCCCCCACCACCACCACCACCACCACCCACCTCATCCTCCAAGCCCACCTCTTTCCAAATGTACAGGTTTATTTTTTATTTTTGTATACCATGTT
This sequence comes from Eptatretus atami, assembly GCA_035128595.1. Lineage (NCBI taxonomy): Eukaryota > Metazoa > Chordata > Myxini > Myxiniformes > Myxinidae > Eptatretus > Eptatretus atami. The sequence goes on along the minus strand of CM068957.1, from coordinate 105,400,225 downwards.
GAGGCTCGTGTAAGAGCTAATACACAGAACATATAACAAGGCAGGAGACAATAGGGGTGCGAGAGGGAAGCACAAAAATAATGGGGAACAGAAACAATAGGAAGATCTGTGGAAGGGAGAGGGATGGGGCAGGGAACATGGGATAAAGAAGATGGTACAGCAGGGACTTACAGGAAGGAAAACAGGGAATTTGACGGAGGTGGGTTTGGGGTGGATTAACGGGGGTAGAAATGATCAAGATTTAGGATGGGGATGGATGAAGATATGAGATGGTGGTGAACAGCTGTTTCGAAGAACTGGAGGGAGGAGTGGAATTGAAGAGAGTGTGGGAGTTTGTTCCAGAGATGGAAAAAAAAGAGGAATGAAAGAGTGTTGGTGAGCAGTGATTCTTGATTTTGGTAGTTTTACCAGAAGGGGATTTTTGGCAGACCTTGAGCGCCCTGCTGAAATATAGGGTGGACAGATCACAGACAGAGCAGGGGGCAAGGCCAGAGAGGAGACGGTGGAAGACAGCACCGACTTGCCTCCAGTAAGGGAGTGAGTAACCCAAAGACTCAGCTTCATCATGGGAGATACCAATAATCCTAAATGCCTTGGTTTCCACAGTGTGAAGTCGAGCTCAGTGTGAGGCAGGAGCACCATCCTAGAGGGGAGAGCAGTACTCCATCAGACTGTGGATGAAAGCTTTGAAAGTGGTTGGAAGCTCAGGTGTACCAAGGAAGGACTTTGCACGACGAAGGATGTCCAATCAGCCACTGGCTTTGGAGGACAGCTTGGAAATGTAGCTTTCCCCGGAAAGATTGTGGCAGATAGTGAGGCCCAAAAGTTTGAATGAGAGGACTTCTACAAGGGGATTGTTGAGAAAGTAGATAGACTGTGAAACGACTTCTGCAGACGGTCCTTTCGGAGAGACATAGTGAGGGTGTGAGAGAGTTTGCGGTTGTTTCCATCTTGTCCACCCCGTGTTTCCACCCCTTGCCCTCATTCTTCCCTACATCCCATATTTCTCCAAGTCTCTCTCTAGTTTTGTCCCTCAACCCTGCTGTTGGTGTGTTTCCACTTTCTTTTTATTTTGTACCTTTTGTTCTGCTCAGTCCTGATCCATTATTATTCTATGTTCTAGCTCCTCCACAAGCCTCGATTTTGTATACAAAAAAGTGCTTTGAGGTTTTATTTTTATATACAGAGGTGCTATTGTGTGACACCCATTGTCCATCCAAAAACCCTTGTTAATACACCAAAAAGGCTTATACACCATAACACAATCTGATATGGCAAAATACATCACTGAAATTTTAAAATCAATCTTCATTCAGTGGAGTGAGGTGGGGCAAGATGCCTCCTCCCACACAGAATATGTACCTTGTACAATGAGAAAGTAACCATAGAAAGAGTCGCAGTGTTGCCGTTGGTCCGCTTAAATTCTGCAAGGTAGTCGATACATTTTGGGACCTTGGATCATATTATTAAGTGGCATGAGTCTTATTCCTTGACAAATACAGGAGGGCAAGTGGGTATATATCACCCAACCTTACTCTCAGTGTGAGGACTTCACAGACATAATTATGCATTCCAGTATCCAAGTAGGAGATGAGTAAAAAGTGCAAAATGATTGCTAAATTCAAAAATAAATAGTGAACTTAACATCACAATTCTTTTCCCCAATATTTTCTATTTCATGTTGGCATCTTCACTCTAATGTGCTGCTGTGAGTGTGAGACTATCCATGTTTTAAAAGGCCGTTTGCTCAACAACCATTACAAAGGGGATACTTGAGATGAGTGCCAAGGCCCTTGGCAGCACACTCTGACAGTTTGGCCCAAAATGCACATGATGAAAGAGGCCCGTCTAAAAGACGAGTGGTGGTTGCAAAAATCTTGGCGCCTGCCTGCATCGATGGAAAAATCAATTGTACACCTGACAGCCCAGTAGCTACATAGCCACTATGGTGTGAGAGGTGCTTTGTGTTCCATTCAGTGACGATACAAAATTATTTACAACCACAGGTGGAAAAGAAGGTCTTAGGATCAAATTAAAAAAAAATTCTTCCAAATAATTTTATCAAGAAAATTGTTATTGCTCGCTGACTTGACATTTGTATTGGAGATGAAGTTTTCTTGAGGATTTCAACTACCAATAGCGAAATTGTATGTCCACTTCAATGGCCAGATAATGACACCCAACTCTTTCCAAACTATATGGACCTGCACCTGAAATAAATGGCAGCTTGTCATACTTGCTGTTCAGGTTGAAAGTTAATTGTTGCATCTCCAAAAGGACGTTTCATTCTTAGTTTTGCAGGACATAGTATTATACTATAAAGTATTCTATAATGTATTTCCAAAAGTATTGGGAGAGTAAAAAAAAAATAGGCAACATTACTAATTTGCATATGTTTATTCGATTTACAGTTGACGGTCACTGCCACTGTCACAAATGCCATGGAAGACATTTGTATTGATATCAGGCATTTGACTGCACGATTCACTCCTCCTCAAGAGAAAATGCAAGTTCAGTGGAGGAATGTAATTTGGTGAATCTGGCCTTTGGGCAGCATTTATAGACATCCCATATGGTGGTTTGATTGGGTTTAAGATGAAACTTTGCTGTCTAATGATTATGGTTTGTGGTCCAATTTCAACAATGTTGTCTTCTAACCAATTCCATAAAGAGATTTCAGTATGGCAAGGTGCATTTTCATGTTGGTACATGTATGAACCCTCACTGTTGTAAAGCTGATAATTTTGCGATGTCCAAAATGTTACGGTTAGGTAACTTTATGAAGCACATGCTATTTTGCATTGTATGAAAAGCATATGCCCACATTAGGTTCATATCAATTTGGGGTGTGCCATCCAAATACTTATTGGGAATGCAGTAAAGTAAAGAAGTGAGGATAAAATGAGGCATAGTGATGGTGGAGATGAAGCATTTGTGAAGTTTCACAAGTTTTACTAGAATGCCACAAGGGAGAGCGCATACGTCCGCCATACAATGCCTGATCCACGAGAACATATCGAGCCCAATACATTTTTGAAATATCGTGCTATATATCGTTTTTGTCCCGATCTCTCAATGGTGAAAAATCACGTTAAAAATTAAACAATGATCATATCCGGATCCCGAATCGGATCTTCACCAGAATTGAATCAATTTGTCCTTGTCAAAAACCCAACGTGTCCACCAAGTTTCATCCGAATCCATCCACAACTTTTTGAGATATCGTGCTATATATAATTTTTGGCCCAATCTCTCAATGGTGAAGAATCACTTAAAAAAATTCCAGCTGTCACATCCGGATCCGGATATTCACCAAAATCTAATCGGTTTGTCCGTGTCACACATCCAACCTGTCCACCAAATTTCATCTGGATATGTGCACAACTTTTTGAGATATCCTGAACACTGACAGACAAACAGACAAATGAAAAATCGTGCTTAGCACGACACTTGGCGAATTAGTTGACCTTTCCGTGTCGGTTGGTCCAAGCTGTAATGTCATGGAATGTGTGGTGTTTATTTGTTCGTACATTAATAAAATGACACGACGTCACAAATAACAATTATCAGGCGCGCGTTGTCATGGTACGGCAGCAGATTGAAAATTTCACAACTCATTTAAGCACCATGTGACATTCAACAACTTATCATCGGTGCTTTTGCTTCATTCTGATCGTAGAAAATATTTGAAAATACCTAGGAACATTGCTTTTCAACCAGCTTTACGATCCCGTTATCAGTTTGAATATGTTGTAAAACAAAAATATGTATTTATATGTGTTTTTCATGTTTTGGGTGACCCTGACCTTGACCTTGGGTCAATTTCGATCAAACTTTGTACACATGTTAATATTACATGCATAAATAGACAGTATAATTTTCATTTAATAACTGCAAAACTCTTTGAGAAATAGCCATGTGTAATTCACAAAATTCCCCATTGGTTTATAATGGGCGATATATAAGTGATGCAGAATCCAGATCCTGATATTGAACATCACCAAAGTCACATATCCTTTTGCACTGTGGATTTCTATCAGCTGTTAAAATTTCTCAATCAGTTAAGAATGTGACCTGTTAGAACGAATACAATTTTTTTTAAAATCACGAATAGCTAAAAACTTTGACGTCATACGCTTGCAAAAACTGTGCATAATTTGTACTAACATGCATTATAAAACACTAGTACGTGACCGTAAAAATAAATAAATAAATAAATAAATATTCAA
>CM068957.1:105376252-105390083 GCA_035128595.1 Eptatretus atami | reverse complement strand
TATATATATATCATGATTATAAAATAAAATGATTACAAAAATCCTGTTTGTCGAGTACAGCCTACCCATCTGAACACATGGCTCATCATGCTGAAACTCCAGGTCCCACATACTGCATTTTGTCCATTGTATACAAATGTCCTTGTAATGCATGAAAAACTCCTCTGCTGTCTCCGAATGTCCTTCTCTCACATGTGACACATGTACGAGCTGCTCTCTCAGCCTCGTAACCATGCAATGTACACACTCATCTCTGGGCTACCTAACCTGGTCTAGAATCTCAACCCAGCTTTAACGGCCACCCTGGTGTTTATCATTCAGGATGACACATCAACGTGTACTTGTCTTAACTCGTACAGACATTAAACTGGGTTTCCCATCTGCTAGCATTAGTTGGTGCATGTTAAAGATCTCACGGTGTCCTTCATGAAAAGTAGGCAAGTTATCGCCAGCACCCTGGCCAAACTCCAAGTTCTTGCTTTAATTTGCAGGGAGAATTGCATCAGCAACATAGCTGCGCCCCACCCCTCCCCCAGCAAATTATGCGACCCACAGCAATTTTGATGCAAGCGAAAGAAAAGGAAGAAGAGCAATATAAAAAAAAAATAGGACCGTGTCCTGAAGCTCACCTGGATCAGGAGCAAGTCACTCAAACCACCAGCAGACCCCCTTAGACACTGATTTTTTTTTTAATACTATGAAAAAACTTTGGTACATCATGGGTGATGAAGGTTGTGGTCAAGTTTCATTGAAATGTGGTGGTGAGTTTCTGAAAAAGAGCAAATACCTATTTGGGGACTCAAACCCACAGACCCCATGACCCGATTTTTATGCCTATTAACAAAATTTGGTAACTCATGGGTGATGAAGGTTGTGGTCAAGTTTCATCAAAAACGTTGGTAGTTTTTGAGAAGAGAGCAATACAGTTTTGTGGGGTCATCGCCCCCCCCCACCTCATAACCGCATATTGAGCGCAGATTTTGATGTGGTCGATGCACTTTGCTTTATCACTGTGATGAATGTTGTGGTGAAGTTCATCAAATTGTGTGTGTGTTGTTTGGAGGAGACAGCAAATACATTATTGTTGGGGTCATAAAAACCCCGTAGACCTTAATGAGCAAGATTTAGATGCCGTCGATTCAGTTTGGTACATCAGTGGTGTTGAAGGTTGTGGTCAAGTTTCCGAAATCGGTGTCGTTTCGAGAAGGGAGCTAATCATTTTGGTGGTTAACCCACTCTCCCATATTCCGAGATTCTATATGAGCATAGATTTTGAGGCGATCAATATTCCTTTGCTGGGCGTCAGATATGAAGCGTGTGGCCAAGTTTAATCAAAATCGTATGTTTAGTTCAAACGTTAATGACAGAAGTGGTTACAGACTGTCTGAATCAGTGACTCACTCACCTACGGACACTGCTCGATTGCATAAGCTCACCTGACTGAAGTCCAGGTGAGCTAAAAAAAAATGAAGCATGGCCTTAAAACAATAGCTTTCCTTTTGCATGCAAATCCCATGAAGCAATGAGCAAAAGATTATTTTATTGCCTCGTGTTTAAAACACACTTTCAAAACATGATGTTCAACCCTGCCTGCTACATCTATATTATAAAAGGAGTCATGTCTGTCTGTTTGTCGTTTTATAACTTGAGAATGGATTAACGGATTTCAATAAATCCAATGATGGTGGAATCAGGGAACTCCCTGGGTTTGTGATGCCAAAAACAAAAGGTCTGTTTGTGTGTAAGTACACGGGCACACGTATCAAAACTGCAAACGCCAACTTGTGACACTGGTTATCCCCGAACAGAGGGCAGGATCTCCCAGGAATCCTTTTTTTTCTTGCCCCATAGATTAGCCTTCACAGCAAAGATTTGTATTCCAGTCAGCAAAGTGACGGGTCTTATACACTAGTGTACATTAAAATATCTCAGTTAATGATAAAATAGTATGATACAATTATTGGGATATACCATAAAACACCACACAATCCGCTCTCACCCACCAATACAAAATAAAGTGGAATAGGACCACGTGGGAATATGGAATTTAAATTGCAGAAATTATGGAGAACAATAACAGTTTCATTAATATGCTTTATAATGTCAGAGCAGGGACTTCAATTGTTACGACGAGATAGAATTTTGCAGTCAATGAATGACCAGATGTCGCATTTCTAAATCCAACAAAATTAGTTTTATGTTACTAGTTTGTCCCCAAACGTCTGATGTTACTGAGACTCTCATCAGCTCGTTACACAGCAATGGTCCCAGCTATTTGGGATATCTATTTATTTCATATGCAAATATGGTGGGATTTTTGACTTTCCTCATCCCAAAATATGCTCCATATGTAACCTTTCCCTTCTCCTCGCCTCTCAAGCTTCCATTCCTTCTCTCCCCACTCCTTTTTGATTTTGATGTCCCATACTCTTTACGTATGGTACATTTACGGATGAGCCTTGGTGCTGCCAAAGCAGTCTATTGGCAAGGGTTATACTGGGTGGTTTGCCATTGCTTTACCAGCGTTGTTTGTCCATTCTCTATACTTTTAAATGCTGAACATCAAGCAAGGAAGCAGCAATTATTCTTTTCACAATTAAAAAAAAAATGGTTACATTCAGCTGGGGTTTGAACAACTGACTTCCCCAATTAAGAGGGGACACTCTAACCACAACGCCACTGACTCCAGTTTCCCACTCCAAACACACTCCCAAATCCTCCTTTCATCCTCTCCTCTCATCCTGTTCTCAATTATAATTTTCTCAACAGCATTACTTTCAGTTTTGTCCAACTGAAAAAAATTGTATTCAATTAAGACTTCAGTGGCTTTTTCTATAACTTTCAACTACCATTCTTAAATCCAAACAATTGAGTCGAACACCATTTTAATGACTCGTGCAAGTCTTTTGAAGATTCTGGAACCGTCCTTAGTGATGATAGAACTGAGCTAACAAGGTAGAATCCCTGCAATAGTGTGCTGACAGATTGCATAAGAATATCACCATAAAACTGCCGATTTAAGTATCTCAAACGTGGTGGTTGAGTTCATATTCATGACCTCAATACGTGTAAAGTGGCAAAAGGTGAAAATACAACATAACATTGTATGTCACTGAGAAATAAGAATTCCTCAACAGTCAAAATGTTTATTAAACAAACTGATAAAATTAAATGAACAGCCTGTAGGTCCACTGCATTACGTGGGACATTCAAGGAGTTCGAGGAATAAGATACTTTAGTCCAAGAAACGCCAAAGTTATTCAATTTTTCGATGAAAGTGTACATAGGAGAAACTATCTTATATCATTCATATTTATGATATATATTATATTATATATATATAATATATTATATACTTATTTAACTGATTTATGTCACATTGAATACTCAATGAAACCTCTGGCATTTCGGACTATTGTGATAATTATTTGTGACCACCGAAACTACTTGGATAACAGTTTTATGGTGACATTCTCCTTATATGAAGGGTCAACCCTTAGATGGCCAGTTATTAATTGTTTAATTATTTTTCACATTCTAGTATGGGGCAGGGGCAACTACTACTAAATTACAGATATATTATATATTATATCATATCTTATCAATTTTTATTTTTATATTATGTCTCATACATATATATTTAATTATTTGTTTTTAATTTTATACTTTTGATTTCTAGTTATACTTCTTTTACTATTATTACTTTTTATTTATTTTTTTTTATATTTTTCACCTTCTATTTATTCGGTATTGTTTTTATACTCATTAGGTTTAATTGGACATTTTCACCATGGTCTAAAGCTCATGGGAGAGGGGGCGAACAACATAACACACACATATATATATATATATATATATATAGTATATATTATATATATATATGCCCAACATAACATAATAAGGAGGCTGGTTGTATCCAAAACTTGGAAAATAAAAAACTACACCTGAAGGCAATGGCCCCAGTGATAATAATTGATGAAGGAAAAATAAATTAAACAAATGAGCAAAAATGCCAAACTTTAAAAGCCCTGGCCTGGACGGAATTCCAAAATTCTGGCTAAAGCAACTAGATGCTCTACACAGCCAATACGCTCGAACATTCAACAATCTTATCCAAGGGGAGGAGGTAATGGATGAATGGCTCACAGAGGGGGTAACACCTTCCTCATCCCAAAAACTAAAGAAAACCAAACTACCTCACAAATACAGACCAATAACATGTCTCCCAACAACTTACAAACTTCTGACGGGAATCATCACAGAAATGAAGTACACCCACCTAACACAACAAGGAGGTCAAAAGGCAGAACAGAAGGGATGTAAAAGAGGATGCTATGGAACAATAGACCACCTACTACTAAACAAGGCCAGACTCAAAAACTGTAAAACGAGAAGAACCAAATTGTCCACAGCCTGGAGAGACTACAAAAAAAATTATTTTATTGTGTTCACATTCATGGATGATAAAATGCATGCAATTATCCAAGATCAACCCCAAATAAGCAAACTGATTGAGAAAGCAATGGAGCTTTGGAACACCACATTGATATTACAGCACTCGGAAGGAGATATTGAAATACCTAGAGTGAAGATATGTCGTGGGATCTTCCAGGGTGATAGCGTTTAGCCCCTCCTGTTTTGCATGGCCATAGACCCACTGAACAACCTCATTAATGAGCAAGGTTGCAGATAAACCCAGACATCCAATTAGAGAATGTCCAAAGAGCCAGGGAAGGTGACACATCTACTGTACATCGATGATCTAAAACTCTTTGCACCAAAGGATGAAAAATTGGAAGAACAACTGAAGTTAGTGAAACAGTACACTGATGATATTCAAATGGAATTTGGCCAAGATAAGTGTGCCAAGTGCACATTCGTACAAGGTAAACTAACAAAAACAGAGAACGTAAAAATCGACCGAGATACAATGTCGTGGGTGGGATGATACACGCACCTAGGGGGTTTCCTTCCCTTTGGTGTACGTATGTTGCTCGTGGTGCCGAACCCAGCGCATTCTCTAATGATCTAACCTGTCTTTTGGTCATCAGTGCTGGGGTGTTTCTGATGCAGGTGAGTTTTTCTTCATCCATCTGAACCTGACCCTTTCCCTCTGCCTTGCTGACAGATCCTCACTGATGTTGGCATCCTTGTGTGTCTCTCTGTCAGCCCTAGGTCTCAATTTCAGCAAGTCTTCATTCGCCAAGACACATTCTTCATCACCATCCTGCTCTGGGTCGGTGAGCGCCATACAAGCCACATCCGGCTGTAACGTGATATCAGCTGCATTGTCAGCTCTCTCATGATACAACTTCAAAAGGTTGGCATGGTAAATTTTGGTCTTGCCTTTGACACAGATCTTGCCATCCATCTGGTTGACTACTTCCTGGACTTCATGTGGTCCTTGCCATTGGAGCGTCAACTTGTTGTACTCCGTTGGTAGTAGCAATAAAACTCTATCTCCAATCTTGAACTTTCTGTCTCTGGTTTTCTTGTCATAGAAATGCTGCTGAATGATTTGAGTTGCATGTAGACTCTGTCGCACCAGTCGGCAAATGTGCTCCTGTCGATTATGCAAGTCAAAGACATATTGGAAGGCATTATGAACCTCTGACGTGTTCTCTCTAGTCCACAGTTCCTTCAAAAACTGCATGGGCCCTCTTACAGCTCATCCGCAGAGTAGCTCAAATGGTGAGAACCCAGTACTTACTTGAGGCACCTCTCTGTAAGCGAATAGCACCACCTGCAGGTACCTGTCCCAATCACGTGGTCACTCTTGACACATCTTCCGCAGCATGCTCTTCAGAACTCCGTTGACCCATTCACAAAGTCCATCGCACATGGGGTTGTATGGTGTCGTAAAGAGTTGCTTCATCGCAATGAGTCGACACACCTCCTTCATCAGCTCCAATATAAATTGAGTATATCAGCCGCTCAGTACCTTTTGTGGGAGTCCTACTCGGGAGAAGACTTCCAGCAGTGCTTCCGTGACCCTCTCCATCTTGATCATTGGAAGCACAATTGCTTCAGGGTACCTAGTGGTGTAATCCACAATGGTCAAGATGCACCGGTTGCCCTTATAAGATACTGGGGACAACGGTCCAATCAGGTCCATGGCCACTCTGCAAAAGGGCTCCTCTATCAATAGCATGGTTCCCAATGGTATCTTGGAAACTCTCCCTTTGAGGATGGTCCTCTGGCAGATGTCGCAGACTTGCAGAATCTGCTGACGTAACTAGTTATCCCTGACCAATGGAAGTTGCTGGTTATTCTGTCAGTTGTCTTCTCTGCTCAAAGATGACCTCCAACAATCAATTTGTGTGCCAATTTCATCATGACCTCCCGATACTTGTTCAGAACGATGATTTGCTTCACCTCGGTCATGTCAGTTGTGTAGACATGGTGTAAGACACCTTTGTGGACTTCGAGACTGTACTTGCTCTTGTCTCACGTCTGATGATTTCTGTTATCCTGCACCTCCTTCCACAACCGTTGAAGTGAGACATCTTCCTTCTGAGCTTGCTCGAGTTCTTGCACAGTCACTTTAGGAATGTCAGATTGTGACACCTTCAATGGTTTGATGTCATTCTCGTTGCGCTTGGTCTATGCCCTAGTCACTGCTGCTTGTGTCAGCTGTGGAATCCAGTTTGGGTCTGGCTCCTTGACCTCTCATGCTCCCGGTATATTACCGATCACAAGATCACAAATGGGGTCCTCCATGCACATGACCTCCACCTCTCTTCTGTAGAACGGTGTGTCCACGTGGATTTTTGCAACTGGATAGTGTTGCAATGTATATAAATCAGCTTGCAGGAGCAGACCTTGTCAGTCATCTGCCTTGTAGCCACCAGGTCTTTCTTCACAGCTGCGTGAGTACATCCTGAGTCTTGAAGTACTGTCACTTTCGGTGAATCCATGTAACCTTCATCCATAGTGATGTTGATATTAGCGATGCCAGCAGTGGTTTTCTCAAAACTGCTGAAGACCATAGGTGTTGACTGAAATCTTTCTTTGTTCACCCGCATCTCTTGAGGACACTTTTGCACAGCTGATGCAGACTGCTCTTTTGGCTCTGCTCTGCGCATAACATATTTCCTCTGTGAAGTCATGCACTGCACTGGCCTCATCTGAGCTGCCTTCCTCAATTGACATTCGGCCATCATGTGGACTTTCTTATTACAATCGAAGTATTCCCTCTCACTGCTACTGAATTGGGGCTTTATAGGCCGAGATGGGTCAGTCTTATGCAGCAAACTATCCAACCTTGGTTTCATTGTGACGCTCTTCTTCTTGACTGACCGCTCAGTAATATACACCCACCATGTGCTTCAATATACTGCTCAGACAAGGTTGTCATTGCTTCAGTAATCTGAGGTACTCTCTCACGTATGAACAGAGCCATCTCCGTAGAACACACATACTAAGGAACTATTCACGAACCAACAAGTCGGTTAATGCTTCAAAACTGCGTTCACACTTTGCCATCAAAGTCCATTGTGTAAAGCACCGTCTCAAACATGTCACAAACTGAAACACAGATTCACCTTCATCAGGTTAATTTCTCTGAACCTCCGGCGATATCCCTCTTCTGCAAATTCATAGCTCTTAAACAAGGCCACTTTCAAGCGATCATAGTCGTGAGCATTCTCCGAGGGCAAACTGGTCTACACCTGGAATGCTTTTCCTGTCAGAAGGGGGCTGAGAGTAACTGCCCAGTCCTCTCTGTTTCAATGATGACGCCTGAATCTCTCAAGGTACGCCTCCAGCTCATCATGTTTCTCATCAAATGTAAGGAGCTTCGGCTTGTTTGCCATTACTCTTACATCACCAGTGTCAGCTGCTTCAATCTCCAACTGTATTCTTGCCAATTCAATCTTCATTTGCATTTCCTCCTTCATACATTTGGCTTCCCGAGAGCATTCGCCATGCTCCGCCTCTTCTTTACTTTCCTCATGCTCTGCCTCTTCTTTACTTTCCTCATGTTCCGCCTCCTCTTTCTGTGCACGTTCCTCATGCTCTGCCTCTTCTTTGCATGCCTCATGCTCCACCTCTTTGCATGCCTCATGCTCCGCTTGTCTCTCCTCGTGTTCACGAGCCTTCTCTTCTTTTGCAGCCGCTTGCTGTTCTTTAACAAAGGCCATTAGTGTCTCTCCTTTCAATCCAAGCTGTTTGCCTCACTCAATCCACTAGTAAAACTCCATGGCAGATGGGTGAGTGGTCGATTGGAACTTAGATCACAACTACAGTCCCATGACTTACATGTAGTCTTCTTTGCCTGCTGTTTCTGTGACACGGTAAAGCCTTTTACCACTGACAGATCCTGTCACAGTCGCCAAATGTCGTAGGTGGGTGATACACGCACCTCGGGGGCTTCCTTCCCTTTGGTGTATGTATGATGTTTGTGGTGCAGAACCCAGCAGAATCTCTAACTGCAATCCAGGGTCATGAACGAACGTACAGGTCAGCTACCACTCAAATGGATCTTTGTCAGTTAGTGTCTGTGCCTTCTGAGTAATGTTGCAAAGACCACATCAACAGCATAACATTATTGAAACTTGTATTTCAAATAAACAGACACAAAGTCAAATGAGGAGAAGTTCACCATTACATGCAATGTTCAACTGCGATTCCGGCATTGAGTTGTTTCCGCCACCCAGTGTCCCAGCCCTGCTGGCACAACTCAAGCATCTTCACCTCGTCCTTCATGGCTGTCGATCCTTTGATTCCCATCGCGGTGTCCTCTCGCGGTAATTCCCATATGATGGCCCATCCAGGATGATTTCAAGAGCTCAAATGAATTATTTCCCGATACACAATCTTAATGAGTTTTAATCAACCTGACTGTAATCGGCTCCATGCGTTAACAACCGCTCTTTACATTAACGTCTCGTACACTCATCGGAGTTAAATTGAGCAAGGGACGATCAAAAGGCACTTCTTGGGACATGTCACCCATCTCTGTACACCTCTCTCGTGGGCTTATATAGTATCACAGAACAATCCCATACCTTCCAGCAAATGCGATTCTTGTCCAGACTGGAAGTTTCGTCTGAGAACGTTCCAGCATTGACATAAATCTCACCAGGCAGTTTACAGTCCAATACTGCCATCTACAGTCAAAATTAACTCATTATATCAAGCAATTTACATTACAATTTCCTGATCTATGCTAAACGAAACTTATCACATATAACCGTCAATCTGAGTCGTTCATTTACAGGCATGTACGAATGCTTAAAACATCTAGCATTTAACGGACACACAACAATACATAAACTAGAAAACGAAGCATCATACAAATACCTCAAAGTAGAAGAGGACCACCAAATATGTCACAGTGAAATGCGCAAAACAATTGCCAAGGAATAGTTGCATTGAATGAGGCTGAGCCTGAAAACATATGTCACCCTGAGAAACAAAATCAAAGCCATTAACCAACTCGCAACACCAATATTCCACTGCAGCTGCAGAATAAACTAGCCGCAAACAGAAATCAATAAGCTGCAAAAGAAAACAAGGAAGCTACTCACTATCCACAAAAGGTTCCACAAAAAACAGTGCATCCCGAGGATTTACCTGCCGAGACGAGAAGGAGGTAACACAGCCTGATGACGCTCAACGAAATGCACATATTGACAACTGCAGGACTGGCTGAGAACGTGAAAAGTTCAACAGACACCAGAATCCAATTCGTAAGTAAACACGAAAACAGCAAGCCAGAGAAGATATCCCTAACCCACCTTGCAAAAAATTTCCAGACAGGTGCAAATGGAAGATGTCACGGATGAAACCGAAACAGCAACGAATACAGCCCCAATGATTGCAAAAAAGAGGAAACAAAAATATCAACAATAATTATAATATATATATATCTATATATATATATATATATATATATATATATATATATATATATATATATATATATACAGTATATATAATCTTCTCCTTTCGGCTGCTCCCGTTAGGGGTCGCCACAGCGGATCATCCGTCTCCATTTCGCTCTATCCTCAATCTTCCATTGACACTCCAACCACCTGCATGTCCGCCCTCACCGCATCCATGAACCTCTTCTTTGGCCTTCCTCTTCTCCTCCTACCTGGCGGCTCCATCCTCAGCATCCTTCTCCCGATATACTCCGCTTCCCTCCTGTGCACATGTCCAAACCATCTCAATCTCGCCTCTCTCACTTTGTCTCCAAACCGTCCTACCTGCGCTGTCCCTCTAATATACTCATTTTTTATCCTGTCCATCCTCGTCACTCCCTACGAGAATCGCAGCATCTTTAACTCTGCCACCTCCAGCTCCGCTTCCTGTCTTTTTGTCAGCGCCACCGCTCCAAACCATACAACATAGTGTTAAGGCACTATATATGTTGTATATGTATATATTATGTATATATATGTATATATATATATATATATATATATATATATATATATATATATATATATATACACGAGGTGTGTTCAAAAAGTATCCAACTTAATTTTTCGTGCGTAAACAAATGAAGCTAGGGAGGCGTGGTTTGGTGCACGTATGTAGGCATCCTAATCCGTGTGCGTGAGTATTTTCCCGCCTGCAGGAGCTGTCAGTCGCCGACAGACCGCCGATGAGTGAGGAAGTGTAAGTGAGCGCCATCGGATTTTCGTATTTGACAAAATGATGGATCACTGTGGTCTCATCGCCAGTGATCACTGTGTTGAAGAAGTTGGGATCGCTGTTCACAGTTTCCAGCATGTCCTGTGCGATCTCCAAACGGAGTTGCTTCTGCTCGATCGTTAGCAGCTTTGGCATGAACTTCGCTGAGATTCTCCTTAAGCCCAAATCCTCAGTCACAATGGAATGAACGGATCCAATGCTGATGCCCGCCTCATCTGCAAGTTCTCTGATTGGGATTTGACGATCCGACATCAACAGGGTCCTCACTTGGTCAATGACGATCTCATTTCGGGATGTTGAGGGCCTACCAGAACTGCTTCACTTTCCACTGATGTCGCACCATCTTTGAAGCGGTTGTACCACTCTTTTATCTGTGTGTGCGCATTGCTTCTTCCCAAAGGCCTGTTGAATCTTGCGGATCGTTTCCACTTGGGAATCGCCAAGCTTTACACAAAATTTGATGCAGTAGCGTTGTTCAAGTTTTTCCGTCATTTTGTCAAAAACGAAAATCCGACGGCGCTCACTTACACTTCCTCACTGATCGGCGGTCTGTCGGCGACTGACAGCTTCTGCAGGCGGGAAAAAATTCACGCATACGAATTAGGATCGCCTACATACGTCACAAACCACGCCTCCCTAGCTTCATTTGTTTACGCACGAAAAATTAAGGTTGGATACTTTTGAACACACCTCGTATATATGTGTATGTATATATGTATATATATATATATATATATACACACACATATATATAAACACATGTATGATATATATATATATGTATGTATTTATATATATATATATATATCTATATCTATATAAATATATATATAAATATAAATATATACATATACATATATAGTGCCTTCAGAAAGTATTCACACCCCTCGACTTTTGTCACATTTTGTTCTGTTACAGCCTGAATTTAAAATTGATTAAATACCATTTTTTGTCACCGATCTACACAAAATACCCCATGATGACAAAATGAAACCATGTTTTTAGGAATTTTTACAAATTAAATAAAAATGAAAAGATGAAATGTCTTGCGTCAATAAATGTTCAACCGACTGAGTCAATACTTTGTAGAAACCCCTTTGGCAGCGATTACAGCTTCGGGTCTTCTTGGGTATGTCTGTATCATCTTCCTTCCCATTCTTCCTTGCAGATTTGCTCAAGCTCTGACAAGTTGGATGGGGAGCGTCTGCGACCAGCAATCTTCAAGTCTTTCCACAGGTTCTCAATAGGATTTAAGTCTGGGCTTTGGCTGGACCACTCAAGGACTTTCAGGTTCTTGTTTTGAAGCCATTCCAGTGTTACATTGGCTGTATGTTTGGGGTCATTATCCTGTTGGAATGTAAATCTTTGCCACAGTCTAAGGTCTTTTGCACTCTGATGCAGCTTTTCCTCAAGGATTTTTTTGTATTAGGCTCCATCAATTGTTCCCTCTATTCTTACAAGTCTCCCAGTCCCTGCTGCTGAAAAGCACCCCCAAAGCATGAGGCTGCCACCACCATGCTTCACTGTAGGAATGGTGTGAGATGGGTGATGAGCTGTGTTTGGTTTCTGCCAGATGTAGCACTTTGCATTCAGGCCAAAGAGTTCAATTTAAATCTCATCAGACCACAGAATCTTTTTCCTCATGCTCTCGGAGTCTTTCATGTGCCTTTTCGCAAACTCCAGGTGTGTTGTCATGTGCGTTTTTCTGAGGAATGGCTTCCATTTGGCCACTCTCCCATTCAGCCTACATTTGTGAAGTGCTGCAGTGAATGTTTTCCTTCTGACAGGATCTCCCATCTCAGCCAAGGAACTCTGTAGTTCTGCCAGATTGGTCATTGGGTTCTTGCTCACATCCCTGCCAAATGTCCTTGCCCAGTTGCTCAGTTTGGTCGGATGGCCAGCCCAAGGAAGAGTCTGGGTAGTTCCATATTCTTTCTACTTCCTAATGATAGAGCTTACTGTGCTCTTGGGAACTTTCAACACTCTAGAAATTGTTTTACACCCTTCCCCAGATCTCTGCCTCCTCATAATTCTATCTCAGAGTTCTACGGACAGTTCCTTGGACTTCATGGTCGAGCTTCTGCTCTGACATGCACTGTCAAAAGTGGGACCTCATAGAGAAAGGTGTTTTTCTTTCTAAATCATGTCCAATCAATTGAATTGTCCACAGGTGAACTCCAATCAAGTTTTAGAGACATCTGAAGGATGATCAAAGGAAATTGGATGCACCTGAGCTCAATTTGAAGTGTCATATCAAAGGGGTTGAATACTTATTGATGCAAAACATTTAAGATTTTCATTTTGAATTAATTTGCAAAAAAAAATTTAAAACATGTTTTCACTTTGTCATTATGGGGTATTTTGTGTAGATCGGTGACAAAAAAATTAAATTTAATCAATTTTAAATTCAGGCTGGAATGCAACAAAATGTGACAAAAGTCGAGGGGTGTGAATACGTTGGTTTCTGTGAACATGTTCTGCCAAGACATGTGATGACGTTCTGAAGGCACTGAACACTGACAACTGGGAGAACGACAAAAGAGCAGGAATATATATATATATATATATATATATATATATATATATATATATATATATATATATATATATATATATATAATTGGACAGAATGGGCATAGACAAAGAAGGCTCATTGGAATAGCTAAGAAGAGGTCAGCTCAACTGCAGGGATGAAGAACAAATCATTATAAATGTCCAAGAGCAAGGACCCTGCACGAATGGATATAAGAAAATGGCAGGACTGAGTCAATCGGCCAAGTGCAGATTTTGCAAGGTAGAAACAGAAAGCACGATCCAACTCCTATCGGGATGTAAAAATATACCATCAGAGATGGGGAATCCCCCGCCATTGAATGAAAAAGGTCATACATATTCCAGATAATGAGGGAGGTGAATTGGAAACAAGACACCATTTGGTCATCATCTCGAAAAAGTTCCCCAGGGGTGAGGAACGTAGTAACCAAAAATAATTGAAATCAGATAAGCGGTTTTCCATTTATTACAAAAAAACATTTTTTTCAAGATGGCCGCCCCAGTCGGCCATCTTGGATCCGGCCACACCCAAAATCAATAGGGTTCTTCCTTTTCAGGTGGTACTTGTGTGACCCAAATTTCAATTCGATATGGCGAACAGTTTATGAGTTATCGC
>CM068957.1:105331386-105342467 GCA_035128595.1 Eptatretus atami | reverse complement strand
TGAAAATGACAAAACAGATCTAGATTAATCAGTGATGTAGATATGCTTT
The DNA here is from genome assembly GCA_035128595.1 of Eptatretus atami. Lineage (NCBI taxonomy): Eukaryota > Metazoa > Chordata > Myxini > Myxiniformes > Myxinidae > Eptatretus > Eptatretus atami. The sequence goes on along the minus strand of CM068957.1, from coordinate 105,342,418 downwards.
TGATGATTGAGAAGTCTAAGCGAGAGGTGGAATATCACAAGTATGTTCAAAAAATATGCTAAAGCAAATATAAATATCTTCCAAATTATTGCATAGTGAAAAAGATAGAATTTTATGTAGTTGATGCTCATGTAATTGTATGGATGGGCAATGTCTCAATCTCTCTGCCTTATGGTAATTAGAGTGGGTGGAAGAAAAGGATTATGAAAAGGCTTTGATTGAATATTGTATTTCTTCTCAGAGGAATGAATGAGGAAGAAGAAGTGTATTATTTGAAATTGATTGAGGTACCCGAGGATCTTCTAATTAAGCATACAGAACCTTCCTTTTGACTGTTGAGAAAGAAAGAACCCAAAGAAAGAATGGGTTAAGTTGATTATCATAAAAAGTTTTAATATTAAAAGGCCAAATCAACAGAAAAGTTATATAACAACATTCTACTGACTAAAGGGGATATGTTTGCAATCAGAGAAGCTTAAAACAGTTTTGAGAGAAGGATTGAGAGTTTAGCTTAAAATTCATAGAGTTTTAAACATTTTAAACAAAGTCCTTGGATAAAAAGTAATATTAAATTCAAATACAGATATGAGAACAATATAAAAAGTAAAATTTAAGAGGGATTTCTATAAATTGATGAATAATGCTGGTCTTGGAAAGACAATGGAGAATGTTAGAACAACAGGCAAAACATTAATTTGCAACATCTTGGAAAGAAGCTTTGAGATTGATAAATAAACCAAGTTTTAAGAGAGATAGAGGTTTTTCAAGAGAACTTTTCTGCTATTCATATGAAAAGGAAAGTATGTAATGGAAAACCAATTATATGACAACAAGTCAGTTCTTGATTTATTAAAGAATATTGAAGTATGATTATTTTGTATTAAATGGCTTAAAGAAAGAGTTACATGGTTGAAATGTTTCATTTTTTATAGAACACGATATTTTATCCTAGATAAAAAACTGATGATAGTTTATAAGATATGAAGAAAAAATATTTGGAAGTGAATTGATACAAGTAATTTTTTTAGTAAAGAAGAAGCGGAGTTATTTCCAAAAAGAATGAAAAGGTTATTGCTAAGTTTAAGGAGAGTTGGGTGGAAAGTAATTGAGTGAGTTTAATTGATTGAGTAGCAAGGGCATATGCTTAATAATATGGGTAATCAGGATTGATAAGAGTTAAAGGGAATAAAGAAATTTATGTAATAAAAAATCAATAACTTTAGAAATTATTAGAATGTTTGAGGAATAGAAGAAGAAGAATATAGGAAATGAATACAAAAGAAGTTACAAAACATAAACATAATATGAGTGAAAGAAGTAATAAAAGGCCATGTAGGCAGCCTTTGATCGATGACATTTTATTTTAATAATGATATAATTGTTGTTCCAACTCTGGATATTAGTTTATAAAGAGTGTATAAGAATAGTTGTGTTTTACAGATGGGAAGATGGGTTAGGATTTTTTTAAGGGCTACCGCCAACGTTTTTCAAATATATAAGAATGGTTAAACCAAGTATCTAATCAAACTTAAAAGAAGTGGGAGAAAAATCTGCAGTCTTGGTATATATAAATGGAAAACATTAATGAATGTGAAATATCAAATAAGTCTTATTGCAAAAAATAACAGAAAACAAAGTAAATAAAACAAATAAGCGAATCAATTTTAAAACTGAGTGAAGGTTAGAGGATGTAAAGACCAAAAAATAAATATCCTTCAATGGGACTGAAAGAACTTTCGATGGTTATTACAAAGTTGAAAATGGAAAAAACATTTTACTTATATCTCAAAATATATGTGGCTCAGGAGGTGGTTCAAAACCCAAGAAGCATTAAAGAGAAAGTTTATTCATTTTATAATGGCAACAAAAGGGGGTATCTTAAAAAAATATATTAAAGATTCAAATGTTTTGTTTTTAAAATTTTTAGATTGGGGAATTTATTGTGCAAAGAAAATAAACCTATTGAAGGAATTTGAGAAGAACAAATTTTGTTAGTTCAATGAGTGAGCTAGAACATATTGGTTTAATTTGAAAAAGAGTGTCCCTAACTTACATGTTTCAAGATATTTCTTTCGAACCACCTTTAACAAACCACATTACTACTTTGCTACTTGAAACAAATCTTTTATCTTGTCGCAATTGGTTATTTGAATAGAATTCCCCTAGGTTTTAAAGGGGGAAAAAGACAAACAAAGTATTACCCTTGGGATAAAAAGGGGGTGTTATTTTTAGGGGAAAAAAAAAATGAAATGCGCTGAAAAATCCCCCATTCACTTACCATGGGGAAAAGTGAGCCAGACAAATCAGTATTCTTTACCCTACTCATATATATATATATATAATATATATATATATTAATATATAATATATAATATATATATAATATATATACACATCACACCAAATATATATATTCGTACATATATTTAAGGTTAGTTCTTTCAAAAATACAGATATATATATAATATATTAGTATATATATTATAGGATATATATATATATATATATATATATAATTTATATATAATATAATATATATATATACACACACAAATCAATATATCGATACATATATTTATAATGAGTTTTATATCAAAATCAGATATATATTATATAATTATATTATATATATATATATATAATATATAAATATATATATAATATATAAATATATATATATACATCATACAATATATATATATATATCATAATATTATATAATACACACAAATTCATAATATCGATACATATATTTATATATGTTCTATCACAATAAAGATATATATATATATATATATATAATATATATATATAATTATGATAATATATATATATATGTATACAATAAACACCATAATATATTATATCAGTAATAACATATAGTATAATGTAAAATACCATATATTATTATATTATTAATATATGATTATATAATATAATATATATATATTATACACATCACAGAGCCACCACTTTTGTCTTCTGCTTCACTGTCAATAGCATAGTTTGGCTACGGAGCTAGAAATCCCAGTGAACAAATACCATGACAACACCACCAAACCCGGAAAAGGAAAACGGTGTAGGTAAAAAAACAAAGAAAGGGCAGGAAGTCAATGTTGTATCAATCTTTTTGCAACACCCTTGTATATAGCTCTTTTATAAACACTGACTGACTGATTGACTAACTGATATTAAAGATTGGGACCTTCCGGGTGATGTATAAAGCTGAAATTTAGCGTGCCGATAGACATCGAACCCAGTACACCGGAAAAAGAAAATCACAGAATCAACGTACAACATACATAAATTAAAATATAAATAAATTTAAAAATGCAGGTGAGTGACCCGAGACAATGGGGAAGCATGGTAATTTTGTGTGCCGCCGGACACCGAAGCTGATACACCAGAAAAGATCACAGAACCGTCGGAAAGCATCCTTAAATGAAAAAAATATATAAATGAAAATAAATAAATGAAAAAAATCAAATGCAGGTGATGGACCCGAGACAATGGGAAAACACGATTCGTTTGCTTACACAACGTGTAAGGACATCCTGCTAATATTATATAAAACTCTTTCTAACCACTGACTCACTGACTGATATTTAAGATCGGTGCCTTCCAGGTGACGTAGATAGCTGAAATTTTGCATGCCGATGGTCATCAAAGCCAGTACACCGGAAAAAAATCACAGAATCATCAGACAACATCCAAAGATGAAATATAAAAAAATGAAAAAAAATGCAGGTGAGTGACCCAGGACAATGGGGAAGCAGGGTAATTTTGTGTGCCAATGGACATCGAAGCCTATATACCAGGAAGAAAACATCACAGAACCATCAGAAAGCATCCGTAAATGAAAATATAAATAAATAAAAAAGCAAATGCAGGTGAGCGACCCAAAACAATGGAGAAACAGTTTATATGCTTACACAGTGTGCAAGCACGCCCTGCTCGTATGTATGTGTGTGTATATATACATATATATATATATATATATATATATATATATATATATATATACATACACATGTACACACACACACACATACACCAAGCTAGACGTTCCTTATCAACCGTTTCGTTGGAGTGCTCGCTTGAGTGCTTCATCCACTTGGTGAGCGCTCTACAATATTTGCACTGTTACTGAATATATCGATCGACTTGAACAAAGTGTTTGGCCGTGCGGTGCCTCAGGCGGTGATTCGCTCGCTTAAAATGTGTCAGTACATTTTACACCACCTTTCCTCTTTTTGTACGATCTTTCATAATACGAGCCATTACTTCGGCATAGAAAGATACATATAAAAAAATTAACGTTTTTTAAAAAAAAGTTTCTTTAACCGTTTTGTTGGAGTGCTTGCTTTAGTGGTTAAGGCACTTGGCGAGCGCTCTTAAAGCTTCGATGGTGATATGGCAGCTCGGTTCTCCATGTGGACATTCCGGGAGAAAGGAAGGCAAAATAAATTAGATTATTTCAATGAGTAAAAAACGTTTTCAGTTGTTAGAAAGCAATGAACCACCACAACACGGCAGTATAGCCAAGAGGTATGCACGCTCGATCTAAGCTGTCTCGTCTGGGTTTGAATATCGACCTAGCTAAAACTGTCATCCTGGTGTTTCACAGGCAGGGTGATTCATCAATGTGTGTGGCGTCTCTTGGATGGACATTAAACTGGACGTCACATCAGCTGGAATCCCCCCCTTTCTCACCCCTCTCCCACCTCTCTCTCTCCCCCACCCCACCTTTCCTCTCTCTTAGGTTGCTGCATGTGTGAGCATGCATGCACGTATGCGGGCAGGCCTTTGCCATGTAGATAGCATGGGTTTCATATGGAACCTGGTGATTCAAAAGAAGATGTTCCTGTTTGGGCACATATTATCGCCTTTCGCATCCCCTCCCCTCCCCCTTCACGCCGCCTTCCCTTCCTACCCCTCACACTGCCTTCCTTCCACCATGCTGCCTTCCTTCCCATCACGCTGCCTTTCCTCCCCCTCCGCTCATGCTTACATCCTCCCAAACACCCTTCCCTCTCCTCTCTACACCATGGACATCTTCTGGCAGTCTTTGCGTGCTGTATCACATGCTGTTTTAATGTATCCCATTTTGTTCAGTCATGCCAACCCACAACCCCCCCCCCCTCCTTTCTCCACAAGTCCAGTACCAAACAAAAGTTGAGAACCCTCTCTTCATGCTTACATCCTCACAAACCCCCTTCCCACTTCCTCCCATCCTCCTCACTCCCACTCCCTCCTTCCAGAGTGTATCGTGACGTTTGGCGAGGAATCGCTCTCCCCCACCCCCTCCCTTCCTCTCTCTCCCCCCCCTTTCCTTGCTCTCCCACCCTCCTCCTTCCTCCCTTGCTCTCTCATGGATCCTCCTTCCTCTCACCCCTTCCTCCTACCACTCTCTCCCCTCACTCTTCTCTCTTCCCCTTCCCCTCCTCTTCTCCTCCCTCCTTCTTACCACCCTCCCTTAATATTCCCATCAGTGAAACAGAATATTGTATTTGCTCATAAAATATAAAGGCACAGCTAACAAACAATGAAATTGCTCGTTGAGCAAGGAATTTCCGGAATAACTTTGTCATACCTCCATGATCTCTGAAAAAACAAAAACCTAGAAATCAATTTGGTTCTTATAAGTCGATAGTGCTACTGTTTAATGAGTTATAGCACTTAGTTTGGTTATGATCATAATTGGAAGTCAATCGACTTGAAATGGCGTTTTTATCGCAATTTGAACGTTTTGACCCGACCCCCCTGACATTCGACCACCGACCGCTAAGAAGGGTGTTGGTGTGACACCACAATGAGACATATGATTGGATGCAGTATTGGAAGATGCACATTTTGGATTTAGTTTGAAGTCGATACGACCATTTTAGCGGACGTTATTGCGAAAATAAGAATTTCGGTTTTCGTGACCTTGACTTGACCTTTGACCTAGATTCACCAAAAGACAAGTGTCTAAGTTGGACCATGGCCGACGTCTGTACCCAGTTTAGTCATGATCGCTGAAACGGTGTGGCTGATAACAGGGTAAACAAACACACAAACAAACAGACAGACAGACAGACACACAGAATGACACACACAACCGACCAACATAATTGCCGAAATCCGAAGGATTCTGGCAATTAATAAGACGAAGTACTACTCTATCGATTTTGAAACAAACTGGAGAGAGCAGACTTCACCTCCGACATTGAGCAATGGCAAGTGGCATTATGGTCAAACATTGGTCAGAGGCTAAACTTGGCAATGTAATTGGTGTATGTGAGAAGAAACTGTCCCTAATTGGGAAAACATAAAAATAAAGCAAAAAATTGAGAAATCGTTTTTGGGGCTGTTGCGCTCAACGACACCGTGCTGCCTGTTACCCTGGCTCACCCTCATTCTCTCAGTCTTTTCTGGAGGTGTGAGCACCGAGATATCACATTAATTCAGAGTTGCTGTGCTGATGTCAGCATCTTGAGAACTAGCATTCATCACAGCACCAATCTTGGGATGGCACCTTTCCATTATGTGGTAGAGCAGGACCAACGCAAAGTGCATCCTTTGTGCGGAGCATGCCGCATCTGAAAGCTGTTGTAACCAAAGTCATGGAACTACATTGTGTACAATAACCCTGGTGATTTCCTGTTACAAGGTGAATGACAGAAGCCATTTTAACCTGTGACCTAGTATGTCATTTTCAAATGAAGGTCATGAAGCAGCTTCGTCTCAACAAGACCTCTTCACAGTTTAATCATACAATGCCTTCATTTCGGTTTTGCTTTGTTATTTCCCTTATAAAAGCATCAGTTAGAGAATCCTGCTTGTTATGCTTCATACCAGAAAAATTTTCACTGGTTGATTTTGTCGCAGGCTCACAGCCATGAATGAAGCACCTGGTTTCTGAGACATTAAATAATCATTGCACTGAATTTAACTACTTTATTAAAGGCGAAGGATAAGTAAGATAAGGTTAGTTTAGGATAACATATTAGTAGTACATTATAGAGTGAGATAGCTGTCCTAGTTGATGAATTAAAAAAATTTTTTTCGCAGTACCAGCATGATGGCATAGTCCTATTTTCCGACTGATTGATAAACTGTTTCGTATCTGTGGTTCCATAATCGGTTCCATGATCGTGGGTGTGATTTTTGTCATTAGGGTGTACTCAAATGTAGACATACCTTGTTGTTGCTGGTGATTTGCTTTTTGAAGCCACGGATGGCTTTCACACATGCCATGTGAATATTTGGATTCATACACATGCTTGGGGATATATTGTAGGAGCTGCAGCAGGCACAGCAGCCACACTCTAAGATAGCATGAGGTGAAACTATGTATAAAGGAAGACCAGACCATGTGCTACCCGGGAATTTAGGCAGACTTTGGTCATTTGTTCCTATTGCTGGTGATAACATGGTTATCATTAGAGAAAAACACCGTGGGATCTTCAGCATTCCCCAGCTCAAGCTAGCAATGGAGGAAGTCCGTCAGACTCGACACAGAGATAAATAATGCATTTTGTGACGGAATGCTCTGCATTTGAAGCACCAATCCAGCAGTTTGTTGCTGGTTTGGGAATTAAACTACAGACTACCCAGCTCAAAAGTAAGTGTGCTACTTTTGCACTATATTGACAGGACAAAGTAAATAGTGTATAGCATGGAATGTTTTGACCTTTTACCACTATGAAACAAAAAGGAAGAGAAATAGAAATAAACTGCATGCTATTCTGTCCAGCAGCTGTGGCATGCTATGTTTGTGTGAGGTCTTATCTGCAGTAGTTAAAAAGAATGCATTGGCATGCCAAAAACCTCAATATGGTGACCAATTTTGACATTTGACCCTGAAAAATCGAAAAGAGACACCAGAACAATAGCTATCTGCTTTAATCAGCAGAGCCTTTGGTACAGCATAATCTTGCTAACACTTGTACGGATTAGTTGAAATACAAAGGCATTGAATACAAAGGTATGGCAAGCCAAAACCTAAAGTTTGTTTCGTTTTTTTTAGCTCACCTGGACTTTAGTCAGGTGAGCTTATGCAATTGAATAGTGTCTGTAGGTGAGTGAGTGAGTGAGTGAGTCAGTCAGTCAGTGAATCAAGTCAGTCAGTCTGAAAACACTTCAGTCATTATCGCTTAAACCAAACACATGATTTTAATGAAACTTGGCCACAAGCTTCATATGAGATGCCTAAGGACATCAAAATCTACATTCATTCAGGGGGTCTACGGGGGTTTTTTTGACCCACCCCCCCTCCCCCAAATAGGTACTGTATTTGCTCTCTTCCACAAAAGTACACACACAGTTTCGATAAAACTTCACCACAACCTTCATCACCAGTGATGTAACAAAGTGTATCGACCGCATCAAAATCTGTGCTCATTAAGGGGGTTACGGGGGAGGGGGGGTTGAGCCCCCCAAAATAGGTATTTGCACTCTCTACCGAAACTACACACACAATTTCGATGAAACTTGACCACAACATTCAACACATGTGATGGACCAAAGTGTATCGACCACGTCAAAATCTGTGCTCATTCAAGGGATATACAGGGGGGGTTTTGACCCGCCAAAATAGGAATTTGCTCTCTTCTCTGAAACTACAAACATGATTTTGATGAAACTTGACCACAGAATTCTTTCCCCATGATGTACCAAAGCTTATCGTCTGCATAAAAATCTGCGCTCATAACGGTGGTCTACGGGGGGAGGGGGGGTGGGGTGTTCACTCCCCAAAATAGGTATTTTCTCTCTTCTCGGAAACTACACACACTATTTCAATGAAACTTGACCACAACATTCTTCACCCGTGATGTTCCAAAGTGTATTGACTGCATCAAAATATGTGCTCATTCAGGAAGTCCATGAGGGGTAGGTGTTCTGACCTCCGAAAATAGGTATTTGCTCTCTTCTCCGAACTACACAAAGAATTTCAATGAAACTTGACCACAACCTTCTTCACCCTTGATGTACCAAAGTTTGTTCATGGCATTAAAAACTTCGAGGTTATGTGGTTTGCCCAAGAAAGATCATGGCTGATCGTGAATCCCAATATCTTGAGTGACTATACCTCTTCATGAGAATTCTGAATGAAGTAGATGAGAGGGCTTGCCAGGCAGTCGTTTTGGAGAGACAGTGGGAGAATGTGACAGAAGTCAGGTTTGAAAGACATATTCCAAGTGTTGGACCAGCTTGTGATTCCATAAAGGTCTGCAGAGGGAAGAGGATGCTGCCTGCCTATCTGAAGGATAAGGGATGTCATGGCAGAGGGTGGTTATCAGCAAATAGATAAAGAGGATTTTCCAGAGAGTCAGAGAGATCGTTGATGAAGGTTGGGAAGAGGATGGGGTGCAGAACCCTGCCTTTCGGCACTCCAGCCTTAACAGGGCAAGGAAATGAGAGGATCCCATTGAGAGCCACATGTTGACTAGGAGAGTGGACCATCAGTAAGCCATGAGAGGAGGAGGCCTTGGAAGCTAATATATCTATAGTTAAGAGGATCGGGTTTTGTACCAAGTTTGTGCAATGCAATGATGCTGGCTGACTTCCAAGTAGATTGATTTTTGTCCTTTGACCTTGTAAAATCCCAAAAATGCTGATAATTGGATATGTTTCGACACACTCGTACAGGGGGCTGTTTGAAAGCACATTTGTGTGAACTTTCATTTCTGTAGATTCAATTGCAAGGGGATTCCAAATGAAAATGTATGATTTTTAGTTTCACCTTTGCACCTTAAAATTGGAAGGGTAACAAATTGAAAAGGAGGAGTCTGTGTGTGTTAGACAAAGGTATGATTCCAAATTTTATGAGGATCAGCTCAGAGATTATGGAATGTTGTGCGAGTATAATTGCCGGGAAGAAAAGAAAGAAAGACAAAAACATAGGAAACACATGTCTCCACTTCCTCTCGGAAGGGAGACAAAAATAGTATCTCAGTACATATGTGCATATATATATATATATATATATATATATATATATATATATATATATATATATATATATATATACAGTATATACACATAATTAGCCAACAAGATATAAATGCATTTGTATTTGCAGTAGCCTGCAAAAGTATTCACCCCTTCCAAAGTTTTCACATTTTAATGCCACCTGAGCTTACTTCATAATGCTTTCAAATCAAACTTGATACATAGAGTCTTCACAAACTATTCCAAAGTAATAAAACTAAATATACAGATAAAATGTGAATAAGTTTTATTAACAGAGAAAATCAGATGATTATCAGTTGCATAAGTATTCACAACCTTTGTCTAATTAACCCTAAATCACTTCAAGAGCAAATTATTTGTTTTTGAGGTTAAACAATAAGTGTAATTAGTTTCACCTGTATGTAATCAGTGGTTTAACTCAAGAATTAAGCTCCCCTGGCTTATCGAAGGAGTTTGAAGGTGCAACTCACTTGATCAACCAACAAGGAAAACATGAAGACCAAGGAGCTTTTCAAAGAAGTCAGACATTGAGTGGTGGAGAAGCACCATTCAAAAGAGGGTTATAAGATTTCAAAGTCACTCATTATCCCTTTGAGTACAGTGAAATCCATTGCTAAGAAGTGGAAGACATATCATACCACCCAGACTCTACCCATAGAACATAACCTATCCAAACTCAGCAACCAGGCAAGCACGAAACTGGTCAGGATGTCACTGTAAATCCAACAACGACTTTGAAAGATCTACAAAGCTGTATGTCCAAGATGGGGGTCAGTGTTCATCAATCAACAATATCCCGTTGCCTTCACAAAGCTGGCCTCTATGGACAGGTGGCAAGAAATAAGCCATTACTGAAAAAGACATCCAAAAGCTCATATGGAGTTTACGAAAAAGCATCTTATGACACTGCAGCTATGTGGAAACTATAAGGGCACTCGTCGAGTTGTGACGTCGCCAGATATGCTTCTACCCACATTATTAAATCATTATTCAGTACCAGATTATATCTGTGTCAGGTCAGGCCAGATTAGATCTGTGACTTGCTACAGGTATCATGTAAACCTGTACTAACCTG
>CM068957.1:105307686-105319532 GCA_035128595.1 Eptatretus atami | reverse complement strand
TACCGGCAGAAAGTGGACGCAGCGACGCGCTGCTCTGGTGCATGCTCCCATTCCTGACCTGATACAGTACATCATTGAACCTCGTTTGATTTTAATCCCTGAACCCAGATTCAAAATATTATATATTTCTGGCTGCCAGCCAATGCATCCTATCAGGTTGAAATTTAAAACATATACTAGCATAACCCACGCTCTGCGCGACATGTTGTGGTGGGTGTGTTTGAGAAAGGAACTGATGCAGACAGTAGTAATTTTACTTTAATGCAGTAAGTGTAATACGATTTCACTGTTTCAGAACCATTTATTTACCTTTTTTGTACCATGCACCTCATATGGTCTTTGAGATAATGTAAGCCGAATATCACATTACTCGAGCGCAGAACAAAGTCGAAGATAGCGCGACACGAAACCACAAACTCGGAAATAATATATAAGATTCCCATGACTACTAGATCATGATTTTGAAGTTTTACATCAATTGATGAAGCGGTTCAAGACAAATAGTTTTTTGTTTTTTTTTAAGATTTTCGTCCAATATAGCTGCCAGACCATGTGACCTATTTATTATTTATAAACACTCTGGTATACCCAAAGCTTGGGGAACATGTGGGTGAAGTTTCCCCATCGATCTGTCAGCCTTCTGGAGAAGAGGTTTTCAAAGGTTTATTCTTGAAAAAAATCGTAGCTGCCAAACCATGTGACCTATGATGTCATAGGTGGAGAACTTTTTGTTCCTCAAGGATAGACTATCATACCTATAAAGTTTGCCCTCAATCTTTTCAGCCATTTCAAAGAGAATTTATAAAGGTTTTTAACGAGTTAAAAAAAAAAAAAGCCTACCGAACCACATCATCAATTCCCCCCCCCCCCCCCCGCCCCCTACAAAAAATGTTCTTGATTGGCACATTCAAAGTCCTGACTTGAACCCAAATGAACATTTATGGTGAATACTTGAAGATTACAGTCAATCGACGATCCCCATCAAACTTGGTAGAACTGAAGAAATTTTCACGTGAAGAATGGGCAAAAGTTTCACCATCTCACTGTGCAAAGCTTGTAGAGACCTACCTAAAAAGACTCATCGAGGTCATCTCTGCAAAAGGGTGCTTCCACCAAGTACTGACCTTAGGGGTTGAATACTTTTGCAACCAGTGAATTTTGATTTGTACATGTTTTCTGCAGGTATTTCTGACATGTAACCTCCTTCAACTATAAAAGTGTTTTGTTTGATCTCTTCAGCTATTAATAAAAACGTTTATTTGTAAAAATTATTTCGACATAATTTGTAATTCATCTAAATGTGGCATTATTCATTGGGGTGAATAATTTTGCAGGCCATTGTATCTACAGTATACACCTCGCTCCACTTGGTCTATCTTAAACTGATGCAGCTTATTCACATAACATTTTGAACCCAACACTTAACCTGTTCCAGATTCCTAAATTCTCGGAGGATGTGGGCCTGGGGGGATTCTGGCGATGCTAATCAATTGGAAAAGAATAATCAGCATAAGTGAAAGAAAGTGATTAATGCTCTACTCTGGTTGTTCCAATTACAACATGAAATCCAACCATCTGTCAATGTACCCAACCCACACCTTTCCACCTTTATTGAATCAGGTGTATAACTGTGTGCTGCGGTTACTGCAGTCTCACATCGTGGATACTTGAGTTGAGGATTTACTGTGATATGGGATTCTTTGGCACAAGACTTATGGAACTGGCATCAACTGCCTGATTATGTGAGATCCCTTCATACTGTATGTTCCTTATTGACCAGAGATTTGAGATGTGAAAAGAAAAGCCTGTTATCTGGCTGGCTGCATCTTGGAAAAGAAGGTTAGTGAACAAGCACACACCTCACCTGACAGCCATCATTGAAAGGCGACCAAACAAAGGGCTCAGAACGTTGCAAAGTGAAGTGCCGAGACTGTCTGGTAAAGAAACCTGTGAGATTGGCACCATCTCTGGCCTGTCGATTCAATCACTACACACAGACGATGCTGGAAAGATATGAAGTTTGAATTTCAGCGGTAATGAAATCAATTTCAACAGAAGGGTAGCGAATCAGAGTCTATCAAATTTGAGCAATTGTGTGTGATTATCACGATATCATTGAATGGCACGGGATTCCTCGATCATAAAGTGAACTAGCACAGCACAGACTGCACCAATACCAGACTGCTTTCGCCAAATGTATGATAAACCAAAACAAAAACAGAAAATAAGAGTTAACTACAACTCGTAATCAAAATAAAGTCTCTACTTGGGTAACTCAGGAATGTTTAGCATCGACCAATTTCACATTTACATCTGAACCCAGAGTTCATAATGCTTGGATCCCAGGTTCAAATCCTATACACTATGTTGATTTGTCTGTTGTCTCTGTACGTTTTAATACTATGAGGTCAGCCCTTCCACTTGTGTAACACAACCTTCTCAGTCCTGGTAAAATGAACATTCTGAAGGTCCAAACCAGAGGGCTCGGTCATTTGAGCATCATGATGCCTTCTCATGTCTGTTCAGCATATCGAGTGAACATTTTCATGGCTGAAAGTATAGTGGGTAATTTCGATTGAAAAATGTTCAGTATACTGAACAAAAGGACGAGGAAATATGTATACACAGAGAGGCATCTTGCCCAACCTTTCCGATGAGGTATATTTTTCTATACATCACGCCAATCATATAAAAGTACAATGACGTCTCCTCGTGTCTTTGTCCCACATGTAATTTATGTCCTGTATGTAAAGCAGATACTGGGGTGCTCCTGTGCACAGACATAATAAATATTGGCTTTGTATATCTGATGAAGTGCATTGTGAACGAGCTTTATATAGTTGATGAAGTGGATTGTACGGTACTTGCATTCTGTATGCAGCTAAATAACTCACGTAAGCCAAGAATGAGTGATCAGAACTCAGTGAGCTCTCTATTTAACAGGTTATGGTGAATAATTATTTAATACAACAAGAAGGGCACTAGGTACAGCACATACCTCCACCAGGCTGATTAGTTTACGTTTTGTTTCCCACTGACAGGCCAGATCTGGATTTGGACCGAAACCAAAATTTAATCGGTTTGTTCTTGTCACTTAACCAACTCATTCACCAAGTTTCGTCTGAATCCGTCCATAACTTTTTCAGATATCGTGCGATATATAATTTTAGCCCGATCACTCAATGGTGAAAACTTCACTTGAAAAATTATTGGATCCGGATTCGGACCTTCGCCAAAATTGAATCAAATTCCTTGTTACATTCCCAAACTGCCCATCAAATTTCATCCGAATCCGTCCACAACTTTTTGAGATATCCTGCCATATGTCATTTTTGGCCCTATCTCTCAATGGTGAAAAATCGCTTTTAAAATTCCCGGATCCGGATTTGGACCTTTGCCAAAATTGAATCAAGTTCCTTGTTACATACCTAAACTGCCCACCAAATTTCGTCTGAATCTGTCAACAACTTTTTGAGATATCCTGCCATATGTCATTTTTGGCCCTATCTCTCAATGGTGAAAAATCGCTTTAAAAATTATTGGATCCGGATTCGGACATTCACCAAAATCGAATCAAATTCCTTGTTACATTCCCAAACTGCCCATCAAATTTCATCCGAATTCGTCTCACACTTTTTGAGATATCCTGCCATATGTCATTTTTGGCCCTATAGGCCCAGTCACACCTTGACGTTTTAGCCAACGTATGCCGATTTTTGAAAAATTTGTCTAAAACGCTGGCACACGTTGAATACGTTATGGGTAAGTTTTGATAACATTGAGAGCACGCTGGAAAACACTGCCATACGTCGTTGCACGCTGGCTTTAAACGTTGTACTTTTCGTTGTCCTCAAATTTTTGCATGCTTGAAATTTCACGACGTATGCCGGGTATGACTCACACGTTCCACTACGCTGGCCATAAGTTGTTGGCACGTTATGCGATCGTTGACAGACGTCAACACATGTTACTTGTAAGTTAATCATAAGTTGAGACACGCCGAGGTAATGTTTAGCATACCCGAAACTTATTCCTAGCCTATGAGTAACGTGTTGTAGGCACGTTACGCGATCGTTGACACACGTCGACACACGTTACTTTTAAGTTACTCATAGGCTGAAAGACGTCGGTATAATACTTAGCGTGCCTAAAACTTATTTATAACCTATCAGTGACATGTTGCTAACACGCTACGCGATCGTTGACACACTTCGACACTCCTTGCTTGAAAGTTACTTATCGTCGAATCACGCCGAGTTATTGTTAGGGCAAAAGAGGCTTTTATCTAACCTATGAGTGACGTGCTTTGCACCTGTGTGTAACGCACCTCTGCCGCATACTGGCGTATGTAGACGTATTTGACGTTTACGACGACTACAGAACTTAACGAACGAGTTCCCAACCTACAGATACCAGATAATGATGTAATGGCAGCGATTAGGGGAATTGGTAAATAAAAAGGGGTTTCACAGGAGAACCCGTCAGTGTTGCAGACTACATAGCGAATACATGTCCATGACATTACGAGAGATGGAGTATCCGGCAACGATGACACTACAATATCTACCTGTCCTCCAACATCAGCATACCCTCATCGATTTGCACTGCACCAGTTGCGTGCCAATAGAACTGAGAGAAGAAGACGTGAACGGAGGAGAAGGTACTGGGTGACACCATGGATCGGGATTTGATTTGCACCGATAAGATTTGCACCGATAAGATTTGCACCGATAAGATTTGCACCGATAAGACACCAGTTGATTTGCACCGATAAGAACGCGTTAAGTGTAAACAATTGCGATTGTTTGGCGCAAGCTCTATTTTCAATAGTGGAGTTTGAGCGATTTAGCACGTTGATAGAAACGCTTCAAATTTCGAGCGCCAGCGTCAAAAAACAAAGGCGAGTGACAGCAATTTAAATCGTTCATTTTAAACAATTAAATAGTTGAGTGGCACCGTTTAAAAGTCGTTGAGTGTAAAAAAAATCCAATTGTTGAGCGCAAGCGTCTACTTTCAATAGTGGAGTTGCAGCCATTTAAATCTTTGAGTGGCAGCCTATGAATAGCAAACTCCACGTCACCGTCAAAGATAAACTGACGCACGATATGGATAAGTTAGGCTATCGTTGGGCATAGGTTGTGAACGCCGGCTACACGATAATTATTCGTTGGTATACCGTATCTATAAGGTATTGAAGCGCTCTATGTACATTATTAGTACCTTGAGCATTTGTCCAACTCGTTATGAATACACCTAAAACGTAAAAACAAGCCATAGCTCATTGTTGAAAAAACCCCCCAAAAAATTAGCCGCGAAGAACTTCGAAAATGGTGCAAAGATGTCTCCTAACCGTGGACACGCGGACGCAAGAGGATCCATCATCACCCACACCCTCCCCATCACACTCACCTACTACTGCCAACATGAACAAACTACTACTAATACTGATACTGATACTGATACTGTTACTGCTGACATGGACATCGACTCAAAAAGGAGTCGAAAACACTGATGGGTTCCCCCTTGTGAAGACCATTTTTATATACCAATTCCCCAAAATGCTGGGAACACGTCATTATATGGCAGTTGTAAGTTAGAAACACGTTCATTTAGTTTTTTTTGTCGACCGGAAGACGTCAATGGAATACGTCTACATATGTCAATGTGCGTTGGGACTACGTAAAGAATTGGTTCAAAGCACGTCAAACATAAGTTAGAAATAAGTTTCGCGTCAAAAAGACATTACTGCGACGTGTTTCGACTTATGGGTAGCTTACAAGTAGCCTTTGTCGACGTGTGTAAGCGTCCGCATATCGTGTGTACAACTTATTCCCATCGCATGCGGAACGTGTGTCATACGCCAAGTACGTCGTAAAATTTTGAACATGTTTAAAATTACTTGACGTACTCCACTTACTACGACGTATGATAGTGTACTTTAGCGTTCTATTCACGTATACCAAACTTACCCATACCGTATTCGACGTGCGCCAGCGTTTTAGACACATTTTTCTTAGGTCGGCATACGCTGGCAAGATCGCCAAGGTGTGACTGCGATGTTGACACTTCCATTTCTGCGGCGGTTATGATTTGAATCGTTGTGCGTCAGCCTTTTAATAGGCTACGTCACGTCATCGTCGGCGATACGTGCAGCGCGCTATGCATAATTAGACTATCGTTGGGCATAGGTTGTGTAGGCCGACAACAGGTTCAGCATTCGTTGGTATAAGTTAGCTATAACACAACGAAACGTTCTGTGTCCGTTACTAATACGTTATACATAAGACCAAGTCGTTATGAATACGTCCGAATCTTTTTAAAAACATCAAAGTTCCACGTAAGCCAGCGTTTTACATACATTTTAATACGTTGCCATCGCTGGCTAAAACGCCAAGGTGTGACTTGTCCTTATCTCTCAATGGTGAAAAATCACTTTAAAAATTCTCTGATCCGGATTTGGACCTTTGCCAAAATTGAATCCAGTTCCTTGTTACATACCTAAACTGCCCACCAAATTTCGTCCGAATCTGTCCACAACTTTTTGAGATATCTTGTTCACAAACAAACAAACAAACAAACAAACAGACAGCCAGACAGGAATGAAAACATATAATAACATCAATCCAACTTCGGTGGAGGGTGTAAAAAGGTCGAAAGGTCTAAAATATAACCATTGTTTATATTATTATGGGTTGCTAGACAACAGTAAATGGATATTTTTTGTTACGAAAATTACTTAAGGGTTAATGGGGGGTTAATTATGAATTAGTTATCTCATAATGAATGTTAGTGCAAATGTTTTGTAACCCCAGTTAGCAACGACCAGATCAGTTGTATCGGAAGTTCATTGTTGCCAACAGTACATACTTGTACCCCTTAATCGGCCCCTCACCCTAACGTTCACTGCGCCGCACAACACACACACACACACACACACACACACACACCACACAACACACACGTGAACTATAGTAAGGATGCAGCATGGTGAACTGTCTCTTTTTCCTCTTTTCCCTCTGTAATTTACATTTAATTGTTCCCTAATGTCATTTTCTTGCTCCCCCACAAGTTCTGCATGGACATGATCTTTGTGTGAATCACATACGTTTCTGATGACATGGCATCAATGTGTGATAAATTTGCTGCCACATTAGTTTGTGCACAACCCTTGTGAGGTAGGGGAAAGCCTTCCACCAGGAGACAGGAGGGTGGGGGGGGGGGACGTGGCTATATAAACCAGCTGAAATCAGAGATCAAGCCAGTCATCAAGAGATACCAGAGAAACGATCATAACAGATGTTTGGTACTACACAACTTCAATATGGATACAAACACGACATAATAGTGACCGAAGATTTTGTGCTGCACTCTTCAGGGTAAGATCGCAGCAAGTGAAGGAGGAAGTGAAGGCACGTGCTTATATATGCAAGTCTCCATAAGGTAGACACTGATTGGTTGAACCGTAATGATGTCACAGTTAATCCGAACACCCATGAGTCGGCTCATCATCTTCACCTCGAGCTCCCATTGGCTGGAGCAGAGTTCGCCGTTGATTGACATTTGAAACTGCATCCTGGAGAGAGGGGGGATGGGTTTCCCCTAAGGTCCATTCGCCATTTGTTACCGTACTTCCCTTGATCTTTCTTTCAGCATGGAAAGGGGCTACACAGCTGCATTGAGTCAGGTCTGAGGAGAATCAAGAAGAGAGAGTTGGCTCCCATAGTTCCTGAAGGAGGAAAGAAAGCAGCAGAGTGTCCCACACAAATGCAGAGCCGAACCCATGCACCCAGCTTGAGCCTCCAACATCCCACAAAACCTCTACCTCATCCACCTTGTCTAATTTTTTGTTTGTCCTGTGTCCCCGAACAAGTCTGCCTGTTTGTTCATCCGTCCGTATGCAGTACATGGCTGCAGTGCAGCATCATTGGCTGACGGTGTGGCTGTGTCGCTGATGCAATGCCCTCTGTTGGTTTGGGCAGGAATTTGGAATTTGGCCAAGGTGCTGGTGATAGCTCGCCTACTCGTCCACGAAGGACACCATGGGATCATTAACATCCACCACTGAATGCTGGCAGACGGAACGCCCGTTTATCGTCCATAGTCTGCCTGTGATCGGTTCAGTTGAAAGTTTAGGCAAGGAAGACCATTTCTATCCAGTTAAGCACGCCATCAGTATACTTTTATATGATTGGCGTGATGTGTAGGGTTTCTGTATTTTCATTACTGGAATACCCTCTCCCACCTGGAGGTGCTATATGATACACATTTACATAAATAATTTGCGTCCCCCACCCACCCCAAGACCACCAGCAAAGATAAAACACCACTTTGCACTAATCCTCTGTCGCAACTCTGGATGTAATCGGCACAGAATTGTAGGATAAGCGTGACTGACACACACACACACACACACACACACACACACACACACACACACACACACGCGCGCGCGCGCGCGTGCACACACACACATCCGTGAACTATAGTAAGGATTCATTGTCTTCTTGCTGTGTTTCCACACCCATTATTTATTAAAGCTGTCACTTTTAAAGCATATTTCTAAAATACCTGTGTGCAAGGCATTGGTACATCCCAAACTTGAGTACATAGCATCAGTCTGGGATGCCCATTAAGCCTACCTTGGAAATTAACTGGAAATGGTGCAAAGACATGCAGCACGGTTTGTCTCTACTGACTATGCCAGAACCTCCAGTGTTACGTCAATGTTGAACTCCATGGAGTGGCCTTCAATTGCAACATCAATGAAAGCTAAGTATGCTTACACTGTTTAACAAGGCTTCATGAGGGGTTAATTATTAAGCTCCCCACTTATCTAAGGATTTTTAAAGTGCAACTCACTTGGTCAACCAACACGGCAAACGTGAAAACCAAAGAGCTTTCCAAAGATGGCAGATATAGTGGCGGAGAAGCACCATCAGGAGAGGGTTATAAGAAGACAAGCCGGTAGGCGACGAGGGATTCGCTAGGATCGAAGCGCTGGATACGATGCTTTTCATTCTGACGCGATCCACCGACGAAGATTCATTGCCAAGACGTATTGGTTCACATACAATTGTTCCTCTGCCTGGCAAGATTTTTCCTATTGCGTATTTTGCCAACTGGCACTCCTCATAAAAAATGACGGTAAATAGACACCCTATTTTTGAAGACTACCATTTGAAAAATAATCAGTTTTGCTGGTTTGTGCTGTGGAGCCTTGCGTTGCAGACACGCACACACACACACACACACACACACACGCACACACGCACACACGCACACACGCACAAACACACACACACGACGGAAAACCCAATAAACTTCTCTCAATGCTCTTGTTTGACCACACCTCCTGAGCCACACAATATTTTTCATAAGCCACGCCACTTTCCTATGCCACTCCCACTTTAAATAATAAATAATTGGAGGTGGTGTGTGGGTCGTGGAATCGTTTTCGGTAAATAAATAAATAATTGGAGGTGGTGTGTGGGTCATGGAATCGTTTTCGGTAAATAAATAAATAATTGAAGGTGGTTGTGGGCCATGGAATCGTTTTCAGTAAATAAATAAATAATTGGAGGTGGTGTGTGGGTCGTGGAATCGTTTTCGGTAAATAAATTAATAATTGAAGTGGTGTGTGGGCCGTGGAATCGTTTTCGGTAAATAAATAAATAATTGAAGGTGGTGTGTGGATCGTGGAATCGTTTACGGAAAATAAATAAATAATTGGAGGCGGAGTGTGGGTCGTGGAATCGTTTTCGGTAAATAAATAAATAATTGGAGGTGGTGTGTGGGTCGTGAATCGTTTTCAGTGAATAAATAAATAATTGAAGGTGGTGTGTGGATCGTGGAATTGTTTTCGGTAAATAATAAATAATTGAAGGTGGTGTGTGGGTCGTGGAATCGTTTTCGATAAATAAATAAACATATTTTAGAAATCCGCAAAGACAGAAATGCCGGTGATTCCATTTATTTTGGATCCTTTTCACTTTGGTCAATAACGTTTGGATCGAGGAGAGATCGAAAGTGGACGACGGTGTAGTTCCTTACAAACACTGTATACACACCTTAAATGACGGTAAATAACACCCGATTTTTGAAGGACTACCATTTGAAAAATAAAACCTCAATCAAAATGGCTCGAGTAAATTTTCTAAATATCTCGAAGTGTTTAATTCCGAAGTCTCGTTTCTCTACATTCAAAACTGAAGGACAAGTATTGAAAATACTGTACGCGGTTTTTCGGCTGCTGCACAGCAACGGGTAGTTGCTAGGCAACGAAATTCAAACGCGCACATTCCAGTATATATTCCACCTGTTGGCAAAGTTTCATCGAAATCGGTTCGCTGGTTCGTGCTGTGGAGCCTCGCGTTGCAGACACACATACACACACACACACACACACACACACACACACACACACACACACACACACACACACACACACAGACGGAAAACCCGACAATATGGGATATCTAGCATATATAGCGAATCCAATTTCAAAGTCACTCATTATTATCGATCCCTTTGAGTATGGTGAAATCCATCATAAAGAAATGGAAGAAGATGTACACTTTCAAGTGGAGGAGCTTAATTTTTTAGTTAAACCACTGATTACAGAGAGGTGAAAACTATTACACTTATTTTGTAATCCTTCAAACAAATAATTTGCTCCTGAAGTGATATAGGGTTAATTAGGCAAATGGTTTGAATACTTATGCAACTGAGAATCATTTGATTTTCTCTTTTAATTCAACTTGTTCACATTTTATCTGCATCTTTTAGCTTTATCACTTTGGAGTAGTTTGCGAAGACTCCATATATTAAGTTTGATTTGAAGACATCATGAAACTATAAGGGCACCTGATCCAAAACAAATATATATATATATATATATATATATATATATATATATATATATATATATATATATATATATATAATATATTATATTGTTGCGAATTCGCGCGCCGCGGCGTCATCGACCACGTAACTCGAATCGCGGATAACTGTCGCCCACCGGACGGCATTCGTCGTGACCTCCCGGACTAAACGCCGGATTATGTCAGGGTGACCTTTCGGGCCATCACCACAACCCAGTCCGCATTTACTCCGCGGGAATAGGGTATCGCCGAAGTCGTAACCTAATTACCCGCAACGGTAAACTACGAGGGTTGTTACCTCGCCACAGGCGACTGGAACACGGGCCGCTTAAGCGATTCCGTTCCGTGCTATCGGGATACCGAGCGGTGTTATCGTCGCGCCTCGACGGTTCCTGATTAATTAATCGGGCGTCCCCGCGCCCTCAACCATTTAGTAAAGCAAGATGGAGACCCACAAGAAAGACGCAGCGAACGGGGCACAATTAACACGGTCATTTTATTTACACACAACACACAAAGCACACATAAAGCATGTATTATAGCAAGTTAAACAAAACAACAATGCAGAGTACGACCGAATACGCGTACACTCGGCAACATTTTATACAGTTCTACTTGACGGGACTACAGCGCCACACACACACGTTCAACCAAAACCCCAAAGAAAATGGAAGTCGGACTTCCTGCCTCGAGTCCTGGCGACCGTCCTCTGACGTGGCCCCGTCTGGCCGTGACTCGTCGAGCGTGGTCGGCGAAGCCTCTCCGGTGTGCCGTGCCTGCTGTGTTGTCCCCGAGCACGGCGAGCACCGACTGCGTCACCGACCGAACCACGACACACCGAGCTGAGAGCCAGAGCGAGAATACGAGACCAAGAGAGATCCCGACTGGAACACCGAAACCATAGGAGAACCCCGAATTGCCCTCCTGCGCCTTACCGACTCTCCTCGCGCCCCCGTTTCTTTT
>CM068957.1:105283931-105301606 GCA_035128595.1 Eptatretus atami | reverse complement strand
TGATCCGAATATTTGCATATAGGCTCCTCCCGAGGCCTATAAAGATGCGAGCGCAAGGTGACTCGCGAGAGTTGAGTTCGGAGTTGAGTCCAGTTGGGGGGAGTTGCAGGGAGGAGTTGCAGGGAGGTTGGAAGGAGTTGGAGTTCGCGCGGTGGCTGGTCAAGTTCAAGTTCGAGTCAAGGGAAGACAGCGGCCGAAAGGAGAGATAGTTGAAAAGAAGTAGAGTGTATATTTTTAGGGACGTCAATGGCTTATGAAATATACCGAAATTGGGTGGAAACCTCAATATTTCCTGTTTGTTATCGAATTTCATATTACTCATCCAAACAGGCATATTTTCATAAATTTATATTTATAACTTATAAATAAAAACAACTGTGGGTAACAAATATAGACGCATTTCAGTAACCATGCAGACAGTATGCAGAGAGAAAGGCGGATAGAAAACTTTGTACCAGATAGAATAATTTAAATCCAAATTATTATGAGAAAAGTTTGAATTCAACCAACATAGATGGATGATGGATCAAGGAGTTGGTTCGAAAGTGGAAAATCAAATACAATTGTGTTGTTTTGGAGATAGTATCAAGAGGAATGTTTTCTGCGACCGTGGTTGTGTTTACCTTCCGGAAGGGAGGAGTATTAGTACGATAAGTAAAATATTAAATTGTTTTTAGAAAATTTAATGGCTCTTGATGTGGAATAAAAGTTCACAGAAGGTTTGGAAGCTAAAGACAAAAAGTTGAGAGAAGTAGTTGGAGAACGGAAGAACTAATAGTTTTCATATTATGTTGTGGATTTCTTACGCGTTGGACGTGGGGTGCAGTTTAGACTATTGGGGCAGCTCGCGAGCAGCGAGCAAAGTATAAGTGCAGTTTTGACTACGCGAACACCAGTATGGGTGTTGTTAACCAACAATAAATCAGCCAACTCTTCTGTAACGGCTACAGGTGATGCGCAAATGTGAGATAGTACTATTATTCCGCGCAGACAGATTAATGGGCGGGATTTTACACCCTAAGGTGCTGCGAAAACAACGAGAGCTTTAAGCACTCGTTGTTTGCGATTGCAAGAGCGGCGGATTTTCTATCGAACCCGTCGAGCAGATTGTACGTTTTAATGTATTTTAATCAGCAGTTTATGCGAACGCAATTATGCGCAGTCCAATAGGCAGGAGATAGGAGCACAGCAGCGTTGAATTTAACATGGGGGGGATTTATTTTAAAGTAATTCCATGAAATGGCGGGTGGTGGGACATGACCGGCAAAACTACAGCGAATATCTAATGTTATTACGTAAGATCGTACTGACTTAACATTTTACGTTACCGGACAAAAGGGCAGCAGATTATACAAAAAACCAGACAAAAAAGATACGGGTCTGTAGCTTATATGTTTTCTCGGAGCTGGGATCAGAACGAGGAGTCCGCGAGGAAACCGTGCAGGTTTTTACCCTTTGGTAGCCTTGAGACGACTTGGACGTCCCGATGGCTTTATTGTCCGGACGACAATACGATAGTTCTGTTGTCAAGCGCAGTGTGGTATCGGGAACGGATGAGTATGGTCAGGGCATAAGAGCAGCACAGAAGAGCCCCAATGGTGAAACTCGAGCATGGAGAACAACAAAAGATCAAAAAAATAGGAGGAAACGGGGCTTGTCTAATTTTAGAAGGTTTATGACTCTTTAGAGCGTCATCTAGGTGCTCGCGCACAACACCCAAGTGGGGCTGATGCAGGAAAAAGTTATTGTTGCTGGCGACTTCTCCTCAGGATGAGACCTCCTTCACGTAGCGATTTCGTGCTAAGACGTCCAAGGCAAGCCTTGGTGATTGGTGGTCCCCGGTACGACGCCCACTCCTCGATCAACAAGACGTTTGATCAATTGATGTAACAACAGACAATGTAACTAAGGGTGAAAAACCGTGCTTTTTCATAGTCCGGAGGGTTAGCAAGCCGATGGTAGGCTTTGCCCAGCGAAGCGGTGCTTGCCTTATAACTTGACTTTCCACCGCGGTGCGTATTTAGTCGGATTTTTGATCCGTTTGGCCAGTCTGTGCGGGCTGTGTTTGAAATGATATTGGCGTGTGGAGATCACCGGATGTTCAGTATTGTGGAGATATGTTATTTGTTGGTGAAAGATGGCGGAGAAGTGGAGATGTGGTGAGTAAATGTCGGGTTGTGAGATTTGTTGTTTGTGATGATGTTTGTGTGGAGATGTGAGTGAGGAGACATTCGTCTTGGTTGTGGGATTGGTGTTGGGAGATGTTGGAGTTTGGTGAAGGTGGTGGGCAGAGATGTTGGGGTTATGGTAGGAAGGTGGTGAGGAGATGTTTGAGAGTTGTGAGGTGAGGGAGTGTTGTGTTAAAATAAGATAAAGGAAGACTAATATGACGTCAAGGTTCACAGCCGGAACACCGATACGATGACAAAGCCCGTTAGTATCGGTGGGGCATCTAACTGGACAAAAGTGTATGAAATACTGATCTCGGGAACTGAATGGTGTTCTAGTGAAATTTCCAACCGTCAAGTATCAATATGAGATATACTATAAATTAGTATATATGTATCTCTACGTATAATCTGCTATAAAATATATATGTATATCATACTATAGAATTGAAGCTGGAGGAGCCTATCGCACGATGCCCAAATGGGGATGGGGGAGAGATCTTAACCTGTGTGTTGTTGAGAGTGAAAGCTTTATCAGGCGGTGGTTATATAGGGACTGTAGGATAATTGAAAAGCAATGGACAGAAGGTTATTGGTTGGTTGTGGTTCTATTTTTTGCCTGTGGCGGCTGGCAGAACTAGCTTGACCATAGTCATAATGATCACTTTATGGTGCTCCCTGGTGGCGTCAAAGGATGACTAAAGGAAAATGTGCTGGTAAGGTTTACACTTGGCCACCTATTCGAACTCTCACCAACAAATTCGAGGTCAGGTTGCTACGGACTAGCATGAAGGGATAGCACATACTTGAAATAGGCTAAGAGTGATATTCGTGCTGTTATGTTATGGTAGAAGGTAGAACTATATACACTACTATATTATACTATATGATATAGTATAATAATACTTTATACTATTTACATATATATATACTGATTGTATGATGTATCGGTGAACCGTGGTTTCTGTCCATGCATTTGTCTGTCTCCCCATCTTATTGTGGTCCGTTCCTGCGCTGCGTTTGAAAATCTGGGCAGGTAAAGATCAACATTGCAGTTTTGAAATGCATGGGAGAACAAAGCAGATAATGTTGATGCAATCTTTTTTCAAGCAGGCATATTAACAGCTTTTTAGACAATTAACAGTCGTGCTGATGTTGAACACCATTTTGGCGCTGGTAGTTTCAGTAGATAAAGCTTTGTCTATGAGTGAATATCAAGTATTGAAAGTAATTACGACCGCAAGCATTTTTTATAAGTATCCAATGAACAGAATGTTAATGGGATAGCCAAATTAACTACTTTTGCGGAGGTGGAATGGGTAATTTTGCTTGTCACTCGAGATAAAACAGCTCTCTGTGGCTGTATGGTGTAGCTCATAGTGGCCAATATTATTCCTGTCGATTCAGTGTGTGCTAACCGACTTGGTTTGGCCACGTTTTTCTTCACCCAGATCCCGTCGATGGTCATCGGACTGACATTTGGAGTAACATGTTTTTCAGAGTTAGGTTATTAC
This sequence comes from Eptatretus atami, assembly GCA_035128595.1. Lineage (NCBI taxonomy): Eukaryota > Metazoa > Chordata > Myxini > Myxiniformes > Myxinidae > Eptatretus > Eptatretus atami. Next base: position 105,297,924 of record CM068957.1, on the reverse strand, counting down.
CACTCCTAATTGTTCGCGCAACACTACGAAGCGGATTGGGTGTGACTGTTTTTTTAAGGGCAGAAATATTATTCGTGTCTCTGGTTATTGCAATATATGCTCGAAACAACGGTCATTTATCGGTGAAACCACGCAATCAATGCTTCCTCTAATTGTGTTAACTCCATCTCACAGCAGTGAGTAAAAATATGATGGTATTTACAGTCCGTGGCGTCATTTTATTTACACCCACTTTTCATCGTAAGTCATCTTTGTGATTTTTGATTTATTTATTGTTATTTAGAACAGGCTTGTGGAGAGCCTGTACACAATGTAACATGACGGATGGGCTAAAAGAAAAAACAGGATGCAAACCGCACGATAGCAGTAGGATAAGGGAACTAGGAGGACAGGAAATTAGGGAGATGGATTTGGGTAGGTGATTGAGGAAAGGGAGAAAAGATCATGGTGTTGATTGGACGGTGTTCTGTAGATGGTGGTGACGCCGTCTTGACTTGGGGGGAAGAGAAATTGAAGAGGATGTGGAGTTGATTCACAGGTGGGTGAAAAAAGAATAAGGAAAATGAGTGGTAGGTGAGCAGTGATGACTGGATTTAGGTAGTTGTTACAGAAAGGTTGATGGTTGAACATGTGAGCTGTCAAAATGAGAAAAGGAGGGAGTAAGCACAGAAGAGCACAGGGGTGCAAGACTCTGGCTGTATCTAGCATTTGGTTATCTGGATTCGCTTTGGAAAGGTTAAGTTTCTCTTTATGAGTTTCAACCAGCAAATATATTTGTACACCCGATTTCGAGCTGTTTGCGCGGTATTAAAGTGTTTTATATAATTTACCGAGCCAAATTTTTCCACCGTACACCCAGTTATATTATAAAGAATAATGTTGTGATCATATCTTGAAACATTCTATAATGTAAAGTTTTCGGTGAAGTACTCCCCAAGGTTTCTGGGTTGTATACGTCCGTATGTGTCGGTAATACGAGGGATCCACTGCGATTCCCGAAAAATTGCAATAATGGCAAGCAGTGTGTGTGTGGTAACTTATGTGGAGGTTTTGTTGTTTCATGATATGTCAATGTAGGTGGGGTTATCAGGAGGTGAACAGAGACGATATCAGGTCTTGTGTGTGGTGTGTGTGTGTGTGTGTGTGTGTGCTGTCGTGTGTGTGTGATCTGTGGGGTTTCTGCTGTTGTCTGAATTCCAATGTGGGGGGTTTCATCAGGAGGTGAAACAGCGACTACAGGTCTCTGTGTGTGTGTGTGTGTGTGTGTGTGTGTGGTTGTGTGTGTGTGTTGTGTTGATTGCGGGTTTCCAGAATGTGGAATTGGAGTCTCAAGACGGATTAAAGCATCGCTATTTTCATCGAGGGTCAGATTCATGGCAAGCTTGAGTTTTTGTTCAAGAAAGTGTTTGTGGTTGAGTGCATGAGGGTCCTTCTTCAGGAATGTGCTGAGCCCCGGACAACTTCGCAACTGTAGTTATTTGTTAATAATTTCAGGGATGTTTTTTTCGTTCACATGTAGGTGTTTCGAGGAGTTTTTATGGGATGGGGCGTGTCCGTCGTGCGTCACAAATATTGCAATTTTTTCTCGAAACCACATACGATTTCAATGATTTTGCCCATTCTACTGATGGCCATAAAAAGGGTTTAAAGGGTTACAGAGGGATTTACGGGTGGAGGGGGGGGGGGTGTTGCTCCAAAGAGGTAATGTTGCATTTTTCTTAAAATACAGACAATTGATGACTTCAAATGAAACCTTCATCACCCGTGATGTCCAAATGTTTGTTATGACATTAGAAAAAATTGCTCTCCCAGGGATTTACGGGGGGTTGGTCACGAAATATGCATTTGTTTAAATTCTCTAAACTACACCGACCCACCCAACGCATAGCCAATTCATGAAATTGACACACCCTCTTTCGCACTGGATCTAGACAAAATTTGTTAAGTTATAAGTAGATTGGGGTGAAGGGGTTCTCTGGCGGGGAGGGAATCGCCCCCAAAATATGGTACTCGTCTTCCTTTTCTGAAGCTAAAACATTCAGATGAAACTCTGACAGAAGCTATTAGTATGTGATGTACAAGCGTTTGTTATAGGCTATACAAAATATTCCATAGGTAATTTTACTAATTTTATCTCATTATATATGTTTGTTGGGTATCGCATGCTAGGACTGGTATCTGGATTTATTTATTCAGCACGTATTCAGTTCGAGCAGGCCTCCTATATTTATATACGTCTGTGAGGTTCTTTTGTCATCATTCTGTAGGTCATGTCACTAGGTACAGACCTTTGGCGTCTGCAGTTCAGGATCTTTCATTTCATTCTTGCGGTCTGGGGTGATTTGGCGTGTATGATCTTGTGATTTGTGCATGTTTAGTCCAAATCATGGAATTAACATCTAATAAAGGACATGCGATTTTATCTTTTTTGGTTCTATGATAATCTGGTAAATGCTTGGTTCTTGATGTCACGCTTGGACTGGATATTTAGGGTCGTTACATGAGCGGTAGAGAATAATAACTCTATGATTTTCATGATTATTTTGGTCTCATGTTTTCCACAATTTTTGGGAACTGGGGTATAAAGAGATTTTGAGATGTGCCAGGAATTCAAATTATAAGCAAACTTGTAGTGGTGAGAGTTGATGCTGTAAGGCTGTTTCTGATGTGGAGTTTGCTTTATTGACTGTAGTGCTATGTTGTTGATAATTAAAGATATAACACATCAATTCTCCTTTACTAATCCCAGCACTCCAGCAACCCCCGTCAACATTCTCGTTGTTACTTATTTTTTTTTCATTTTCATACCTTTCTTCTCTCTCTTCTCCTCTCCTATCCTCTCTCTCTCCTCGTCTCTTCTCTCTCTCATCTCCATCTCCTCTCCCCCCAACCTTCCTCGCTCTCCTGCCACGTATGCAGCGTTTGGTGAGGCATAGTCTACCATCCCCGCCTTTCGTGTTCGTCTACCTCCGCTCTCACTTCCTCTCTCTTCTCATTCCCGTCCTTCTCAAAACTCCTCTAAGGTACCCCAGCGGAGCGATGGGTTGGTATTTGTAGTAATCGTAATGCTCTTCTGCAGAAAGAAGAACTCTGAGAAGACATTTGGTCTCTAAATATGGAAATGTTGTGTGTCTTCATTGATGCGTTGCGCCATCTTGAATGGTGCGCTGAGTGTACCAAAGCAACGTGAGGAATAAAGTAGTGGGTGTAAAGAGTTATTCAGAGTGCAGCATTGCATGGTAGACTCCATGTCATGTTTGGAGGTAGCTTCAATATGAGTTTTACACTTCATTAGTGAATATATAGTTCAGAATTCCTCAATGTGTAAGTGGGCAAAGAACATATTTCTGATTTTTAGAAATATGCGAAGTCATCTTAATATTTAATACAGAATAGACTTGTAATTCATGATTTTCCTTTGCGTTAGACATTCTAACATATCCATTGCTCGTTACACTATTACGTTTACACAAAAAGGCAATCGATAGCACACACCCCATTCTGAGAGTGGGCTAGCGTAAACTGTACATAAGATTTTGTGATGTCGAACACATGAGAGCACAGGCATCCGATGGACATAGTGCTACAATAACCACCCTTGTACAAGCAGTTATCTTTTAAATGAAATGTTCTGCACCATCGAACTTCAGCTCTGCTTTTAATTTATATAATTTCATATTGTTTGGTGTACAGTTACAACTAATTGTGAGAGATATTGGATAGGATTGATCTCCATAAAGGGAGATGATGACAGGGCTGATTAGAAGGACACCAAGTATTATGTGAGAAGTTCGTGGTTCGTATTATGCGGGCTGGTATTTGTTTACTTTTCCACGAGTAAGCAGAGCAGGTGTATATCCGCAGACTTGTTATTATTAGCAGTTTAGCATCGTCAGAGTCTGTATTTGAGGATATTGGATGCTGGCTGGCAAGCAGGAAAATAATAAATCATTTTCTGCCTGTGATTGAGGTGTTTCTGGGAGACATAAGTTTTTCTGATCATGAGTGATATAATTCATGGAGAAACCGATGGGGTATGCCAATATTAGTTGGTTTTCGACGCGAAGCTGAGACCTGACAAAATAAGGATTGCCCTTGGTTCTGCAGTAAGTGCCCAGAGTGCATGGAAAAAGGGTATAATTACAAGGCTGGGATGCATGCGTGTTTACCTCACACACTCTCACTGCAGCTCAAGCTGAACTTATCAGAGAAAACTTTGGAAAAGGGGAGGAAAAGGATCAGCGGGCTGCCCAGTCTGGCTGGCAGCCTTCAAATCAGGGACAGGGGAGGGGTTGACGTGTGAGTTGCCTTTTGAAGCAGCACATGGTAGAAGCGGGCGGTGGAGGTGGACAGTTTATTAAAGTGTCAACAGAAATGAATGGAAGGGAAGTAAAAGGGTAAACCCTGAGGAGTCATCTTATGGTTTGCTTTGTAGCGAAGGTAAGCGATTCATTTTGTTAGATGTGAAAACCGGGAAGGGAATATTGTTTAAAGCTGGAGGTGGAGACGTTCGGACATTTCACACGAAGTAGAAGCAGTGTAAACCTGGTTGTGAGGGAGAAGACCAGCCCCTTTTGTAGTTGGATTTGTAATTAAATATGGGTTAGACCGAGTGCTAATGCCGAATTTTCGTGAGACTCACCATGGTATTTTTGTCGGTCTACCAATTCGCAGTGGGCTATGCAGAGGGCTTCGATTGAGTCTTTGGATGGCACGCTGCATGTATCAGCTGCATGTGAAGACACAAAGTGAAGTTTTATAGCTGGCTTGAGATTGAACCAGGCTAGACCGAAGGGGGAGTGTGCATTTTTCTCTGAGCTCTATAGGCAGCCAAAAGGGATGTAAGACCATTATTGGAGCTCATGGTGGGGGAACGGGAGTAGGGAGTGTGCAGAGGGGATATATGGATAACGACAGGACTACACCGTTACTATAGAAGTCTGGTCAGTACGGAGCACTCTTCTTTTACGTGCAGTATTTGTGGCTGGTTATATCTTTAACCAGCATACTGTCTTAATTCCCCAAAGGTTGTATTAAATTCGCCGATTATATACCACGCCGCACGGACAAAGATGTGGGCAGCAAGAACAAAGTACAAGGAAAAACAGTTTCCCTGTGAACCGAGAAACTGCTGGTTAAGCTGTGTCCCACCCAACTCACCTATAATCCCCCATGACTTCGAGTGTTCTCAGATGGGTCGTGATCGGAGGGCGAGAGGCGACAGCCTCATACGATGAAATAAACAAATTCAAGAAAAGAGTTGTACTTGTCTATTCCCGGTAGTGTAGTCAGGAGTGGGGTGGGGGTGGATGAGTTTGAAGGAGTGGGTTATGGCTTGAACTTCTTGGGAGGGACGTATGTCATTGAAGGTGCGACTACGAGGGGTCCATACGGTTCGAGTGCGACATTTATCAGCGAGCATTTGAACATTTGAAGTTTCCAGACGATCTGATTTCCCTCAGGCAAGCCCCCATTCATCTCTCTTTTGTTATTAGTATATAGGGGAGAGATATGGTGGCATATACATTTAGCTTACTGTGAAGGGACAGTAGACAAGTTTTCATTACTGGTGAACCTTTCAAACATGAACTCGAGCGAGTAGCCATCCCTGATTGTGATCATTTAATGAAGGGTACTGTGCCTTGGTGACTTAGCTGATGACCTATTACGACATATTGATGTAAGCGATGTGATGCACAAGGTAAAGTGCAAGCTTCTGACACATGTAATTTATAGGATATTCACCTAACGTACTGTTGTTAAACTTTTTTTTTTATATAGATTGGTGTGTCTTTGTACAATCTTTCAGCTCAATTTAGTAGATGAAAGCGGGACAGGCGATATCCTTGACGGAGAATGTCTTGTACTAGTGATGAATTGTACACGTTGACGACGCTACGATATCAAGTGTGTTGTAAAGGAAATAAGTCGTTACGCAAGCTTTGTTCTTATATCAGAGATCCTCTCCTCCTCCATCGCTGGGATCAGTTGTTTTGAGATTTTTACAAGAGCACTTCTACACCAGGGAACTTACTTAGTGAACACGCGAATCGAGTGACGGGTTTGAAGAGAAATGATGCCGTTCGTGCTTCAGGTGGATTATATCGGCTGAGAGGGGTATTGTAACAAAGAAACTATGTGGTTTAAATCTGGCAACAACAATGATGTCTGCTCGAAACTGTCCTCGTGTTGAAAGAAGACCGCATCTTTTGCTTTTGAAAGACTGACTACAAATTACCTCGAAGCAAGAAGCGGACTTGATGGGTCGGAGTGATTTTCCAGATTTAATCGACTTCCGTTATTGTGACAATTCAAAGTTTGGTGTTGATAAATTAAAGTGGCCGCTAAAAGCTTAGGTCTTAAGGTTCAGCCAGTTGTGCCATGAATCAACACGGATGAGGTTGACTAGGCTGTCATCCGCTGAGATTGGAAATGAAGTACCAGTTCTGATAAAGGGGACGACTGCATCAGTATCAAGTCATCGCATCCATAACACTGAATGGCAAAAAGAAAGCACTGGCTGTATAATATATAGTACGATTATGTAATCACACAAAATGGTTGTATAGTGTCTTTCGGCTGCTCCAGTTTAGGGAGTCCGCAAAAGCGTGATGATGCCGTTTGGATCCAGCTAATGATTTGGACATGGTTTTAAAGCCGGATGCGCTTCCTGAGCCAAACACCTGGTCGCCTTTCCGACACAGTGATAAGGAGTGGTGTTTCGCGATGAATTACTGGCGCTCCTACACAGCCCTGCGATAGAAGGCAGCGAGAGCGGCGTCTCAAGGACATCATCCCCAGATCGCGAGTAGCGGATTACAGGCGCAAGCCATACGCTGGGGTTATATAGATTATAGTAACTTATATATCTATATATCTATATATATATATACTATTATAATCATATAAATATATCTATACTATATACATATAGACTACTAACTACTAATATAGTATATAACTCAAAACGAAAATCTTTTTGCATAGGTCATAGAAATTCAGGAAAAAAAAATTGATGATTCTTTTGATTCTTTCAGGATTAATAAAGACAGCAAGTGGTTGATTTATAAGATTGTAATTGATTTTTTGAGGTGGTAGTTCACAAAAAGAACCAATCGGGTTTCCAGTTGAATTAGATCGTGACGTCATCGAGGATAATATTGTCAGCGGGTAATGGATAATGGCGCGGCACAACAGGTTCAGAATAGTCAGTAAAGTGAATTTTGTACGACGATTTCTTGATCACGAAACCAGGATCAGCGAACGAAGTAAAAAGTCATAGAATGATAGCGAAGGTGGTTGTAGAAGTACATGGTAGAATGAGGTAGAGATGACAGTCATTGAGGTGCGGGCAATGGAGCGTAAGGTACCAAAATGAACATTAAATATTTTCTTTAAAGAAAAAGAGAACGATAAAGTGAAGTTATCTATTTCATTAAAGCAAACACTGATTTTCTTATTAGTGTGCGACAATAAGTTGATCTTATGGTCTTGAGTTCAAGGCTGGATCGCTCCGTTAACACAAGACATCAAGCGGGGGTTGACTCGCCTGGTCTACTTAACAGAGGTTCGAGAGGGTGACGGTAGGTCGCAAAATGATTAAAACCAAAAAAAAGAGACTTGATAGGGTCTTGTGAGACAGTTAGTGAGGAATGGCATGCGGTTTGAATTTTCTCTTAAGTTGGTGTATTGTTAGATTGAGCATTAAGTCATCATTCTTCATTTTCCTTTGATCGGCTACCTATGTAAAGTCTTCCTTTCATTGTCAAATTGATCTACGTAGCTTCGAAGCGGTCTATTATTTATTATTTGATGCTAGAGACCCGTAACCGTCTGTGACAAGCTGGGTTGCTTAACAAAATCATTTCACAAATAAATAATACCAATAAAGATTACTCCAGCGAGCTATCACGGGCTGAGGTTGTTTGCATTTGCATAATTCTCAGCCGAAGCAGTTCTGAACTGAATCGGGGAAATGAGTTAATTAAGATAGATATTCTTTCAAGTCTTGCGCGATTTTGAACGAACCTTGACTACCGTAAGCAGACTCGGCAGGCGAATGGGAGTAGAGTGCCGAATAAAATTGCGGCTAAGTGTAAGTTTTGGCTGTATGTCAGGAATACATACATAAAATAATACATAGTATATCGGAGAGTGTCCTATTACTAGTTAGAGTGAAGAGCGAACTCAAGGCTGGTTGTGCTGTGGTTTTCTTCAGTGCCAGCTGTGTCTGCGGTAGTCTCCTGCAGTTGGGTTCGTTTATTTATTAGGAGGCCTGTGTGTGCGATGGATTTTGCACTCCAGGCAGTAACACTTCAGATTCGCGAGAACCAATAAAACGCAAAAAATATGAAAGCCCTCGTGGAGTAACTCCTCTGGTGCAGCTTCCCTTGCAGGGCGCATCAGCCAGGATTGACGGGTTATCGGGGAAGCTCGGGACCCATTTTCGAAATATAGAGAGGGAAGCCAGGGGTTAGATATTCCCTGGTAGAATTGCGGGAGAGTAGTGTCGGAGTGGTGTGAGGTGAGATACGGCTCCACTCAAGACGGCGGTCTCTTGGGATTGAACTGAGGCAGTCTTCGGTGGGTGCCTGGAATGTCTAGCAAGAGAGGATGATCTCCTGTCTTGTTTCATCTGAGCTTAACGCGTTTGGCACGCGGGATTGGCAGGACTCTCTTGGTTCGGGCAGGGATTGTCGGGAGATAATGGTGGGTGGTTACACCGTATCATGGTCTGGTCGATTGATGGATTAAGCATACAAGGAGTTGCTGGTGTGTGTCATAGCTGAGCAATTGATTTATTGAGGTAAACCGGTCAACGAGCGTATTATGAGTTAAGGAGTTCGTCATCTTATAGGTTATCTTTCCCTGCCGTTTGTTTATGCTCGCGACTGGGCGAGTGTTCTCACGTAAAGGATCATTTCTACGCAGCTCGAGTCTAGTGGTTGATCAGTGCCGAGACGAGATAGACTTCTAGATCTTGGGGATCGTTCAATGCATCGACTGGAAATAGATAGGGATGGTTAGTGAGGTGTGTGTTGGTCCCATGGGTCAGAGAATCTAATGAAGCAGAATACTGCACTGAAGTTCTTGACTTTGGGCCAAGAAGTTCCATGGATTAGGGTGGCTGGTTTCATGGTTTCAGCGGCAAAAGTCATGTGGACTTGGTATTTGCAAGCTGGCGGTGTGAGAGAAGAGTTATGACAAGGTGTCCTCCATTGATAGGTCCTGTCTGGAGATTAGATCAGAATGCAGGGTCTACCGAATGATCAGTAACTTCCTCCAATTATGCAGACAGGCTTGTTCTGAGCACCACACTCACTAAGCTGCACTTAAAATCTGGAGAATGGTCCCATCCCAGCCTAGGCTGGATGTTGGAGTCTCAGGGATGAGAGAGATATGAGGAGTTTGCTACCGGCTGCGTGACATTGGGGGTCTGGGTGCTTATGGGGGGGTCTGGAGAGTTGAGGAAGTGCTTCAACGGAACAGTCTTTGAATGTATGCCGGTGCGACTGTCTGGATCCGAGGGAAGAAGATTTGTTCTCACAGGGAACCACTGCATACATTGACAGAGGGTCGCAGGGCAGGCCCTGAAGGTACGAGCTGGCTGTTCAGTGAGCTGAGGGTAAACTGACCTGCAATCTGAGGGGTGGACAAGGAGCTATGTGCGAGGAATCATCGTGCAGGGGGTAGACGCGATTGCGACTTGTGGCGAGAGTGATATTATCGCCGCTTACGGGGTAATTCGTGCATTGCTGTTATACAAGCCCTCTCGGAGCAAATGGCTGTATAGAAGAAGAGAGTGTTAGGATCTTGATCAGGACGAGTTTGAAGTGAGGCCCGCTGAAGGGCGGCTACTTTGAGAGGTTTGTAAGGCTGATCCCCCAGCTGTCGAGTTGGGACATCAAGGGTGTTTACAATACCTGTTGCATGACCTCGAATCAATGGTGGTCACCTTTCGCTTGTGAACGGGCTTGGTGAACAGTTTAGAAACAGGGAAGCTCAGGGAATTCTGTGCGATCCTGCTGAGTTGGCTCAAGACTGTGGCAATGGTGCACTTGTGCGTGTTGCATGCAGTTATTTGTGGGCTCTGCCCTGGAACACAGGCATCATCCAGATGATCTGGAAGAGGGGCTTGTTGTTCTCTCTGGAAAGGGAAGGTGACTGACCAAGACTGGCCAACAATAAACGAAGGGGTGGACGCTGTCTCGTGCGGGAAGATCAGTCTTTGCTCGGATAAATTCTTGATAGGGATTAGCAACATCTGCTTGAAGTAGCCAGTCGTCAGTAGAGTCAGGTCTTTAACCAAATAGGTACGCATTGCCGTAATCCTTTGTCTTCGTGTCTCACCGACGCAGACGAGAGATTTTCGGAGGGTGCTTGCGCATGATGTTGATCTGCTGTAAAGTCGTTCGATTCAGTGAATTCGAGGATGTCCTCTGGAGAGATCTTGGCTCTTGTCGGGGTGCACCACCTGATGATCTGATGTTGATGATACTATCCTCGCTGGCCTCTGGAGATGCTGTGAAGGTGCATGGTAGGAGCTACCCATCTCTGAAATTATTTACCAGCTTGTGTATGGAGTCGTCAGGGGTGTGTACTGGCCCCACAGCTTTTCAGCAGCTTGTACTGGACTGGATTCTTAGGGGAACGCAGTGTCGGAGAGATCAGGTGCGGATGCATCGTTATTGGGAATGTCAGATCTTTCGGATGATTTTTGAGATGATGCGTCATCTTTGCGGGACTTTAGATATCTTTGGGGATCGAGTGCGAATGAGTGATGGAGCGTGGATTAGGGTTCTTGGTCAAAACTAGATCCGCTTTCGGTGACATCTTGATACTGCTGTCCTGTCTGTGTCCTGTTTGTGTGAGGATGTTGAGGTGTGGAGAGATTCACCTGTACTTGGAAGTGATATTTGTCTCTGCTGGTGATGAGTTCAGAGGTTATAGACGTTGGGTGGGCCTGGGGAGTCATGATTATGGATTATGGGGTGTGCGCTGCGGTACTGTGCGGGAGGAGAAAGTCGAGTATTCAGGTCCTTGGTTATTCCAGTCTTGCTCTATGGATGCGAGACCTTGGACTCTGACCAAGGATTGAGAGGAGACTGTAATTCCTTTGGTACAGGTCTCTTGAGAATCCTTGGCTAATCGTGGTCGGGATTTTTTGTGTCAAGGCGGTTGTGAGGAGACTCGGATGCCGATTCTGTTACTCATAATCGTGAGCGTCAGTTTGCGCTGTATGGACTGTGGCTTTTCTGAGCTGATCTCTCACAGATTCTTCAGCGGGGAGTCTCATGAGTGGAGGAGGCAGTGGTGCGACCAGGTGCCTGTGGTTCAGCAGTTGGCCCATATATCAAGGAGATTGGGGATGTGGCCTGGCATCTGCCTGGGGATGGGAGAGGCCTGGAGTACGGAGGAGTGGAGCAGGACGTGCTGTTCTGGCCATGCTCCATACCTGACTGACTTCTCAATGTGAACCGAACACACCACACCACACCACACAACCATCAACACACACACAACGAGTTCTCTTAGTTTTTGTTGAATTAATGAGTTTAAATTTGACAGATTCGGTCTTTATCAAAATCAAGAAGAAGAGGAGGATGGGTTTGTCTGCTGCTTTGATCTCCTCTGGTTGTGAATTCCACAAATTGATGGCTTGTTGTATTTGGTATCCATCAGGCGTGTGGCAAAGAGATTGAATGGCGGTTGATGGGTGTGGAGGATGATCCAGAATGCAGGGTTCCACCGGAGTGCTCAGTTCCAATACGACAAGGACTTGTGGTAAGAATCTGAGAAGTTGAGGCTTAAATTGGGAGAATGGGTACATCCAGATCGCATGGTGTTGGCAAGCTTCAAGGATGAGAGGGGTAGCCTGGCGAGTTTTGGAACAGGCTGAGTGGGGATTTGATGAGAGGGGGTTTTGGGGGTCTGGGTGCTTTGGGATACTGAAGAGTTGTGGAGTGCATTAAATCACACATTCTTCATGTTGCTGGTGGAGACGTGGAATACGTAGGGCGAAGAGGATTTTTATCTCCTAACGGACTGGATACCATTGACGAGAGTAGGGGAAGCTTAATGGCAGGCTGAGCCTGTTTTTCAGGAGTTGGAGGATAAAATGTACGTGTGTGAGGGCTGGGCGTAGGATCGATGTGCGAGGAATCTGTGAGGGGCGTAGTAGCATACTGTGGTCAGTGATTCTCGGCTGTTACATGGGATTTGTGCATTGTGTTATCAAGCTGTTCAATCGGTGCACTGCAGTTGGAGTCTGTCAACTGGGTGGTGGGCTGAAAAGGTCCTGCATGGAGGCGCTGGCAATTAACTTGAGCGGTGTAACAGCTGACCATCAGCTGTTGAGTTGGAATGCAAGGTGTAATATCATATTGCTGGAACTCCCAATCAACGGTGCACACCTTTCCATTTATGAAAAATCTGTGGGTGAACCAGTTGAAATACGTCTAAAAGCTCTGGGATCTGTGGTCATGCGAATTCTAAGGCTGGGTGGAAATGCTGTACTCGTGGTTGATTCAGTTCTTGTGATCTGCTGAAACACAGGCATAGCCAACTGACGAAGAGGGACTTGTTGTCTATCTGGAAGGGAAGGTGATTGCAGATTGCGACAACTTCCGAGTGGTGAGCTGCTCATTGCGGGCAGGTCTTTGCTGTATAATTATTGGATAGGGTTCGCCACAAGATGTTGCCAGGTCGAGTAGTCAGGCCTTTACCAATTCCTTGGGAGGCTCTTGGTCTATGGGTGCAACCAAGACTGATAATTGATGTGATGTTTTGGGGAATGTAAGATCATCTGACCTTGATTCTAGAGATGTGCAGTCATTTTGGGAGATCTGGATATCTTTTGGGGGCCCGAGTAAAAGACGAGGGATGGAGGCAGAAGGCAGTGGATCGCAGCTAACGCTGTGGTAAAACAGACGAGGAGCCAGGTGGTTTATCAGGAGTGAAAAGAGGCAGAGTGGAAGTGGATGGAGAAAATGATTTAAATCAACATAATAATTCTCGCAAGCACTCCCCTTGTCCTCCCATCACCAAAAGGAAGGGGTCTATCTGCCAGTATTTATGGGATAATGACTCTGGGAACTATCTGTTTAAGATGCGGTTCCGAGAATGAAAATATGATAGAGTGTACATAAAATGAATATCTGCGTCATAAACGTAACTGTTTTTTCATATTGTTACGGTTGTGGAAATTGCAAGTACAGCATAATAGAGTCTCAGTGAGATATTCGGTAAGTCATGTGTAGTTAGCCAACCCGTTGTATGAGGGAAGATGTGTGATTCATCCGGGTGCGGCTTTGAGTTAGCATTTTTTTTCTCTTTTGTTATTTTCGACCATTAAGCGCAAGCAACGCAACGCCTACTTTACTACAATCATCCCGAAACATGTTACCGCCATTCAAACGAGCCACATAAATACAAACAGCACAGAAAAACCTCACACCTTCGCTTTCCTTCCACCACAAGACCATCCTGTAAAATGAACGTGGCTGTCTGGGCTGTTCTCGATTGGTGCCAAACACGAGCCGCTAACGCGATATTGGGGCTTTCCGAGGGAGAAATTCGGATCCAAAATCCGTTCCTCGTCAATGGGCGAGCGGAGGCGGATTGGCACGTCAAGCGGTGTATGTGAGTCCTTTATGCATAATATGGGATCAAGGGAGGTTCAGGCCTTTTTTTGCCCGACAATGGATGACAGAGGGTGGCGTGGCGTCAATCGGTTTTGACCCGATATTGCATTCGGTCTCTGAGTTATACAGATGCGAGCGCAGGACTCGATGAAGAGAGAGGGTGAGTTGAGCTGTGAGGAGTTCGAGAGAGTGGAGAGAAGTGCCGGAGGAGTTGCGGGAAGACGTGGACGGCGCGAGGTTGCGTGTGGGGTGTCGACTCGTGGGATCAGGCCGCAGCATACCCTTCCTGAGCATCACAGCGGATTTCCCCCCATTCGACGTGAGATAGTGCCTGAGGGGGCCGTTCTCCA
>CM068957.1:105262670-105272839 GCA_035128595.1 Eptatretus atami | reverse complement strand
CAGCGAGCCTTCAAAGTGCTTGTTCCCTTTGTCACCACATATCTCTGAGAATCAGGTTTCTCTACTTTAGTAGCAATGAAGACAAAGGCAAGGAACCGCCTGAAAGCCGATGATGACTGAGGGTGGCGTTGTCGATCAAGCAGCTCCTCGAATAAATAAACTGGTTGACTCAATGAATCTGCAGATTCCCACTGATAATGTTTCTGGTATTTTTTTTGATCTTGTTTGATAGAAGTGAACTGTATCTTTTTTTTTCCTTTATCAAAGTTTATTTTATGCAAAACCTTCATAGAAGTTTTTCCATCTTCTTTTTTTTCTGTGCCCTCTATGCCGGCTATGCATTTTTTGCATGTGGAGTAAGAGGTAAATGGCGAAATACATTAAGCCGGGGGGGGGGGGGGGTAAATTGACAGAGGAAGGGTGAGAATCACTGGTTTGAGGGAAGTGGGATAAATGCGTTATGAGGGATATAGTAAAGTCTTCTTCCTTGTACCCTTTCTTTCCTTCCTTTATTCCTGCTTTAAAACCATCTTTTATTCATGTCTCATATGGTGGTTGCCATTTCATGCACCACACAGCACAATTCGGCTAGTTCTCTCTCTCCAAAATTATCACTTAATCGCCTTCATGAATATATTGTGTGAAACCCGCTATTCATAAATTCCTTTCTTTCTTTTATTAGCCCTCTCATACAACACCTAACACAACCACATTATATGACACTGTAACCTCAAATTCAGATGACAAGGGAAAGGACAACATCCCGGTTTTCAAATAATTTGGGTGGGAAAGATAGTTGGGTGGGAAAACCAGGGAGCACTGTTGGCTCGGGGAGGACATCAACTCGAGGATGATTGACAGCCGAAGGAAGCATGACCTGGTGAGCACCATTGGGAAAGAGCTCTCGTTGGTGAAAGAGCAAGCCGCGACTGCTCCCGGGAAATCCACCTCCCATGAACTCTGACCCCCTCCCCCCCCCCAAAGTCTTCGTCCTGTTCCAGGTGCTTAAAAAGTGGAATGCCAGACCATTCACTGCTGTTGGAATGTGCTGGGGACCCTGGAACAACCTGCCTACCTATTTGGTCGATTGGACCACACTGGAGACCCGGTTAAAAAGCTGCCTGCCTGCTCATGCTGAAGCGAAGTCTTCTGCCAGAATCAATCGCATTGGAGCCGGACAATCTGTGCCAAGACTGGGCCAAATAGCACTGGGTAGGTGGTACTGTGACCAGGCGAGCACAAGACAGAGGCATGAGAGCAGACAAACCAGGAGGTCCCTAGCGTGGGAAGATAGCTTCATACCAACATACACTATCTGTCTTTTGCCATCCTCGAAGAACTCCTATTTGTCTACCTTGACTCGTGAAGGGAATCACGATTCTGAAAGAGCTATTGATCATTTGCCTCTTGACCCTTCTGGGAAAAGCTTGACATAGGCGCCTCACACCTTTTCCTCTTGAAGCATACATCACACACATTGCATCTACATGTTTCTGCTTTTCCTCATTCCTTACTTGTTTCAGGATTGGCACACATCCGTCGACATGTGCTGTGGTGAGTCAAAGACCAAACCGATGCCTTGTTCTGCCTTTGTCTTTTCTATTCCTCCTCTCTGAGTTTCTACGGTGCAATCGTGCTGGTGCTATGTTATGTGTATAACTGGTTAAGATAAGATTGTAGAAGGGGAATAAGTGCTAAGGGTAGTTTCTTTCCTCAT
This sequence comes from Eptatretus atami, assembly GCA_035128595.1. NCBI lineage: Eukaryota > Metazoa > Chordata > Myxini > Myxiniformes > Myxinidae > Eptatretus > Eptatretus atami. The sequence continues at coordinate 105,271,122 of CM068957.1, read as the reverse complement.
GTGTCTTTGCCTGCCTGTATCATTTGATGATTGCTTGATTATTGCTTGTAAATACATGCCACTGATTACATTGATTGTCTTTGTAAATAAATGTGCTTGTTGAACTGTTACCCATTTCTTACCTGCTCGCTTTGTCTTTTCCTACATTTGCCAAATTTAGCATGTGAAGACTCAATAAATGTGAAGTTCTGCCCCATTGACTGGCTCCATAATTAGCCAGTGCATACCCCTGGTTCTGTTCGGCTGTCCAAATAAATAGACGGATGCGCACTGATGGTACAAACCCCAAATGACATTACCAAACCACCAGAAAAGGCAACGTGTCTGTAAAAGAGTGAGGACCCTGCCAGGTTTGGCATTGCCAATCGGCGTCTGTAGTTGCTTAGCAACCCGATGGGCCGTGGACTTATTCGCAGCACATTGGCCTGCAGGGCAGGAGGTCAGGAAGAGTCCGAGAAGTCCCCCTCATGTTGAATCCTGAACCCCGGTTCCATATCAATATAAAAAAGAAAGTTTGTTTGTTTATGTGTTTATTCATTTATGCATTCGCACCCTGCAGGAACCAGTGCAACCAAACTTTGCGTGGCCACGTCTTTCATCCAGAGGAAGATCAAGGGCTGTTTGGATCATAAAAAAATTGACCCCAGATAAAACTAGATAATTGGCCTTCAGGCCTCAATCGAGTCTTGTGCTTATACACTGCTTTGCCTTCCCCCCCCCCCCCCCCCCCAGGAGCGATCAAGTAATATGTATTGTGAAGTTATGTTGAAGTCATATGTATTCAAGCTAATACTGTGTGTGTGTGTGTGTGTGTGTTGTGTTGTGTGTGTGTGTGTGTGTGTGTGTGTGTGTGTGTCGTGTGGTGTGTTCAATATAACTTTGTCTATTCGCACAACCATAATTCAAAGAAAGACATAGGTTGGTTTCACATGATCATTTCCCATGACCATCGCTACTTTATTTACATATTTTGGACTAACATCCCTACATCCTTTTGCATTTAAAAAAAAATGTGTTTTATTACCTGTTTTACTAACTAGTGAACATCTCTGCAATCTTGGCAGGACTACCACATTGACCACCAAACATGGATGGGCCGCTTTTTTGTCCAGGGAGTCAAAAAACGTAAAATTGTCAAGGATAGCACCGTGATCAATATAGTAATCAACAGGATGAGTCCGAAGGTGAGGAAAGTGTGTGATAAAGACGCTGCACCATAAATCACCAATATTTTAAATCACTGCTGTGAGAGGTGAGGAAGCACAAGATGAAGAAAGCATGTGATAAAGACATCACACTGTAATTGCCAATATTGTAATCACCGCTGTGAGAGGTGAGGTAACACAAGCTGAGGAAAGCGTGTGATTAAACACCCCACCGTAATTATCAATATTGTAATCATTGCTGTGAGAGATGAGGTAACACAAGGTAAGGAAAACATGTGGTAAAGACACCACACCGTAATCACCACTCTTGTCATCACCTTTGTGAGAAGCAAGGAAACAATCATTATTGGAATTACCATTGTGAGAGGTGAGGAAACACGAGGTGAGGAAAGTGTGTGATAAAGATGCCGCACCGTAATCATCATTGTTGTAATTACTTCTGTGCCGTGACCAATTGACGAGTGAATAACGATCCTGGGAAAAATGGTCACACCCAATTAGTCAGTGTCGCAACTAATCGGCGAGTGAAGGGAAAAAACAGGCACACCGAATTGGTCAGTGCCATGACCAATCGACAAGTGAATATTGCTGACAAAGCTACAGCCACACAGGCTCCATTTATTATAACAGACAGATATAACTCTCCTGTATATTTTCAGGTCACCTAAAGAACAAGATTTATAAAAATTACCATAGAAGTTTCAACTATGTCAAATTATTTATCTGTGCCCCAGCAAAAGCTCATTTTCGAGACTTTTTTGCAACAAAATCATGTGTTTCTACACAAAGGCAGTTTGTAGGGTCTATCCAAATGCAATAATTACACAACACAAAACAATCAAATGTTTTGTTGAAAAGTTTAGAAATGCTGGAAGCATGAGAGACCAATTTAAAGGATCCAGTTGGCAAAAACCTTGAGTGAAAACACCTGCTGTGACTTTGAAAACACCAAAATAGAGGCAGTAAGAGAAGCTTTGCAGGCTTCTCCGAAAATGTCAACATGCCGCCTTGCACAGCTGGAGGGAACTTCTCGCACAACTGTCAAAACTATATATATTATCAACTTATCCAGTCCCGTCAAGTCATGGCTGACTTCTGATGACATTCATGATCACATTTATCCAAACATCCCTATCCTGCACTGCTTCCCGAAGCTCTGGCAGAGACAGCTTGGTTGCAGCCTTTACCCCATACATCCAGCAAATAATAATTTTTGCAAAATAATTTTGAAAATACAGCAAAATACATCCAGTCTCCCTCATCTGCCTCTTCTCTCAACCATACCCAGCATGGTTACCTTTTTTCGAGACTATCGTTTTCTGCTCAAATGAAGTGTCCAAAGTATTACGGTTTCTGTTTTAGCATCAGCGCTTTTAAAGTACATGGTGGTCTGATTTATTGAAGCACTGATTTGTTTTGTCATCTTGCAGTCAATGGCATTTTAAACATTTGTCTCTCACACCACATTTCAAAACTGTCAATGTTCTTCCGTTCTTTCTTCTTCACTGTCCACGACTCACTTCCATACATTGCAACTAGAAATACCAGAGCATTCACCAGCCTCCTCTTGGTTTGTATTGTCACATGTTTGTCTTTCCAGATCTTTGTCAATCCTGACATTACTGTTTTACCTAATGGTAACCATCTATTAATTTATCCTCCACATTTTCCACTCATTTAAATCTCAGAACCCAGAAAGATGAAAACTTTCCATTACCTCCACATGATTGTCTCCCCATCAGAACACATTGATCTTCTCAGTTAACAAGATTTTAGTCTTTTTTATTTTTAAATGAATATCAGCATTTTTTACTTTCCTTCTTCACTGTCTGCAGTAGTTTCTTCAAGTCATCTTTACTTTCTGTCAACAGAGTATTATCATCAGCACACCATAAGTTGTTGATACATCTTACTCTGATCCTGACTCCAGCCCTTCTCAGTTAACAGGATTTTAGTCTTTTTTATTTTTAAATGAATATCAGCATTTTTTACTTTCCTTCTTCACTGTCTGCAGTAGTTTCTTCAAGTCATCTTTACTTTCTGTCAACAGAGTATTATCATCAGCACACCATAAGTTGTTGATACATCTTACTCTGATCCTGACTCCAGCCTCTTCTTACTCCAATCCTGACTCCAGCCTTTATGTCATCCAAGTTTGATTTCCTCATGATGAACTCACGATACAGATTGAGCAAGTAAGGGGACATAATGCACCCTTGTTTGACCCTTTTTCCAATTTCAAACCATTCTGTCACTCCATGCTGTTCTTACTGTAGATTCTTGTTTTTGTACAGGCTTCTTATCACACATATCAGGTGCACAGACATCCCCATTTCTCTTAACATAATCCACATCAATTAATGATCAACGCAATCAAAAGCTTTGCAATAATCTACACAACAGAGATACACCTTCCTTTGATATTCCCTTGCTTTTCCATGATCCACCTCAGAGTTGTGATTTGATCTCTAGTATCTCTTCTTCTTCTGAAACCTGCTTTCTCAATGGGCATTTCTCGCTTTATGAAGTCTTCTAGTCTGTGTTGAATGATCTTTTGTAACATTTTGCTAGCATGTGAAGTCAAGTCAATGGTCTGATTATTTGAACATTCTCTTGCATCGCCTTTCTTTGGAAATGGTATAAAGACTGACTGCTTCCACATTTTAGGGCATATCGTGTTCATATCACAGATTGTTAAAATAAACTTTGTTGACAAACTGGGGATGCTTGGTGATGGCTTTATAGTTAAGGTGGTTAGTTGAGGATCCTAGGGGAAGACCCCCAATGATGCCCAAATAATATCAGAGGTCAACTCAACCTGTCATCCTTTTGAGGTCAGCAAAATGAGTACCAGCTTGCTGAGTCTGAGATCAATAACAGTTGATCTGAGGATAGCAGTGATGAGACCACTCCCCTCCTCCACCCCTCCATATCCAAGTGTTTGAAGTCGGTGAGAGAGGAGCCTTTGGTTTGCCTGCGACTTCGGTCGAAACCTTACCCTTACTGGCAGGGCATTGTACTAAATAAAATAGGTTTTTCCATTTTACTCTTGAAAGGAGGAGTTGATGGGAGAAAAGAGGAGTGGGTTAGAATGCCCATTCATAGACAGAAAATGAAAGCTCACCTATGTGCAAGGTGGCGGCGACTGATGCATACGGCAGTGCGGTAGGCCTGTGCGATGCACACTTTGTAACGACCACACTTCACATTGCGGCAAGGATCCTTAGCTGGGTCTAGACCTGCAGTGGTGTTTAAGAAAAAAAAGATTTAGGGTTAGAGACAGGAGTGTGGAGGTCATCCCACAGGTCATGAAGGAAGTGAAAGCATTCTACTTCAGAACATAAAAGACAGCATCTGAAGGAATACATTAATAACTAGAAGGGCACTCAGTAGAGCGCATACCTCCGCCACGTAATGACTGATCCATGAGAACATATCGGGCCAAATACATTTTTGAAATATCATGCTATAAATTGTTTATAGTCCCATCTCTCAATGGTGAAGAATCACTTTAAAAATTAAATAATTCTGGTATCCAGATCCAGATTCAGATGTTCACCAAAATCGAATCTTCAACAAAATCGAATCAATTCAGCCTTGCTGCAAACCCAGCTTGTCCACCAAGTTTCGGCCGAATATGTCCACCACTTTTTGAGATATCATGTTATATATCGGTTTTGACCCCATCTCTCAATGGTGAAGAATCACTTAAAAATTTCTAGTAGCTGGATCCAGATCTGGATCTTCACCAAAATCTAATCATATGCATTTCAATAAAATAGACATTATCAACACTTTTCGACTTGCACTCCTCAGGATAAAACTGCAAGTGGATGAAGAAGAAGCACCAAGCTCTCATTTAGAAAGTTATGATGTGATGTCCTCAACATTGATTGGTTGAGAGAAACAAAGGAAAGAATTACCTGATTGGTGGAACCAAAGAGCATCATGAATAATGATTAGGTAGAGATGAATCACCAAAGTACCGGCGGAAACGTAATGCTAATTAGCTGAGGGCTAGTAGGGTGGGGGTGTAGTTTTCATGACTCAACATTGACTGTGGTACAGTTTTCACACAGTCAAGCCATCATAGTCAAAAATAAATATAAAGTTCTGGCAAATTCTTTCTGTCCACAAAAAATAGGATTGGTTGACCTAATGAATGTGACCTCCATTGCACGAAGGTGAGCTAAACTGCATGCGCTACTCAGGACTTTAAGCCAGCCAATATGATATTGCTCTGCACACTGAGGATTATTCATTTAATGGGAACCAATTGCAGAGGCACAGGGAATAGTTGTAGTACTATGGACATTCTTACAAGCCTAAGTTGGTTGTCTCTGTTTGGTTGACTGACCCCGTCTGATCCCCAAAGGGATGTGTTGTTCAATGTGATCCTTCAATCTCAAAGATGTGCGGCCCACATACCTAGCAACACACTGGCACTGAAATTCGTAAATAATCTTACTTATATGAAAGGTGGGCAGAACATCTTTTTGGACTGATGGAAGCAACCGGCGAGTGGTCAAAATCACTCATGGTTGGACAGCATAGTAAGAATGGGACACTGTCTGTTTGATCTGCTTTTCAAACCGTTGAGACACTTTGCCTCAAGTAGACGTAGGTATACAGGACATTTGCCAGGTCCGATATTAGGATTCTTTGGTGGCTACAGGAATTTGTGTGTGTGTGTGTGTGTGTGTGTGTGTGTGTATATATATATATATATAATATATATATATATAAAAGTATATATATATATATATATATATACAAAATGTATATATATAATAATATAAAATGTATATATATATAAAATGTATATATATATATATATAAAATGTATATATATATAATGTATATATATTATATATATTGATGATCTGTTCAGGATACCCATTATCAAACCTTAAAAGGATACCCAAATCAAATCCTAACAGGATACTATAATAATCCGAACAGTTGTGGTTTCAGAGATACAGAGGTCCAAAGTTTTTTTGTTTTTTCCAATATGGCTGCCACACCACATGACCTATGATGCCATAATTATAATTCAAACATTCCAAATGAGTATTTCCTCTGATGGCGAAAATTTGGTCTCAATCCATCAAGCGGTTGTGGAGAAAAACAATAAAGTTCTGTGCGGACAAAGAAATAAACAAATAAATAAACCAATGTCACCCTTAGGGTGACCCGTATCTTGCCAAAAGGTGACCAACGTGTGACTTCTTTAAGGTCACACTGAGGTGAACAGAGCTGCTATCCACCAGGAGCGACTCCTTGAGGAATATCTGCCTACGAGAGTTCCGATGAGAATCTTCTACAGAGTAACCATGAAAAATATGTGTTTGCCTCATAACGTCACCAAATGACGTCATAATGTCTCAAGCTTGATATATCTAGAAAGCACTCATCGAGGTGTTCAATTTGAGGTACTACACGATATGGTTCCTAAAACTTGAAAATTTGACCTTGGGGTCAAATATGTTTGACCTTAGGCGCTAACCATGAAGGTCAAGGCCAATCGCCACCAAAAATTAATCAGCTGAGTGCCAGACCATGAACTATATTCCCATGAGGTTTGAAGACGATCCGATCAAAATTACTCAAAAAAATAAGGTTTTCGTCGACTCCCCTGATTTGCGACAAAGTGACCTTGACCTTTGACCTTGACCTTCAAATCTTATGCGCTGAAAGGAACCTCTATAGGCCTCTGATATGCGAAGTTACAAAAATTTCCAATGAAAACTGTGCTCTGCAGAGTGATTTATACGTGATTACAGAAAAAAAAAACAACAAAAAAAAACACATGAAGGTCAAGGCCAATCGCCACCAAAAATTAATCAGCTGAGCGCCAGACCATGAACTATATTCCCATGAAGTTTGAAGACGATCCGATCAAAATTACTCAAAAAATAAGGGTTTTGTCGATTACCCTGATTTGCGACAAAGTGACCTTGAACCTTTGACCTTGACCTTCAAAATTTTATGCGCTGAAAAGGGACCTCCATAGGCCTCTGATATGCGAAGTTACAAAAAATTTCCAATGAAAACTGTGCTCTGCAGAATTTTTTTTCGTGATTACAGACAAAACAAAAAAAAACAAAAAACAAAAAAAATAACATACAGACTGACTAACATATCTTGCAAAAACTTCGTTTTGGCAAGATAACAAGCCGGTAGGCGATGAGGGATTCGCTAGGATGAAGCGCTGGATACGATGCTTTTCATTCTGACCGATCCACCGACGAAGATTCATTGCCAAGACGTATGGTTCACATACAATTGTTCCTCTGCCTGGCAAGATTTTTCTATTGCGTATTTTGCCAACTGGCACAGCTCATAAAAAATGACTGTAAATAGACACCCTATTTTTGAAGGACTACCATTTGAAAATAATCGGTTTGCTGGTTTGTGCTGTGGAGCCTCGCGTTGCAGACACACACACACACACACACACACACACACACACACACACACACACCACACACACACACACACACACACACACACACACAGACGGAAAACCGATAAACTTCTCAATGCTCTTGTTTGACCACACCTCCTGAGCCACACAATATTTTTCGTAAGCCACGCCCACTTTCCATAAGCCACGCCCACTTTCCTACGCCACTCCCACTTTTCATCAACCACGTCCACTTTCCCTAAGGTCCGCCCACTTTCCTAAGCCCCTCATAAAAAATGACGGTAAATAGACACCCGATTTTTGAAGGACTACCATTTGAGAAATAAAACCTCAATCAAAAATCGGCTTGAGTAAAATTTTCTAAATATCTCGAAGTGTTTAATTCCGAAGTCTCGTTTCTAAAATTCAAAACTGAAGGACAAGTATGAAAATACTGTACGCGGTTTTTCGGCCGCTGCACAGCAACGGGTGGTTGCTAGGCAACGAAATTCAAACGCGCACATTCCCAGACCATATGGCACCTGTTGGTAAAGTTTCATCGAAATTGGTTCGCTGGTTCGTGCTGTGGAGCCCTCGCGTTGCAGACACACATACACACAGACAGACAGACGGAAAACCTGACAATAAGGGATATCTAGCATATATAGCGAATCCAACAAGAAGGGCACTCAGTAGAGCGCATACCTCCACCACGTAATGCCTGATCCATGAGAACATATCAGACCCAATCAATACATTTTTGAAATATCAAGCTATATATCGTTTTTGGCCCAATCTCTCAATGGTGAAGAATCACTTTGAAAATTAAATAATTATCGCATCCATAGTCGGATTCAGATCTTCACCAAAATCGAATCAA
>CM068957.1:105230311-105244295 GCA_035128595.1 Eptatretus atami | reverse complement strand
CTTCTCCTTAATAGCGTTCCTTATCTCACTGCTCAACCAGCCTGGTCTCTTTATACTTCTACTTTTACCCCTCATTGGAATGTACTTCCTCTGCACTCTACACATTTGGTCCTTGAAGGTTTTCCATTTTTCTGATGCTGATTGCCCTGTTGTTAGTCTCCCAATCTACATCAACCAATTCTCTCCTCATACCCTCAAAGTTTGCCTTCCTGAACTCTAACCCTCAACAGAATCTTTTCACACACAATGTTATGGTCACTTGCTCCTAAATGCTCCCCAACCTCCACCTCCTCCACCATATTGGGATCGTTACTTAAAAGGAGGTCGAACACTGCACCCCCCTCGTGGCTTATCTACAAACTAGGTTAAAAAGCAATCTTGAATAAAACGAGGAAATCCTCATCCGCTCTGCCCTTTCCCTGTTCCTGGACCCAATCTATCCCTGGCAAGTTAAAATCCCCCATAATCAATATTCTTCCCTTACTACATGCCCTTTTGAAGTCTTCCTGTACTACTCTGTCCTCCTCTTCCTTCCCACCCGGGGCCCTATAAAAGCATCCTTCCAGTATCTTACTGTTTTTACAATCTCTAATCTCTACCCACACAGAATCCTCAACATTTATTCCTTCCTTATGTCACCCCTTTTTCTTGATGCAATGCTGTCCTTTACCCAGATTGCTACTCCTCCTCCGATTCTCTCCTTCCTATCACACCGATACACCTTGTAGCCTTCTAATCCTGTCTTCCAGTTACTCTCCTCCTTAAACCATGTCTCACTCACTGCAACTATATCGTATTCCTCACTATATACTTTGGCTTCAAGCTCTTCCATCTTATTATTTAAACTTCTGACATTGGTATAGAATATATTTAACTTTTCCATTCCTGAAATTCTATTTTCCTGCCTGGCCTTACTCATCCCAATTACTTCATCCGTTCCTTCCTTTATAGCTTCCCCACCCTCCGCTGACCTAAAAAAGCCGGAATTCCTTCCTCAATTCCCACTGCAAACCTTGCTGCCCCCTTTCTATTTAATATACGGCCATCATTCTGGAAACACTCCCTTTGTCCCCTAAATGACTCCCACTGCTTCCTAAATGTAAAACCTTCCTCCCTACACCATTCTTCCAGCCATTGGTTGACGTCTATTGCTCTGCTCATAATTTCTATATTGTTTCCTAATCTTGGGAGGATCCCAGAAAACATGACCTCACAACCCTTTGCTTTCAGCTGCTTCCCCAATATCCTATATCTATTTTTCAAAACCTCAAAATCACATTCAAGAGATCCATTTCAGCGAGGTGATCGAGTAAATTATCTTCTGAAGAGAACTGAAAAACACTGAGTGTCTCGTTGAAATTATGCTCTTCAAAACCATTCAAAAATTGATGAAAGTTGAGGACCTCGAGAGTGAGTGCCAGGATTGAATGCAATCTCTTACATTGACTGAAGTGTCTCCCTGTGACGAAGCCTCTCAATGAGCCTGGGGCCAGTACTCTGCATTCGGTAAACATTCCCGGACCACCAGACTCTGCCACAAGTTTACCATGAAGAAAGACATTTGGATATGGAATGCCCCAAACATGATGAATATGTCTTCAAATTCTGGTGACTCAGTAACCTGTATCTGCATTGCGGGTTTCACGATATTCAACTCATATGAAATGACTCCGTACTCCTGATTGCATTCTTCGACATTGCTGAGTAATACACGTTTCAGTGACGACATCGAGAGAGGTCGGTGGCTGTTTTTATATCCAGCATGTATATCACAATTTGTTTTGGCAAATTATTTACATAGCACCGAGAATTTAAACTGGCCCACATGTGATTGTTCTCCAGCGATAAGGCATTGCACATCATCCACATGTAGTCCTTTCTCTGAGCTTCTGGGAATTTAGAGTGGGAAATCTCAGATTCAGAGTAATCAAACACTGACATCCTTGGTTGCTTTTGGAAAGGCTGGAAGGTAATCTCCTGGATGTGAAGGGTCTGTTTTCTGCCTTTTTTTTTGAGGAGACCAGTGTGATCAGATCATTTGTTGCTTGATTGTCGGGGATACATTGTTTAGGGTCGTCCACTTGGTACAGTATGCCCATTGTGTCGTGTAAGGAAACCGCACCAGACATTGTGTGCGTCAATTCATCATAATTGTCAAAAGCTAGGCCCATGACACAATTGTGTTTAGTTCCCTGTGGGCATTCTCTACCAGAATATACTTTAGAGGTGAAAGAGTTAGCTCATTCTCCAATTCTTCTGCACAGTGATAATTAATTGATGGCATGCCTGAACCTATTGAGAAAAGTGAGGACCTTCCTACTGACAGTCAAGGATTTCACCCCCATACCAAGAGTGATGTGTTTCTGGGGTTTGACCCGACCCTTGTTCACAATGAACAAAGCATTTCGGCTGCTTGAGTTAGCCCACCTCACCACATCTGGCACGTATGCTCGAGTATCAAGACTACCATATAAGACCTTGAAAAAAGTAGTCACCACATCAGGAGGAACTGCTTCACCTCACATAAGATCACTCAATTGCACTGGATCAGAGAATTTTGTTTTCTCAACTCTCTTCAGAGCCTTATGGAGCATCAATGCAGTTTTTGTGACTGCTCTCTCTGTTGATGAACCGAAGTCATAGACAACCCGAGTAGATCCCATGTTATTCCAGGCTCTGAAGAGGGTTATGTAAAACACCCATTTTCTTGCTCTTCGGAGAGTCCAACTTGATTTTTCCACTGAACTGCCAGTCGAGGATTATTCCTCGTGATTGTGTGGTGGTTATGGCAATCTTACGGATCTCAAAAATCACTTCTGAATACCTCTTATATATTGACTGGAGAAGTTCAGGACGTGCATTTTCAACTCCATTCTCCTGTGCATAACTCACTATTCACTATTGAGATGAGGGCCTCTGAGCTCACAACACAGCTTGACTGTGGCAGTTTTCGGGATCTCTCAGTTAATTTGAGATACTTTTGCACGAGTGGTGATATTTTATCTACTTGGCAACAAATTCAACTCCCAAATTTTTTGACAGTATGCGTTCATCCTGCATCGCTGTAGCAGCCAACCAAATGAAATTCTCGGCTTTGAATGTTTCACTTCTGCGAAGGCCCACTTTGCTATAGCGCTGTTGTGATCATTTCTCCTTATCACAGAAGATACAAATATTCAGAAACACACCTGATGTGGATGACTTCATTGAAGGCTGAGATGACCGCAAAGACTTGCATTTCAACTCTGGGCTAAGGACAATGTACTTTGGTACAGCTGTGAAATTTTTCTAACATGCAACATGATATCCATAACGGGTGTCGTAATATGGAGGTAATCCACATATAATCTGATGGTATTTGGATTGTTTTCTCTGTGCTCGTGTGCGGTTGTGGTTTCCAGAATCTTCATCCACATAGTTTCTTTCATCGGCATCACCTGTCCTCCACTGTCGCAACGATGGATTATGCATATCAGTTCTTCTGGGATACCTGAAAAGACAATCGCAACTGTTCTGATGCTACATAAAATATAGGATATCTTGATTTCATTGGAAAACCATCAACTGAATACAATAGTGAATGTGAGGTGGAGAGACTAACTTCACTGAATATTTCTACTCACGAAGACGTTCCGATTGCGGGGCTGAATTGTCGGATTCCCGAGTGACATCATCTGCGCTTTCGGCGAGGTACATCGTTGCCGATTTTGTTTACTGTGACGGTGTTGGGGAAATGCCAGAGGTGGTTTGGGAACATGCAAATCCTACATTGTCCGATTTTGTCTGATCAGGCCGAACTGATACTGGATTAGATTCTTGTTCATTATTCTCGTCTGATGCAGCAGGATGTGGTGTGACAAATATTTTACCTGATGGTGACTCTTGTTTGAGTTGACATGTCAGCATTTCCTCTTGAGAACACATACCTTTCGATAATGATACCCCTGCAAGTCATGATCAAGGAACAATATAAGTTACGACTGATTTTTCGGGTCGATGATCATTTTGATCAATTAACGATGGTATGAAGTGGGCATATTCATGGTGTTTGTCCATCATGGAAAATGATCGGAGTGCAGGAAAAGTAATCTCGCACGGAGCTCAGCACTCTGGCTCATCTGGAAGACCGACATGTGAAGAAAAGTTGCACACTTCGTCACAGGTGTCATCCCTTATCACAAAATCTGCATAAATGTTCCCAGCCCGATATACAGTTGGCCTATAGAGACTGATGAGAGACTAGAACTAGAAACGTAACTATGTATTGTCTGTGAAGGTGGTAAAGTTAATAAATAAGGTTATACTGTGCATATGGCAGGAAACATGTAGTATTAAAAAAAAAAATGTTGGGTGACATCTGAGAGTGTGAAAATTCACACATTGCTTACCTGTCTGTCATTTTCTTACTGAGCTGAGAACTTCTTCACAACAACACATTAATGTTAGAGGGGGAGAGGATTCACACATTGACAAGTTATTTCCTACCAACTACACTGAGCAATCCTTCTCAATAACAACACATCCAGGTCCCTCCCGCTCCTCAATGTCTACCTTTTGTGAGAATATAAATGCTTCAATGGCTTAAATCAGCAGGGATGGCCTGGCATGTATGGGGAAATACTTTGATGTCTAGTTAGCAAGAAGGGCTTCTTAAATAGTTTTGGTCGAAGTGAAATTTTTCTTACCTGTTTGATTCTGACAGACAAGAGATTGGAGGACATTTTGCCATCAATTTCATGCTTGGGCTCAAAAGTCTAATTGGAACGCTAATCAATGCAAATTAAGGTCATTCTTAAACCCCTTTGGTCTGCAGTAATGGCGATCTTATTGCAGTAAGATGGTCTGCAGTAAGAATAATACATATGTTTGAACAGGACGCTGAGATCTATCATGTGGTGAGAACTATATCCTTGTGCACGAAACTCTAATACTGATTTTGGCACCCCCTTTCAAGGTTCCAGGTCACCTTGAATGTACCCCAATGCCTGCAAGAATCCACATTATTGCATTAGACCATCACCATCTGTACTCTGGATAGGTCAAACCTTTTGTGCTCAAGAGTCCAATTAAAAGCCTGTTGGCTCTTGGACTAACAATACAAACCCAGAGAATATGAGATGTTTTTTGACACAATTTTGGCCCTGCACAAGAAACATTTTGGATAAAAACTGTGGTGTAATAGTTAGTGACGCTCCGAGTCTGAGAGGTTGGCGATTCAAATCCCAGCAGAGTCATACCAAAGACTTGAAAAATGGGACGTGCTGCTTCCTTGCTTTACGCAAATAATTTAAAAGGATAAGAGCACAGACAATCTCCACAGGTTGACATCCATGGGGAGGAGGAAATTCCTCCTTCGAAAATGTCTTGAGAAGGACTTGATGTGAGCAGGGGCACCAAGGGGTGGGGGCAGTTGGGGGTAGAGGGACCTAAGAGGGACCAATAATTATTCTTTCAATTTTGTGTTTCATATAATGATTGTTTATGATGATAAAACACCGGGGGCAGCTGTATTTTGTGTCTCCTTCCAAGCCACTCAGGGTGATTCCCCGGCATGTCATTGCCATGGACAGTGAAAACCTCCCTTGTAAAATAAACTACTGTGGGAACAATTTACATTATCACATTCGTGGTGATGACGTAATGACGTAAATGAACACATAAGTGATGGCCACACCCCATCCGGATGAAGTGTGTTAAACTAATCTGCATGTACGAATAAGTGAATAACATTCCAAATTTCCTTAAACACGGCATGTGTTTGTGACAACGAAAATACGACAACATCCGTATAGGCTGTCAAAAAAAAACAACGTGAAGCGGGCCCTCCAATTACTATTGTCCCAGGGTCCATTCTGGCTCAGCGGCCCTGGGTGCAAGCAAACTCTTCTGGTGGCAATTTGTAATTGCATCTATCTACACTTCTGAGGTAAATGGGCACAAAGTACAAATTATACTTTGAAAAATTTTGATGTATGCTCAATATGCACTATATCAAATGGCCATGAAATGTGGTAAAGTTTCAATTTCCTCCAGCAAACGGTTTTCGATGTACGTTCTTAACAAAATGCAGACACGTACATATGTACGTAGGTGCCGATTGCTTAAACCCACTTTACGCTTCACACACGCAGGCTAACTACAAAGAGCACTCGGTACAGTGGCCTGCAAAAGTATTCATGCCCTCCTCCAAAGTTTTTACATTTTGATCCCACTTGAGCTATTTCAAAACGCTTTCAAGTCAAGCTTAGTATATAGAAACTTCACAAACTACTCCAAAGTGATAAAGCTCAAAAAGCAGATAAAATGTGAATAAGTGAGATAAACAGAGAAAAATCAGAAGATTCTCAATTGCATAAGTAGTCACAACGTTTGCCTAATTAGCCCAAAATCACTTCAGGAGCAAATAATTTGTTTGAAAGGTTAAAAAAAAATGAGTGTAATAGATTTCACTTGCATGGAATCAGTGGTTCAACTTAAAAATTAAGCTCTGACACTTATCTAAGGAGTTTGAACATGCAACTCACTTGATCAACCAACAAGGCAAACATGAATATCAAGGAGGTTGCATACAACACACACTCAAACTGAGCGAAAAATTGAGGTGGGTGTGTATATATATATATATATATATACAGTTAAGGCCAAAATTATTCATACCCTTACCAAATTTGGAGTATTTTGAATCATGTATTTGAGGAATGAGTTTCTTCTGGCTTAACTTACATAAGAATGTGACAAACAGCTGAAAGAATCACTGCAAGAGACATTTCAAGAAATACATTGTTTCGGGGGTATTTTATTGATAGATTTACAAAAAAAGTCATGTCCAGAATTATTCATACCCTTGTTTAGATCAGTTCAAAGTCACATTCAGTAATCAATGGAAAAGCCTCTGTTTGTAATTACAGCCTCCAAACGGTTTTTATACTTGCTCACAAGGTTTTTGCATGTCTCTTCAGGGATTTTGGCCCACTCCTCCTTCGCGAAAGTCTCCAGGTTTTTGAGGTTGGAAGGCTTCCTTGGCATCACTCTGGTCTTGAGCTCCCTCCACAGATTCTCGATTGGGTTGAGGTCCGGACTTTGGCTTTACCACTCTAGAACGTCCACATCATTATCCCGGAACCATTTCTTGACTGACTTGGCGGTGTGTTTTGGATCGTTGTCCTGCTGATACGTCCAATGCTCCCCCAGGTAAAGTTTCTCTGCGGACTGTTTGATGTTTTCCTCAAGGATCTTGATTTACTACTCCTTTTTCATGATGCCATCCACTTTGACGAGATTGCCGGGCCCACTGGCTGAGAAACATCCCCGCATTATGCTCCCGCCTCCATGCTTGACGGTCGGGACTGTGTTCTTAGGGTTGTATGCTTCACCTTTCTTTCACCAAATGAAAGCAACATCTCTGTGCCCGAAAAGCTCCATTTTAGTCTCATCCGACCACAGAACCGAGGACCAAAAGCTTGATCTTGTTTTCAGGTGAGCTTTTGCAAAGGCTAGACGAGCCTTTCTATGCCTGGGAAGGAGGAGTGGAGTCTTTCTTGGTCGGCGTCCATGGAGACCCCCCTTGTGCAACGTACGCTGGAGTGTCTGCCTTGATAGCTTGGTCCCAGACTCGCCAAGGTTGTTCAGGAGAGCCTTAATAGTGATCCGTGGATTGTTGTTGGCCTCGCGCCATACTTTTCTTGCCAGACGAAACGACACCTTTGGCTTCCGACCACGTCCTTCAATGTTTTTTTATAGTGTGGAATTCCTTGTACTTCCTAATTATGCTTTGTATGGTGGCAACTGGCACCCGGAACTGCTTCGAAATAGCTTTGTAGCCGTTCCCCTCCTTGTGAGCATTCACAATGCACAACTGAAGGTCCTCACTGACTTCTTTCTTCTTCGCCATCGCTGACAATGACCTGAGAATGATTGCATCAGCTCCCCTTAATTTATAGTCTAAAAGCAGAGTGTTTCTGTAACATTCCTCACTGTACATTCAATAGACACATTTGTAATGCATTCAGATTGTATGCACACATCTTGGAATAATTGCATAACATTATAAAGAATCTTAGGAATATCAAAAACATGTGCTTATCACAAACATTGGCCTCAATTCTGAGACTTGGTATGGGGTATGAATAATTTTGGACAGGCATAAAAACAGAAATCTTAACATTTCTATTGTTATGCTGATAATGTTGAGCCAAAATATATGTGGATTTGTACATGCCAACTAAATGTCCTTGGGTGAAGTGAAAGTTCCACCACTCCAGCTTGTAGGTACGAGATAAATGCAAAACTCAGATTTTTCATAGGGTATGAATAATACATATATATATATATATATATAGATATATATATAGATATATATATATTTATATAATATAATATATATGTATATAGTGTATATATATATATGTATATATGTATATATGTGTATATATATGTATACACACACACCACAACAGCACACACACACACACACACACACATATATATATACACATACAACCTATTGCACGTGTGAAAAAAGGTAATCAAGTTAAGTTTAATGCTTCTAAAACTGAATTTCTTCTCATCTCTCTCTCTAAAACTCCTTTCAACTCTCAAATCCCCTTTGAAAGCTCTACAATTACACCATGTGATACAATAAATCTACTAGGTATCACTCTAACATCAAATTTATCCTGGAATCCACGCATTACTCAAATTTCTAAGTCTGCCTTGAAGAAATTAGGAGTCCTGTTCAGATGTTGAAGATTCTTCTCCTCTGAACAGTAGCTCCAACTATATAGAAGATTGATTTGTCCTTGCATGGAGTACTGCTCTCACATCTGGGGAGGTTCCAGCTCCACATACTTACTGGATAGAATTGAAGACAAAGCTATTCGACTTGTCAACTCTACCAATCTGACCTCAAAACTCGACCCACTCAAATTTTGCCGTATAGTAGGCTCTCTTTCTCTTTTCTACAGATATTACTTTAGTTTACAAAAACTTGCTGCTTGTGTACCCCCAACATTAGTGAGACCAAGGAATACTCGACAAGGCACCACATCACATGATTATTGTGTGGCCATTGGCAACTCAAGGATGGGCCGTTATGATGTTTGTTTCTTCCTCTCCAATGCCAAACTCTGGAACCCTTTACCTTCTCACGTCTTTGCAAACCCTTATGACCTTCCCCTTTCAAAAAACAGATTTTTTTACTTCCTCAAAAACTCTTCGACTGTTCTCTCTTTCCTCACATTTCTATCAATGCAGTTCTTTTATTTAAGGCCTGGCCTCGATGAGGACTATTTAGCCCATGACTCAAGTCTTCAACATAAATTAAAAAAAAAAACATCTGCACATCATTGCCAAATGTGGTTTGTACTGCCAGCATATTCTGAGAAAGAATATATAAATGTGAAAAGAGTAAACAAATGGAAATTATGCAGCTTGATATGATATATGACCAGTTAAAATCTGAATCTGCATTCATTTTGACCTGGTGACAATTTTGCTGTTATATCATATCCCAGTCGTATTCCCTCGAAGAAACAAGTAAAAGTTGGTGCCACTTCCTTTCTGGGTTGTTACGTGCCCAGGAAGGTGAGGCAGCTTGTGTTCAGTGAGGTGGCCTGTTCAGGTGGTGTTTCTGAAATCACCTGTACTGCAGGAACAGTTGCTCAATGCACAGAGCCATATGGAACTCTAGGCCCAAGGGGGACTCGTTATTTTTTCTTTTGTGCACCCATCCTATACTGCACAGAACAACCACAATCCAACACATCTTGGTTGTCTTTAACCTTTTCTGTCCATTGTGATTCATTTTTATTCGATATATTAACCGACAAAGACTAAACTATGCTTACAAATCATTTGATATGATAATTATATGCTTAAGGGGCTGTAATTACAAGCTATAATGTATTTGTTACATTACGTGCTGGAGCTCATGTGAAGCAGCAAATGCTGTTGCTGTTGTCACTGTTTATTTATTCATGTAGATAAACAATGCTCGCTGGTCTCAAATTTAGTTTTGTCATCCATTTCATGGACAGATTACTTTGTAGAGTTGCAGGAGAATTCTGTGGTTTTATGAAACCTAACACAATCTCTGTTTCTTGCCTCAGAAAGCTGACCAAACTGCAAAGCAAGCTCTAAATCCAGGTAAGCACCAAGTATTTGGAATAGTGCAAATAAATTACTGGATTGTTTGGCCCTCTCAAGCCTATATACTTTACACTTGGGGCTGCACAAACACTGGCAAAGAAAATTAATGTATTCTCTTCATGGCAGCCAAATTGAACTTACTCTCCATTTACCTTATAACCAACCATGATGTGGCTGGGATTTGTGTTGGAGGTGCTCAAAACAGCTTCGGAGAGACACAAAATATCAACAACGTAGCCCCATGGGGATTTTGTCTCGCCAAATGCTGAAGCTGAGAAGATCATTGCTGTGGCTAGAAAGCACCTTGTAGTCTTGGGGAGAGGGGGGAGTATAAACGTGGTGATGGTTGCTAGAAGAGAATGTGTGGAAGAGCTGGCGAATTGAAGTCAGATCAAGTTCAAGAAAGACAGGTCAAAGTGAGATATTTGGAAGTAAATGCAGTCTGTCTGCATGACATTGAAAGTGTTAATGCTAACAATGAGGGAACATATGTCCCTGCAAATACACTTAGATATGGTTTCAACTTTAGGATATTTTACCAAAATTAGATTTGCCTCGTGTATAAAACGTTCAATTATACCAGTTAGCATTTTACAGGCAGTTTTGGAGTCCTTCGCAAGCATGTGTGCAGTGCTGCTTCATCAGAAAAAAATATATCTGAAAACACTGCAAGCAAACACAAAAACCACAACAAATAGGCCTCAACCTAAATTACATCTAGTTGTCACAGCAGCTACAATATCCACATCCAGCTCGCTATCTCCATTGCAGCTTTTGTTGTCATGGAAGCATCCCTGAGTTAAACCCATGAATGAGGCATTTTCCAATTGCTTTGCATCATGGGAGTCAGTTCAAAGCACATGAGTGTGTAGGGACCAGCTATAAGGTACACAACTAAATTGAAGACATCCATGAAGTGTATGGGGGAAGTGTGTCAGACCTCTGGTTAAATCTCCGGCTTTGGTTGTATCACGGCACCTTCTCAATCGATTGAGCAATGTCAGACTTGCCTCAGACAGGCTGAATCTTAAGTCTGTTAACACATCCCAAGAGATGCAATAAGATTTGCTTTGTGCTCTCTTCAACCACAGCTACTACACTTTCAATCAAGTACCAGCAGGGCAACAACAAGAATATCACCTCTTGTTATTGAATCCCTAAGATAGCAATATCATGATGATGATACGCAAGGCAACCCAAACACAGGAAGCCACTCGCCCCTATCAAGCCTGTGTTATATCCACATTCCTGATAACTCAGTGACACAACACTAATGTCTCTGCACCACTTACCCATCCCCTGCTTTTTACTATATATTTATTTCCAAATTAAACAAACAAAAGCAAGAAAATACAACAAAAACAAACTAAACATTCACATTTGACCCGAACACAAGCAAAACGATCAGACATCTTCAACATACAGACATCACAAATCAATCACAACGTACCTGCCAATATCCCTGTACCCTCCTCATTTTTACATCCCTGGACATGCCCATTGCTTCAAAATAACTAGAAGGGCACTCGGTAGAATGCATACTTCTGCCAGGCTCAAGAGTTTACATTTTGTATCCCACAGATCGGCCAGATCCGGATTCAGACCTGAACTAAAATTGAATTGGCTTTCTCTTGTCACCGAACCAACTCATCCACCAAGTTTCGTCTGACGCCGTCCATAACTTTTTAAGATATCGTGCTATATATCATTTTCACCAAATCACTCAATGGTGAAGTCACTTAAAAATTCTCAGATCAGGATCGAAATCTTCACCAAAATCGAATCAACTCCACCTTGTTACATACCCAACCTGCACACCAAATTTCGTCCGAATCGGTACACAACTTTTTGAGATATCCTGCTATATGTCGTTTTTGGCCGTATCTCTCAATGGTGAAAAATCATGAAAAAAATCTCTGATCCAGATTTTCACCAAAATCTAATCATTTCATCGGCGTCACATACCCAAGCTCTCCACCAAATTTCGTCTGAATCCATCCACAACGTTTTGAGATCTCCTGTTTACAAACAAACAGACAGACAGACAGACAGGGGTGAAAACATAACCTCCATCCACCTTCAGGTAAGGTCAGGTATGGGAGCATGCACTGGAGCAGCATGTCGCTGCGTGCACTTTCTGCTGGCACTCCACTGAAGAATGACCACATTATAATGATGACACTTCAGCACCACTCCGTCTGGCCATCCCCCAGGCAGATGACTGGCTCATCCCGATCTCCGTGAGATGCTGATAAATCTGCTGGAACCATGAGGCACGTGGTCGGCCCATTGGCCTCCTCCACTCACGAGGCTCCCTCGCTAAGAGAATCTGATGAGCAGGATCACCATCAGGAAAACGAGCCACATGTCCATACAGCTGCAGCTGACGCTTACGGACTATGCAGGCACCAAATCCCATTCGAGTCTCTCTCAGCAACCACTCATTGGACGTGAAGTCTGATCAGCGACAGCCAAGGATTCTCCGAAAAGACCTGGTACCCAAAGGAATTAAGTCTCTGTCTCAGATCCCTGGTCAGAGTCGAAGTCTCACATCTGTAGAACAAGACCGGAAGCACCAAGTACCTGAAGACTCGGACTTTCGTCCTCCTGCAAAGGTACCTTCAGCACCACACCCAAGGAAACAGTGAATCCATGACTCCCCAGGCCCAACCCAGACATCTATTGACCTCTGGCTCATAACCAGCAGAGACATGAATATCACTGCCAAGGTAAGTGAATCTCTCCGTGACCTCAACATCCTCACCACAAACAGGCACAGACAAGATAGCAGCATCCAAGATAGCAGCATATAAGATGTCATTGAAAGCCTGGATTTTAGGAGTGACCCAGGAAACCCATAATCCCAGTGGCTCTGACTCCTCATTCAGCACCTCGAGGACACCCAAAAGGATATCCAGTCTCCACAAAGATGACTGCGTCATCTGCGAAATCAAAGTCAGGTCAGGTCAGGTATGAGAGCATGCGCCAGAGCAGCGCGTCGCTGCGTCCACTTTCCGCCAGTACTCTAAAGGCCTCTGTCTGACCATCCCCCAGGCAGATGCCGAGCCCATCCCCATCTCCTTGAGATGCCGATCAACCTGCTGCAAACACGAGGCACGTGGTCGGCCCATTGGCCTCCTCTACTCACGAGACTCCCTCGCTGAGAGAATCTGGTGAGCAGGATCAGCATCAGGAAAACGAGCCACATGCCCACGGAGCCACAGCTGACGCTCACGGACTATGCAGTTAACAAATCTCATTTGAGTCTCTCTCAGCAACCGCTTGTTGGACACAAAGTCCGACCAGCGATAGCCAAGGATTTCTTCCGAAGAGACCTGGTACCAAAGGAATTAAGTCTCACCTCTCAGATCCCTGGTCAGAGTCCAAGTCTCACATCCATAGATCAAGACTGGAAGCATCAAGGACCTGAAGATACGGAGTTTTGTCCTCCCACACAGGTACCGGCAACGTCACACCCCATGATCCAGTGAATCCATGACTCCCCAGGCCCGACCCAGACGTCTGTTGACCTCTGACTCACAGCCAGCAGAGACATGAATATCACTGCCAAGGTAAGTGAATCACTCCATGACCTCAACATTCCTCACCACAAACAGGCACAGACAGGACAGCAGCATACAAGATGTCATTGAAAGCCTGGATCTTATTGTTGACCCAGGAAACCTGTAATCCCAGCAGCTCCGACTCCTCATTCAGCACCTCATTCAGCACCTAAAGTCTCCACAAAGATGACTGCTTCATCGGCGAAATCAAGGTCAGAGATCTTGACATTTCCAAATGATGCACCACAGCTTGATCTCTCTGACATCCTCCCCAG
>CM068957.1:105206531-105224968 GCA_035128595.1 Eptatretus atami | reverse complement strand
GGGCAAAGGTTAAACAATAAAATAAATTCATCCTATAAGAGTGAATATGATTATATATGCAAACATATCATTATAATCATCATTATCATTAAGCCTTTAACCCTTTGCCTGTAATAACAGGCAATTAAGATCGCATGCTGACTTTTGGAAACCAAAATCCAATTACATTCCTTCTGATTCATAAAATGCGACTCTTGCAGTGTATTTGGAAAATGTAAATCTGTGAAAAAAATAATAAAGTGCTGTGTCTTCATTAAGGCCACCCACCCTCCCCTCTCCAGCCCTGGCAGAGTTGCAGGTGCATTTACACCGTGCAATGCATTTGTTATTAAATATAAAGTTCAGCGAAATTGTTTCCCAGACAAGCGTGCACACTTGAGACAGGAAAATAGATTTGCAATTGTTTAAGAACAAAGCACTAAGCATACGCTCTTTGAGAAGAGATGCCTGTAAAAAGAAAGGGCTCTTTCAGTACTTCACAATATGTGGCATTTAATAACCCTGTGGGATAGCAGCCTTGTCATCTCTCCGCTCACGTAACAATGCACGTCTATACGAGATGCTGTTCATCTTGCATGGAGAGTTTGCTTTGTGTCGAGCCTCACTCTTATTTGAGCTAATTTCAGGGTCTATGAGATTAGGCGATGCCATATGGTGTCGTCTATTCATTACTTTGTTCGCTGCATAGGCCACTGCACAAAAACACTTAACAATACTGAGGTACAGAGTAGCCCAGATGGCAAAGTAGTGGAAATAATCAGAATAACAAGGGGGTGAAGTTATGATCAGAAATGTCTCCACTTTCCTAATTAAGCTCGAAGCTGCAAATCTCAAGAAGATTTGGAGGGATATTGTGGCTCGAGGTGTTAAGTGAATTGAATAAAGAAACCTGAAGAAAAAAATACATTACTTAGCACCACCACAGGGTGTAAAAGCAAAAGAGAAAGTGAGCGAGGCGATGGAAGCGACAGAATATACTGGCATTTCCACACAAGAGGAGTGTGAGGAAGAGCCGGTATGAAAGGGAAGCAAGCATAGTAATTAGCTGTGCTTAACGAGCCAAAAAGTCGGAATGACCAGAAAGAAATGCCAGGGCTGCTTCGCTGCTAGGCCCAGTCTGCAGCACAACTGCAATGATGTTTAAGAGAAAAGGTCAGCACATTCAAACACAAAATCTGTCAGTGATTTGTCACCATCCTCCATGCTGTCTCCAGTGTCCAACAGCTTATATCCGTCACACCAGGTCTTTCACCCACTATGCATATTTGAACCTACTTCTATGTAGACTGTACAACCAGCCCTCATTTTATCATACTCTGTCTGATGACTTTACAATATTATGACGTCACAGACATTAATTAGTGAGTGGAACACCATTTGTGTTTGGGGTCATCTGTCTTTTGCATGTGAGAATGCAGTGGATATTTTGACCACCTTCCCCCCCACCCCCCTTCCCCACCCCCTCTCCATGGATGCATTCACCCAAACCCTGTCCCCCTGTCTCTAAGCCTTTAATATTAGCATTGTTATTGCAGTATATAAACATTTTATTGCGTCTTACTTTTGTCAGAGAAGTAAGGCTTCTAAAATATATACTCTAGCAATCACCTTTTATGGAATTTTTGCTGTGGTAAGGCTATTAAAGGTGGTTTTCATTATCAAAAGAGACAAAGAACAGCTAGACAAAATGTAATGCCCATCTTCCTATAAGTTAGCCTGTATAATGGAGGTACTACTGTACTTCGGTGGTATAAGAGCATCCACTCCGATTGGAACTCAGGCCAAGTCATACCAAATGTTATGTACTCCTTGCTTACTTGAAGTTCAGCATTTAGAGGATAGAGCATGGATAAACCCCATTGGTTGGCATCCATTATGAGGAGAAAATTTCTCTGTAATTGCCCTGCTGAGTGCAGAGAAAAAAGCAACGTCATTAAAATGGCATCGGTGGTGCTCAGGCTGCTCCAGTAAGTTGCGTCACTTCTCCCATTGTGTTTGCCTGAAGTCACATTCGGTGTTGTCTCGTGAATTTGTCTGCATGTGTGCTCATGATTTGTGTTGCAGCTCCTGCATGAGCCTCAAACCCTGTTTAACAAAATACATTGGTAGTTGCTAGCAAATGCAGCCTTCATATATAAAATCACCATGTGGCAAGGTGTCTCTCTCACTAAAGGAAAACAGCACTGAAAATCCTGGTTTCCATTGTCCTAGCTGCCAGATAATTAGCCAATTAGTTTCCCACTGAAATCAGGTGCGAACAAGGAATAAAATGATGGCATGAAGTACTATATTTTACCCAGGAGGTTTATATCTTCCATAAGTACCAATGGACAAAAGCTCTTTGTGAACCAATGGACAAAATGGACAAAAGCACACACACACACACCTCTTGGTAGATGGTCAGCTGAAGTTGAATTTATCTACTTGTAAACAGCCCAAGGAATTTGTAATCAATGTGCCAAGTTCAGTGGAAATTCCAACCTTAATGGACAGGGGATGTTCAAAACGTTATAGTACAAATGAG
This sequence comes from Eptatretus atami, assembly GCA_035128595.1. Lineage (NCBI taxonomy): Eukaryota > Metazoa > Chordata > Myxini > Myxiniformes > Myxinidae > Eptatretus > Eptatretus atami. The sequence continues at coordinate 105,222,444 of CM068957.1, read as the reverse complement.
GCACTCGATCACAATAGTCCAAGAAACACCAATGTCTTCATTTTCATTTGACAAGTACGTAAAAGTCAGAAGAAATATATTTTCTCATCATGTGCAACTTATATGTAGAAAAATTTAAAAGTTGGCATTCTTGGGAGCTCTTGGTTGCCTCGTTCGTACAACTTTTTGATTGTCCCTCGAAGGTTGTGAACAACCTTTCTGCAGAAATGGTATTTTATGGTGCACCTGTGTTTTTTTCACTTGTTCCCCTCAACTATCGGTTTCTCTGACAGTCTGTTGACCCTCAATCATGTCATTCAGCTCTTCGATGAACTATAACTTTTTAAAAAGCTAAGAAGGTGTGTTAGTTTGTCTGATTTGAATGACAAAGTGCACTCGAAGATCTAGCACACTACGAGTAGACTACCGGATATTCGCAATAAATATTTTTCAAAATTCTTCTTTCAAATGGGATCCTTGTAAGTTATTCAGTGCGTCATCTCAACCAACATTATGTGGACAACTGACATGGTTGCCAGAATCGTGCTGTGTGAAAAAATCAACGGAATAATTTATATGACGCATGGACCTTCCCAAGAGCAAAAGACATCTGGTGCCATTAGATCTGGGTGCACAACCCAGACGAGCCCCACCCACGATGAAATTCATCAGTATCGAACGCCACCTGCTCCACACTATTTTGAGCATCGATGTTATATGATGTCATGTGTTGTGCCACTTTCATGGTAAATTATACTTTTGTGACATGTGATATGTTGCCAGCACACAAGGATGTGTTGCGATCAAGAACATGACTTAGCAACTTATCTGTGTCACTTTCATGATGAATGCATGGTAGACATCAAAGCTAGCTTAATTTGAACCTCAGGTCGAATAAGGGAACCTTGTCCACTGCTTGCCTGAGGCTGAGGCCCTTAAATGTGATCCTCCAGCTTTAAGACTCATGTCCATTTATTTGGTCCCCTTCGTTTTCTGCATTGTACAGCATATATATATATATATATATATATATATATATATATATATATATATATATATATAAATTTATATATATTTCTGTGTCACAGTTCCTTATTGACAAGCATTAGCTTTGGGTGTTCATGGCTATGTCAAATGTGAACATATACTTCAATAAATTAAATACCTTTCCATTATCCTGCCTTTGATGTCATAAACATGGTCTTTTTCAGATCAGCAGAAAGCCGTATATATAGAAAGAGGTGCATTTGAATTGAGCAGAGGGAGTTCTTCCAGAGATGGTGATGGGGTTAAAGGCCAACTTGATAAGCTGAGAGAAACTATGGAACTGAAATACAAACCAATGAGAGGAATTCTAAAAATCGAATGTGAATGTGCATATTTGTATCTACACATTCACACAACTAATCTTCTACATTGCATCGTATAATATGGGGGTCCCTAGACAAGCTTGGCATGTTAAGGATAAATGTGAAGGTATTTTATTGTTAGCTCCACAACACGCATTGTTGGGAGGTTGGAATTGACGGCGATTTACTGTGCCTTAATAAGGCTTGCCATGGGAAATGCACAGAAACCTCTATTAAACAAGAAAGAATGGCTTTCCACGTAGCAACAGCCAAATCCTTTTCCACATTAAATGCCAGAGAATGTGAATATCTCATTGATTGTAACCAAGGCTTTTTCATTTATGTTAATCTTTCTTGCTGCACTTTTTCCGACAAAGAAAAATAAATGCATACAGAAACTCGAGGCTCATGAAGAAGCTCGGCGACAGAGAGCATCAGGTTCACAGACTGACATATGACCAAAGGGGTACAGGGAGACAAAAACATCACATTGGATTGTATGAGTGACAGAAAGAAATGGGTGGGAGTTGGGAGGAGAGATGGGTTGTCAGTCAGAAGCAAGTAAAGAGCAGGGGACAATACTGCAGAAAGCATTAGGTAACAATGGGCAGGACTCTTGAAAGAGTGGAGGGAGGGACATGAGACAACAGACACAGTGATTCTTTTCCATGGACAAGAGAATAGAGTGATGGATAAGAGGAATAGGATTAACAATAAAAGAAAGGAATGGAGGTGAGCATTCAACTTAACTTAGAAGTGGAGGGGGCAACCATTTGTAGGATTCTAGAAGAATATATGCGATAAGGTTGAGTTTTGGGAAGATAGAGGAGTGAGGAGGCAGGAGGAGCATAGCCAGAAGTGAAGCAATAGAAAACAGAATCCAACAACCTGCCTGCAGCGAGCGAGAAGACCTTGTAACTTGTCTTCCTGCCAAGATACATCAATGACATTGAGCATTATGCTTAATTTCCCCCAATGGAGCAAGATGGAAAGCAGCTGCACAAACCCAAAGTGACGACCCAGGATGAATGCATTATACACTGCAATAGCTCTGCGTGGCTAAGAATGGACAGCTCAACAGATAATAGAGAGGCCAGCCTGCCTAAGAGGCCAGTTTAGTGCTGTGGTCTACCAAAGACATGTTGGGATAGATGGTGAGGCTGAGGAGTTCCAGATACCACACTTCTTCCAGGGGTTTCCAGAGAAATAGAAAGAAGAGTTTGAAAGGTATTCTTTGCTGTCAACATACATCAATAACATAAAGCTCCAATGAGGAACAGAGTGAGAGCATGGGATTGACCTGCATTAAAAATACATTCCAGGTAGCTGGCTGACAACCTATTTTTCAAGACCTTCAGAAAGGGATAATGGTGGCAGCTTGCTTCTCTCTCTCTTAAAAGTGTGGTGTACCGTTCTGTATCGGATAGAGTCATCCACAAAAATGTATAGAGGATCATCCAGGGAAGTGGAGAGGTCATTTATGAAGACCAATAATAAGGTTGATATGAAAACGCTGCCTTGTGGGACACCAGCCTCAAGAGGGAGATCTTGAGACAGATTGTCATAAAGATTGACCCGTTGTTTCCAGTAACAGAGGAAATCTGATAACCATTCAAGGAGGAGCCCCAAAATAACATAAGACAGCTTTAAAAATAAGGCTGGATGCCAGAGAGTGTTGATGGCTTGAGATGTCCAGAGAGATAGCCCTAGTCTTTCATTTGAGATTTAGCGCATCCAATCATTGCTGGGTTAAAATAAGCAATATGTCCATGGTAGAAAAAACCAGGGATATGTCCAAGGCCTACACTGAACTGATCAGGGATTACAAAGATAGAGTAAAAATGATGCCTGAGGACTGCAGCAGTGATAGTTCCATCACTTTGCTTATGATTGGGACATGTCCAACCAGTCTGTAATTGAGCAGCTCAGACTTGAAACCTTTGCAAATAGTGGTGATGGTTGCAACTTTCCAAGATGAAGGCAATAGAACATCTGTGAAAGACCTGGGAAGAGTGAGGAAAAAGGAGAGAATATGGCTGAACCACAGTTCTAGAGGGTTACAGGTGCCAAAGCCAGTGGGACAAGTTCAAAGGAGGTGTCAAGATTGACTGAAAATTATCAAGCATAGTTGGAGAGAAGTCCATGTGCTGTAAAGGGCAGTCTGTTATGAGGGAAAACATGGATATGGGAAGAGAGAGATTGTGGACCTTGGCTTTTTCAGCAGTGTTAAGATATTCCGTTTTTTCCAAGCAGTGTCTAACACAACTCCATCCTTTAGAAGTGATGGTACAGGAGGAGAATATGTATCAAAGACAGACTTGACCAATTGCTACCAGATTTTGAGGATGGTGAGAGACTTAAGAGGCTTGACCACAGATGAGCTTTACGTTAGGCTCTAGCTTATCCAAAGAACGATACACACTAGCTGTAGTCTATGTGGAGAGAATTTAGGTTCCCATTAGATGTATTTACCTTCCAGATGGAAAGCACAAGCTGCTTTTTCACAAATGCCTCTTCACGTGCCTCAATGTACCAGTGTCAGGAAGTCAAAGAGGAAAATTTTTATGAACTGATGAAGGAGAGAAAGCAGTTTAAAGAGTAAGGAGTTCCAGTAACTGTTGATATCAGGAGGCAATGAGATTGGAACAACCTGGTCAATGTGTTTATTCTGCAGTTCTAAGCTTCTGCCCAAACAGCATTGACACTCTCAGATAGCAAACAGTGTCACCTGGCATCAAGGAATCTCCAAGAAGCCCGCACCACTTGCTTCCCATAGTGCAGGCAGGAATTTGGAATTTGCCCAGGGTGCTAACAATAGCTTGCCATCGCTTTGTAAAGAAATCGTCATCTTCAACATCCACTGAGTGATCCGAGCAGACGGGACACCGAGGTTAACACCCATCTGAGGGAAAGCACACTTTGCGATGCAACGCAGGTCCTGTGAAGCACAAATTCAAAAGTTAATAGTCAGGTCAGGAATTGAACTCAGACTAGAAAGCTCAAAGGTGAATGTGCCACATCTGCACCACCCTGTAAAAAGTATCAGATGAGGGGGTGGGGAGAGACAAACTTTAAAACTTGGTTGTCCCTCAGGCAAGTGAAGGATAAATTCCACTTCTTTCAAATCATAATATGGCCTGTCTAAAATTTTAACTACTGTACTCAATAATACTTCAATTTGATTTGATGCACCATACTCTTTACAGCGTTGATGCTGCTAAAGCAGTTTCTTGGCAAGGGTTACACTGGGTGGTTTACCATTGTGCTGTTTGTTTGCCAGTGTTTACCTCCCCAGTGCTGTTTGTCCAAGCTCTCTCCTTTTAAATGCAGAGCATCAAGCAAGAAAGCAACACACAGCATTTTTAAAGTCTTTGGCATGACTCAGCCAGGAATTGAACCACCAACCTCCCAGACTCAGAGACACTCTCACCATTACACCACTGAGTCTGGTATTCTACTTTATCACAATTTCTGCTGATCACATGTGATGTTTGCCTCATTAAGATTTTTCATGCCATTTTCCCAGCTACATATTCACGAATAAAATAATTTTACAATGTGAAAAAGTGGATAACTGTACACAAAAGATCTCAACCACTGAACATGTGGTCTTGTGGTGACATTGATTGTACCATGTGCACTGCCATTACCCCATACGTGTAGTGCAAAGCGGGGTTAAGCAATTGGTTCACTCTGTCTGCTTGCACATGTCAGTCTATGATCGAGGAACGACTTAATTTCAATTGAATTATATATTTTTAAGACTAGAGCATGAATCAGAACACGAACCTGCAATTTAGCAGTGATTTGGCTCTGAATTTGGCAAATTGTACGGCGTCTCATCCCGAGCAAGCACGCACACTCGAGGTATCGTAATTGCTTCACTCTGTCTGTCAGTCTGGCAGTCAAACAAAATTTTAAAAATCATTTCAAACAGAAAATTTACTGTTTCGAGGGACATCAAAGGACACAAACAACTGGCACAAATGTGTTAAATAAGGTTCGTGTGTGCATTAACAGCGGTAAACTTGCGATTCAATGTTTTTGATTTTGTTTGTTTGTTTTCTAAAGCCTTTAAAACTTTTATTGTATTTCAATCAAATTATATATTTGAACACTGTGGAACACAAGTCACATTGTTTGCACTTCCACAAACCTTCAGTTTTGCAGTACTTGAGCAAAAATGTTTGTCGTCTTGATCAATCAAATTTTCCGTGCATTCTGAGCATGCAGTAACAGCAAGATTCAAACAAAAATGGCGGCACCTAGCAATATAAGACAGAGCTAACTCTGTCCAAAAGATGTTTGTTTAGTGCATCTTTGTCTCAAAGATTGTTCCAAAATCGTCAGTTTCTCCGAGAATTAGCAGAGGGTTCAGCGCTGGACAGTTCCGTTTGACACATCTGCTTCATATGGTTGCCATTTCACTTGTTATACAAAGTTCACAAACAATGCAAATATAGATCATGCTCAGAACACAAAGCAAGAGTGGAAAAGACCCTTCCCGTGTTCTTTTTCTCAAAACTGTGCAGGATAAGGTGTTCTATGAACTCCTAGTTGTCACAAGAAAAAACATACAATTAGAAAATATATTTCTTCACACCTTTATGTACTTGTCAAATGAAAAAGAATACACCGGTGTTTCTTGGACTACTGTGATCGTAAAAACAGCACACACTTGAATATTGCAGACTGTAGCTAGCAGTATCAAATGCAGAAACTCTGCTCACTTCCAAATTGTCAGTTGGTGAAGATCGTCTACTGGCTGCATTTGTGAAATCATCATCCTGACCGATGACCATATGCATCTGCTAGATTGCCAACAGACGTGAATTCTGGACGTATTCTCAGTGTCAGAGATGATTCCAGTCAGACTTGATACAATGAACAGCACAAAACCCCATCTCATAGACGGCTGATGATATTGGTAGAGTTAAAATGATGCTGACCAACTCGAACAGATCTTGGTTGTCCTCTAAAAGGTGCAGCTCAGTCATAGATGTCGAGGCTCAAGGTTAGTGTCGAATCACATACTCACTCACGATGGTTGCTTTCGCTTTCTGTGTTCATGTACAACTAGTCAAACCCACGCTCCGTGCGAAGTTTCTAAAGTGGGGGTTTGTTAGGACATCAATATATCCAGTGTTCACAATGTGATTTATAGAATTTCTTTGTATACAATGTTTATAGTTACATTTTTTGTGTCAAATGCACCTTCTGAGGTAGTCAGCATGTGCAAAAGAGGGTTTTACATTGCAGACGCTGTTTTCTAGGAGTGGCATTACGCCTCTCAGCGGTGACGGTCTGTCGACAACAGACGTAATGACGTCAGCGAATGACCGATGATGTCATGACGTCATTTAGCCTCTCAGTGGTGACGTCACACGTCGCCATGCAAACGAATGTAAAAATTAGAAAATCGTTCCAGCCAAATGGACAATTGTTCCAGCCAAATGGACAATTGTTAATGGGCTGCACACTTTGTGATGCAACACACAGCCTGCGAGTAATAAATCCAACAGTTTACATCATAGTTTGTTCAATAATCAAACCCGGATTAGACAGATCAAAGGTGAGTGTGCTACCTCTGCACCTTCCTGGATATAATATACTCATGGAATAAATTTCTATTTTAAAAAAACATATGACTTTTTTGAGCACACTCCACCAAAACATCGTACATCTAATCACACACCCAGTATCACACACAAAGCAATGATAAAAACATTAGGTCTCTCCATCTGCTATTTGCAGTCACATGACACCCATTCACAATGGGAGAATACTTGACACTGGGCACAAGATACCTGCACCGTCTCAGAAGATGACCACTCAGTGGTCGAATTGTTGAAGCTAAGCTTTGCAGATTGAGCAGTGATATTAGTTGATGCTGTATGTTTGTGCAGACATAGATTTTGATTTGATGTACCATAACTTCTTTTACAGAGCGTTGGTAATGCTGAAGCAGTTACTTAGCAATGGTTATACTAGGTCAGGGGTCTCCATCCTTTTTGGGCGGAGGGCCACAAAACCAAAGTGGTGAGGGGCAGAGGCCGCACCCCAAAAAAGGACGCTAAATTCCGAAAAAAAATATATATATAATTAATATGCGGAAATTTAAACAAAAATTAGTGCTGAATATATTTTTCATGCCAACGAATATGATAAACTAGGTGAATGCACCCGGCGCTGCCCTGGTTCTTTTTGAATGAATTAATGTTCTATACATATGTCTGACGTGAGCACAGTATCAGTTCCCTATTGGGCCATGGCAGTCATAGGCTAAGGGGGTTGGTGAGGGGAAACACACCCCCTCCCCCCCCTGGCCGAGGGGCCTTGCCACATAGCCTATAACCTTCCCGGGCCCATCCCGACATTTGTTGTTTCAGTGGTTAGCTCCTATCTTTCACCTTTCAGGAGATTAGCACGTGCAGACAAACAAACAAAAACTTAAAATCATATGTTAGATATATTGTATATGGCGTTGGCCCCATGTCAATCGGCTGAACTTGAAAAATTAACGTTACGAAATCAGGTAATGACGTCATAATTCAGAAACCGGAAGTTGGAAGTACAATTCTTTACATCGGGACACTCCGGGTACATGTTCTGTCAGCATGTGAAGTTTGGTGAGGATCAGTCCAGTACTTTCGCGTGCATAGGTCACAAAGAAACACACAATCAGGTGATGACGTCATAATTCAGAAACCGGAAGTCGAAGTACAATTCTTTTACATCGGGACACTCCCGGGTACATGTTCTGTCAGCATGTGAAGTTTGTGAGGATCAGTCCAGTACTTTTCGCGTGCATAGGTCACAGAGAAACACACAAACACACAAACAAGCCGGTAGGCGGACATGGGTAGTCGACTACCCAATAGAACTTGACACGATGGCCCGATCGATGGGAATGACCTGAGGATTAAGCACAAGAAAATTCATGATTCTAACTTCAAGGGTTCATGCTGCAGATTGTTTTTTCGTTAAAATACCCCACATTTAGAGGTTTTTCGGCCGTTGCTAGGCAACGGAGGGGTCCATAGCATCGGTTCTTTCTCACACATAACTAGGACATACCATGAACCTACCATACCAGTTTCATGTATATCTGACTCATAGTCTCTGAGATATAACGAACTTCGTTTTTTTATTGTTTTCGACCAGGGTTCATTCAAAGTCTATCTTCTCTGACAGTTTTCATAGGATCTGGCTGGAAATTTTTGACAATATGGCTGAATGTACTGCCCACAGTCGCTCGTGGCCCGATTTTTGATTTTCGAAAAAATAAATTTTTTTATGATTTTTCAAAAATTTCAAAGTCCCGTTGCTAGGCAACGGTGGTGTCCATAGCAACGGTTCTCATTTGCACACAACTAGGTCATGGTATGAACCTACCAACCAAGTTTCATCGAAATCGCCATTGTATTAATGGAGCACTGGACCGAACAGAGGGACAGGCAGACAGACAGACAAACATATCGACGGAAATACTGATAATATAAGGGTAGAAAAAATTTCAAAAAAAAATTTTTGAAATTTTTTTTTTTCGACGAGATCGACTACCCAACAGACACACTTTCAACTTTATATATATAGATGAAGAATCGTGTTAAAAAACCATGTGTCTAATATGAATCAAAACCATAAAAAATTACAGAATGCTTTGATCATTGACCCTGACAAATTGGCAGTATCGCGGGCTGCATTGTAATGTAAACTTAATATGGCACCGCGGGCCGCATAAATCCGTCTAAGGGGCCGCATGTGGCCTGCGGCCCGCAGGTTGGAGACCCTGTACTAGGTTGTTTGCCATTGCCTTCCTCGCATTGTTTGTCTGTGCTCTATCCTTTTAAATTATGAGCGTCAAGCAAGGAAGCAGTTACATACATACATACATACACACCCTTTGAGGTTTATTTTTGCCTGATAAGAAGTCCTGGGTTCAGGTACATATCGTTTCACAAGTTTTTCACATTAGCCCCACAAGCGAATTCATTCTGTTTAATAATATACAAGAAAAAAAACATTTTGAGAAAAATGTAAAAACATAGAGGATGAAATCTCAAAAAACAATGAAACAAGGGAGGAATGGCACCACATTACGATGCCACAATACGACATTGGAAACCGCAATCCTCTTATGGATTGTCATCACAACATCTTTTGACATTTTACTTTTGTTGTGGGATTGTGATGGATGAAGAAGAAGAATGAAGAGAAGAATGAAGAAGAAGAATGAAGAAGAACAAAGAAGAATAGCAATGAAGAATGATACCACATTACGATGCTACAATACGACAAAACAATCCTCTCTGGTTCAGCATCATAATATCTTTGACATTTTATTTTGTTGTGCGACAGTCCCCTCAACAGAGGGGAAGGGTGGGGACCAGGGGGACAGTTGGGAGAGGAGAGAGAGAGGGGTGGAGAGAGAGGGAGGGAAGAGAAAAATGGGGGGAAGGGATGGGTCGGGGTCGGAAAAAGGGAGAGGGGTGGGAGAGAGGGGGTGGGGTTGAGAGGGAGAGGGGTGAGGGATTCCGGCAGATGTGACGTCCAGTTTATCGTCCATCCGAGAGACGACACACACATTGATGAATCACCCTGGCTGTGAAACACCGGGATGACAGTTTATAGCTGGGTTGGGATTCAAATACAGGCTACAGAGTAAGCATGCGTACCTGTCGACTTTCCTGCTGTGATGTGGCGATTCCTTACTTCATAACTAAAAAAATTTTTTCTCCTTGTGATCAACGACAGGTTGTATTTGCTAGTATAATTTATTTTGCCTTCCTACCTCCGGTATAGAACCGCAGTATTGCAATTGAAACTTGAAGAACACGCGCCAAGAGTCTTCACCATGGAATGCACTAAACGGTTGAAGAGACTTTTAAAAGTGAAAAGTTTAATTTTTATTTGTATTTATCTACGCCAAAGTGATGGGTCTTACAATGGAAAAACGAAAAATAACATTTCACATTTTCAGTGAAGCAGCCACCGCCTGTTGCACCGCAGAATAACATGTGGCTAACAACGCATGCGAGGGACCCCTGAACTTTGTTCAAGTCGCTTGACATACAGTATTCAATGACAGTGCGAATATTGTAGAGTGCTCGCCAAGTGGCTAAAGCACTTCAACGAAACAGTTGATAAGAAATGGCTCACTTGGCATGCGATTAGCTGCACTGAACCATCATATTAAACATACACCTCCCAAAAATGCCCGAAATGTCAAATATGTCTGAATTGAACAAATGAACACTTTTTTATGAGTTGGAACTGCTTTTAAGTTTGATTCTGAAGCTTAAATTTTGTAATTCAGCTTAATTTAAAAGATTCTCGAGGTTATGGCATGTGAAAAAATGAAATAAAGCCACAAATGCTCCCATCTCCGAGCGTTTATGAGTATTACAATGTACCCAGCGATTCGTAGCACTGATGAACACGCATTCGATAATATGAGTGAGGAAAGTGAAAAAAAAACTTAATCGTTCAAAAATCGTTGCGGCCTTTTCTAAGTCCAAGCATGGTTGAGCAGGCCAAAATACATGGCGGCTCCAGACCCCAGCGAGGTTACGTGGGATATGCCTTAAAACTCCAAACGCCACACCAGACGTCACGATACACTCTGGGAGAGGGTGTGAGCAAGGAGGAGAGGGTGAATAAGTTGGGAGGGGAGGGTTGGAGGAGGTGAGCACAAGGGTGGGAAGGGAAGGTAGCGTGGGGTGAGGGACAGGGGTGGCAGCAAGAGGGAGGGAAAGGGGTGGCATCGAGTGGGGAGGTAAAGGGGTGCAGCGAGAGGAGAGGGGGAGTGGTAGCAGCAAGAGGGAGGGAAAGGGTGGCAGCGAGAGGGGGGAAAGGGTTGGCAGCGAGAGGGGAGGGAAAGGGTTGGCAGCGTGAGAGGAGGGCAAGGAGGCAGCATGAGAGGGCAAGAAAGCAGCATGAGAGGAGGGCAAGAAGGAGCGGTGAGAGAGGGCAGAAGGCAGCAGTGGAGGAGACAGAAGGCAGGGTGAAGGAGGGCAAGAAGGCAGCATGAGTGGAGGGCAAGAAGGCAGCGTGAGAGGAGGCAAGAGGCAGCGTGAGAGGAGGGGGAAGAGCGGCGTGAGAGGAGGCAAGAAGGCAGCGTGGAGAGGAGGGAAGAGCAGCGTGAGAGGAGGGGAAGAAGCAGCGTGAGAGGAGGGAAGAAGCAGCGTGAGAAGAGGGGAAGAAGGCAGCGTGGGAAGAGAAGAAGAAGGCAGCGTGGGAGGAGGGGAAGAAGGCAGCGTGGAGAGGGAGGGGAAGAAGGCAGCGTGGGAGGAGGGTAAGAAGGAGCGTGGGAGGAGGGGAAGAAGCAGCGTGGGAGGAGGGAAGAAGCAGCGTGGAGGAGGGAAGAAGGCAGCGTGAGGAGGGGAGAAGGCAGCGTGAGAGGAGGGAAGAAGGCAGCGTGAGAGGAAGGGAGAAGGGCGTGAAACAGGGGAAGAAGCAGCGTGGGAGGAGAAGAAGAAGCAGCGTGGGAGGAGGAAGAAGGCAGCGTGGGAGGAGGGGAAGAAAGCAGCGTGGGGAGGAGGGGAAGAAGGCAGCGTGGGAGGAGGGGAAGAAGGCAGCGTGAGAGGAGGGGAAGAAGTAGCGTAGAAGATGGGAAGAAGGTAGCATGAGAAGAGGGGAAGAAGGCAGCGTGGGAGAAGAGAAGGCAGCATGGGAGGAGGGTAGGAAGCAGCGTGGGAGGAGGGGAAGAAGACAGCGTGGGAGGAGGGGAAGAAGGCAGCGTGGAGAGGGGAAGAGGCAGCGGGGAGGAGGGAAGAAGGCAGCGGGAGGAGGGGAGAAGGCAGCGTGGGAGGAAGGGAAGAAGCAGCGTGGAGGAAGGGAAGAAGGCAGCGTGAGAGGAGAGCAGCGTGAGAGGGGGGAAGACAGCGGTGAGAGGAGGAGCAGGTGAGAGGAGGGGGAGCAGCGTGAGAGGAGGGGAAGCAGCGTGAGAGGAGGAAGCAGCGTGAGAGGAGGGGAAAAGGCAACGTGAGGGAGGCTAAGCAGCATGAGGGGAAAGTAAGCAGCGTGAGGGAGGGGAAGAAGGCAACGTGAGGGGAGGGTAAGCAGCATGAGGGGAAAGTAAGCAGCGAGGGAGGGTAAGCAGCATGAGGGGAGGGAAGCAGTGGGGGAGGGTAAGCAGCATGAGGGGAGGGTAAGCAGTGTGAGAGGAGGGTAAGCAACGTGAGGGAGGGTAAGCAGCGTGAGGGGAGGGGAAGGCAGCGTGAGGGGAGGGGAAGGCAGCGTGAGGGAGGGGAAGGCAGCGTGAGAGGAGGAAAGGCAGCGTGAAGAGGGGAAGGCAGCGTGAGAGGAGGGAAGGCAACGTGAGGGAGGGTAAGCAGCATGAGGGGAAAGTAAGCAGCGTGAGGGAGGGGTAAGCAGCATGAGGGGAAGTAAGCAGCATGAGGAGGGTAAGCAGCATGAGCTGAGGGTAAGCAGCATGAGGGGAGGGCAAGCAGCATGAGGGGAGGTAAGCCAGCGTGAGGGGAGGGTAAGCAGCATGAGGGGAGGGGAAGCGGCATGAGGGGAGGGGAAGGCAGCTTAAGTGGAATGAAGGCGGTGAAAGGGCAATGGAAGGAAGCATGAGGGGAGGGAAGGCAGAGTACCAAAGCATTATCAGGGCGATGAAATGCGCCCAAACAGTGTTTTATCTCTAACTGCCCTGTACTACATAAAACCGGGCAGAAAATCTCATCCTCCATTTTCTTCTTCACTTATAATGATGTCTCATTCAATCCCATTTCTCATATCGATTAGATTCAGAAAACGTTGATTAAACAACACCTTTTAAAGCATCAAAAAGCAGGTCGCTCTACTTGCTACACAGGTGAGAAAAGGATATGAAAAAGCAGCTGATATTTCAATAATTTACTTGCATAATTTTTAAAGGGTGTGTAAATGCTGATTATACATCACCTTTTAAAGAATCACAAAGCAGATCACTCGACTTGCAACACAGGGGCGAAAAGCATATGAAAAAGCAGCTGATATTTCAATAATTGATTCGCACAATTTTTAAAGGTTGAACATTAATTTTTATTCCGTTTTGTTTTTAGCAATGATGCAAAGATTGTTCTTTCCATCAGTGAAGTGATGGGTCTTACTTCTGGTGACTTTGAACCAAACAATCAAGCAGCTTGGTGAGCGCTCGCCACAAGTGGTTTAAGCACTCAAGCTCGCACTCCAATGGAACATCTGGCATGGCAAACAATTTTACCAATTGCCGTCGATAAAACTATGCACCCAGAAACGCCCAAGTAATGTCCGAATTGAACAAATGAACACTTTTTTTTGAAGCATCGGAACTGCTGCCGAGTTCAAATCTAGAGCTTACATTCCATAATTCAGCTTAGTCTAAGAGATTCTCCAGGTTATCACATGGGCAGAAATGAAATAAAGCCATGAACACTGGCGTCTCCGGGCGTTTATAAGCAATGCAATGTACCCAGCGATTCATAGCTATGATGAACAGACATTTGTTAATACGAGTGAGGAAAGTGGAAAAAAAGGACTATCATTAAGAAATCGTTACAGCCTGTTCAAAGTCAAGGCAGGCTTGAGCAGGCCAAATAACATGGTGGCTTCAGACCCCAGAGAGGTAACGCAGGAAACGCCTTTAGACCCCATATAGAGCGAGGTGGCCGAGTATTTCCTGATAAAGGATATAATTAAATAAGGCCGTTAATTATCTTCAAAATGGGTGTATGTGCTCCATGATTATATCCAAACATCCACGTCTCATCTCTTATGAAGCTACGAACCCATGTGCCACATCAGCACTTGCAGTAAGCATCCTGACCAATTTCAGGTGACTGACACATATCGATTCCATTTAAGCATCCATTGAAATGTTAATGACATTTCTGAAATGTTGCCAGGAAATAAATTATTATAACTGAAATGCAACTTCTGAACGTAGTCATAGTCTTGAAAAAAAAAAGAGAATTGCTCACTGCTAAAGACATTGCATTTTAAATAAATATGCATCTATCTACACATGCACACATTCTCATGCCCACAAGCACATTCAAAACATACCAGTCATCACATCAGAAGCATGCCTCACTGGCCTGGGTAGTTAGTCAAAGAACCTCAGCATCATCGTTTCAGCCCTTTAACCTCAATACAACTTTACAGACCAATTGCAGAGTGGTGGTATTTGTGTATCTACATGTAGGACCCACAAGTCAGGTCAGTTTTTGGAAACGCCACTAGTAACCCAGTGCTACCTGCTGCATGGTCGGGTTGGCGGTGATGAAACCGATACCCCTCACTGGCTTTCCTAGTGGGGAGGGTGACTGGCACCCTGCCAGGACTAAAAACAACACATGTCAAAGGGCGGATGAGCTCCCTTCGGGAGCCAATGGCAATCCAGTAAGGAGATGGTGTCTCCTAAAAAACACCCATCCGGATTGGACCAGTTTGTGGCATCTCAGGTAACCGAGAGTGGTAATGAAACCCTTGATTTGGGGCGGATGAGCTAGTATTAGCCAACAGCAACCACAAAACTACACCCTTTGGGGAAGAGGGTGGATACACAGTGTCCCTGAAGCCGTGGAAGGCATGTTCCTCATCCGGTGGATGACACTGCATCCAATTCTTCCCCAACCACTTTTTGGGTTTTTTTGCATACATAGTCGGGACTCAAGTAAGATAGAATTGGTACACGGAACAGATCAGGACACAAGAGGACAAAAAGGAACAGTTGAGAGAGGGGAGAAACACCAACAACAGAGTTGAAGACCAAGATAGAGGTGCACTTGGACAAACAATGGGTGTGGGGAGGAATGGGGGGCAGATGATGCATGGGGTGGACAAGATGGATACAGAGGGAAACTCTCAGGAGGGAAAACTGGAAATTTGGAAGGAGGAGGGATTGGGGTGGTGTGTGGGAGAGAGGGTAGGGTTAATGAGGTTAGAAAATATCATGGTTTTGGTTTGGGGATGATTTGAGATGGTGGTGAACAGATCTCTTGAAGACCTGGAGGGAAGAATGATATTGAAGAGAATGTGGAAGTTGGTTCCACAGGCAGGAGAAAAGAGGAATGAATGAGTGGAGGTGAGGCAGTGATCCTGGATTAAGGTAATTTAACCAGAAGTTGGTTGATGGTGGACCACGTGTGCCCTGCTGAAACCTGGGGGAGGGGGGTGAGGGGGGGACAAAGCATGGAAAGAGCAGAGGGTGCAAGACCAGAAAGGAGGTGACAGAAGACAAAGAGACCACCGAGAGACGACGGACCTGTTTGCAATAATGAAGTGATAAAGTATGTCCAGAGAGATGACCCTGATCTTATGTTTGATAACGGGGGCCTCCATCCATTGTTGGGTGAGTAGAAGCAGAAAGTCCAAGGTGGAGTGACCTGATCTGAAACCAAATTGGTGATCTGAGATGAGGTTGCTGGAGAAAAGAAAGGTTTTTATATCAACTGCAATGATGGATTCCATAACCTTGCTGATGATTGCAAGTAAGCTGATCCCATTTTCATGGCATAAGTAGGCACTAATGTTTGTTGTCAGTGCTTATTTGTTTAAACAAAAGAAAAAAATCCTCGACGGGGTACGGGTCCCTTCCGGACCGTGAATCCGTT
>CM068957.1:105099953-105121729 GCA_035128595.1 Eptatretus atami | reverse complement strand
ATTCCAAATTTGCTTTGATTTTATTTTGAGCGGATTGGGTGTAAAACTTCGAAATTATAAAGAAAAATGTAGTCGCAAAATGGCGGCGCGGCTCCACCTCAGCGCAACACGAAGCGGGAGAGGGTTACCATGAATAGCGTAACGAACCGTACAGCACAAAGAAAACGTTCTCACCCACCGGTTCAGACCACGTGGTCACAGCATGTCGTCATGCAAACGAAGCAGGATGCCAAACGCGACATGACGAGAATTCATGCACGATTGGCGATACCCTGGACAGGTGGAGTGTGATGGGAATTTATATGAGAGTTACAAAATTAAATTGGACCGAGGCATTACGGCACGGCAGAACGAGTCGGGAAAAATAGTGCCGGGGAGTCACAACAATTGGCCGATTCACAGAACGAATTCTGGTGGCTGGAAATATGACTTAGCCAAACACAGGCGAGGAACTACGTGAGAAATGGTGAAAGTAAGTGGCTACCCTTAGGTTGAACAAGAGAAGAGCAATACTGAACAAAAGAAATAGAGGAGGAGCAAATTAGTAACTCCGGGATAGGAAAGAGCTTGAGGAAGAATGGAAACAAGCAGAAAAAAAGAAAAACGGAACACGATTTGGAATTGAGACAACTGAAGGAAGAGTAAAGATCAAGGTAATTCGATCAGAGAAGCCTAGAACGGAAGATTAGAAAAGAGGAGAGAAATATCTGGAGCAAAAGGGAGGAAGAATTGTGGAAAGAGTCAAACAGTTTTTGGAAATTCGGAGTGCAGGGAAATGAACTGGGCATGTCAACTAAAAATTTAGCGAGGGATACGGTAAAGAGAATGGAAACAAGGGAGGAAGGAAGCATGCGAAAGAGTGCGGAAGATGAAGAAAGGAATGTGGGGAAAAAAGCCTCTGAGTTACAGAAACACCCAAACAAAGAAGAGGGAATTACAAAACGAGCTGAGGATTTAAAAGAGAAAAAAGAGAACGCAAGAAATGAACGTTAAAGGAACCACACTGTGCAGATCGAACAGATAGAAGCCAAAGCAAGATTAAAGAATGAGATGGAAAGGAAGAGTATGAAAGAACAACGAATAAAGAGAAAGGGAAAATCAATCAATTGGGGAAATTATGAGATTGAGAAGGAAGAACAAGAGAGACAGTGGGATAGGAAACAAAAGAACATGAATTTGGAAATTGACAAACAAAGGAGAAAGCAAGGTGAGTATGTGGAAGATGTGAAAGAACAAGGAATGAAACCAGAAAGGGAGATCAAACCAATTGAAGAGACCGAATGAAGATTGGAGAATGAAGAACAAGAGAGAACGGTGGATAGGAAACAAAAAGAACAAGGAATGAAGCAGGAAAGGGAACCAACCAATTTGAGGAAACGAGAGATTGAGAAGGAAGAACAAGAAGAGACAGACAAGTGGATAAGGAAAGCAAAAAGAACATGAATTATGAAAATTGACCAACCTCAAGAGAAAGCAAGGGTGGAGTATGCGGAGATGGGAAAGTACAAGAATGAAGCAGGAAAAGGGAGATCAACGCAATTGAGAGAGATGACCGAGATTGGAAGAATGAGAACAAGAGAGGACAGTGGGAGAGGAAAAAAAATAATAATGGGTTGGAAATGACCAACTAAAGGCAAGAGTAGCAAGGTGGAGTAGCGCAGATAAAGGCTCCGGAAAGATAAGAAACAACTAGGAAGGCTCAGAAGAGGAAGAAACGACTCAAAGAAAGGAAAATGGAGCACGAAAGTATAACAGCAAAATAAATGTGGGAGTGTTGTGACATCAATCCAACAGGGGAAATGTTAGGTGCGGGACTTGATTGACATCACAATCCCGTCCGGATGACACCAATTAGAGCAACCTGGGATGGAGACATTGAGGGACAAAACGGGTTGTTGCGAATGAAACACATTTGAGCAGTCCAGCATTTGGACTGACAGCCGCGCCAGAGGAGTGTGGCGATAGATGATGAAGCACCTGCTTGGAGAGAAGCGACCGGACCGAGGGTGACTCTGAACAACAAGGTACATGCCACATGCATAATGGTGCGGCCGATGAGCTAAGGTAGGACATTGCAATTATATGTAATGAAGAGACTCGTCCGATGGGGTGCAACCGTATGTGTGCCCTGAATGTGTGTCAGGGAATGCCCTGCTGAAGAATGCTGTGAGCCCATCAACCCAACACAGGCAACCGGTGTGTAAGCTGCCAAGGCACGAAACGTGATGTGGGTACTCAAGACCAACCAGCGCACACGAGCAAAGTACCTGGAATGCAAGCAGTTAGCCGCAGTACGCCCCAGCCGCCAGTAGAAATATAGTGTGGAATGTGAAACCACCAACACTAAAACACGACCGGAATGTGATACGCCAGCCATAGCTCGTGGCACTGTGGACGTTCCTGAGCGTGGCAATGAGCTGGAGTGACGCTAAGGAAAATAGTTACAGAGGTGCACAGAGGAATAGAAATGATATATAATATACCACCTAATGACACACATCATAATACCATTGAGTCCGAAGATGACCGAGATCATATAAACGGAAAACGTACAAAAAGAAGGACCTATAGTGGAAAAAAAATATATACAAGTATATATATAGAATAGATATATACATATATACATATAATATATATAATATGCACATATAGATGCATTGATGTTGAAGGAACGGGTCATGACAATGGAAGAACGTACAAAAGGGAACCTCGTGGAAAATTTTTCACAAGTTAGCGAGCATGTAAAAATTTACATGAAAAGTAAGCAATCAACCGAACGCATCATATTAAACACACACCTCCCGGATCAAAGATATAACATTCCGAGTCAAAGCGACACAAAAAGTCGCACAGGCTTTTCAGAGCTCAAACCAACATGAAGGAACAGGAACTGCCGACAAACGAGGCAATGGAGGTTGTTTTTATGTTGGTGTGTTGTGTGTGTGGTGTGTGTGTGTGTGTGTGTGTGTGTGTGTGTGTGGTTGTGTGTGTGTGTGTGTGTGTGTGTGTTGTGTGTGTGTGTTATCAAGCCCTTGAGAGTGCACAAAAGAGAAAAATCCTCATGACTCGAGAACAACCTGTAGTTCATATAAAGATACCAACTGCTTTTAGAAACGTCTTACCTCCATCTTGCCACACCAAGGTTGGTGGTTTCCCCCGAGCATAACCAAGGTAATGTGTTACCGTGAGCATTACTCTCATGTCATAGTTCATGGTGTACCTGACTCTTTAAGGCATCAGTTAAATTTGTTTTTTTTTTCACAATTTAAAAGGTAATTGGTTGGTTTCCCGCAAAGCTTGGTAAATTCACTGAGTGAGGGCAAACACAGCCTGTCCAAGTCCGTTTGAAAGTTTCCGCATGGATAAGCAACACAAATAGAAACATAAAGGCTTACCTTTTAAATACATCTTTAAATATGGGGAAATCAAGCAAAAAATAACAAAATGTAATCAAGGATAACAACCCAAAATGCGAAACACAAAAGTCATCAACGCTTTTCCACAGCTCAAACCAACATGAAATCGAACTCCGAACAGGAACTCCGAACCAACGTGATGGAGGTTTTGGCTTTTTTTAAATGTATGAAATGTCTAAGTGACGTAAATGATGAAAACATCACACAAAAGGATAAATAAAAGGCGTCTAAAAAAAAAATTGCCACAACATTTTCAGCCAGCGAGGCACCACCCGAGAGACCGATCGCCATCGGCGCAGCTCGGTTGATGTGACATGTGTAAATGTTTATATGTATGAATATATGTATATATATAGCATGTATATATATATATATATAAATATATATAATATATATTTATGGTCGGAACGTGAGCGGGTAGAATAAGGAAGAAGTACAAAAAGGGGAAACTTCGTGGAAAAAAAATTAACATTTCCAGCGGAGCCTAGTTGCAAATCACTGAATCCGCATATTAAACATACACCGTCTCGGAGGCCGCCTTAAATGCAACGTATGTCCGAATTGTGTCGCTATATGAACAGCATTCGATAGTCGAGTGAAGAAAGTGACAAAAAAAACTTATCAATTAAGAAATCATTGTGGCCCGTTCCCAAGTCAAGGCATGGTTGAGCAGTCCAAAAAAAAGATGGTGGCTGTCAAGACCCCAATGATGTTACCTAGAATGCCCTTTCAAGACCCAGAAGCGAAGGTGACCGAGATCACCTGATGAAGGATATAATTAAGTAAGCCGTTAGTTACTTCAATGGAGTGTTTTAAATTAACCAAAACACAACAATTTTCACCTTGAAACTTTCCTTGAGTTTTCTAATGTAATGCATGCAAATTTCAAGTGCTGCTTGGTTTTATGGGTTTGGAGTTAGGAGGACAACACACACACAACACACACTGCACACATTGCCTTTTTATTTGGTAGAGATGAGTCACTGCAATGAAGTTCCTCTGATGAATCCTCTTGTATATATTTCTTTTTTTTATAAGTTCAGGTTAGTTTCACACACCATATCTCCCTTATCTCTTTTTGACAAATGCGAAATCCCATTTCGTTTGATAATGACCTTTCTTGGAACACATTTCTATTTGATAATCATCTCACTCTGCATCTTTCTCAAATAAATACTACAACACAACATCTCACACACTCCACCCTGACCCTCCAATCTCCAAAAACATTTCTCTCAATATAAACCTTCTGCCTAGCAGCTTTCACAGAACTAATATTTAGTAATCCTTCCCTCATTTCCTTACAGAGAGTTTCCAATTATTGTATAATGAAAAATACAATTACATTACATCCTAGACTTTGAATACGCTTATAAATCAGGAGTAATGCAAAACATGGATTAACCATCACCTGTTGTAAGCAAAAAAAACAGAAAACTGCATTTTAAACAAGTTGCATTTGAATTCATGTCTTTTGTGTCCCCATTTAACATTGGTATGTAGTAGGACATCAGGTGACAGAAATATGTATGTAGGAGAGCAAAGTAAGACATATACAAGAAGGCTTGAAATGTAGATTGAAACTTTTAACAATGGCACATTTCATCCAATGTGCCTGATTACTTAATTAGAGGATTGCCACAAATATACAAGCACAAGCACAACAGGCCCAGTATTTCAGGTTGTAAAAATTCACAGTCAGATCCATCACCAGTATTGCCTCGTGTATCTGTAAGTATTTCATAGCTGAGGTTTAAATTTACACTTTGCTAATGCAAACTCCAATGCTCGCTATCATTGTGTGGAAACAACCCCAGACCTTGGCTCTCCCCCTCCCTCTTAACATACTCATTGCCTTTTGGGTGTACAACTAGACCCCGAAGCACACTAAGCCGCCATGGAGCAAACAACCGAGCACCCTCAAGCAGGTCTGACGCTGCAGAAGATAAGGAAGGAACCGATCAGTGCCAAGCAATTTGGCGCAAAAGGCCGATATACATGCAGAACCATGTAAAGAAAAATAAAAAAAATAACATGCAAATTAACAGGTGAATGATATGGACAAGTTGAATTTCATTCTTTCCTCGGTAAGCGTGTCTAAGAGTTTCATGTGCCATTTATGACAAGTAGGATATGGTTGAAGTGAGAGGATGAGTAGTATTCTGTCAGAGACCTGCATTTAATGCAAACAATTATTGAGTGGTTTCGACATCAAAAAATTGGCAAAAGCCCATTCATAAAAAATTGGAGAAAAAAAAAACCTCATAATTATTCAGTAGTTTTGATCTACATCACAGAAGTGAAAACCTTCATAAAATTGTCAACAAAATGTTGTATGTTGTAAATTCACAAGAAACTTAATTCAAACTAATTCCTATAATTGAATCTGCAGCCACAAGTAATTTGCTTTGGTCAGCTTGAATGTCAATTCTGACTGACGGAATCTTGCTCTTTGCAAACTCGAAACTATTATGTTGCCAATCATAAACGCAAGATGGAGCCTAACTATTCACGACCCATTCAACAAGTCAAAGCTGAAATGTATTTTGGCGACATCCTCCAAACCGAGTGGGTGGTTTAGAGTAAGTCTCCTTTGCTCCCTGACGTAGTAACAGTTCCATTCCTTTGTTCAAACTCAGTTACCTTCAATTCACTTGCCACTCATAAAATGTATCATTTTGACCACTCATCAACAACACTGCAGGCTGAAACTGCTGTTTAGTTGAGAAAGCTCGTGTCCCTAAATCCATATTTCCACTCCCATGTAATAGAGTGTAACGTTTTTTCCCCAACTGACATGTCTCCGCCTATCACGAATGTTGGAGAGGTTCCACTAAGGTTCTTCGTTATATGTGGGATTGAGGCTCAATGAAGAAGCTCGAATAAGAGCAGACCAGGATGTAATAGAACAAAAGGAAAACAAGGATGAGGGGGGACACACCTAACAGCCAGGTTAGGACATAAATAAATAGGAGACTGTGAGCGATGAGGGACGGGAAGAAGAGATGAAGCGCGAGAACACATCGGGGTGAAACAAGATGGAACAGCCTGCAAACTCTGAATCACAGAAATGGAAGAAAAATCGAACCCCAGACACAGGTGGGCTTGGGAAGGATTGATGGGTGGTAAGGAAAATATCAGGTTTGTGGATGGGAATTGAACTGGAGATGGTGGTGAAATGGCTGTTTTGAAGCCCTGGAGAAAGAACGAGTGAGGGTGAGCAGATGAGTATGGAATTTAGGAAGTTTCTACCAGAAGAGGCTTACAGGCAAACTGTGTGTCACTCAGAAACTAGAAGGGAGGGCGGGGTGGGCAGAGGGACAAAAAGAGAAGAGGTACAAGACCAAGAAAGGAGGAGGTATAAGACAGAAGACCAGGCCACCGTCTGCAATGTGAAAGTCAGAGGCTCCAGAGACCAGCTAATCGAGGGAAGTTTACGCAAATTCATTTTGAAGGTCTTGGTCTTCACTGTATCGAGCAAACAGTGAAGTGTGACACAGGGGCACCAGCACAAAGTGGGAAAGCAGTACTCATCAAAGCTGTAATTAAAAGGCCTAAGGTTGTTAAAAGTTCAGATGGCAAGAAGAACTTGCACAAATGGAAGATGCTCAGTCAGTGGCTGGCCTTTGGAGGCCATCTGGAAATAAATCTGCCAAAGAAACGATCATGGCTGATGGTGAGGCCCAAAAAATTGAGTGAATTAACCTCTTTCAATGATGTGCTTTGGAAGTAGAGGGGAGGGAACTTGCAGACCGGTCCTTTCGAAGAGACAGGGTGAAGTGGGTGGATTTGGTGGAGTTGAAACGGACATATTCCCAAAATGTTGAACCAAGCTCACTGAATTCTATTCAAGGTCTGCAGAAGAGGAGAGGTTGCTGCCTGCCTGACTGAAGAATTAGAAATGATATGGCAGAGGTGGAATCGATAAGCCAGGATTCCAGGATTTTCCAGGGAATTCAAAAGGATTATTAATGAAGGATGAAGGAACAGGGCCGGCCCAAGACACTGATTGAAGCACTTCCAGCCAGAACAGGGAGAGTGAGGATAGGACCCTGTTGAATAGCTAAATACTGACTACGTGATAAGGAAGTCAGTGAGCCAGAGAAGAGGTGGCCTTGGATGCCAAAAAGCAGGAATTCAGAGATCAAGATGGGTGCCAGACTGCATAAATTCTCATAGATATGTTCAGAGATACAGCCCTGATCTCAAGTCTGAAATGAGGGATTCCACCATTAGGGAGAGTAAGAAAAGCAGCATATCATAGAGTAGTAGAATGAAACGTGCCTGAACCAAAACTGATGCTCTAAGATCAGGCCATTGCATAAAAGTAAGGGTTTATGTCAAGATGCAAATGCTAAATGCATTTGCAGTTGACATCAAAAAGCAGCAAGGAAACTGTTCCAGAGAGAATGACTGAGTGAACATAGCCAACAAGATATTGAGCAAATAGCAACAGAGAAAGGTTATTTAGGAATACAGTGAAATGATGCCCTCATGAGGCTGTCATCAGAATCTGGAGTCAGGTTTACCAGAAACCTCCCACCTTTCTTTTTCCAAAGTAAAAGAAAAAAAAAAGAACCCAACAGTTAATTGAGGATCAGTTTTGGGTATGAGAGGTTGGGCAGGTGTAGGGAGGGAAGGTTGGACAACAAGATTTGGAAGCAACACATAATTGAAGGCATTGGGCCTTATCATAGCAGAGCCAGTGTGATGCTGCTTGAAGTGAGGGAGGGATGGAGGGGGGAACATACACCAAGAGACAGACTTGACAAGGCAACCACCAGGTCTTGAAGAAAGATGGGTATGATAACTACAGACGAGATGTATGAATCTCGCACATAAGGGACAGTAAGGTTGTGCATAAGAATTCAGAACAGTAGTAAATATCAGGAGAGTGAAATGAAAGGAACCAGTGTTGATATGAGCAGGCTCTTGCAGTCCCTGCCAGCATTGAAGTGATACTGGCAGACTGGCAGTCTCTGACAATAGCCAGAGAGATGTTTGACTCTCACAAGCACATGAATCAGATAACCCATGAAGCAGAAGAGTAAACAGGATATATTCGTAAGGAAATGATGTCCTTCCAAGTCCAGAAGCGAGTACATGCCACTGGAGAAGTCCGGGTCAGAAAGTTCACTGATTGGGTAAGGCCTGATGAGTCACAGAAGACTTGCTGCAAATTCAATGCTGGTTGACGAGGTAGCCAACATCCCAACCATTGCATGGAATTCATCTGAAATAGTTGGGGAAGAGAGGGAGTCAGGAGGAGTTATAAATGTCCAATGTTGGCAAAAAGGGAGATGTAATTGATGCATCCCTCTTAGGAGACAGTACATCAGGTCAGGTCATATGGGAGCATGCCGTCCGTGAGCAGCGCGTCACTCGGTGGAACTTTTCTCGCCGTACCCAGGGGCCTCGTCTGGCCATGCCACAGCAGTACCTGCCATCCCCATCTCCTTGGAAAATGCCGATCAAACCTGCTGCAACGCACGAGGCCATGGCAGCCCATTGGCCTCCTCCACTCACGAGGCTCCCTCCACTGGAGAATCTGATGAGGAGGATCAGCATCAGGAAAATGAAGCCACAATGTCCATTACAGCCAACAGCTTGATGTTTGTGACTAATTGCAGGTAACAAAAATCCATTTGAGTCTCTCTCAACACAACTCGTTGGAACAACAAAGTCTCACCGGCAATACCAAATGAACTCTCCGAAGAGACCTGGTACCAAAAGGAATGACGTCTCAAATTCAGATCCCCTATGTCGAGTCCAAGCTCACATACCTAGAGCAAGAACTGATAGCACCATTGCGAAATCAAGCTCAAGAATCTGATATTCCCAAACGATGCACGACAGCTTGAATCTCTCCAACATCCTCCCCCCCAGAATCCAGTCCGTACAAGCGTGAAAAGTGTGAGGGGCAGTACACACCCTGACAAACCTAGTAACAACTGGAAAGTAGAGAGGTATCACCACATCTCACGCACTCTAAGTACATGAGTATAGTCAGTACATCAGATTGATCAGTTTGGGTGGCACCCCACGAAAGACCAAGATCCTCCAGAGGAATCCTGATGTCACTGAATCAAGATAGTTGCAGGATCAACAATAAGCTGCATGCAGCCCCCTGCTGAAACTCTCGTCTGTGTTCGGTGAGGACCTAAGAGCCAAGATTACGGTCAATCATTAACTCTTTGTGTAAAGCCCAACTGCCTAGGTGCTGGTGCTTCAATGAGATGGTAGCGAACCCTTTCAAACATTACCAAGCAAAGACCCTTGACCCAGCACCAAGAGCAGTGTCACGCACTCAGTAGTTGTTTGCATGTCCTGGCGATACCCTTCCTTCCAGAGAGGACAACAAGGCCCTCTCCCAGTCAGTTGGATGAGCCTGTGTCCGGGCATAGCACAGAACTGCAAAGGCAACGAAAGAGCACAGCATTCCAGCAGGCCTGAGAAGTTCAGCATGGATGCCATAAGATCCCAAGAAGCCTTTACCCCCTTTCAACCGATTCACTGGCAGCCCAGTGTTTTCACAAACAAGAGGTGGATCAACAGTTGAATTAGAGGGTCGGCAATAGGGAATTGTCACCCTTGACATCCAACTTCAACAGCTGGTGGATCAGCCTTCATAACAGCGCGCTCAGAGTAACCTGGCCTAGTGGGCCTTCATTTCAAACTCCTCTGTCAAGAGCACACCACCCCCGCTCCAACTCGCAGCACACCGAGGGGTGGCCTTGGAGGAACACAATGCACAAATTCCCCTGTAAGTAGACAGACAATCAACTTGACCACATGGTGAGTGGCTCTACCCCTGCCGTCAAAAGCACCTCAAGACAGGTGATGCTGCCTCAACTCCCTGATAGCGCAGCTATGCCATTAAGTCTGGCTCCTGCGACTTCTAAATCAAGTGGAATCCAGTGTCCCTTGAGAGCCAAAAATCTTCTTTGTCCATCCGGTGAGTTCCAAGACATCCACGCAAACATCAGGATGTGGCTTGAAGCACTCCCACAACTTCTTTCAGGATTCCCAAAAGCACCCAGACCCCCCAAATCCACACTCAGCTCTTCACAATCATCAGCTACCTCTCATTCTTTAAGAGTTTGCCAACACTCACAGCTTAGGCTGGGATGGTACCATTCTCCTGGATTTAATATGGCAACTTCAGAGTTGCTAACAACAAGCCTGTGTCGGTAGATGGAGAAATGAGCACTCGGTAGACCCTTCAGTTCTGGACATCCCCTCAATCGAGCCATCATGACACATGGTCAATCTCTCCTTTTGCCACACTGCCAGCGTTAGAAATACCAGTCAATGATGAGCTTCGTGGCAACCGAAACCATGAACCAGCCACCCTAAGTCCATGACTTCTTGCAGAAGTCAAGGACTTACTGCATTCGGGTTCACAGTTCCAGACCTGGGGACCACACACATCTCATAACCATCCCTATCAGTTCCATCGATGCATTGAATTCCCCCAAGTCCAGGAAGAGTATCTCGCCTGAGTACTCTCCAACCACAGACTGACAATCGGCAGAAATGTGTACTTCAGGGTGAGATCACTCACGCTCAGTCGGAGCTATACCAAGAGACCCAGGGAAATATCACCTCAAGGAGTGATGAATCCTTAGTCTGATAATATCTTCGTTGACTGTGTTACCTCAATTTACAATTGAAGTCAGCTATTGGACACTGCTGACAAGCAGCTCTTTGGCATGGAAACCATCAGAGCAACCTGACAAATAGTAGGTGTAACCACCCGCCATGATCTACCACTTCTCCTAAGTTGGCAGATTTCAAAAGCCTTCCCCCCACCACCCAAACTCTCTTCTGGTGTTGCAAGCTCCTCTAACGTCTAGCTTCAGTGGTCAAGTAGGTTGAATGTTCAAAGCCAAATCTGTGTGATGATCTCCAGAAGTACAGTTTGTTGAAATAAATCCAGGTTCACAGCTAACCTAGAGAATATTAAATTGTCCTTCGTTCCTATCTGTTAAAAACTTTCTTCCATATTCGTCCATCCTACTTCTGCTTCAGTTATTGGTGGTTATTTTCTCCAAAATAAGCTCATAGAGGGGTTCCTGGAGTCCTGGTTGCCATCTATTAACATTTGACTTAAAACATCTTATCACAAACTACCTGACTGATATGTACCAATGTGGCAGGGATGCATAGTTAGAGCAATATATCAATGGGGTTTGTGCTTCTCAATTGCAGATGACCCCGTATAAAGGGTGAAAAGGGTTTTATCTTGTGTTGTTGTTTTAGTTTTTTTGGTGTGTTTCGTTTTTTGGTGTTGTTGTTTATGGTTTTTTGTATTATTGTTTAGTTTGCATCATGACAGTAAGGTCACCGCACCTGTTTGGGCGAAAATAACCTTATCCCCCAAGTGGATATCTTATTTAAGATTTGTGAGCTATCAATCGATTCCTTTATGAGAAATCCAAGTGTTAACTCCGCAGCTATTTTCTACTCTTCTCATGCTTTCAAAGCTGTCTGTGTCCCGTCGCTGTTCTATGAGGTGAATTGTCTTTGAAAATTTTTTTATAACTGATTCAATAGTCCCTCAAAAAAAAACGACCGTATTTCCGTGTATAAACCACAGTGTTAACTCACACCCCTGTTTTATACTTTTTTTCAAAACTCCATACAAAGCTTTTAGATGCGTCTTTTCAGAATGGCTTCTGCTTGCCTCCTGTCCATCAAGCCGAACTTTGTGAAGGGAACGGGATATTGTTGATTGATGAACACCTTGAGCCCCATCTCAGACATAGAGACTTGCATATTTTTCAGTCATTGCCTGAACTTACAGTAACAATCCCCGAACCAGTTTCCTGCTTGCCCGGTGGTTTGAGTTTGATGGCAATTTGAATCGGGTAGAGTCTGGGTGTATGAATACATCTTCCACTTCTTAATGATGATTTCACTGTACGTACCAGAAGGATACGTGTAAGCTTGAAAATCTTCTTATAACCCTCTCCGAAATTGGGCTTTCTCCACACTTTTTGTTGACATTTTTGAAAAGCTCCTTGGTCTTGTTGTTTGGCCTTGATGTTGATCAGTGAGTTGCACTTTTAAAAACTCTTAAAGAATAAGTGGGGAGCTGAATTTTTAAGTTAACGCACTGATTACATACAGGTGACACTCTATTACACTATTTTGTAACCTTTCAAACAAATATTTGCCCCCTGAATGTGATTAGGGTTAATTAGGCAAAGGGCTGGAATACTTAAATGCACTGAGAATCATAAATCTAGATTTTCTTTGTTATCTCCTTATTTTCCATTTTATCTGCATTTTGTATCTCTTATCCTTTGGAGTCGTTTGTGAAGACTCTAATATATTAAGTTTGATTGAAACATCCATGAAATAAGCTCAGGTGCATCAAAGTGTAAAATTTTGGAGGGGGGTGAACACTTTTTGCAGCCACTGTATGGCCCCACCAAAGCAAGATTGGGCCAAAGGATTGCAACTGCTTTTCTCGGGCTTTGGCGAATAAGATAACTGAGGGGAGTCGGGAGGTGTTTGAATATCCAAGACTTTGATGGACAGATCAAAGAGCTTGGGACTTCAGACATGAAAGACAAATTGCTCAGCGAGCTGACCAAAAGACTTGTTTTTTTCTCGATAATGGCAGATATGATGTACAGCAGCCCGTGCTGGGTCTCAGAAGCTGGCGCACTGTCCTGCACAGGTGAATGTCTTCAACAAAATGGTTAAAAGAGCCATTTTCCAGGGAGGCAAAGAAGTCTTGATGTTGACCAAAGAACAGATTAGTTGTCTAAATGATTCACCTGCAGCACAGCAACCTGCAAGAGGATGATTACAAGAACGAATACCATCGAGAAGCCACCGTGCCGCTTCACTCCAGAGAAAAATTGGTAAAGGTTAGCTGTGTAATTAAATCCTGCCAAGCAACAATATGTATGGACTAAATTTTGTTTATTGGTTTAAGTTTTAACTGCAACAATCAAAGGACAACAAAAAGGGAGACACATGACTAATAGGAAAACAATTAAAGGCATCAAGTATCGATAGCAAATAAATGACACCTGCCTATTGATCTCATTAATCTGTAAACTTCATTTCTCAGCTTACATATTCAATTCCTCATCGATTGCTAATTCATAAAAATATAAGTCCCAAATCTTGCAATATGTTCTTTTAATAGCATTGTAAGATTATATTTCTTTATGAAATTCATACACAGCTTTGTGCTCCACCTTACTTACGTTAACTTGGACAGCAATTGAACATTTGTTTTTATGCACTTAGACATGAACTT
Organism: Eptatretus atami; assembly: GCA_035128595.1. Lineage (NCBI taxonomy): Eukaryota > Metazoa > Chordata > Myxini > Myxiniformes > Myxinidae > Eptatretus > Eptatretus atami. Next base: position 105,108,034 of record CM068957.1, on the reverse strand, counting down.
TGATGCCATAAACCATGCTTGTTTTTCTTCCTGGTATAAAAGCAGTGTGTGTCTGTTGTGTCCATCGTGTGCTGTGCAGGTCCACCATTGGTTGGAACATGTTCGCTCTGACTCCAACCCCACATTTCTGTACTATCGCCGTCGCCGTATAGGTCTGAGGCCTCTTTTACAGGCTCGCACTTTCTGACTCTCTCACAGCTTATCTTAACTCAAATTCGATATCTGATTCATTACTTCTCTCGCGAAGAGGAGAGGGTAATTGCATTTGGGTCTATTTGTCAGTCTTTGTTGGCCAACAGAACGTGAAGTTGTTTTTTCTCATCCAACCGATTCCTAAAATTGAAGAAATTTCAACCATAGGAGCGACCCCTTGGGCTCACATAGGACATGTTAATAATAATAATAATAATAAATTAACAATAATAATAATGATCACAGATCACGTGTGTGGCAGCCATGTTGGAAAAAGGAAAAATTTTGGACCTCTACTCCAAAAACCACACCAAGTAAAAAATTTGAAATTCGGCAAATGGCAAGTACTCACATGGGGAATAAGCGGTGATTTTTTTTTATGATGTCATAGGTGCCTCATTTATGATATCATAATTTGCAGATGTAGATGCTACATCTGATCAAGTATGAAGAATTTTTGAAGGGTCACTTGGGATAAATTGGGTCCACAGAACAAAAAAATGATGAATGTCGATGGTCACGTGGTTCGGCAGCCATATGTTTTTGTTTTTTTAACCTTCAAAAATTTTCTCTAAATGGTCGAACAGAATCGAGCGAAACTTTACAGATTGACCGCCAATCCATGGAGGAACAAACGTCAAACTCTGATGTCATAAGTCACAATGGTTTGGCAACCATATTGGATTTAACCCTAAACCAATTTTAAAGGTTATCTTCTTCTCCAGAGAATGGCTGGACAGATCGAGGAAAACTTCACAGACAAGGTTCCCCAAGCCTTGGGTGATACCAGGTGTTCACAAAAATTCGATAGTGAACTATGGTCTGCAGTCACGTTAGATTGAGCGAACATCTTAAAAATATAATATTCCTTGAAACCCCCAATCGATCCATTCGATGTGAACCTCAGAATTAGATCAATAGTGAATGGAAATGATAGGTTTTTTAATTTAAACTCATATAATCAGAACCCATGGTCCTGGCCAGCCAGAATTTATGTTTTTAAACTATGGATTCTTTTTGCATTTTTTTTTTTTTTTGTGAATCAGGCTCACATGTTGTGCGGTGAGTGCGTTTGAGGAGAGAAGTATCAGATAAAACGCCAAATCTCTATACAGGATTCCTCTGATGACTTCAATCTTTGTTTTTTTGCTTGTTTTTGGTTCCTCTGATGATCTCAAAATGCAGAACTGTAACCTAACGGTTCTTCCTTTGATTTTAATTGAATTTATTTTAATCCCATTCTGAATTCAATTGAATAATAATAACGCATGGGTCAGGGTCAAGTACGTAACACAACCAATACACAAACTCCACACAAATACATGACAAAAACTACACAAACACCTCACAAATACAAGTCCTAGAGGATCTCGTCAAATCTCTGGATTGCTCTTTTCTGTTTTTCATTGTGGCTGAGATGGTTTATTGAACTCAGTTACAAAAAAGAAAACAGGAAGAAAATCGTACGGATATTTATCGGTTTTAAAAGCAAAACGCATTTTAATACCATTTTCTGTCCATGCGAGAGAGAGAGAGGGGAGAGCAGAGAGGAGGGAGCCACTTTTCCTTTATCCATTCCTTCAATGGAATCTGCTTACATTTAAAAATAAATTACAGAATCTACAACTTCAAACAAGAAATTGCAGATCTATATAAACATTCATGCTGTTTCATCATGCCAAGACTATACAGATCCACTTGTAGTACTACAAGGTAATGTGTTCAGAACTGGTTTTGCTGTGATACATGCGACCATGCAAAAGAGGGAAGATAAAATAGTTTGTTTGGCTTCAACAAGCGCTAAAGAAAGATTTAATATTGATATTGATCTACTCTAAATCGCTACATTGAGGGCAAATGTGTTTGTAAGCATGGCTGCATGTGTACACTTACAGCAAAGTAAATGTCAATGTAGGTTGGTAAGAGAGTGAAGATTCACAGCATACTGAGTATGCCAAACTTAAAAGAAACCACTTCTGTGTGTACACAGTACTGTATTTCAAATGTCCTAATACTGTGCTAATAAACACTTCAAAGCCATATTTGATACTTTTCTGTATGAATCGATTGCTTTGCTCCATCAACCACATAATCAGAATAAATTAACAGCGTAATTCCTTTCTGTGTTGTTGTTAGATATATTCAGCGTAATTCTGAAATAACCTCAAACAGCACTGAAAATAACGCAAAATATTGTTGCCTGTAATGGTAATAACTCAGTAAAAGTACGATGTGAGTGTTGATCATTGTCATATTGCATACATGTACAATCATCAAATATTTGTTGCCTGATCAATATGTTATGCATGTGACTCAATACTGCATCACTAAATTCATGATGAATAGCAAGAGAAAGGATAACTGGTGGTGCGATTTTTCACATGGTAGAAATCGCAGGTGTAAATTTACCCACAGCCAAAATGTAACTCAGCCAAGTGTGGTGTGTGTGTGGTGTGTGTGTGTGTGTGTGTGTGTGTGTGTGGTGTGTACGCGGGTACGGAAACCCTAGGGTAATGTGCTAAGTCTTACTTAAAACGTATTCTTCCAATGCCAATTAATACCGTACACATCGTCAAAACGGCAAACAAACAATTAATCTTTGAAGATACCCACACCTCCACAATGCAGGGGAACTTTAAAATAAATTCACAGTTGGGAATTCCCTATAAAATTGTTACTGGGGATAAAATCAAGAAGCAGAGAGCACAACGTTGAATCAATTTTTTGAAAATGAAATGATGGATAAAAAAAATATGTATAAATAACACAGCATCTGCAAGATACATACACTTATGCGAAAATCTCTTTTGCAAGTGTGTTTATGTGAAGCAAAGTGTATTTCATAATAGGAGTCATATGCCGAGAAAAATATTTGTACAAAAAACAACAATGAGAAGGCAATGAGAATCGGTATCAAAAATCGCAGATGGTTCTAATACTTAATCCAATAAGGCCTTTCCAGCAAGCAATATTTGGCAGCCAAATAAAGAGTATAAATAATAGAGAATGATATACTTACTGTATAGCTTGCTGACTGAATTAATTCAAATAAAATACCTATAAATCACATGGATGTGACATTTGTTCACAATGATGTGATGGCAATCGGTAAACAATGTGTTTAAAAAGAAAATGCATGTTGCTGCGTTACCCATGCTATCTATTGATGAAATGACAAGTAAATGTCAGGCTGGGAGGGAAGGAAAAACCAAAACGGTGAATACTGCTTACATCACGGAAGCGGATGCCAATGAAGCCCGTCGTCCATGAAGTGGTACCTGGCATGGTGGGAATTTGAATTACAGAAACTGAACTGAAGCAAGAGTCAGGAAGCAAGGAACCACCAGAAGGAAGAAAGAAGCATCTGGAAAAAGGTACCAAAGAGGTACATATGTGACCGACTCCTCCAACATTCCTCTAAGATAAACCATCACCCCCACGATCAAATTGCATGTTGAGATATGAAGTATATCATCAAGTTGCATTAAAGTATACAACTTAACTTTCACTTGAAAATCAACTCAATTTGCAATTTTTGTCAATAATTTGTCTTGTCTATATATTTCTGTTTTCTTATCTGTGACATTCAACTATAGCATTGTTGAAAGTCTGAGTGAAAAGTCCCCCTGCCTACTACTATCGTTATCCCTCTTCTTTTAACTCCTCAGGCTAATGCCCCTGTTCTTGTCACTATCTACCGTTGAATAATCATCTGCAACTATTAATCTAACTTCATTATCTTAAACAGCTCTATCAATATCCCTTGCAAAAACCGCCTCCTTTCTAGTGAGTAAAAGCCCTGTCTAACTTCAAACGGCTCCTCATTGGAAACCCCACACATTGGCTAGAGAGTGGAGGAAAGTCAGTAATCCATGAAAGTGGAGTTTATATTGGATTCCATAGGCAGACAAGTTGGAGAGCAAGGTGGAGTCAGACGTATCGAAAAGCTTGAGATACTGTATGTCAAGAGAATGGCCTGATCTCAATGACTGATAAATGAGGACCTTCCATTCCATTGTTGAGGAAGAGTGGGAAGTAGAAATGTCCAAGTAGAGTGACCAGGTCTGATCAAATTGATGATCTGAAGTGAAGGCTGTTGAGAAAAAGAATGATCCTTTCCATATTAAATATAGGCTATGTAACTGTCACGTGCAACCACGCGCAGAAGCCGCGTCCTAACCAATGATGCAACCAGCACCCAGCTTCAACGAAGTGGTGTGTGTATTGACTGTGATGTTTTAGGGGGGAACGGATATATCAAAGATATGTTTATTAAGTACAAGAACCTAATCACTGAAGGAAGTAAGTTACTATGATGCAGCAATTCTAAGCTGCATTCTATATTCATCATCCATTGGGCCTGCACTATAATTCTTGCATAATCGCACTGTACATTTGATTATAAGCTCAGTAAGCCAAACTAGCCACAAAATCGATGATAAATCAACCGGCATTGAAAAAAGATCTGAAGACACAATTCAACACAATACATTTGATACGTGTGGCCTACATATCAATCGTCACCTCAACACACGATATATATGTCTCTATCGCCATTGTATAAGGTTTCTGTGCATGCGAGCAATGAGGAATCACCAATTTGTGATACATGATGAAGGCTTAAGAAGAGCTAGAGAAATCGGAAGGAAACAAACAAAATGGAAAGAGGGGAAACACCAACACAGAGTACAAGTGAGAAGCATCAAAGGGAGGGGAAGAACACCATTGGGTGAGGTTTGAGAAAAGTGATTCTGCACACAAGCTGCACACAAGCTAAAAACCATAGCAAGAGCGAGGCGAAAGCGTGCGATGAAATAAAAAGTAACAAACTACCGACAACTAACAATGAAAAAAGGTGAAAGGGGGGAAAAAATAACAAAACCTGAAAACAAGAGTGCTTGGCAAATGGGATAATTTGTGGAAGAAGAGATATCGAATATGAATGAGATGACTTGAGGCAGTGGTGAACAGCTGTATGAAGAATTGAAAAGAATAATGGACTGAAACAGAACTGTGGAAGTTGGTTCACAGGTGAGAGAAAATAAGAACAAATGAGGGCAGTGAGCAAATGAGCCTGGATTTTGGGGCAGTTTAACAAGAAGAAGGGTTACTGGTAACCATGTGTCCCTGAAGAAACCTGGAGGGACAGAGCCAAGAGGAGGGCAGAAGATGCAATTACCTAAAAGAAGCAGTGGAATCGATAGTAAGAGGGGCCACCAACCTGTCTGTATAATAAAGTAACAGTCCTTGAACTCAGCCTTCACACAGGAATCCCAAAAGATTTTGAGAGCCTTGCTTCCACAGCATAACTGACTTTGCTTTCCACAGTTTTTAATTTTGAAAGTCCATATTATCATACTTGCTACACTATGCAGAAACGTGCTGGCATGTCCATCTATAGACGATGACATTGCAATACATTATGATGTGGTATGGGACAATGGGGATAATTGATTTATACAAAGACTTGAATTCCACAATGGCTGCTGAGTCACCATCATAAGCACAAGTTCATTGGAATTGGTGAATAAGCTACTGTTATTGGGGATTAATCCATAACAAGCAAATGCAGCAAGTTGAACCAAAATGCAGATGGGACATCTACAATATTATTTATGCAAAATGAAGATTTTTTTTGTCCCCACTCCTCCTTCGACATAGTCCTATGCATTTCCTTTTCCCTGTTACCACCTCTTTGGGGACATTTATTGTGAAAAAATGGTGGATTAAATTGAGCCCCCAACAATGGCAACCCCACCACCATACAATTTGTACAAATAAATAATAGATACCCTCTTTCTCATTTTCTTTCACTCCTCTCATGCTGCTCTTTTACCTTTATCCACTCTTTCCCTTTTTTCTTCAAATTTATTTCTCAATCTTGCACCGCTCAATCTTTTCAGCAATGATAATGGCTAAATTGCTAGAAAGTATTCCTGTTAAGGGAAAGAAAAAACAACTGCCATCATTCTTTCATAGTATGTTTGTTTATATAACATGATAATTTAAGTAAACAAAATTTTATACACTTGCTTTTTCCTGTTACACTCATCACGTGCTTCTCTGATCATGACATGATAATGGAATTAAGGAAATATGTCCACTGTCAGGTGGTGAGCTCAAATTAGGGTATACTCTTGAGGTGCTTGCATTGGACAACATCTAAAAAGGACATTTGCAAGTCTGAGAAAGTCAGGTGCTTTTTTTGGAACACTCGGTCGACACAGCCAGCCTTGTACCAGGATGTATTACCAACACACCTGAAAAGAGTCTTCTCTTCACATCAAACCTCTCGCCAATGAAAAGAAAAATCATATATTAAACGATTCATACTTTTGTTTCTTCCATATCTCAGTAAACACCATGACGTGATAATTAATTTTCTTTGATGTAAAGTATTGGCAGCAACACTAACTATGCTGTGTTCCTTAAGGTTAGGGTGGTGGCTTTGGATCCCAAGGGTCTGAGGTTTCAAATCCTGCTCAGGCTGTTGAATGAATACAGTGGGGTTAACTTCAGCCTGTCACCTTCTGAAGGTTGGCAAAAGAGTATCAGCTGTGCTGGATCCTGTGTCGGGAGTGGCGACCTGTCCAGGATTGTGCCCATAGCCAAGGAGACTGCTTAAAGCAGCACCAACGCTCTGCACAGAGTATGGTCCCAATGTGTCTGTCTGTCTCTCTCATCACCAAATGATGAAGGTTGCATCTCTTGCCTTGCTGACATAAGAGCAATTTAATGTTTCAAAAGTAAAAAATAAATCTTCTGAATCAATGGGTAAAAAGTAAAAGACAAGAATGGGAGAAACAAAAAGAGCAAAGAATATATTTCATGTCTGTTTGAATGATTTTAGAAAACAGAAAAGGTAAATGAAATCCTCTACATTCCACATTTTCCTTCAACACTGTAGCATGAATGAGGTGATGCCTCGAGTAAAAGAGATGAAGAAGAAAATTTAAAATAGAAAGAAAATTAGGGAATTGAGCAAATATAAGAAACCGATTATCTTATATGGCCACCTTAAAGGAACCAGAGATGTATATTTAACGATATAGTTGAGTTCGCCTGTGCACTTAAAGGATCCCATGGGAATGTTTTCCCTCTGAAGTAGTACTCTGGCTAAATTAGAAAATCCTGCTGTTGTTTCACAAATAATCTTACATCATGTACTCTCCCGTTCCATCAGTTTATATGAGTGATGCCCAAGAGTGGTTATGCAGTTGGCACTGCATGGTCCACTTCCTCTTCACGTCAAACGCAAGTTCTGTTCCAATGAAGAGTAAATCCCCCACCCACTCCGCTCCAGCCCCAACACCCATCATTCTTCACGCATAGGAAGATTGTATAATTTTGATTCAGTTTTGTCCAAGAATGTGACTAATATTTAACCATAAAGCCAAAGCTGAAATATTCAACATCCCAAAGTCCTGAGTCTGAAGTTGGTTGATGGACTTGAAGCTTATCTTAATCAGAATGGATAATCTGGCAAGGATAGCCCGTTTGGGAAAAGCGGACGAAATGTCACCTTCAGACCAGATCTGCTTTGCTTGTTTATACTCGTAAAGATGAACAAGACAATACAAGCCGAAGTTACATTTTTGGTTGGATGCGCCTTTTCTTTAAAAAACGATGTATCCCAACACTCCGATCTTATCTTGTGTGTGTATAATAATATAAAGGGGTTTTTTTTGGTTTAAATTATATTAGATTATAAAGATAATATATATATATATAATAATATATTTTAATATATTAGCTCAGTTCTGTCTGTGCCATATAGCACCGACCCATTCACGGATGCCTTCGCGCCCTCTCTCCACAGCGGTCATAGCACTGGCCCATTTGCCTAGGTCCACGCCTTTTCCCTCCAGCCAGCCCAGAAATTAACCCCC
>CM068957.1:105008440-105018995 GCA_035128595.1 Eptatretus atami | reverse complement strand
AGTTTCCATCCCCCTTATAATAGCAATTGTAAATAAGCTCAGGTGCAACCAATCACCTTCAAAATTACAAACCAAGTTAATTGGCCTCCACCTGTGTTAAATTGTAGTTATTCTGATTATTTCAGAATAAAATCAGCTGGTCCAGTAGGTTTCCTCTGCTGGATAGTGCATTTCACAGAAAAGACTCAACCATGAGCACCAAGGAACTTTCAAAAGACTTCTGGGATAAAGTTCTGGAAAAGCACAGATCAGGGGATGGGTATAAAAATATTTCAAAGGCCTTGATTATCTCTTGGAGTCAGTCAAGACAATCATTAAGAAGTGGAAGGCATATGGTACCACGAAGACCCAGCCTATATCAGGCCATCCCTCCAAACTGGATTACCAAGCAAGGAGACTGATAATAGAGGCCACCAAGAGGCGAATGGCAACTCTGGGAGAGCTACAAGCCTTTATGGCAAAGACTGGTTACTATGTGCATGTGACAACAATATCCCAAGCACTCCACAAGTCTGGCCAGTATGGTAGGGTGGCAAGAAGGAAGCCATTCCTCAAAAAAGCCCAGCTTGAGTCACGTTTTAGGTATGCAAAAAAACACTCCGGAGATTCTGCAGCCATGTGGCAAAAAGTTTTGTGGTCTGACGAAACTGAGATGGAATGTTTTGCTGAAATGCAAAACGTTACATTTGGGATGAATCCAACAAAGCACATCACCCAAAGAACACCATCCCTACTGTGAAGCATGGAGGTGGCAGCATCATGTTACGAGGATGTTTCTCATCAGCAGGGATTGAAGCACTTGTTCGAATAGAAGGGAAAATGGATGGAGCAAAACAAAGAAAAATCCAAGAGGAAAACCTGCTGCCCTCTGCCAGAAAGCTGAAATTGGGATGGAAGTTCACCTTTTTGCATGACGATGACCCGAAGAACACAGCCAAATCAACACTGGAGTGGCTAAGGAACAAAAACATAAATGTCCTTGAGTGGCCCAGTCAGGGCCCCGACCAAAATCCAATCGAAAATCTGTGGCATGACTGGAAGATTTCTGTCCATCAACGCTTCCCACACAACTTAACTGAGCTTGAGCAGTTTTGTACAGAGGAATGCGAAAATATTGCCAAATCAAGGTGTGTAATGTTGGTAGAGACCTATCCGAACAGACTCAGCTGTAATTGCTGTCAAAGGTGCTTCGACCAAGTATTAACTCAGGGGGGTGGACACTTATCCAACCAAGATATTCTAGTTTTGTATTTTTAATTAATTTTCTGAAATTTGCATAATTTGTTTTTCATTTGGAAGTTGTGGGTTACGATGTATAAATAAAGGTGGAAAATGTCTGATTTAATGCAACTTAATTCCAGGCTATAAGGCAACAAAAGGTGAAAAAATTGAAAGGGGGTGTAGACTTTCTACAAGCACTGTATATGACAATGGATCCAGCCCCAGAGTGTGTCCTCAAAGAGAATGTTAATTGTAACTGTGTGAAAACCCATTGTGAAGAACGGCTGGACTCATGACGTTGGTCGGGTTTTTCTTCAACAATTTTTGTGGGTGTAATAATTGTAAAACTTATATACTACTGACCAAGAACAGCGCCTGTGGGGTGGTGAGGTCTCGATGTTGATGACGATGGGGCTAATGACGTAGACAATTATTCCGAAATGCCGGTTTTTTGTTGCATTAATTTGTGTTACTGCACACCAAGTACGATGAATTGAGGTCATATAATATACATAATAATTAGTGTGCCAGTGTTACTCCATATAAAATGATCGGTTTCATTAGGCATCGTAAAGTGTGATGAGTGTGATAAAAAATGGAACGAGTTTGCCAATAAAATATGATCATGAGATGCCTTATTAATACTGGCCAATATCCCATAGTAGATAAAGTCCTGATATATGGGAATATTTCATCAGAGCACACACATCACAGGCTTCCCACTAAAGATGCCACCTTGCTACACCTGGCTAACCACCTAGCCCCAATAAGCTCCAGAACCATTTTTGTTGGTGCCCCTCTGCTACTGTGGACATCAAACGTTTTCTCAAGTAGTTTTGTCTGCACACTAATGGATCACTGATTTTGGAAGGTTTATCTGGAATCCTGATGGAGATATTTAAGCTCAAATTTATAGAAACCTACAGCGCATTGCAATATTTCTGACACAACTATCAATTTCACAATTTAACTGAATCAAGTATGTACCACTCAAAGCATTAAAAATTGGTTTGTCAGTTGTACCCACGAAGGTCTACTATTGTCCAGAATACTGAGCCTCAAATACATTTCATAGGGAAAATACTGCAATGAGAAATGGCCATCAGGGCTCAAAATGGCACTTTTTCGCTCAACATGACCTCCTTTGACCTCTGCATGAAATAACTGGATTTCAGAATTAAACTTTTTACACGAGGTCAGGCATGTTGTCAGCTATCTGAAACCATATATAAATTGTATAATTGAGAGATGGAAGCAAAATCCATTTGTGAGCATAATTCATCATCTCAGGTTGTAGCCTATGTGTATATGTAAATCACGATTCATGTATATGTGTGTAAACATGCCGCCGGCACTGATCGTCATCTCCACTTGCAAGTCTCTAAGACTGAACAGAGCCTTCCCTAGTCCTGAAGCATCCTTTTTCACCCCAGTAAGGAACCACAACTCATGGACCAAGCAGTCCCCTTAGCCATGTTCCATTTAACAGAGCCTTCTCCAGTAATGAAGCATCCATCTTCACCCCAACAAGGATCCACGACTCATGGAACAAGCCATGTTCTTATCCGTGCTCCATTTAACGGAGCCTATCCCTGTCCAGAAGCAACCATCCTCACCCCAGCAAGGAACCACAACTGATGGCCTAAGCTGTCTCCTTCTCCGTGCTCTGTTTCCCCCTCTGTCCCCAAAGTGGCGATCATGTAGATCCGTGCAACCTCCCATGTGGCCTCCGTTGTATGCTCGGGTACGCCCGGTCTCGGTCTCTTCCTTCTCAGTCTCATCCTTCCTTGATGGGATAAAGTCGGCAAAACCCAACAAATCACAACGCAAGGCCAGGGCGCCAGGCCGCTTCCTAAACGTATGTTGATCAGTGCAACTCTGGGCGCACCCCACCCAGCCCCACACGGCCCTCTGCCTCACCAAAGCCACCACCTCTGACTTGGTTCTCGCTCCCATCAAAATCGTTGTATTCGGCGCAGCCCAGGGTCCTATGGAACCCGGCCCCATGTGTGTGGAAACTGTCAAAAAGGGAGTCGCCAAAGCTCATCCTGGTGTGTGCCCCGGTTTAGAATAGGTACACCATATCCCTGCGTGTCGTAAGAGGCAACGAAAGGGTTGGTGTCAGTTAGGGCATCCGGCCATAGCAAAACATTGCCTCAAAAAGGGAACCATGATAGAAGATTGTCATGGGACCCACAAAGCTAACCCCTGCTCTCGCAGGGGAAAATGGCCTAAAATTATGTGTGTGTGGAGTCGCAAAAGCTCAGGTTTTTGTTCTCAGCATGTTGGGTCGGCAAAACCAAACAAGCCGCAAGGTTAGGCCGCGATCAAGTCCCAAACACAAACACAAAGGTCCCAAACACAAGTCGATCAGCACGACTCCAGGTGCCACATGCGCTGCCCTCTGCCTTACCAAAGCTGCCGTCCTTGGTTCTGTTCTAACTCCCATCTAAGTCATTATATCCTGTGCAGTCTTTGATCCACAAAACCTCGACTCTCTCATCCTCAATGGGTGGAACTTTGCAATAGGAAGGTCAGCAAAGCTTGGGCCTTCTCTCCCAGCAGCACAGGGTCAACAAGTCCTGGCAATCTGCAGGGCCAGGCCGCATCACAAACATATGTGAAATGGCATGATTATGGGTGCCTCTTCCGCAACTTGTCCCATCAAAGCTGCCACTTTCGACTCGGTCTTCACTGCCTTCTAAATTGATTTATTTGACGTGGCCCTCTGTCCATTCCATCCCAGACGAGAGGGAGGTGGCATGACTTGCCGCCTCCCCCTCGCTGCCATCTTATGTCGTGTGAGTGTGTGTGTGTGTGTGTGTGTGTGTGTGTGTGTGTGTGTGTATGTGTGTGTGTGTGTGTGTGTGTGTACTGAGAAGGTGAACATGCGTAGCTGATATGAGTGAGTGTGATAGTCAGATTAACCCAGAAATGAATATTGATTTGATTTTGGTGAAGATCCGGATCTGGGTTCGGATAGCAGAATTTTTAAAGTGATTCTTCATCATTGAGAGATAGGACCAAAAACGATATCGAGCATGATATCTCAAAAAGTAATGGATGGATTCAGACAAAACTTGGCAGATGGGTTGGGTGTGTTATAAAGGAAAATTGATTAGATTTTGGCGAAGATCCGGCTACGGATCTGAATGTGTGGAGTGCGTGAAAGTATGTAAAGGAGGGACAAGTAGTGAAAGGCCCTTTGAGCATCTTCCATTATAGCACCTGTAGAAGAGACAGAAAGCCCACAGAATGTCAATCCGAGAGAGGCTCCAAAGATGATGCCAGATTATGGCCAACCAGGTTAATAGCTTGTCGGTAAATTCTGTAAAGAAGGGACGGACGAAGAGGCAGATCACAGTATTCCATGACTGGACGTATGGTGGTTTTGTACAGGTGGAGCAAGGCCTTGAGAGAGAAGTATCGGCGAGCCCGATACAAGCAGCTAAGTGCTGGGAGGTTAAATTTTGGGAATGCCAGAAATGTACTTATCCCAACCAATGTAAGAAGTGATGTCCAAACCAAGAAGACAGATGCCATCAAGTTTTTGTAATTGTGTTTGGTAGATTGATTCTCATGCCACACAAAAAAATGGCAATCTGTGAGAAAGTCTGAGATTATTGCAAGCAAAGGCCCAGAGATACCATACAACTTTAGCTTGTAAATGACACCCTCATGCCAAACTTTATCAAAAGCCGTGGCGATGTCAAGGGCTACAAGTCTGGCCTCGCTACACCAAGTGATGGACCCGGTTCATTTATGAGGGAAAGAACATCACCAGTAAACCCGAAATGACGGAATCCATACTGAGCATTAGTTTGGAGACTGTGGTCTTCCAGAAAAGTCATGAGCTGCTGGTTGATGAGGCATTCAAAAACTTTGCTCATATGGGAATAAGGATGATTGGCCTGAAGTTGAATGGATCATATATCTCTCCCGAGCCTTCAAGTGCAAGTACAACTGAAGCCAACTTCCAACAAGGTGGGAAAACTAACTTTGATAGGCATAGGTTGTACAGTTTTGAAAGAATAGGGGACAACTCTGGGAGGCATATCTTCAGGAAAATTGCAGGGATATGATATGGTCCAGTAGCTTTTGAGATGTCCAGCCCTCGGATGACTTTCCCAACTTTCTGAGGAGTGATTAATGACAGTGAATATATTAATGTCCAAAGAGATAGGGCCAAAGATGACATACAACACAACATTTCAAAAAGTCATGGACGAGTTATGACAAAACTTTGTGGATGAGTTGGATAGGTGACAAGAACAAGCCGATTTGATTTTGGTTCAGGTTCGGATATAGATCCAGCCTATCAGTGGGACACAAAATGCAAACTGTTCAGCTTATGCACTCTTCCAAGTGCTGTTCTAGTCTTGTGACTTTGTTTACTTTCTGGAATAAACAAAATACGAGAGTGAAGTCGATGGCACGCCATTGCAAATCCCCACACTTACGACGTAAAGCAAAGTTGAAAGATTGCAAAGAGTTCCACCAGGAATGACCCAATATCAAATTTTGAGTTAAAAAAAATTGTTTTTGACTCCTGTGACCCTAAGTCACCACCCCCTGGGGCATTCACCAGGAGTCAAATCCCCCAAAAAAGTTACATATTTCATGTGTCCCCCAATGTTGATTGCATGCACAAAATTTAATTTTAAAATGTTTTACATTGTGCCCGTAATTGCATTTTTTTGGTATTTGACCTTTTGACCCCGTTTTAAAAAAAAATGTCTACAAATGTGCCCTGCCCCAGTGGGTGGGGCCAAAAATGACCCTGCTCTTTCACATCCTTGCCATGTGGTGATCACAACGACCAAGTTTGGTGAATTTCTGCACTACTGTTTCGGAGGAGATAGCATGACGGACGGACAGACAAACGGAGCCGATTACAATATCTCCCAATTTTTTTCAAAAAGCATGGGGATCATGAACGACCAGCAGTGTGATATGATTGTGATGTTGAGGGTTTATGTAATGGAATACACAAGCCTCACAACAATATGAAAAGAGACTTCCAGCCCTGTCCCACATACTCCATCAAAGCTTAGGTATGAATTACTCTACCGGTCAAGAGTTTTAGAACACCCCCATTTTTCCAGTTTTTACTGAAATTTAAGCAGTTTAATGTTTCAATGTACTCTGAATTAAAGCATAGAACAAATAAACAATTGCAGATAAAAAAGAATCATGGAATCGTTTTGTTGAACAATATTAATCTATATTTTTGACTCATCAAAGTTGCCACCTTTTGCAGATATAACAGCCGAACTGACTCGTGGCATTCTTTCTTCAATGGAAATCAAATATTGTTCGGAAAGTTCTTCCCAACACTGTTGCAGAAGTTCCCACAAATGTGTTGCACTTGTAGGTTGCTTTGCTTTCACCCTTCTGTCCAGTTCATCCCAAACAGCTCGATGGGGTATAAGTCTGGAGACTGTGCTGGCCATTCCATGCTTTGAAGGCTACCGTCTTGTTCTTTTCTTCTAAGGTAGTTCTGACATAGCCTGGAAGTATGTTTTGGGTCGTTATCTTGCTGTAGGATGAACCCCTGACCAACTAGGCATAGACGCAGAGGGTATTGCATGGCGCTGCAAAATGCTGTGGTAGCCCTTTTGGTTCAGGGTGCCAGTCACTCTTGCAAGTCGACGACTCTGGATCCAGCAAAAGAGCCCCATATCATCATGCTTCCTCCTCCATGTTTGACAGTTGGTGTCACACACTGAGGAATCATCCTTTCGCCTCCTCGACGGCGTACAAAAACCCTGCGTGATAAACTGAAGATTTCAAATTTTGATTCATCGGTCCATAAGACCTTCTTCCAGTTTTCAGTAGTCCACTGGCAGTGCTTCATGGCCCAGGCAAGCCTCTTTTTCTTATTTTGCCATCTAGCAATTGCTTTCTTACTGCCACTCGACCTGTCAAACCTGCAGCTCGAAGTCTTCTCTTCACAGTTGAAAATGAGACTTCCTTACTTCGACAGTGTTAAGCTGTGCTTGAAGCTGCTGTCCTGTGAGCCGCCTATCACGCAAGCTGTCGACTCTCAGAAACTTGTCTTCTGATTGTTGTGGCTTTGGGTCTGCCAGACGTCTTCCTGTCAGAGTTTACTCCAGTTTCCAAGTGCCTTTTGATGGTATAGGAAACTGTACTCACTGACACCTTGGCTTACTTTGCAATTTCTCGAAAGAAAGACCTACACTTTAAGGGTTATAATGGTCTGTCTGTCTTCCTTTGTTAATTGTCTTTTTCCTGCCATTATGATAGCAATATACTACTTCCTGCATTGCAATATTGTCCAAATAATGCTTCAGAGGGTGTAGCAACACAGTCTGTTCCAACACTGCTTTTATAGACAGGGGTTTGTAACTAATCAACAAAAGTTGGGACATCTGCAGGAATTGTTTGCATCAACTTTCAAGGCTTAATTTAATTCCATTGCTGCACAACAGCTGCAGTTGCTAACCCATTACTTGTTCCCTGGAGAGGGCCTTTTTAACAACTCTGAAATTTGCATTTTTTTCAGTTTTTGGTAACCTGAACTTTTTTTTAACCTCTGCAGTTTACCGCTTAGCTTTGTACCATTTCAGGTTATTCACTGGACTTGAACTGCTTAAATTTCAGTAAAAACTGGAAAAATGGGGGTGTTCTTAAACTTTTGAGTACCTCTCAAGGTGCCGACTTTGAAAGGCTGCAAGTTTCACTACTGACTGTGGAATACTGTGTTTTTATCCCCCGCTGCGTGGCTGAAGGGGATATTGTTATCACCGCGGTCGTCCGTCCGGCTGTCCGTCCTCCGTCCGTCCGGCTGGCTGGGCGTCAATATTTATAGCTATGAGTGCGATAACTCATAAACTGTTCGCCATATCGATTTGAAATTTGGGTCACACATGTACCACCTGAAAAGAAGAACCCTATTGATTTTGGCGTGTCGGATCCAAGATGGCCGACTGGGCGGTCCGTCCGTCCGGATGGCTGGCTGGCGTCAACATTTATGGCGTCAACATTTATAGCTTGAGTGCGATAACTCATAAACTGTTCGCCATATCGATTTGAAATTTGGTCACACAGTACCACCTGAAAAGGAAGAACCCTATTGATTTGGGCATGCGGATCTAAGATGGCCGACTGGGGCGGCCATCTTCAAAAAACATGTGTTTTTTCGCCATATCGATTTGAAATTTGGGTCACACATGTACTACCTGAAAAGGAAAAACCCTATTGATTTTGGGCGTGGCCGGATCCAAGATGGCCGACTGGGGCGGTCCGTCCATCTGCCTGGCTGGCTGGGCGTCCACATTTATAGCTGTGAGTGCGATAACTCATAAACTGTTCGCCATATCGATTTGAAATTTGGGTCACACAGTACCACCTGAAAAGGAAGAACCCTATTGATTTTGGGCATGGCCGGATCTAAGATGGCCGACTGGGGCGGCCATCTTGAAAAACATGTTTTTTCGCCATATCGATTTGAAATTTGGGTCACACATGTACCACCTGAAAAGGAAGAACCCTATTGATTTTGGGCATGGCCGGATCTAAGATGGCCGACTGGGGCGGCCATCTTGAAAAACATGTT
Organism: Eptatretus atami; assembly: GCA_035128595.1. Taxonomy (NCBI): domain Eukaryota; kingdom Metazoa; phylum Chordata; class Myxini; order Myxiniformes; family Myxinidae; genus Eptatretus; species Eptatretus atami. Next base: position 105,010,195 of record CM068957.1, on the reverse strand, counting down.
TTTCGCCATATCGATTGAAATTTGGGTCACACATGTACTACCTGAAAAGGAAGAACCCTATTGATTTTGGGCGTGGCCGGATCCAAGATGGCCGACGGGGTGGCCATCTTGAAAAAAATTGTTTTTTGTAATAAATGGAAAACCGCTTATCTGATTTCAATTATTTTTCAATGGCGGGGATTCCCCATCTCTGATGGTATATTTTTTATCCCCGCCGCGTGGCCGGAAGGGATATTGTTGTCACCGGGTCGTCCGTCCGTCCGTCCGTCCTCCGGCTGGCTGGGCGTCAACATTTATAGCTGTGAGTGCGATAACTCATAAACTGTTCGCCATATCGATTTGAAATTTGGGTCCACACATGTACCACCTGAAAGGAAGAAACCCTATTGATGTTGGGCATGGCCGGATCCAAGATGGCCGACTGGGGCGGTCGTTCGTCCGTCCGGCTGGCTGGCTGGGCGTCAACATTTATAGCTGTGAGTGCGATAACTCATAAACTGTTCGCCATATCGATTTGAAATTTGGGTCACACATGTACTACCTGAAAAGGAAGAACCCTATTGATTTTGGTTGTGGCCGGATCCAAGATGGCCGACTGGGCGGCCATCTTGAAAAAAATGTTTTTTCGCCATATCGATTTGAAATTTGGGTCACACATGTACCACCTGAAAAGGAAGAACCCTATTGATTTTGGGTGTGGCCAGATCCAAGATGGCCGACTGGGGCGGCCATCTTAAAAAAATGTTTTTTGTAATAAAAATTGGAAAAATGCTTATCTGATTTCAATTATTTTTCAATAGCGGGGGATTCCCCATCTCTGATGGTATATTTATGTAAGTAGAACTACATTGATGTTTCCATTTTTCCCATTGGCTTGTTTTCAGTTGAACTCCTGCATTACGTCAATTCCATTGTACTGTTCTTCATCTGTGACAGATGATCAAAGTTGGAACTGTTGTTTAATGATTAATTTAATTATTTTTTCCATGGTTCATACCATGATTTTGTATCTATGGAGATATAATGTATTTAAATAATATCCACATTTGGAGAGTGAGACATGCAGGTGGGATGAAAATCAATGACCAACTTGTTTATCTGAACCAGCAGAGATTAAAGTCGAGTGTTGACTAAGACAGTTAAGACTAAAACTAAAAACGGACTCTGTCGGCTCCAATTTGAGTGACTGAAGCACTCAAAGCACCAGTTTACGTGATCTCACAGGCAGCCCTGTAATCTGTATTGGCACACTCCAAAATGCCCAAATCAATTGCCTTTTAATATCAGAGGCAAATGAAAGTCGATGATTTTAACTGTAAAATTCACTTATTATTTTGCATACATTCATTTTGATTCTTGATTGTAAAAATACAGATCATTTACTTACATAGAAACATGACAATGTGGGGGAACTTCGCGACCTTCAGGCTCAGTAAGACCTTTTGCCTCGCTCATACCTCTTCTCATACACTCCCATTATCCAATCCACTCACAACCTTCTCTCCCTACTCTCTCTCCACTCCTTCCACAAATTTCAACCCTCCTTTCATTCCTACTATCACCACTCCTCTTTTTTGTCAATTGATTACACTGGGCTGCATTTGAAATATTTTTTTCAGAGGTCTAGGTTTTCTCAACGGGCCTTATATGTTTTTTGCATGCTGAATTCAGAAATGTATCTCATATCGCTCAATCAGGTCAAGTTTTTATGCTATCTCAATTTTAAGGAAAAAAATAATCAAAATATTTGTTTTT
>CM068957.1:104990425-105006593 GCA_035128595.1 Eptatretus atami | reverse complement strand
TCCCCAATAGAACCTGACGCCGATTGGGCCCGTTCGATGCGCGGAATACCTGAGGATTAAGCACAAGAAAATTCATGATTATAGCTAAGGGTTAATGCTGCAGATTGTTTTTTCGTTAAATACCCCCCACATTTAGAGTTTTTCGGCCGTTTGCCTAGCGCAACGAGGGCGTCATAGGCAACGGTCTCTTTCTCACACAGTAACTAGGACATACCATGAACCTACATACCAGCTTTCATGTATATCTGACTCATAGTCTCTGAGATATAACGACTTCGTTTTTTTATTGTTTCGACCAGGTTCATTCACTGCTTCTTTCTCCGACAGTTTTCATAGGTTCGCTGGAATTTTGACAATATGGCTGAATGTACTATTCCCTGCTGAATCGACTACCCAACATATCGACGGAAAAACTGATAATAAGGGTAGAACAAATTTTTTTAAAAAAAATTTCGACTGGATCGACTACCCAACACAGACACAACGAAAATAGTGGTCACTGCTGGCGCCCGCGAACCAATATATATTTACGCAAGGCGGAGCCAATGTTTTCAATCTGTTTATCTTTGGAACTTTCCACATTCAATGAGAGTCACGACGGTGTAGTTCGCGGCAGAAATCAGGCGTCGTTTTGTGTCTTCGTTTCCTGTAATCTTTTTGTGAAGCATTTAAACTTGTGGCAGATACGTTCTTTTCAATTTTATATTTACATATATGATAAACATTATTGTCGTTTCCAAGATATAAATTTAAAATCGAAAACGGTCAAGGGTTATTTAATTTTTAACAATCGCGATCTCTCATCTTTTCATCCAGTGTTAACGATATGTGTAGATATGCGAGGGTTTTTTTGGTTTCTTTTATCGGATAAATTATCCACCGATGATGATCGGAATGATGTGTGAGAAGTTGTTGAACCGTTAATTGATTCACGATATTTCAAGTGAGCGCGGGAGAGCGGCACATGTTCCTTGGCTTGGAGGAACGAGAGAGAGAGAGAGAGAGAGAGAGAGACAGAGCTTTGTGAATTGTGATATTTATAATTGTGTAGAGAAAGGGAGTTGCTTGAATGTAACCGGCCTCGGTGAAAACGCTCCTTTCAGCCGTGTGAGGGTCGAATACAGGACAAGGTTCCTTCGACTTCAAGCCGACACATGTCGTTCCGAAAGAGCAGAGCTCCGGTGAGTATGTTTCATTGGAGGGACGTGTGTACGTTTGTGTGTGGTGCTCTAATGGTATTGCAGTTGGGTATAACTCGTAAACGGACATAAATCATCATGGAAACTGTAATGTACTCGATACACAGGGACGAAGGCTCTGAAGTGGGAACAAGAGGTTTAATCCAGACACAGACACAGCACAGCATCGGGGCATGGGCGGGTCACATGACTCTGCTTAACCACGCCCCGGTGCACCCATGTATGTATGCATTATCATAAACTACTCATACATCTCATCTCCCACCCACCCCCACCCCCTTTTTTTTAACAAATCAAGACGCTCAGGAGGCTGACAAATAAGGTGAAAATGTCTGATTTAATGCAACTTAATTCAAGGCTATAAGGCAACAAAAGGTGAAAAAATGAAAGGGGTGTAGACTTCCTAACAAGCACTGTATAATGACATGGTCAGCCCCAGATGTGCCTCAAAGAGAATGTTAATGTAAGTGTGGGAAAACCTTGTGAAGAACGGCTGGACTCATGACGCATGTGTCGGGTTTTTCTTCAACAATTTTTGTGGTGTAATAATTGTAAACTTATATACTACTGACCAAAGAACACGCGCCTGGGGTGGTGAGGTCTCGATGTTGAGACTGCATGGGCTAATGACTAGACAATTATTCGCGAAATGCCGGTTTCTTTTTGTTAGCATTAATTGTGTACTAGCCACCAATCGATAATTGAGTCATATAATATAACAGTAATATATGTGTGCCAGTGTTCACCAACATATAAATGATCGGTTTCATTAAGGCATCGTAAAGTGTGATGAGTGTCGATAAAAGGAACGAGTTTGCTCAATAAAATATGATCATGAGAATGCCTTATTAATACTGGCCAATATCCCATGTAATAAAGTCCTGATATAGGAATATTTCATCAGAGCACAACATCACAAGGCTTCCCCTAAAGATGCCACCTTGTTCTACAAGCCTCTGGCTACCCACCAAGCCCCAATAAGCCCAGAAACCATTTTGTTGTGCCCCTCGCTACTGTGGACATCAAATTTCTCAAGTAGTTTTGTTCTGCACACTAATGGATACACTGATTTTGGAAGGTTATCTGGAATCCTGATGGAGATATTTAAGCTCAAATTTAAGAAACCTACAGCTTGCATCATATTTCTGACACAACTATCAATTTCACAATTTAACTGAATCAAGTATGTTACCACTTCAAGATTAAAATTGGTTTGTCAGTTGTAACCCCTGAAGGTCTACATGTGCCAGAATACTGAGCTCAATACATTCATAGGGAAAACTGCAATGAGAAATGGCATCCAGGACCAAAATGGCACTTCTTTTCGCTCACATGACATCCTTTGACCTCTGCATGAAATAACGGGATTCAGAATTAAACTTTTACACGAGGATCAGGCAGTGTGTCAGCTATCTGAAACCATACTATAAATTGTATAATTAGAGATGGAAGCAAATCTCATTTGTAGCATAATTCATCATCTCAGGTTGTAGCCTATGTGTCTATGTAAATCACGATTCAGTTATATGTGTGTAAAATGCCGCCGGCACTCGATAGTCATCTCCACTTGCAAGTCTCTAAGACTGAACAGAGCCTTCCAGTCTGAAGCACCTTTTCATACCACCAGTAAGGAACCACAATCATGGACCAAAGCATGTCCCCCTAGCATGTTCCCATTAACAGAGCTTCCCTCCAGTAATGAAGCATCCATCTTCACCCAACAAGGATCCACGACTCATGGAACAAGCCATGTTCCTATCCGTGCTCCATTTAAGAAGAGCTATCCTGTCCAGAACAACCCATCCTCACCCCAGCAAAGGAACCACAACTGATGGCCAAGCTGTCTCCCTTCTCGTGCTCTGTTTCCCCCTCTGTCCCCAAAGTGGCGATCATGTGATCCGTGCAACCTCCCATTGTGGGCCTCCGTTGTTGCTCGGGTAGCCCGGTCTCGGTCTCTTCTTCTCAGTCTCAATCTTCCCTTGATGGGATAAGTCGGCAAAACCCAACAAATCACAACGCAAGGCAGGGCGCCAGGCCGCTTCCTAAACGTATGTTGATCAGTGCAACTCTGGCGCCCCCCACCCAGCCCCACACGGCCCTCTGCCTCACCAAAGCACCACTGACTTGGTTCTCGCTCCCATCAAAATCGTTGTATTCGGCGCAGCCAGGTCCTATGGAACCCGGCCCCATGTGTGTGGAAACTGTCAAAAGGGATCGCCAAAGCTCATCCTGGTGTGTGCCCGGTTTAGAATAGGTACACCATATCCCTGCGTGTCGTAAAGAGGCAACGAAAGGTGGTGTGCAGTTAGGGCATCCGCCATAGCAAAACATTGCCTCAAAAAGGGAACCATGATAGAAGATTGTCATGGACCCACAAAGCTAACCCTGTCTCGCAGGGAATGGCCTAAAATATGTTGTGTTGTGGAGTCGCAAAAGCTCAGGTTTTGGTTCTCAGCATGCTTGGGTCGGCAAAACCAAACAAGCCGCAAGTTAGCCGCGATCAAGTCCAAACACAAACACAAAGGTGCCCAAACACAAGTCGATCAGCACGACTCCAGGTGCCACATGCGTGCCTCTGCCTTAGCCAAAGCTGCCGTCCTTGGTTCTGTTCTAACTCCATCTAAGTCTTATATCCTGTGCAGTCTTTGATCCACAAAACCTCGACTCTCTCATCCTCAATGGGTGGAACTTTGCATAAGGAGGTCAGCAAAGCTTGGCCTTCTCTCCCAGCAGCACAGGGTCAACAAGTCCTGGCAATCTGCAGGGCCAGGCCGCATCAACAAACATATGTGAAATGGCATGATTATGGGTGTCTTCCGCAACTTGTCCCATCAAAGCTGCCACTTCGCTCGGTCTTCACTGCCTTCTAAATTGATTTATTTGACGTGGCCCTCTGTCCATTCCAATCCCAGACGAGAGGGAGGTGGCATGACTTGCGCCTCCCCTCGCTGCCATCTTATGGTGTGCTGAGTGTGTGTGTGTGTGTGTGTGTGTGTGTGTGTGGTGTGTGTGTATGTGTTGTGTGTGTGTGTGTGTGTGTCTGAGAAGGTGAAATGCGTAGCTGATATGAGTGAGTGTGATAGTCAGATTAACCCGAAATGAATATTGAATTTGATTTGGTGAAGATCGGATCTGGGTTCGGATAGCAGAATTTTTAAAGTGATTCTTCATCATTGAGAGATAGGACCAAAAACGATATCGAGCATGATATCTCAAAAGTAATGGATGGATTCAGACAAAACTTGGCAGATGGGTTGGGTGTGTTATAAAGGAAAAATTGATTAGATTTTGGCGAAGATCCGGCTACGGATCTGAATGTGGTGGAGTGGTGAAGTATGTAAAGGAGGACAAGTATGAAAGGCCCTTTGAGCATCTTCCATTATAGCACCTGTAGAAGAGACAGAAAGCCACAGAATGTCAACCGAGAGAGCTCCAAAGATGATGCCAGATATGGCCAACCAGGTTATAGCTTGGTTGGTAAATTCTGTAAAGAAGGGACGGACGAAAGAGGCAGATCACAGTATTCCATGACTGGACGTATGGTGGTTTTGTACAGGTGGAGCAAGGCCTTGAGAGAGAAGTATCGGGCGAGCCCGATAAGCAGCTAAGTCTGGAGGTTAAATTTTGGGAATGCCGAAATGTACTTATCCCCAACCAATGTAAGAAGTGATGTCCAAACCAAGAAGACAGATGCCATCAAGTTTTTGTAATTGTGTTGGTAGATTGATTCTCATGCACAAAAAAAAATGGCAATCTGTGAAAAGTCTGAGATTATTGCAGCAAGGCCCAGAGATACCATAACTTTAGCTTGTAATGACACCCTCATGCCAAACTTTAATCAAAAGCGTGGCGATGTCAAGGCTACAAGTCTGGCCTCGCTACAACCAGTGATGGACCCGGTTCATTTATGAGGGAAGAACATCACAGTAAACCGCGAAATGACGGAATCCTTATGAGCATTAGTTGGAGACTGTGGTCTTCCCAGAAAAGTCATAGCTGCTGGTTATGAGGCATTCAAAAACTTTGCTCATATGGGAATAAGGATGATTGGCCTGAAGTTGAATGGATCATATATCTCTCCCGAGCTTCAAGTGCAGTACAACTGAAGCCAACTTCCAACAGGGGGAAAACTAACTTTGATAGCATAGTTTGTACAGTTTTGAAAGATAGGGGACAACTCTGGAGGCATATCTTCAGGAAAATTGCAGGGATATGATATGGTCCAGTAGCTTTTGAGATGTCCAGCCTCGATGACTTTCCCACTTTCTGAGGAGTGATTAATGACAGTGAATATATTATGTCCAAAGAGATAGGGCCAAAGATGACATCACAACAACATTCTTCAAAAAGTCATGGACGAGTTTATGACAAAATTTGTGGATGAGTTGGATAGGTGACAAGAACAAGCCGATTTGATTTTGGTTCAGTTCGGATATAGATCAGCCTATCAGTGGGACACAAAATGCAAACTGTTCAGCTTATGCACTCTTCCAAGTGCTGTTCTAGTCTTGTGACTTGTTTACTTTCTGGAATAAACAAAATACGAGAGTGAAGTCGATGGCACCGCCATTGCAAATCCCACACTTACGACGTAAAGCAAAGTTGAAAGATTGCAAAGAGTTCCACCAGGAATGACCATATACAAATTTGAGTTAAAAAAAATTGTTTTTGACTCCTGTGACCCTAATCACCACCCCCTGGGGCATTCACCAGGAGTCAAATCCCCCAAAAAGTTACATATTTCATGTGTCCCCAATGTTGATTGCATGCACAAAATTTAATTTTAAAATGTTTTTTACATTGTGCCCGTAATTGCATTTTTTTGGTATTTGACTTTGACCCCGTTTTAAAAAAATGTCTACAATGTGCCCTGCCCAGTGGGTGGGCCAAAATGACCCTGCTCTTTCACATCCTTGCATGTGGTGATCACAACGACCAAGTTTGTGAATTTCTGCACTACTGTTCGGAGGAGATAGCATGACGGACGGACAGACAAACGGAGCCGATTACAATATCTCCCAAATTTTTTCAAAAGCATGGGGACATGACGACCAGCAGTGTGGATATGATTGTGATGTTGAGGGTTTATGTAATGGAATACACAAGCCCTCACAACAATATGAAAGAGATCTTCCAGCCTGTCCCACATACTCCATCAAAGCTTAGGTATGAGAATTACTCTACGGTCAAGAGTTTAGTTAACACCCCATTTTTCCAGTTTTTACTGAATTTAAGCAGTTTAATGTTTCAATGTACTCTGAAATTAAACATAGAACAATAAACAATTGCAGATAAAAAGAAAATCATGGAATCGTTTTGTTTGAACAATATTAATCTATATTTTGACTCATCAAAGTGCCACTTTTGCAGATATAACAGCCGAATGACTCGTGGCATTCTTTCTTCAATGGAAATCAAATATTGTTCGGAAGTTCTTCCCACACTGTTGCAGAAGTTCCAAAATGTGTTGCACTGTAGGTTGCTTTGCTTTCACCTTCTGTCCAGTTCATCCCAAACCAGCTCGATGGGGTATAAGTCTGGAGACTGTGCTGGCCATTCCATGCTTTGAAGCTACCGTCTTGTTCTTTCTTCTAAGGTAGTTCTGACATAGCCTGGAAGTATGTTTTGGGTCGTTATCTGTGCTGTAGGATGAACCCCTGACCAACTAGGCATAGACCAGAGGGTATTGCATGGCGCTGCAAATGCTGTGGTAGCCCTTTTGGTTCAGGGTGCCAGTCACTTTGCAAGTCGACGACTCTGGATCCAGCAAAAAGAGCCCCATATCATAATGCTTCCTCCTCCATGTTTGACAGTTGGTGTCACACACTGAGGAATCATCCTTTCGCCTCCTCGACGGCGTACAAAACCTGCGTGATAAACTGAAGATTTCAAATTTTGATTCATCGGTCCATAAGACCTTTTTTCCAGTTTTCAGTAGTCCACTGGCAGTTGCTTCATGGCCAGGCAAGCCTCTTTTCTTATTTGCCTCTTAGCAATTGCTTCTTATGCCACTCGACCTGTCAAACCTGCAGCTCGAAGTCTCTCTTCACAGTTGAAAATGAGACTTCCTTACTTCGACCAGTGTTAAGCTGTGCTTGAAGCTGCTGTCTGGAGCCGCCTATCACGCAAGCTGTCGACTCTCAGAAACTTGTCTTCTGATTGTGTTGTGGCTTTGGGTCTGTCCAGACGTCTTCCGTCAGATTACTCCAGTTTCCAAGTGCCTTTTGATGGTATAGGAAACTGTACTCAACTGACACCTTGCTTACTTTGCAATTTCTCGAAAGGAAAGACCTACACTTTTAAGGGTTATAATGGTCTGTCTGTCTTCCTTTTTAATTGTCTTTTTCCTGCATTATGATAGCAATATACTACTTCCTGCAGTGCAATATTGTCAAATAATGCTTCAGAGGTGTTAGCAACACAGTCTGTTCCAACACTGCTTTTATAGACAGGGGGTTTGTACTAATCAACAAAAGTTGGGACATCTGCAGGAATTGTTTGCATCAACTTTCAAGGCTTAATTTAATTCCATTGCTGCACAACACTGCAGTTGCTAACCCATTACTTGTTCCCTGGAGAGGGCCTTTTTAACAACTCTGAAATTTGCATTATTTTTCAGTTTTTGGTAACCTGAACTTTTTTTTAACCTCTGCAGTTTACCGCTTAGCTTTGTTACCATTTCAGGTTATTCACTGGACTTGAACTGCTTAAATTTCAGTAAAAACTGAAAAATGGGGTGTTCTTAACTTTTGAGTACCTCTCAAGGTGCCGACTTTGAAGGGCTCAAGTTTCACTACTGACTGTGGAATACTGTGTTTTTATCCCCGCTGCGTGGCTGAAGGGGGATATTGTTATCACCCGGGTCGTCCGTCCGGCTGTCCGTCCGTCCGTCCGTCCGGCTGGCTGGGCGTCAATATTTATAGCTATGAGTGCGATAACTCATAAACTGTTCGCCATATCGATTTGAAATTTGGGTCACACATGTACCACCTGAAAAGGAAGAACCCTATTGATTTTGGGCGTGTCGGATCCAAGATGGCCGACTGGGGCGGTCCGTCCGTCCGGATGGCTGGCTGGGCGTCAACATTTTGGCGTCAACATTTATAGCTGTGAGTGCGATAACTCATAAACTGTTCGCCATATCGATTTGAAATTTGGCTGCACACATGTACTCACCTGAAAAGGAAACCCTATTGATTTGGGCGTGGCCGGATCCAAGATGGCGACTGGGGCGGCTCCGTCCGTACTGCCTGGCTGGCTGGGCATCCACACATTTATAGCTGTGAGTGCGATAACTCATAACTGTTCGCCATATCGATCTTGAAATTTGGGTCACACAGGTACCACTGAAAAGGAAGAACCTATTGATTTTGGGCATGGCGATCTAAGATGGCCGACTGGGGCGGCATCTTGAAAAACATGTTTTTTCGCCATATCGATTTGAAATTTGGGTCACACATGTACCACCTGAAAAGGAAGAACCTATTGATTTTGGGCATGGCCGGATCTAGATGGCCGACTGGGGCGGCCATCTTGAAAAACATGTTTTTTCGCCATATCGATTTGAAATTTGGGTCACACATGTACTACCTGAAAAGGAGAACCCTATTGATTTTGGGCGTGCCGGATCCAAGATGGCGCGACTGGGGTGGCCATCTTGAAAAAAATGTTTTTTGTAATAAATGGAAAACGCTTATCTGATTTAATTATTTTTCAATGGCGGGGGATTCCCATCTCTGATGGTATATTTTTTTATCCCCGCCGCGGTGGCGAAGGGGATATTGTTGTCACCCGGGTCGTCCGTCCGTCGCGTCCGGCTGGCTGGGCGTCAACATTTATAGCTGTGAGTGCGATAACTCATAAACTGTTCGCCAATATCGATTTGAAATTTGGGTCACACATGTACCACCTGAAAAGGAAGAACCCTATTGATGTGGGCATGGCCGATCCAAGATGGCCGACTGGGGCGGTCGTTCGTCGTCGGCTGCTGGCTGGCGTCAACATTTATAGCTGGAGTGCGATAACTCATAAACTGTTCGCCATATCGATTTGAAATTTGGGTCACACATGTACTACCTAAAGGAAGAACCTATTGATTTTGGTTGTGGCCGGATCCAGATGGCCGACTGGGCGGCCATCTTGAAAAAATGTTTTTTCCCATATCGATTTGAATTTGGGTCACACATGTACCACTAAAAGGAAGAACCTATGTGATTTGGGCATCGGCCGGATCCAAGAGGCAGACTGGGGCGGTCGTCGTCCGTCCGGCTGGCGGCTGGGCGTTCAACATTATAGCTGTGAGTGCGATAACTCATTAAACTGTTCGCCATATCGATTTGAAAATTTGGGTCACCATGTACTACTGAAAGGAGAACCCTATTGATTTGTTGTGCCGGATCCAAGAATGGTCCGACTGGGGCGGTGTTCGTGATCTCCGCTGGCTCTGGTCTATAATTATATATTTAGGTGGATATCATAAACTGTTCGCCATAATCGATTTGAAATTTGGGTCACACATGTACCACCTGAAAAGGAAGAACCTATTGATTTTGGGTGTGGCCAGATCCAAGATGGCCGACATGGGCGGCCATCTTGAAAAAAATGTTTTTTGTAATAAATGGAAAAATGTTATTCTGATTTAATTTTTTTCAATAGCGGGGGATTCCCCATCTTGATGGTATATTTATGTAGTAGAACTACATTGATGTTTCCATTTTTCCATTGCTGTTTTCAGTGAACTCTGCATTAGTCAATTCCATTGTACTGTTCTTCATCTGTGCAGATGATCAAAGTTGGAATGTTGTTTAATGATTAATTTAATTATTTTTTCCATGGTTCATACATGATTTTGTATCTATGGAGATATAATGTATTTAAATAATATCCACATTTGGGAGTGAGACATGCAGGTGGATGAAATAATGACCAACTTGTTTACTGAACAGCAGAATTAAAGTCGAGTGTTGACTAAGACAGTTAGGACTAAAACTAAAACGGACTCTGTCGGCTCAATTTGAGTGACTGAAGCACTCAAAGCCCAGTTATAGTGATCTCACAGGCAGCCCTGTAATCTGTATTGGCACACTCCAAAATGCCAAATCAATTGCCTTTAATATCAGAGGCAAATGAAAGTCGATGATTTTAACTGTAATATATTATTTTTGCATACATTCATTTTGATTCTTGATTGTAAAATACAGATCATTTACTACATAGAAACATGACAATGTGGGGAACTTCGCGACCTTCAGGCTCAGTAAGACCTTTTGCCTCGCTCATACCTCTTCTCATACACTCCATTATCCAATCCACTCACAACCTCTCTCCTACTCTCTCTCCACTCCTTCACAAATTTCAACCCTCCTTTCATTCCTACTATCACCGTCTTCTTTTTTGTCAATTGATTACACTGGGCTGCATTTGAAATATTTTTTTCAGAGGTCTAGGTTTTCTCAACGGGCCTTATATGTTTTTGCATGCTGAATTCAGAAATGTATCTCATATCGCTCAATCAGGTCAAGTTTTTATGCTATCTCATTTTAAGGAAAAAAATAATCAAAATATTTGTTTTTTTAATTAGCATTTTTTAAATTCAAATCAGACTTACATTGACAGAAATGTACAAACTATACATATAATGACACAGAAGTACACTTAATTTGGAAGAAAGTGCCTTCTCAATTACTTTCATTTCAATTTCAGAAAATATACATAAATCGTTGTTTCTGGCAACACCAACTTCAGTCGCTCCATCAGTCGCTGTTTTTTCTCGTCTTTTAATGTTGAATTTCACATTAACGTACTTGTGCATCATTTTATATATAGTTTGTACATTTTCTGTCATGTAAGTCTGATTTTGAATTTTAAAAATGCTAATTAAAAAAACAAAAATTTTGATTATTTTTTTTTCCTTAAAATTGAGATAGCATAAAAACTTGACCTGATTGAGCAAATGAGATACATTTCTAAATTCAGCATGCAAAAAGCATATGAGAACCGTTGAGAAACCTAGACCTCTGAAATGACACAGACCAGTGTTATTCACCTACCCTGTGTATATAAAGAATAAGCCCGCTGCGTCTTTTTATTTTGTGATACAGAATGTCTAATTAATGGACGGCCAATCATAATTTGTCTCAAAACCAGTTTACAGACACTTTCAGCTTCTTACACTTTAGTCTATATACTAACCAGGAGGCGACAATGGTTCGGGGCATTATTGAACAATGCCACGATAGGTACAATTGAGTTAGTGGAAGCTTTTGAGGAAGCCCTACCGTAAAAACCTATCTCTTCCGTCAAAATTGACTAAATCAAATCGGATTTTTTATATGTTTTACTTATGGACATTACGCCAGCTTCTAGGAAATGAATTTTCGAGAAAAAAATCGAGGAAAAAAAATAAATAATAAAGATGGTTCGAAGGCATTATTGAGGAGCCTAACCGTAAAAACCTATCTCTTCCGTCAAAATTGACCAAATCAAATCGGAATTTTTTATATGTTGTACTTATTGACATTACGCACAGCTTCGAGGAAATGAAATTGCGAGAACAAAAATCGAGAAAAAATTAATATAAATATAAAAAGTTCAAGTGGGCGTGACTCCGCCCACAAGGGCGTGAGACGCCCCTCATAACGAAAGACACAACTAGACTAACCATTATATCTAGCTTGTGTCCAAGTTTCATCAAGACAGCATCAAACGTACGGAGCTATGCTCTGAAGAGAGTCACAAACAGACAGACACACAGACACAACCAAAATAGTGGTCACTGCTGGCATCCGCGAACCAATAAAAAAGTTCAAGTGGGCGTGGCTCCGCCCACAATGGGCGTGGGATGCTTCTCATACAAAAAGACACAACTAGACCATGATATCTAGCTTGTATTCAAGTTTCATCAAGATCGCATCAAACGTCACGGAGCTATGTTCTGGAGAGAGTCACAAACAGACAGACAAGCCGGTAGGCGGACATGGGTAGTCCCTACCCAATAGAACCTGACGGCGATGGGGAATGACCTGAGGATTAAGCACAAGAAAATTCATGATTATAGCTTCAAGGGTTAATGCTGCAGATTGTTTTTTCGTTAAAATACCCCCACATTTAGAGGTTTTTCGGCCGTTGCTAGGCAACGGAGGGGTCATAGCAACGGTTCTTTCTCACAATAACTAGGACATACCATGAACCTACCATACCAGTTTCATGTATATCTGACTCATAGTCTCTGAGATATAACGAACTTCGTTTTTTTATTGTTTTCGACCAGGGTTCATTCACTCTATCTTCTCCGACAGTTTTCATAGGATTCGGCTGGAAATTTTTGACAATATGGCTGAATGTACTGCCCACAGTCGTCGTGGCCCGATTTTTGATTTTCGAAAAAATTTTTTTTATGATTTTTCAAAAATTTCAAAGTCCGTTGCTAGGCAACGGTGGTCTCCATAGCAACGGTTCTCATTTGCACACAACTAGGTCATGGTATGAACCTACCACCAAGTTTCATCGAAATCGCCATTGTATTAACGGAGCACTGGACCGAACAGACGGACAGACAGACATACAGACAAACATATCGACGGAAAAAGTAAGGGTAGATCAAAAAAAAATTTTTTTTTTGTCGACTTTATCGACTACCCAACATATCGACGGAAAAACTGATAAGGATAGAATAAATTTCAAAAAAAAAATTTTTTTTTGACTGGATCGACTACCCAACATATCGACGGAAAAACTGATAATAAGGGTAGAACAAATTTTTTTAAAAAAAATTTCGACTGGATCGACTACCAACACAGACACAACGAAAATAGTGGTCACTGCTGGCGCCCGCGAACCAATATATATTTACGCAAGGCGGAGCCAATGTTTTCAATCTGTTTATCTTTGGAACTTTCCACATTCAATGAGAGTCACGACGGTGTAGTTCGCGGCAGAAATAAGGCGTCGTTTTGTGTCTTCGTTTCCTGTAATCTTTTTGTGAAGCATTTAAACTTGTGGCAGATACGTTCTTTTCAATTTTATATTTACATATATGATAAACATTATTGTCGTTTCCAAGATATAAATTTAAAATCGAAAACGGTCAAGGTTATTTAATTTTTAACAATCGCGATCTCTCATCTTTTCATCCAGTGTTAAGATATGTGTAGATATGCGAGGGTTTTTTTGGTTTCTTTTATCGGATAAATTATCCACCGATGATGATCGGAATGATGTGTGAGAAGTTGTTGAACCGTTAATTGATTCACGATATTTCAAGTGAGCGCGGGAGAGCGGCACATGTTCCTTGGCTTGGAGGAACGGAGAGAGAGAGAGAGAGAGAGACAGAGCTTTGTGAATTGTGATATTTATAATTGTGTAGAGAAAGGGAGTTGTTTGAATGTAACCGGCCTCGGTGAAAACGCTCCTTTCAGCCGTGTGAGGGTCGAATACAGGACAAGTTCCTTCGACTTCAAGCCGACACATGTCGTTCCGAAAGAGCAGAGCTCCGGTGAGTATGTTTCATTGGAGGGACGTGTGTACGTTTGTGTGTGGTGCTCTAATGGTATTGCAGTTGGGTATAACTCGTAAACGGACATAAATCATCATGGAAACTGTAATGTACTCGATACACAGGGACGAAGGCTCTGAAGTGGGAACAAGAGGTTTAATCCAGACACAGACACAGCACAGCATCGGGGCATGGCGGGGTCACATGACTCTGCTTAACCACGCCCCGGTGCACCCATGTATGTATGCATTATCATAAACTACTCATACATCTCATCTCCACCCACCCCCACCCCCTTTTTTTTAAACAAATCAAGACGCTCAGGAGGCTGACAGACACAAGCTGATCTTTTAAGGGCTAGTGGAGGTCTGTCCTTGCTTGCAACTGCTGTGGGCTTCTCAATCAGGGGTGCAGGGTCGGGAAGGAGTTCAGGTAACATTGATGGGTGAAAAACTTCCATGTGGAAACCTCAGGTTCAAACGCAGGTGGTGTTGATACAAGAGTGGGTGACAAAGGCACTTGAGCCGGTTCAATGTTTGGCTCCCATGACGTAACCTGAGTTGGTCAGCATGTTTACCCATGCATCTACCATCACACAACTTCACAAGAAACATCATTTCACCGATGTTATCAATAATGATTCCAGATTTAACCACTTGGTTCCACATCCGGAGTTCAGCACGAATACAGGATCATTGATATGGAAGTTGCGGGATAACAGACGTTTGGTCGTGATTACGTTTCTGTTGATACTTGTTTATTCTCGACCTCAACCGTTACGTCCCGGGTGCACTAATGATGACCGTATTGTTGATTCACGACCCATTAGAAGCTTGGCAGGTGAGCAACCGATGGTTTGATGTGGTCTGGGGCGGAAGTTGAGCAAAACACGGGCTAGACGAGATTGAATGGAGCCTTCCTTGGACATTCTTGATGATCTGAACAGCATGTTCGGCTTGACCATTACTGGCGGTTTTGTAGGGGCAGATGTGTCGTGCTTAATTCCATTCATTTTACAAAAGTTCTGAAACTCTGAACTTATAAATGACGATCCATTATCTGATACAATGGAGTTTGGAATATCATGTTGTGCGAACATGGTGTATAGAGCTTCAATTGTTGCAGCAGAGGATGAGGATGACACCACAGAGCTTAAATCCATTTGGAGTGGGCATCAATGACGATAAGGAAAGCTTCCCTTGAAATGGACCAGCATGGTCGATGTGTTGTCTGGACCATGGTTTGATGCCACGACACGTGGCCAATGGAGACTGTAGCGGTGTCTTGGCATGGGCTTCACACGTGCACTGGACTCAATGTTACTGTCCAAACAAGGCACCAACATGTGCTCGGGCAATAGTCTTCATGGTGACCAAGCCTGGATGAGCATTGTTGAGTTCACTGATAATTTTCCCATGGAATTTATCACTCGGCCACCCCAACCAGGCAGTCTGCATCAATAGAGAGCCCATCCTCCTGGATGAGGTACGGTTTCGCCCCTTCTGGTTGTGATGCCTAATTACCTGACATAACACAGCATTTTATTTGTGACAAATCTGAATTGCTCTTGGTAGCACAAGCAATCTACTTAGCGGTTACAGGCGCCTCATCGTGAATGATGTTAGCCATGAGATGAATGATATTGCCAGATTGTGGAGGTTCTGGGATAGTTACGGGAAGCGGCAAGTGACTGAGCGCGTCAACACAGTACATTTCCTTACCCAGGCGGTAAACCAATGAATAGTCGAGCAGCAAGGGTCAACGCTCAATGTTGTAATCGACTGATGATGTGGGCAGAATGGCTCTGGTTTCTCCAAGAGATCTAAGAAGGGTTTGTGATCAGTCTCAATGGTAATATGTCTTCCAAAGACATATTTGTGCATCTTTAAGGTGCCACAGACCACACGCTAAAGGCCCAGTCACACCTTGACGTTTTAGCCAACGTATGCCGATTTTTGAAAAAATTGGTCTAAAACGCTGGTACAAACGTCGAATACGTTATGGGTAAGTTTTTGATAACATTGAGAGCACGCTGAAAACACTGCCATACGTCGTTGCACGCTGGCTTTAAACGTTGTACTTTTCGATTGTCCTAAAGCTTTTCCATGCTTGAAATTTACGACTTATGCCAGCGTATGACTCCACACGTTCCACATACGCTCGCCATAAGTTGGTGCACGTACGCGATCGTTGACACACACGTTACTTGTAAGTTACTCATAAGTCGAAACACGTCGAGGTAATGTTTAGCGTACCCGAAACTTATTTCTAAGCTATGAGTGTGTTGTACTAACGTTACGCGATCGTTGACACACATCGACACACTTTACTTGTACGTGCTCATCGGTCGAAACACGTCAAGGTAATGGTTAGCGTCAGTGTTCCAGACTCCTGGTTTTATTTTTTTTTTAATTTTTTTTTCTTCCTTCCTTCGGTATGATGGTGATGTTGACACTTCGATTTCTAGTGCGGTTTG
>CM068957.1:104973611-104985139 GCA_035128595.1 Eptatretus atami | reverse complement strand
GAGGACTTCGTTTAGGTTCTCGAGGTGTTCATGTTGTGACTTGCCAGTTACCTGTATGTCGTCCTGGAATACAACTGTCTTTGGTACAGTTTTCAATAATGTCTCCATCTTGCGTTGGAAGATTGTTGTAGCAGAGCGTATACCAAATGGGTATTTGTTGTACATGTAGAGTCCTTGATGAGTGTTGATGCATATATAGGGCTTGGAATCATCATCCAGTTCCATTTGAGTATCGGCATTGGTCAAGTCAAACTTCGTGAATGTCTGGCCACCCATGAGAGTGGTGAACAGATCTGCTTTGGGCAAAGGGTAGCCATCCAGCTTTGAATAGCGGTTGGTCGTCGTTTTGTCGTCCCGACAAATGTTCACTGTTCCATCTGCTTTGACGTTGAAGACCTTGAAGACCAAGCTTGGTTTGGTTGCATTTTTACGACCTTTGCAACTTTGGCCGAAAATATCTCGAGAACAAAAAATACTCCCTCCAGTTTTTTGATATTTATAGTAAGACGTATGAACTTTCATTTTCATGCAAGGCCAGGTCAAGGTCATGAGGTCTTCAAGGTCAAATGTCAGGTCAACAAATAATCCACCCTAACTTAACTAGATCGACGAACCGATGCTGGATTTGCATTCTATGGACAATTACCTTTCCAACGACCCAAAATAATTGAGATAGGGCAAGGGGTTGCTGAGATATGAGGATTTGAATTTTGTTGGAAACGTGACATTAGTCGAAAAGGTCAAAAGTTCTCAAGGTCATATCTCGTCAACCCCTATTCCGATTAGCTAAAATTTTGTATGTGAACATAGACTATCATATGTAACATACATGCAAAAATTAGCCAAATTTGAGGGGGTCTGGTTACAACCCTTGGGTGAACTGAGGTAGAATGACCCAAATATAGGTGCTGCCCAGTCAAGAGTACTCGACTGGTGAGATGATGCCCTCACTCTGCAGGCGGTCAAGCTCACATTCGATCATTGATAGCATCATTTAGGGCACAGGTCCAGCCTTGTGGAACAATGGCTGAGCATCTGCAGAAACATGAATCCTCACTTTGGGTCCTGCAAAGGTGCCAACACCATTGCTGAACAGGCCAGGGTACTTGTTGTGCACGCTATCGTATCCAGCATCAGAGTTGGAGCCTCTGTTTACGTCACTCCAATAAAGTCTAATTATTTGTAACCAATCCTGGCCTAAGAGGGTTGGTCCTTCTCCACACACTATCAGTAGTGGTAGGACATGAGTGCTGTTTCCATATCCTTCGGTCACGTTAGCTGAGCCAACTACTGGAACCACCTCCTTGGTGTATGTTCTCAAGTCAGTAGATACAGGCTGGAGTGCAGGAGCCTTTCTCGGAGGGTAGATGGAAGTGAACTTGCTCTCGCTCATAATTGATCTGGAATCACCAGTATCAACTTCCATCCTCACCGGGATCTTATTGATTGTTACATCAACTATAAATCGGAGCATCGGAGCTCTTTGTTCCAACAGAGAAAACCGCATAAAGTTCCTCCCTTGACTCTTAGCTGCAGACTGTGACCTATCGTCCCCTGCATCAGGGTTCACCCCAATATGATAAGCAGGAGACAAGTTCTTCGATTTGGATCGAGAACAATGACACTTCACGTGTCCCCGCTTACCACAGTTGTCACAGGTATAATTCCTGTACCGACCTTGGAAAGCTTGATTATAATTACCACCACAACGCCAACAAATTACCCAAACCTTCCGGGTAGATTCAGAAATGTCAGGAGGTGGAGGTGAATTTGGTGGGTTGCTGAAACACTTTTGCTGGTAGCCAAATGTTACCTTGTTAACTGATGGGTCCTGCTGGATATCTTTTGACTTGTTAAAGATCACACGCAGGCTCTCGGCAGTTTGCATACACGCAGTGGCTATTTCCATGACTTTAGCCAAATTGGGGTCCGATTCAGTTTGGAGTTTCCGCAGAATTGAGTCGTCATTGATGCCTATTATAAATAAATAGCGTGACATCTCTTCTAGTTTATCTGTAAACTCACAATGTTCGGTGAGTCGGCGTAAATCAGCCATAAACTTGAATGCTGACTGACCATGTTGACGATGGTGCGTATAAAATTTATATCTCGAGACTATCTTACCCGGTTTAGGGTGATGATGACTTTTCACGAGATTGATGAGCTCTTCCTATGACTTGTCAGAAGGTTTGGCTGGGACAAGAAGATCTTTGATGAGGCTGTACGTCGGGGCGCCACATATGGTCAGTAATACAGCTCGCCGCCTTTCAGCGTCCTCCTCGGTGTCCATTTTGTTTGCCACAAAGTACTGCTCCAGACGATCGGTATAGTCTTCCCAATCATCCCCCACTGCGTGTTCTTGCAATATGCCGACGCACGAAGACATCCTCGTCGCCACTGTAATGTAATCAATAGACAGGGACAAAGGCTCTGAAGTGGGATCAACAGATTTAATTCGGACACGGGCACAACACAGCACAGCATCAGAACATGGGCGGGTCACATGACTCTGCTTAACCATGTCCCGGTGCACCCATGTATGCATGAATAATCATAAACTACAGCCTTGTGTTGGCTTGGTGGTTAGGGTGGCGGCTTGGGATCCGAGGGTCCTGAGTTCAAGCCCCGTTGGCCGCTGAATTTAAAACACTAGGGGGTTGACTCATCCTGTCATCCTTCCGAGGTAGGCGAAATGAGTACCAGTCTATACTGGTAGAGGGGCACTGCATTAGCGACACAGTCACGCTTCCAATAAATGATAACTACCCTGGCAGCTAAGCTGCCATACGCAAGAAGAAGAAGATCATAAACTACTGATACATCTCAGAAACATCTATAGATAACTAGGTGGAGTACCCGGCATTGCCGGTGCTAATCCTGTTGGCATTTTGAAAAAACAATAATCAAATTTTGTTTTTCATTCTATTTTTTGTGGGGGCCCGAAAACACTTCCCCACACCCACTAAAGAACGGGGTCTGGCATCATTCAATATGACCTTTCACATAGCTACAAAAGCTTAGGCACGAAAGAGCTTCAAAAACGTTTTTTTTTTTCTGCTGAAAACACTCCCGAACACTCACTGATGAACCTCTGAAAGTTTTATTAATCTGTTTGGCCATCTCTGAGAAAAATGGCGACACACACACACACACACTTATGGTATAGATTTATGACATACAGGGGCGTCGAGAGCCAGCACGGCCCCCGGGGAAAACAACCTCGCAGACCGCCCGACCCCCAGTTTTTTTCTGTGTCTTTTGTGACTTTTAAAAATAACTTTCTTTCATGAAGATCCTGAAATCGAACATCCACAAGCTCATAACAAAGCAAAATCACAGCAGCAGCCTTTTTAGCTCACAGTTGAAGTTCGTGTCTGTCATTGCGTCGGTTAACTCCAGTTTCCGGCGGCCGCTTCCTGTGCTGCTATTGCTTTTCTAGCCAGAGTTTGAATCCCGACTCAGCGATAAACTGTCATCCCAGTGATTTTCAGACTGGGTGATTCTTCAATGTGTGTGCTGTCCCTCCGATGAATGTTAAACTCGATGTCCCATCACCGACATTAGTTGGTAGACGTTGAAGGTCTTTCACTAAGAGTAAGCAAGCTATTGCCGGCACCATGGGCAAATTACAATTTCCTGCCCTAACCTTAGTCAAATGTCATGCCTGACTCGCCAGTTCGTCAAAGACTTGAGCCAAACTTCCCCCAGCCAATCCTGCAAGAATGTGGGAATAATTGTGGTCATTAAGACGAAGTTGGCTGATGAAGTTGATGTTTGCTGACTTCCAAGCAGATGGAAGATGCCCTCAGGCAAATGATAGGGTGAATAGAGCAGAATGTTTGTGAAGTACAACATGGTGTCTTTTGTCAGTCGATCTTGACACAGTTAATCTCAGGACTTTTTTTTTTTTTAACTCTTGCTGGTGTACTGAATTAGCGTTCCACCTGTGCGATGGTGACCAGTTGGGTGCAGAAGATCCTAAGCGTGATGGAGATGGTTTGAACGATTGGATCATAATGGCTGATCAACTCCAAAATGTCCAGAATATTACCATTTCTGTGATCTCCAATGAGATGACTTTTCCCTCTAAATGCCAAGCCTCTTTTCCCCAGGAATGTCACATCTAGAATTCTGCGTAGTATTTCTTTCCAATGTGCTGCCTGACTGAATGCTCTGCAAGAGTAGCTGGTCCACGGTAGAGTCACACTTGAGGTGTTTCTCCAAGTTGCGCCATTCAATGTAACTCGTTTTGTAGCTTCTACTG
Organism: Eptatretus atami; assembly: GCA_035128595.1. Classification (NCBI taxonomy): domain Eukaryota; kingdom Metazoa; phylum Chordata; class Myxini; order Myxiniformes; family Myxinidae; genus Eptatretus; species Eptatretus atami. The sequence goes on along the minus strand of CM068957.1, from coordinate 104,980,875 downwards.
TTTTGGTGTTCAGGAATCTATTCATGCAGGTTTTTCCATTTCTGCCAAAAGGAGTAGCCTGAAGTTGAAGCTAGAGCTGAGCAACTTGGCGTTGGGAGCTTACTGAAAAGACGGCAAGAAAAGAAAAATAATGCTTGCTTGCTTTTGCTCCAGACAAGCCAATCACGGGGTGCATTTTCACATTATCTCAATTTAGTGTAAAGGAGGCGAATGGGAAATGATCGCCCACTCACATCATCAGGAAACCGTGAAGAATAACTTTCAGGACCTCGACGAACTGCCTCCTCTGCTTGAGCAGGTGCAATTTTATTTTATTTTTTTCAGTTTGGAAGAAGCCTACATCAAAATCCAACAGTTTATTTTCTGTTTTGACAACAGTGACCAAGGAGGCGGTGGCGGAGGCAGAGCGAGTAGTTACCAAGACGTGCTAGGGTCATTGCCGGGTCATCCCTAGGTCATCGGCGTTCAGCTTCGGCTGCATTTCGCAGCCAATATTCATTACCACTTAAAGACACTCTCACACGTACCCGTTAAGCTTTTTCTCATGCGTCTTTTCTCAATTTGTGCCTCGTCAACTAATAGAACATTACCAATTTGCACTTTTCACACCGTCCTCTTGCATCACACTGCACCACATTTTGCACCTCCCACTCATGCACTGGAGACACCCCAATTTTGTTCCCACCTCCCCTTCCTAAGCGACTGGGTTGCATAGGTCTGTCGACCGTTCCAGGTACGAGGTCACCTAAACCTCGTGTGTGTGTGTGTCTGTGTGTCTGTGTGTCTGTGTGTCTGTGATTGCACCTGTAACCTGTGTAACATAAGTAAGGTTGTAGAAGTTTATCGGGTTATCTCTGCACTGTGACTCTCTTTTTGTAAATATTTGCATTTCTTTTGCCACACCCATGAATTTCTTCCTTTTCCCCTGCTGTACATTTTGTGAATAAACCCATCACTGTACCACAAAATTTTCCTCACCCTTGCTTGTAATAAATTGCTTTGTTTTAAATGTACCCAGCTCGTTTTCGTCTTTTCCTTCATTGGTCCAGTATGGTCCGCACATTAGCTTAGCCTGGAAGTTCTACCCCAAAAATTTGTTCATTAGCCGGTGCGTACTTGGCAGCTCCGCTCGGCTGCACCCGATACAGTAAGTTTAACTCAAGTTCGCATCGAGGGCACGTGACCCTAATTGGCCGGCCGGCCACAAGTAAGGTATCACGTGAAGTAATTTAACACTGCCCGGATTGGCTGTGCCAATTGGCGTTCGTGGTTACCTAGCAACCTGCCGGTGCACAGAGTTATCTGTGCCCGACGGCCTCAGGACCGGTCGTTCAAGAGGGACCTGAGCGCTTACCCCCTTGGTGATTCCCGAACCCCCGAGTCCTCAACAATATCTAATACTAGCAAAAGTACCCGTCCACAGTGACAGGAAAAGCTAGCCATGGTGGTGGTGAGAATATTGACAGAACATGATAGTCTGCTAAATTAAATCCATCCTGTAGCACTCAACTTCACCAAAGGTGCTGCTATTCAAACCACCTGCAACAGCGGGAAAATATACCCCATAATTTTTCCCGGCGGCGAAGCAGCCGCAAACCCCGCTAAGACCTGGCCGGTACAACCTTTAACCTCTGTGACAAATTTGGTCCCATTCTGTTCAGAGGTGTAGGAGTATATATGCTTCACATAGACAGACAGATCGACATTTATAGATATAGATTTGGTGTGGAGCTGACTAATTGACATATAAACAAACTTTGTTTCCCTTTTAACACATTTGCGATAAAAAATATAATAAAACTGTTCCATAGTTGTCTAAATATCCAACATAGTAGTTGGAGTATGATGATTGTACATTGAAAAGTGATTATTGAAAGGCTTTCATGTAATCAGCAGTTAGTGTTGCATTGTGAGCTTGTGAAGCAGCGACAACTGTAAGTGGATGAGGTTAAATGTCCTAATCGGTGATCGTCTCTGTTTGCAGGCAAGCCAGGCCATGGAACAAGGTCAACTTGATATTACGGCTTTCTTTCCTAAGGTGCGAGGTACTTTTTATTATTATTTTTTTAATATTTTTTTTTTCCTCCTCCTTTCTCCCCCTCCTTTCTCCCCACCACTTTATTTGAAGTCAAATTTCTCTCTTTAAAGTTTCTTTAAAACCATGATTTTCCTAACCTAACCCATCAATCTTACTTGCTAGTTTCAGTGTTTCCTCCTCTTATCCTGTTTGTTCCTTCCCTTGATGTTTGTCCCTCAGATCTACCTTGCTCTTCCATGAGCCAAACTCCTCTAAAGATTAAAAAAAAATTAAAACAAAGTTTGGAAAGACATTACTGAATTAAAGGAAGAATGCTTCAAACCATATAAATTTTGCAATATAACATGATAGCTGGTGCTGTTATCACTTGTGCATAATATGCAGGGCACTTTTCAGATGAAAATTCTCAGGAAAATACCAGTTTATATGTGTAACCCACACCCTAAAACTGAACTCCAGCTCAAGACTTGTAATTTTGTCCACTGAAAAGCAATGTTTTTGCTGATCTGTGGAGAGAGCCATTTTAGAGAGTGTTTAATTCAGCATAAGTTAAAGAGGAGGAGATTGGGACCACACTCTGTGCAGAGCGTTGGTGCTGCCTAAGCAGTCTCCTTGGCTGTTGGGCACAATCCTGGATGGGTCACTACTCCGACACAGTATGCCAGCATTCTGGCACTCATTTTGCCAACCTCAGAAGGATGACAGGCCGAGTTACCCCACCTGGTATTAATTCAACAACTGAGCGGGATTTGAACTCAGGACCCTAGGATCCAAAGCCCACCACCCTAACATTAAGCCAACACCAGGGATAGGTTAAGATGGCTTCTAACTTGTATTGAAACAATATGATAAATGATTTGGCATATTGAATGTACCTAACAACTCTTACTGAGTGATGTGTGGCATCTATCCAATTGGCACAGTAACAGCTCATTAGTCATTCTGAGTCTTGAGCGAGTCATTAGCTTATGGTAATTGTCAAGCAGTCTATTGTGCTATAATATGCGTGTTAAACCCAAAGGTTATTTTGCTGCCATGGTGTATATATATATATATATATATATATATATATATATATATATATATATATATATATATATTTTTGTTGTGAATTCGCGCCGCCGGCGTGCGATCGACCACGTAACTCGAATCGCGGTACGTCGCCCACCGGACGGACAATTCCGTCGTGACCCTCCGGACTAACGCGGGATCCAGTCACGGGTGGACCTTTCGGCTCACCACGATCGTGCCAATCGGCCACCCGCGTGGGAAAGGGTTGTTCGCCAAACTCGACCTACTAAGTACCCACGCGGATGGTAAACCGGGCGATCGACCTCGCCGCAGGTCGACCTCGGACACGGACCGCTTAAGCGGTCCGTTCCGTGCTATCGGGATAACCGAGCGGTGTTATCGTCGGCCTCGACGGTTCCTGATTAATTATCGGGCGTCCCGCGCCCACTCAAACCCTTTACGTGAAGCAAGATGGAGACCCACAAAGGAAAGGACGCAGCGAAACGGGGGAACAATTCAACAAGAAAGCACATTTAATTCAACACACGGATAGCACACATATACAGCCATACAGTAATCACAAATGCACATATATCAATTTAAGACAAAAACAATAATGCAGAGCTACGACCGACCAAACGCGAACACTCGGCAACACTTATACAATACTACTTTCCAAGACATGGCGCCAACACACACGTTCACACAGAACCCAAAAGAAATGAGGAAGTCGCGACTTCCCTGCTCTCGAGTCCTTGGCGACCGTCCTCTGCCGTGGTCCCGTCTGGCCGTGACTCCGTGCTCGAGCGTGGTCGGCGAGGTCTCTCCGGCGTGCCTCGTGCCTGCCTGTGCTGGCCCCTCGACGCCACGGACCGAGCACCGACTGCGTAAGAGCCGAACCACGAGAGAAGCACCAAGAGAGAACCCAAAACAAGGGCGAGCACGAGCCGAAGCTCACCGAACAGAGAGAGACCCAAGAGAGAGAGAACCTCCTGCGCCTCCGACTCTTATACCCCGGTCCCGCCCCGTTCTTGGCTCCACCCTCCTTCGAGGCGCTTCGAGAAGGGGGCGTTCCCTCTCGTTCCCCCTCCCCGTGCCATCCGGGGGCGAGGAGAATCCGTCCTGGCGCCGGGCCAGGGAAGAAAACAGCGGGAAAACCGCGCGCCCTCGCTGTGGTGATTCTTCCTTCCCTTCTCGCGTTCACGGTTTCCAGCGCGGAAACCGTCGTACGTGGACCGCGGAGGATGGCGTTCGTTGGTGTGGGTAGTGGCGAAGATGGTGGTGTGTTGTGAGATGGCGGTGCTGGCGTTGTTGGAGTGGTGGCGTGGTTGAGGTTGAAGTGTGGTTGGTTCGAAACAAAGGTAGAACAGAAAAACGCCTAACTCAAAGGATCGCAGCCCGAATGAATCACATTAATTCCCTCTAAACAATGGGTTTGGCTAACTATACATGTACTTCAGAAATACCTCACTACGGGACCTGAATGGTGTTTGCGAATTTCCACAGCCGTAAAATATAGATAGATAGATATATATATATATATAATATATATATAATATAATATATATAATATATTTATAATATATATATATATATATAGTGTTTGAAAGGAAAACCAATGCATTATACCGAACAATTTATATTCTTCTTTCAAAATTTGTTATTCAGAACAAAAAATACATGTTCAATGTTGCCAAAGATATCCACAATGCAATGCATTTTTAAGATAAGCAGCACCCAGTAACGAAGGTTGGTCTTGTGTCGATGTGAGAAACTTGGAGAAATATGAGCATTCATTTTATTTCTTGTGAATAATACGCATCCAAGTTTTGGTGAAATATTTATTGGGGGGGGGGGGACGTGCAGCTTATACACGAGTGATTACTGTAACTGTTTTGTTGTTGTTTTTATATGTACAATATTGTTGCTGTTATCCCTTTTGTACAGAAATCTGGAATGGTTACTCCTCAACCAGTCCTGAATGCTGAAAAAACTATGAACATATTGAAGACTGTGACGGTGCTTGAAGATGGAGGAAGTTCTGAAAGCAGTGTGACACAGCCCGTTAAAGACGATAATCAAAATGTGATCCCTGTCAAATGTGTAAACAAAACTGAACAGAGTATTAGGAAAAATTACAACCGACTATCACGCAAGAATATCGCTCATTCTTCTCTCAGTTCAAACCATCGAGGCGCTTCTCAAAGAGGTGATGGGAAATTGTTCCTTCAAAATAGGAAACTGGGAGAGCCAGAGATCAAACGGTCGATTACAACCACTGAGGCTCCTTTCAGAAAGAAGATGAGGTCAGATGTTTCTTTTGTGGATTTGGATAGAGCAGTTGATCATGTGGATATACTTGGGGATTGTTTGGTAGCTAAGTCAAGCATGTATCCAAAAAGTTGTGTCGAGGTGATTGCTAAAGCAGCTCATGCTCCCTCAAAAGAAAATTGCATCACAATGAACAGCATTTTGAATTGTGGAAGTGCTTCAAAAAATTTAAGGAATTCTCAAAAACGTAGTGAGGAGGTAATGGGTGGACCAGACAAGCAGCCATCTGGTGATGCAGATGTGTCGATACCAAGACTGGCAAAAACTTTTAGACCATTTCATCGGAGCCCCAAAGAATCAGATGATGATGATGGAAAGTTTTCAATTAATATGATGCCATCTGTCAAGGAAATTGGTGCAAAAGAGCACAAGAGTTTTATCGTTGAGCCTTTGAGTTCACATGGTATGAGCTTTAAGGAATCTCACAGATCAGCAAACAATTCTGAGTCTTTAAAGGGGGAGGTTTTGGAATGTGCTTCTATGAAGTACAGCAATGCTAGGCTGTCACCTAACAAGGACAGCACTGGTATATCATCTTTAAATACGTTGCATGACATGGGGAAGCACACCAAAGCTACAAACCTCGCTCTTGAAGAAAGTTGTGTGGACCTGGATGCTACTTTGCATGACATGGAGAAACCCACCAAAGCTACAGACCTCGCTCTTGAAGAAAGTTGTGTGGACCTGGATGCTACTTTGCATAACCCACCAAAGCTACAGACCTCGCTCTTGAAGAAAGTTGTGTGGACCTGGATGCTACTTTGCATGACATGGGGAAAACCCACCAAGCTACAGACCTCGCTCTTGAAGAAAGTTGTGTGGACCTGGATGCTACTTTGCATGACATGGGGAAATCCACCAAAGCTACAGACCTTGCTCTTGAAGAAAGTTGTATGGATGTGGATGCTGAAACAGGAGTTGCATGTCGATCAAGGAAAGAGGTGCCACTGGACTGCATTGATAAGGAGCGGAATCCCAGCAGCAAAGATACCCTTAAGAATTTGACCATTGCAGAAAATGCCATGAACGGTGCTTTTACAGATGACCTCACAGAAGACATCTTAGCTGCATTGGAGGAAAGCTTTGAACTCCCAAATGAAGAGTGAGCTTTAAATGTTGTCAGTTTTGTTTGTTTGATTTGGATTGTAAAATGTGTATCGTTAGAGAGCAGCAAGTGATTTTAATGGATAGCGATAGATGACTTTAGTTAAGTGGGATTTGTTTTAATTTTTGCTGCCAGTGAAAACAGTTGAATTTTTAATTTTTTTCGACTTTAGATTTTTGTACTGCAGAAGCATCATGTCCTCTGCTAAGCTTTTAAAAGCTACTTGAAGACTATGTATGATGTCTGATGTGTGTGTGTATATATATATATATATACACACACACACACACACACACACACACACACACGAGCCAAAACATAACCACTGACAGGTGAAGTGAATAACATTGATTATCCTGTTACAATGGCACCTGTCAAGGGGTGGGATATATTAGGCAGCAAGTGAACAGTCAGTTCTTGAAGTTGATGTGTTGGATGCAGGAGAAATGGGCAGAAGAAAGACCTGAGCGACTTGACAAGGGCAAAATTGTTATGGCCAGACGACTGGGTCAGAGCATCTCTGAAACGGCAAGGCTTGTGGGGTGCTCCGGTCAGCAGTGGTGAGTACCTTCCGACAGTGGTCCGAGGAGGGACAAACCACAAACCGGTGACAGGGTGTTGGGCGCCCAAGGCTCATCGATGCGCGAGGGCAACGAAGGCTATCCCGTCTGGTCCGAACCGACAGACGGTCTATTGTGGCACAAGTCATAGAAAATTTTAATGGTGGTCACGGGAGGAATGTGTCACAATCTACAGTGCATCGCACCCTGCTGCGTATG
>CM068957.1:104962282-104973356 GCA_035128595.1 Eptatretus atami | reverse complement strand
GGCAATGTTCTGCTGGGAAACCCTGGGTCCGGCCATTCATTTGGACGTCAATTTGTCGCATGTCACCTACCTAAACATCGTTGCAGACCAGGTACTCCCCTTCATGGCAATGGTATTCCCTGATGGCAGTGGCCTCGCGTTTCAGTCAGGATAGTGCGCCTGCCACACGCAGCACATTCTGTTCGGGAATGGTTTTTGAGGAACATGATGAAGTGTTCATGGTGTTGCCCGCTGGCCTCCAAATTCTCCAGATCTCAATCCGATTGAGAATCTGTGGGATGTGCTGGACGCGAGCAAGTTCCCGATCCATGGCGGCTTCACCCTCACAACTTACAGGACTTGAATGGATGGCTGCTGCTAATGTTTTGTGCCAGATATCACAGGAAGCACCTTCAAGGGTCTTGTAGAGTCCATGCCTAGACAGGTCGGCACTGTTTGGTGCAGCAGCACTGAGGACCAACAGCATATTGGGCAGGTGGTCATAATGTTTTGGCTCATTGGTGTGTATATATATATATACACACACACACACACACACACACACAGTAAACCCTTGCCATCTGCTGAGGTTATGTTCCTCTAAACTTGCATGCCTGGCGAACAATTTATAACATGCAACTCAACGAGATACGTTCCAACCTCCCAAAATAAGTCCAAAAATCGTTAAATAAATAAATAAAATAAAAAAGACATTTGATTGAAAAATAAGAACAATTAAGTAAAATAAGATAAAATAAGTAACATTCACCATCAATAAGAAGGCATTACTGCTTGGAGTACTGTTGGTGGGTAGCCCCGGTCAGTTCTGCTTGAACATCTGCTTGAACGTGCTATGGCACAGAGGTAGCCCATCGATCTCCCAGGAGCGACTCACAAATCCATCACATCTATTATGTTGTGGTCTTTCTTTTGTGCATATATATTATGTTGATGTAGCTCTAATTTAAAATAAGAACAATTAAGTAAAATAAGATAAATAAGTAACATTCACCATCAATAAGAAGGCATTACTGCTTGGAGTACTGTTGGTGGGTAGTCCCAGTCAGTTCTGCTTGAACATAGCTATGGCACGGAGGTAGCCCATCAATCTCCCAGGAGCGACTCACAAATCCCTCACATCTATTATGTTGTGCTCTTTCTTTTGTGGATATATATTATGTTGATGTAGCCCTAATTTTATCATTACATTGACCAATGTAAGGAATAGTGGACTCATTGACGTTGTCGTCTTTCACCAACACAGTAATGCGTGCACCACTCTCAATACAAGTCGATCTAATATTTTCACTTTTTCCACTAATGTCATCACTTTCTTCACTTTTTAGATCCTCGTGGAGGATCTCTAAGTCTTACTCACGTTGTTGTTCTTGTGGACTTTTTTGCTTTCACAAGCCTACCGTTTTCATCGAAACTTCCTGAACTTGGCATATATATGTAAAAATACCCTGCGCAGACAGTAACATCTGCGATTTTGAAAATTCCTCTAGAAAAAAAGTTATGACGTCAAAATATCTTCCGCTAATGGAAATCGCCTAAAAATTATCTCCGAAACTAGGCAAGCTTTTTGAATTCTGTTTGCGGAATCGAGCAGGGCATTAGCAGAGATGAATTACCGCACATATGATACATCACTATGACGTCATATCAATTTTTATGACGTCATTCCTATTTTTTTGACATTTTTTGTTTCACAACCCAGAGTTTTCATCGGATCTTCGTGAAACTAGCCATGTATATGCAGAAAGCCCACGCGCAGGCAGTAACCATCTCCGATTTTGGAAATTCTTCCTATAAAAAAAGTTGACGTCATAATATCGCCGCTAATGGAAATTATTATCTCCGAAACTAGGCAAGCGTTTGAATTTTGTTTTGCAGGAATCAAGCCGGGCATTAGCACAGATAATTTTTTTTTTTGGTTATACCTTGTCGAGGCTCGTATGAGAGCTAACACCAACGCACATCAAGGGGGGCATGAGACAAGAGGGGAGGGAGTGGGAGACAAAACAGTGGGACAGAGACATTAGGAGATCTGTGGAAGGAAGAGGGATGGGACGGGGACATGGGGAATGGAAGATGGACATTACAGGGACTTTCAGGAAGGAAAAGCAGGGAATTTGAAGGAGGTGGGCTTGGGTGGAATTATCGGGGTAGAAAAGATTGAGGATTTGGATGGGGGATGATAACAGAGTGGTGGTGAACAGCTGTTTGAAGGCTGCGGAAGAATGGGATTGAAGAGTGTGGGAGTTTATTCCAAAGGCGGGAAAAAAGAGGATGAAAGAGTGAAAGTGAGCAGTGATTCGTGATTTTTGTATTTTTACCAGAAGGGGTTGTTGGCGGACCTTGAGCGCCCTGTGGAAATGTGGTGGGACAAATCGCAGAGAGAGCGGGGGGGGGGGGTGGGGGGCGAGGCTGGAGAGGAGACGGTAGAAGACAAATCAGAGGTTCTAATCTAAGGCCAATTTAGCACAGATTATAATTTATCGCAAACCTTATACATCACAATTGATGTCATATTCGTTTTTATGACGTCATCATTAAGAGGACGAGGATCTTCGCTCATTTGAGCTTGTTTTATTCTGCTCTTCAGTAGATGCACCACTTAAGGGACATTTTGGACCCATAATTAAATAAACAGGATGCAAATTTTCATCACAATATAATACCGCACCTCAACAACCACTAAGCAGCCAGAAGACAGTAATGCGGCGGTGCGGCAGATGCTGGAAGACATAGAATGTAAATTTTTTAATTGTTATATTTTCCGGCAATACGGTACAATTATAATTTAACACGTAATATTAAATGAAGGAAAATATTGTTATCCAAACATTGAAAGTGTTAAAATACTTATGAAATATGAACGAGTTCAGGGTGTGCGCGGTTTATTTTCTCCGCACTTGGAGGATGTTCCTGGAAGCCGCAGAAGGCAAATTTTTGTATTTTCCAGCGATACAGTACAGTTCTGTTTTAACAGGTAATGTTAAATGAAGGAAAATATTGTTATCCAAGCATTGAAAGTGTTTAAAAAAAACTTATGAAAACCTAAGGCGTTTGAGGTGGGAGGAGATCATTTTTTTCCACGGATATCGGCGTGGACGGAGAGAAAGGGTGTCTAAAACGTAAGCGCAGATACGTGAAATTGTGGACGGCGAACACGCGGATAGCGAGGGTTGAGAGAGAGAGTGTGTGTGTGCGGTGTATATATATATTTATAGATAGATACACATACATACATACATACATCCATAGAATATTGGTATTAACATGCTGTTCATTTCCTCTCGTGGTGGCCATCTTGGAGTATGCAATTGCTACTGTGACATCATCGATTGATCAAGTTTTGCGCTTAAGATCTGAGCTGTTTTCCATCCCAAAACATCCAATTTTCGGGATCAGGGCATAGATATAAACCTTAACCAGGAAATTTGTTTGCCACTCTTGATATCAGATGGATAACATGTGGATTATTTGTGTCACATTTCACTCGCTATTGTTCGTGAAATACTTCCGCGTGAATACTCCACTCATGACCCATTGGATATCACAGTGCTCCACAATGCTCGTTACGTTTTCTATATATATATTTCAATGGGAGAGTTATCAAACTGCTAATTAAATAATAAATTAGAGCAGCTCTAACAGTCAGTTTAAAAATTATCGGTCCAGTAATAAGATAGAGGCAAAAAAGCTGAAATGTTAACAGATCGACGGACATTGCCACCCATTTTGTAATGGCTTTTAACCTTAAGGTATATTGTTGCGTGGTCGGGGTTTATCACGAAGGAGCTCCTCGGACTTTCACCCGACCTCCGGTCCTGAAGCCACCGGCCACAGATAATTCTGCAATCAGACGGGTTGCTAGGCAACATTGGCCTCTGATTAGAGCCATTTCTCTCTCTTTTGTAACTTTTTAAAATAGCTTTCTTTAAAGAAGACCCTAAATTCGAACAATAACAAGCTCATAAACAAAACAAAATCACAGCAGCAGCCTTTTTAGCTCACAGTTTGTCTTGAAAAGTAAATGTATAAAGTATTAACAAATCTATTATCCAAGTTGAAGTTTGTTTCTGTCCGTACGCCGGTGGCTGTTTTTGGTGCTGCTTTTGCTTTTCTAACCTGGGTTCGAATCCTGACCCAGTTATAAACTGTCATCCCAATGTTTTACAGACTGGGTGATTCATCAATGTGTGTGCCGTCCCTCCAATGGTCATTAAACAGGCTGTCCCATCGTCGGCATTAGTTGGTGGACACATTATAGATCCCACGGACTCCTTCGAATTATCTACGAGCTATTGCCAGCACCCTGGGAAAATTACAAATTCCTGCCATAACCTTAGTCAAACGTCTCGCCTGACCAGCCGGTTCGTGAAAGACTTGAACTGCACTTCCTCCAGCCAACCCCACAGGAATGTGAGACTTCAAAGCATAATATGATCTTTCACCGGCCATGACTCTTCAATCGTGTAACGATGAGGAAGTGAGGACGAGCCAATGAGGGGTTTCGCTATACTGCTTAAAAGAAAAAAATTGTGGGAGAAGCTCCGGTAGCGACCCCACCCTCCGCCCGCCCTGCCCTCCCCCCCCCAACCTCCTCTCATCGGCCCTGATACCACCCACCATCAGTCCCAATCAATCAAATGCAATCACAGTCCCACTGGCTTCCATACAATCAGTAATGCTGACATTAATAGCCGCTAGGCCTACCTAGTTGGAGCCACCAACATAGCAAGGCTCATTTGCTTCACTGAATAAATCATGCAACTAAAGTTCATAACGGCTGAATACGTATAATCATAGAAATTATGAATAATCACGACTCACTTGTGGAAGCTGAGACCACGTTCTAGTGTCCTGGTTCAGTAGCTTTTGCAGTTAATCACAAACCATTCTGCCCCACTTCTGCAACGTGACTTCCTAGAAGGTGCCATCATCATACATATTTAAAGATGGCCACCAGAAATTCTGTGCTAAACACCAACATATCCATTCTAACATTCATATACAGGGGGCTGCAAAAGTAGGTATACCGTATGGATTATACCAGTATTACCAGTATTATAATAGTGGTGCTAGGATTCATATATATACTGAAACGCAAAAGAAATTGACACCTTTTAAACCTTCAAATTCAACAATAACACTGCGTGTAGTAAATGTGTGAATTATTTGTGCACAATAGTGTTCACTGTCAAACAAAACGGTCACGGATGGTCACTTGAACCTTCAATGGTCATTCATAGCACAGCTGTTGAACAGCCGTTTTGACTGTCAGTGATTAGCCAAGGGGTACGGGATGATTTTAATGAGCTGCACGTGATGTCTTGATATTGGCTTTAAAAGGCCAGTGCAAATGGGCATTTCAATCAACATGCCACGATTGTCAAGGGAACAACGGCAGTGTGCTTGGGCATACTGCAAGGCGGATTGAGCTACCGTGAGGTGGCACGTCGCTTGGCTGTTCACACCAGACGATATCGGCCCTGGTGGACAGAGACACCCTCCACTCTGCAGATGACAGACCTCGATCAGGGAGGCCAAGAGTCACCACTGCAAGGAGGACAGGCAGATGGTCTAAGTCAGATGGCTTCAGACATTGAGGTGAGTGGGACAGATCCAGCAGCAATCCACAAAGACTGGTAGGCAGTATGCGCCGACGATGCACTGCCTGTATCCAAAACAATGGTGGCCAACACGCTATTGAAAGGGGACTGACATTGCACCCTGTGCTCTTCTGTATGTAGAACAAACTTATGAGATGGTGTTATTTGGTCAAAAACTTGACATGTTATAATAAAATGCATTCAGCATTGTGGTTGTTTTATTTTGAACTGTTACAATTTTATTACATTTCAAACAAGTGGTAATTTTCTTTTGCGTTTAGTATGTATAATATCAGGGGTTTCCTTATTTTTTGGAGTAGGAGGCTACCATTAAAAAGTAGCAGGTTACCATCACGCGAGCGAAGCGAGCGCAGCTGTATGGCGGGGTCCAGGCCCGCCGAGGGCCCTGGAAGCCGGAGGATCCTAGATGGCTGGAGATGCATTCTAGCATGATTTCTGACGTGAATATGTTCTCATATTATAATGTAATGTAATGAAATGTACTCACTAAATGTAATGAAAATTGCTTGGATGTTAAGCAGTGGAGTAACTGAAAATAGTCCAAATGCATTCATCACTGTGAGAAACTGCTTTTCAAAAGGGCTACCATTAGCCAGAAGTTGAGGGCCACTCAAACAATGACAACACCTAAACTTCACAACTCCCTAAATATCTGATGAACTATTTAAGCATAGGAAGCTAAGTATTATATTTGTAAATTTTCTTTCATTCATTTTATGCATATTTTCCTCTTCAATTTCATTTTACTTTGTTAAATATTGTTTATTTATATTTTATTGTGTTTTGTTTTGATTTAATAAACAGCTCAAACTAATAACTTTAGACGAGTTTATTGTTTGAAATGATGATAAACATGTATTTAACTTCACTCGTTTTCAGATAATTTCTTATTTGATGTCAGCTAGCCTCAATCAGTCAACCAATCAAACAGTCTAAGTGTGAATACTGCGTCAGTCACAATCCCAATTTTGTTAAACTTCCACCTTACATTATCCGCCAATATCGTGTTGTTATACCGTCAAGAAAAGCTCAGAAGTCTATGGTGCATGTACCTGCGGTACCAGTATTCAGTTGGCCAGTTCATAGCTGCTCATACGTGGCTTCACTTCAGTGAATAAACGGCGATTTTCAGTCCAAATAACCATGAATATAACATGTACAAAAGCTGCTTTAGCTTATAGACTAATTTCTTTATAATTTTAAAAGGCACAACGGGTGACCGGTGTATTTTGGAGCCGCATCACTTGACAAAAGCTAAAATGGACTAGGTGAAACACGTGTTTCGTGAAACAACAACAACGTCGCACTTGCGAGAGTGCAAATTTAGACCCATTACTGATGGAAGCTTACCTCCCATGTCTTTGACTTCTTCGAAAATCCAAAATCAAAAGGGATTTTCGTTTCGATGCCATCGTTTCGGCACGAACTGCGAGGCTACAAAGTTTATTTTACACCGTCGGGTGGAACATAATAACATGAATAATAACATAATTTCGTCTCGGATTTCAAAACAGGGGGTGTAGAGATTTAGTGGTGACAAAAAAAAAAAAAAAAAAAACATCGAAATCGTTGCTGAAGTAGGCGGTGACCTTTGACATTTTTCTCTGAGTAGACTGCTGCGGGTCGCCGGTAACCGGCTTCTAAGGAAACCCCTGTATGTATATATATATATATATATATATATAGTCGGGACTCATTCCTTCATCTTGGAAATGATAATAAATGGTCTGAAATTAATGTTTGGTTGGTGCCACTTTGACTTTTATTAACCCGATATGGAAACCAAAAGAAAGACGTATGAGTGTAGGGAATCAAATCAATGGGGAGCTTCCAAAAAGATTTGCATTGTAAGCATTCCCTTTGGGTTAAAACAAATGTCGATCTCTAGATTTATTAGACACATTGTTAACATTGCTAATAATTAGTTTAATGAAGCAAGCCTCCATAGAGCGTGGGTGAAACTGTTCCGTATGTGTACGGAAATCAGTATTTTTGTAATGACCGATCTGAACTTTTCTGTATTTTCATCGTCGGAAAACCGTGCCGTGATTATAAGGAATTGGGGTGCTATTCTGATATGCTGATCTGTTTCGTAACCCATTTCATCCAGATGGCGTGCAGCGATAATGCGTCACGACCAACTATTATTTGAATTAGTCCCCTGGGAGTTTTGTTTTGTTTTTTAATGGGGTATTTTAGTAGAAGCTCGCCGGATACAAAAGCTTGTAAGCACGTTACCATGACCAGATGTCTGCCAGGCAGGAGAACGTCTGTCTGTGTCAGTAAATATGGAAATTTCCTTTTTTGCAGAGCACGAACCAAGTTCAAAAAACTTAACATGACCAGGCACTCTTGGGATAAGAAAAGACAGCACACGGTCTTGTGCGAAGGAACTTACAACAGATACCGGGTATCCTCCATCAAAGAGGTGGCTATTTCTCTGCGAGTGATGGAGAAACGCCTTACATTAACAACTGGCCTTCCCAACTCACTCACACGCTCTTGTGTCCTCAAGGACGACTGGTTTGTATTAGTTTGTCGTGTTACTTCTTTTTTTCCTCTAATTAATATCGATGCATCATTGTGTTTGTCAGCGTCGGTGTGTTACTAAACTGATAACACTCCATCGTGCTTTCTCCTGTCCTCACCACCCTTTCCCCCTCTCCCTCCTCCCCTCAAAACTTTTCCCGAGATAAACTTTTTGTTTCTTTTTCACATTGTTGATGACGTACGTGTGTGTGTGTGTGTGTTTGTGTTTGTGTTTGCGCGCTTGCTTGTGTGTAACGTTCTATTCTATTCCATCCATTTGTTGGCCAGATGGCCTTACTCCACCCAGGATTTCTATTTGGAAAAATAATAATAATAATCGTATGGTCACCATGTTGGTGCTTTCTGCTATGGGAGTGAAGTCAGACATCTTCGGATATTTCATATTCACGATCACCATTCCCTCTCTATAGGTCTTCCCTTCAATGTAAGACAAACAAAGCAACAGTTAAAATTATGCCGATAGGTGTCAGGGCCTTGTGAAGATTGGCCTCAGCGATCGAGGCAGCGGTCTGTTAAATTATACACCTCCCAAATAACTATATAGCATTCCCTCAAGCAGGGCTTAAAAGGTCTTTGTCCAAGGTCATTATTTACTTTTAATGACGTGTATATATGCAACAGGAAGAAGATAATTTTTTTCGTGTCATTTATTGTCACATATCTTTTCCACATATCTCATGGAAGAGCAAAAATGAGACAGAGTTGGGAGGAGAGATTGAGGGGTGGGGGGAGGGGGGTTGGAGGAGTTGTAGTGGGGTGGTGTTGAAAGCTTGGAATGTGGAGGGGATTTATGCCTTAGGGTTGGGAGGCAGAGGTTGAAGACTTTGGGTGGGAGGGCAGGGGGAGTTGAGGACTTGAAAGCACATTTTGCATTACATGGAGTTTCCATGGGGGGTCTCTGCTCGTACATTTATATTCCACTGTTATTTGAGGTAAGGCAAGGACATAACAGGTCAATCTGCTCTTATATGAAATCATGAAAAATATATTGTCCATTCTCTACTAATATTCTTGTAAGTCATGTAAAATACAGTAACATCTCTTAATTTCTTTGTCCTACATGTAATGTATGTGAAAGCTCTACCAAACGTTTCAAAGGGAATGTGAAAACATCCCTTTCTTGGCATTTTTGGTTCATTTGGTGTTGGACAATTTTAGCACGGATTGTGGAGGAATTCTGAGGATGGTGACTTACGTTGCTGAGTTATAGATGACTTTAACTAATTGGATATTTGTGGATCTTTTGTGTGGGTTGGAATACTTGTGGAGGCTTTTCAGGCTCACTTTCAGAGAAAGCAATAAAGTGGGATATTTGAATTTTGTGCATAAAAAGGTTCTCGTAAGATGGCTGATACTCTTTCATGATTCATGTTGTTATTACGAAGATTTCAGGCTTATTTGCTTGGATTGGAGTAAAATGAGCTGATTTGAAGTGAATGGTCCAGCGCTTAATCATAAGCATGTCTTTAAAGTGAATTATTTTCCTCTTCCCCCCATTCCCTTCCACGTTCTTCCCATGTAGGTGTTTATAATGTCCTTGGGAATTGCAAATTAATTCCAACAAGTAAGGCGCATGTGTCCTTTATGAAATGTCATAATTACGGCAGTGCTGTTCAAAATGTTATCGCTTGGCTGCGCGTCCTACAAACGCAGACTTTTGTCCTATTTTGTAATTTGCTGCACTCATGAAGTTTGATTATATAATGGCTCGACAGGTATGTTTGCTTTGGCTTCGCATACACACGTCATATTGGCATGTGTGGGTGAACAGGGATTAATAAAGTACCTCGTATCCCTGTCCTTCATGCACATTGCAGTGGTGATCTGTTAGCCAGTCCCCCTGTGCAGCGGGAGACTGGGTTTAGCAATCTGTCTGTCCAGGACTCAACTTTTTTATCTTGCCAAAACGAAGTTTTTGCAAGATATGTTATAGTCTGGCAGATAAGTGAAATATTTGGGGGAATTGTGCCTTTGATGATACAAGCATGAATTTTGGCACACTGTTAGATCATGCCCTAAGGAAGATATTTAGCTATAGGGCCATCGCAGAATTGTCCTGTGGCCAAAATGGCGGCCATTTCCAAAATGGCCACCACCGGTTGTTATTTTACCAGTTTCTCAGGTTCTAGACCAGCTAGGATATTGATTCTGGTGGCTAATCGTACATTTTCAAGGACGAGGAATGCAGTGGTACTATTTATAACATGCTAGCAACTACCAAACTACATATATCTAGCATTCTGGGAATTAAATAATAGTAAAACCATCAAATATTAGCGGAGTTATGCACATTTTCCGGAATTTCAGAATCAGCCCATTAGTTGGTGTGCTGACCTCTAATTATGTTTATGTGCTATTCATATATTTTGCTGCTTTCACACAGAACATCATAATAACATCACAATGATATTCTATGTTGTTAGTACAGCTTTGGTGTACTGTGTACAACGTAGACAACGCCTATCTGCATGTATATCTGTATGCTTTCAGTTGACCTTGGACTGTGACTGTGGTGCAGCCAACATTTTTACTGGAGTTTTCAGGGCTATGGTAGAGTGGTCGTGGTATAACTAGTACATACTGGTGTCTCATATTATAACTAGTAGATACTGTCTAAAGTAGCATAGTGCATAGGGACAATGGCCAAACTATACAAGGTGGTGGACCCTGATGAGCCTAACTCATCAGGTGAATAGTGCCTGACCACAGACTGGAACAAATGTGTTCTGTGTCAGGAAGAAACAGATGAGATGCTGACATGTCCATATAATTCAGCACGTGGCACAGACGGGGCAGGATACTAGACCATAGCTGAGCATCTTGTAGCATTCGCCAAGATCAGTTGCCTGCCAAGAACACTAAAACTGTCACAACTGGATGAGAGTCAGGGCATCGAGGCAGCA
>CM068957.1:104933771-104943792 GCA_035128595.1 Eptatretus atami | reverse complement strand
TGTAGTCGACGTGTTTTATGGCTCTTAATTGAACTAAAATAAACAAACCCACACGTAATAGTTAAAGCTTGGAGTGAACGTTCTTCCCAATACACCATCGAGACTGAGCGGCACTGCGTAGCTTGCTGCTACTCTCTGTTGCATGCGCGTTTCACCTCGCAGGTTGCCAGAATTGAAAAGTGGAAATATCGTGTTGGAACCTCAAAATTATTATATTTCAAAAGATTATCGTACGATTCCCATGAACCACGTGAAAAAAATTTTTTAAACGGCATTAGCCCACAATGCACAGTGACATTTCAATTTGCAACCATCGACTATCGTAGATTCATAGCATCATTGTAGAAACTGTCATTCCCATTACTTCCTGGTTTTTCCCTTGCTGTACACAGTCTCCACTGTGCTCAATTCCCCCCTGATGAACGCATCAATGCATGAGAGTTAGATAATAACACCTAAGCTATATAAACATCCTTAAAAAAAAAAAAATGGAAGCGTGTTATGCAATAGTTCGTACCGCCTTTGAATAAAACAATCAAAACATCCTTGTATCAAATATTAGCGGGGAAAATTATTATATTTTCGGAAAGAGGATATAAATGCGATGTTGCATGATAACTTTCATCACCTGTGACGTCACATTGTGGATGGTTAAGCTCGACTGAAATGTCACAAAAAATGCAGTCAAGTTGATACAGAGAATATCAACTCGGGATTGTCAGAGGCATATTTCAAACTCTGGTTTTATTAAAAGATAAATTAATAATTTAGAATACGTTTCCAGGTTACTTTTTGGCGAGGAAGCGGATTCTGACCGTATTTTGACGATTCGGTAGCTTATTTAATGAGTTAAATTGTGTTTAAAATAATGAATTTTTCTCGTTATTTATGCTGTAATTTTTTTTTTTTGTCGTAGACCAACATACGACCACTTTCTGATGTCACTGCACTCACCTGCACACTGTGATGCCTTTTTAAAATTATTATTTATCTTAAAATCGCCTAAATGATGAAACCCGAACCCAAACCTGATGTGTGCCCGGAAGTCAGAACCCGAAGTGACGTGTGCATTGTTTACTTCGTTGCTCTCTGTGCACATGCTTATGTGATGTTGCGCCTGCATGAAAAATGTTGCACGAGGTGCGACGGAAAAGGTCATAATCTGCCCAGCAGACTGAGAAAAATGTCATGAAATTTAAACTGAAAATTGAAGGTCGAGTACTTAAATTTTTTTGGAATTGCCAGAATTACCGTACATTTGCAATTATCGAGCGTACGTTGTACAGGAAGCTGAATTATCGCACATCTGGCAACCCTGTCACTTTGTTATCGGTAGCATGGCGGAGATTCTGAGGATGATCGTATTTGCGTGTAAACATTTTATTTTAATCACCAACCTTCCTTATTCGGAGCGGAATCACCATGATTAATGACATGCAAAAGACTGAGTCTGGTCATCGAGTTTTGCTACCGATTGTAACAATTTTGGTCACCAAATGTTACCGTTACACCACCGAGTCTAGTCAACGAGTATGACTTAAAGCATTTGAACTTTGTTATTTTTTCCATGTGATTTATTTTACAGAGTACACATGCCCAAAAAAAATCATAAAGCTCGTACAAATCAGCTCATGACTCGTGTAAACCTTTTGCTTATTAAAAGCTTGCACGTAACGAAGGTCTATCTATGATATAAATTACATGATGACGTGTGACACTTGACTTGAGACCTGGCTCAGGTTCTGTTCTGTTATAGCGTATGGCAGCTTGACTGCCATGGAGCTATTATTTCTTGGAAGCGTGGCTGTGCCGCTGATGCTGTGCCCCTCTACCAGAACACTGGTACTCATTTTACCGACCTCGGAATGATGACGGGCTGAGTCAACCCCACCTGGTGTTAATTGGGTGGCCAATGTGGCTCAAACTCAGGACCCTAAGATCCTAAGCCAGCCACCCTAACCACTAAGCCAACACCAGGCTTTTGGCTCGGGTGACTTGATGGCATCTCTGGATACAACCATGCATTTTGTTTGTCTTTTTTGATGCCATTTTTATTTTGTCATTGCACTATGTCATAGCATCATGACATTATCATGATGCAGTGTAATTTTGGTTGTTGTGGTGTTTTTGAGCTTTTAGATGTTTGCACTTTTGTAATTGGGTGTTTTTCACTGTGATAAGCAATGCTCTGGCTTTGTAGCAGTTCCTAATGTGCACCTTGATGTCACAGCATGTTCCCCGTCAGTGATGACATGGTAGGTCAGAGGTAGTGCACTCGCCATTGAGCCATCTAGCTTGGATTCAACTCCCAGCCTGATGATGAACTGTCATCCTGGTGCCTTGCAGGCAAAACATTTTATCAATGAGTGTGTTGTCCATCGGAAGGGTAATTCTCATCTACAAGGTCCCTGGCTAAATCATTTCCTGTCACAGTTGAAGGCTGCTTTGACAGCACCCTGCAAGAGTAGTAACCTGTGCAGGATAAATTCTCAGCTCTGGAAAGGTCCATGCCTGGTCCTGCGTACCCTACTATACTGTCCCTCCCCCATCTACCCAGAGGGATATGGAACTAACGTAAAACAAGCTCCCCATCATGACATGAAATACATTTGTCAGCATAAATTTTTTTTATTTGACACTGATGTGTTGCAGAGTTTAATTGCTGCACCTTTTCGTGGTGACAGTATCACAAGCACGGTTTATGATTTGTTGGTTGCCCTTTTTTTATTGCCTCACTGTTGCAGAGCTCATTAAAATCAGAAACCAGATTGCAAATCATCTGGTAAACCCCGTGGAGTGGAGGCCCAACACTGCGCAAGAGGTCCACCCAAGTAGCCTCCCACCTATTATTTTGGACCGAGGCACCTGTCAGCGCTGTTCTCAACTGCGGAATTGTGCCCTTGTGCATAGGTACTCTGGACTGTTACAGTTGCAACTTCATTTAACATGTGATGTTGAACTTTTTATTTTGAGAAGAGTATATAGCAGCCAGCTTCATGTTTCCCTTGAAAGTTGCATGGCATGCTTTGGATATGTAACAAACCATAAATTCATGACATGATGGGGAGCTGTGTGCCTTTGGCTGGTCTGCCTCGAAGAAGGGTGTGTTTTTCGTCAGTAATGGAGAATTCCACACCACCAATGAGCTGTGTAGCTTTCTCAAAATAATAATAAAAAAAATTGAAGAACAAAATTGGTAATGTGGTGACCTCGCATTTTCTGCAATAATGACCTACAATTGTGAGTCTGGCCTTTTAATCACAACAGCACTCAGCCTTGTTGACATGTTTATTGATATCAATTATTTTTTTCTGTTTTTTTTTCCATGTACGATCCAGGGCTGTGGAGAAGGGTTGGAGTCCTGAGGAAACGAACAAAGATCAGGTAGTGCTACTTGAACAGCAAATCCAGCATTTATCTGAGGCTCATCTGACCTACTTTGCACACTGGTACATGTTGTGCCTGCTGGAGGGAGAAGAAGCCAGTAGCAAGAACAACCGTCACGAGCTTTGGAC
Organism: Eptatretus atami; assembly: GCA_035128595.1. Classification (NCBI taxonomy): domain Eukaryota; kingdom Metazoa; phylum Chordata; class Myxini; order Myxiniformes; family Myxinidae; genus Eptatretus; species Eptatretus atami. The sequence goes on along the minus strand of CM068957.1, from coordinate 104,940,277 downwards.
TCTCCCGGCACAGACCAGGTAAGCATTGTGGTCTATTGCCGTGACCATTTTCGGGGTTGTTAGCTTTTGAACAGATGTTCACATGGCGATGCGCCTATGTTGGCTATAACATACGACTTGTGCAGGGAGATAGCAGGACGCTGCATACGTGGCCTGGAGTGTCAAGGTCCAGCCAAGCAGCCAAGTGCTGGAGGACGTGGATTTCATCAGCGCATGAGTCGCCCAAAACCCACGCACATGTTTCTTATCAGTGCCGGCGATCGCATTGTGCTGAGCCAGGATGGTGATGCTGGCTCATTGGCAGTTGCTACGGGAACTTTGCTGGCAGTGACAGATGAGGTTGTCGATTGCTTGCTGGACAGGTGGGTTGAACAATGACTTTGCATGCATTATTTGGAGAGTGACACCAACAGTTTGGGGACATCTGCCAAGGACAAATTAAGCAACGCTTTACATGTATGAAACCTAAAAGGCACAGAATGCATCTTTTGGGTGCAAGCTATATTTTGGTTCGTAAATATTGTGCAGAATCAAAATTTTTTTAGATTGTGAACCATGCTCTATTCAGAATGCCGGTGCTGCCGAGGCAGTCTACATGGCGATGGTTACAATCCTGGATGGATCGCCACTCTGACACAGGAAGTCGAGGCAGGGATTTGGCCAAAGTGCCAGCGATAGCTCGCCTACTCTTCACGAAGGATACCTTGAGATTTTTAACATCCACCAACTAATGGCAGCAGACGGGACACCCAGTTTAACATACATCCGAGGGATGGCGCACTGATGAATCTCCCTGCCTGTAAAACACCAGGATGACAGTTTATAGCTGTGTCAGGATTCAAATCTAGGCTGGATAGCTTAGACCAGACAACTGACCATCCTGCCAGCCCAAATTAATTTTTGCCAAACCAATTAATGGAGGTAACATTTTGTCCCAACACAAGTATGTTTGTTTTTTTTATTTTGGTGTTTAGCATTTGTTTAACACAAGTATGTTGTTTGACATTGCACTTGCTATAACTGGTGTGTTCATAAAGTTGTTTGAATGAACAAGATGCATCAATCCCTGAATAGTCCAATCTTTTTATTTATTACCTCCCCGCACCGAAGGTGAAGGGTTATGTTTTCACCCCTTTCTGTCTGTTTGTTTGTTGCTTGCAAAATCGAAGATTTTTCAAGTATATTGGTTTGTTGATTTTGTTCTTCTGTCTGTCTGTCTGTCTGTCTGTCTGTCACCTACAGGTCACAATTCGAAACCGATCATCATGAATTTTACCAAGTTGTAGAGGTAGTCTCAACTGAGAAGCCTATTGATTTTGAGGTCAAAGTCTTCTGAGGTCAAATTTCTGAAACATCATTTTTCATCCGATTGACTTGAAATTTGAGCAAGATTTGCATATTATGTCACTGAATTGGGAAACCAACTATTTTTGAGGTCAAACGGTCAATGGTCAACTCGAGGTCAAACTTCTAAAATCATCAAATTTTATTTGAAAAATTGTCAATTTTCATCCGATTGACTTGAAATTAAACAGCAATTGCATCGTACATTAATGAGTTGGGAAACCAACTATTCTTGAGGTCAAAGGTCAACTCAAGGTCAAACTTCTAAAATCAATTTTCAAATGAAAAATCGTCAATTTACATCCTATTAACTCGCAAGTTGAACAGGATTTACATCGTCCATCACTGAATTGGGAAAGCAACTATTTTTTTTGAAGGTCAAAAGGTCAACTCAAGGTCAACTTCTAAAATCAATTTCAATCTGAAAAATCATCAATTTCATCCAATTCACCTGAACTTTGATTAATATTGTGAATTTAATCTTAATGAAATGGACAATTTGATGTATCCATGGCAACCTTTGGAGAGGGGGGGGTTGATTTTGCAAGTATCCGTGCGTGCTCTGCACGGTCTTTTTCCTTGTTTGTTTGTTTGTGTGCATGATATCTCAAAAAGTTGTGTACGGATCCGGATGAAATTTTGTGGAAAGGGTCGGTGTGTGACAAGGAAGAATTGATTCAGTTTTGGTGACGATCCGGATCTGTATCCAACTACTAGAATTTTTTAAGTGATTCTTCACCATTGAGAGATCGGGCCACCAATTATATGTAGTATGATGTCTCAAAAAGTTGTGGACGGATTCGGATGAAACTTGGTGGACATGTTGGGTGTGTGACAGCAAATAATTGATTCCGTTTTGGTGAAGATCCGGATCTGATAATTACCTCTGCCACCGAAGGTGAAGGAGTTTGTTTTCACCCCTTTCTGTTTGTCAGTTTGTTTGTTTGTGTGCAGGATATCTCAAAAAGTTGTAGACAGATCGGAATGAAATTTTATGGGCAGGTTAGGTGTGTGACAAGGACAAACTGATTATATTTTGGAGAAGATCCGGATCCGGATCCGAATACTGGAATTTTTTTTAGTGATTCTTCACCATTGAGAGATCGGGCCAAAAACAATATATAGCACAGTATCTCAAAAAGTTGTTTACAGATTCGGATGAAACTTGTTGGACATATTGGGTGTATGATGAGCAAGAATCGATTAATTTTGGTGAAGATCCGAATCCGGATCCGATAATTTTTTGAGTGATTCCTCACCATTGAGAGACAGGGATAAACTTACATATAACACGATGTCTCATAAAGTATATTGTTGTGGACAGATTTGGATGAAACTTGGTGGACATGTTGGGAGTATGATAAGGAGGAATTGTTTCAATTTTGGTGAACGTCCGGATCCGGATCTAATAATTTTTTAAGTGATTCTTCACCATTGAGAGTGCTAAACCGATATATAGCATGATATCTCAAAAAAGTTGTGGATGGATTCGGATGAAACTTGGTGGACAGGTTGCATGGGTGCCAAGGAAGAATTGTTTCAATTTTGGTGAAGATCCGGATCCGGATCTGATAATTTTTCAAGTGATTCTTCACCATTGAGTGATAGGGCTAAACCGATGAAATAGCACGATGTCTCAAAACGTGGTGGACAGGTTGGGTGTGTGGCCAGGACAAATTGTTTTCGATTTTGGTGAAAATCCGGATCTAGATCTGGATACGAGAATTATTTAATTTTTTAAGTGATTCTTCATCATTGAGATAGAGGGCCAAAAACGATATAGTACTGTATGGCATGATATTTCAAAAATGTATTGGGCCCGATATGTTCTCATGGATCAGGTATTATATGGCGGAGGTGTGCACTCTACTGAGTGTCCGAGTTTATTTATATTATTGTTGGATATATAAAAAAAATTTCAACAGGTCTCTCTCTCGAGTGCAGCCTGTGACTGCTGGTTGCATCATTGGTTGGGACGCGGCTATGCCGCTGATGCAGTGTCCCCCTTACCAGTACACTGGTGCTAATTTTGCCGACCTCGGAAGGATGACAGGCTGAGTCAACCTCCTGGTGTATTTTTAATTCAGCGGCCAACGGGGCTTGAACTCAGGACACTAGGATCCCAAGCCGCCACCCTAACCACTAAGCGGAAATATGCGAGGGACAAATCGCAGACAGAGTAGGGGGGGAGGGGAGGGGGGAGGCAAGACCGGAGAGGAGACGGTACAAGACAGTATAGTGCACAATCAATGTACAAGCAGAACTGCCTGCATTCTGATATGAGCTTCTTGTGGAGTGTAGTGCCTTGTAGGTTCTCTCTCATAATGTGCTGCTTGGATGCAAATCCAACATAGACATCGTACAGGGATAGAGGAATACTGTTGTTATTGATGTCAAGACCAAGAATGCCAGTTTCTGACTCTTTTGCAGCTTCAAGATTTTCTGCGCACGATGCTATGAAAGGGAACGAACAATAAAATTATAAGCTTCATGTATATTATTTATTGCTTCTTTTTTTCATGCAGCATCGAGTGTTTGACAAATTTTGAAACTGAAATGAATACCGAGCAATACCGGTATCCTCGTACAACTTCAGCATGCAGTTTTGCAGTCTGTGTGTATTAAAGGCTCCTCTTTGTAGGAAAGTGTAAAAGCTGTCAAATGTAGGTATGGCATGATGGACAAGAATCAGGGTGAGCCGAGCTAGAGAATCATTCAAAGTCCTCACCACTCTTCTTTCCCATGGTCAAACTCCCATGTTACCATCCTTCAGAACAACAATAATCATATTTTACTGCATGCAGTGACAATAGTATTGTTACAGTTGTTGGGGTAGATGGAGGAATTTCATAGCAAAGTTAGGATTGTATAGAGTTGTTTGGTCCGTGGACGTGTAGGAGACATCTCAATGTAAATTAAGTAGGGAAACTGTGAGCTTAAGTGTTACTTGTCACCACATGGGGGGGGGGGGGGGGGGGGTGGTGCTGTGTTAATTAGATGGGGATCAAGACCAATTTTCCCCAGTATGTAATTGCCCCCCTGTGACATTTCCTATGTGTTTGTATTTACAAGCCAGCCATGAAAGAAGTGCGTTGATATAACAACAACACAGCTGCATGTCTAAGCGGGTGAGAAGCCCCGCCTTTCCGGTTTTCGTGCCAGCAAGCCACGCCCAGAGATGGATGATTGATAGGCATGATGTCAGAAGGAAGAGGTTTGGTGTGTGAGGGATGCGATCAGAGAGATGGCAGAGCTAGGAGATGGCGTGTAAGATCGGGCATTACGGTTGGCTTTGCTTCGACGCATGAAGAGGACGGCACGATTCTCGTGTCTGTGCTGAGACGAATTGGCTCACGTGGTGGAGAAAGATTCTAGTCATTGACTCTTGGCTGGTCGTGAGAGGCGGACCTCAAAGCCTCGTGTGTATCACCAAAGGGAGCGGTGCCATTCTGTAAAGCTACGTCGGCAAGCGCGATCGACGAAGAAGCCGCACGGCGGTTGGTGAGCCCTGTCGTTGAATACCGCTCACAAATTACGTCACATACGTTTCCCGCCAGAGAGCGGCTCGGTGCCATTTTTGGGCGCGTCTTCCCACACCAGAGGAAGCACCTTGAGCCCAAAGTTCAATAAAGACCACCTCTGGACAAAGCTAAATGCCAGAATAAAGGAGGATTTTCTTTCATTTTGTTTTCCCCTTGTCTGTATTAAAGTCTGTAAAGGTGCTTGGACTTTCGACTTTAGTTTACTTCACATATTATCACTACATTTTGAGTTATACCCTTGTAAATATTTGTCTATTGTCATTAAATCCCTGTTTATTTTAAGTTGCTGTATCCAAGTATTTGTCATGGGGTTAGAGTATAAACCATTGCGCTGTGCTTCCATCCATCACTCCGCCAGTGCCACCCCGCCCCTCCCGCACGCAACATAATCTCTGAGGATCACATGTCCGCCTCCTAAGGAAAACCGCTCGGCGATCCAGGCCTGGTCGGTGTTAACCGCCCCTCCACCACAATTGAGTCGAGGGAGATAACCGTCCCTGCCCCACCCACGACAGTATTTAACATCTTGAAAATTGTGGCAGCGCTGTCTGCTTCTTGGAGTGATACGTCAAGATTAACTAGCCAGTGAACAAAACCTCTGCATTGATGACAGCATTTGGCTTTGAAGCATTACTGCCAGTTTGTATCCAACTACCAATCGATGACTTCTTGTTCACGACTTTGGTCTTTTCATTGTTTTTAGCGAACACAGTGTTCTTTCACTGTTTTAATTCCATGTCATTTCACTGAAATGCCATTGTTACACATACAGCAATATGCATAATGCTCTGCCAGGGTTGATGTCTTCATAAATGAGCAATGTTTTGTTGAGTCAGATGAAAATGTACGAAAATATTTGGCCTTTTTTTGCCACAGATGACATTGCTGGTTCACCAGATGACACCGACTCTCTGAAAAGTCCTCTTTATCTCTTTGCTGATGACTTCACCATCTGCCGTACCATCCGTCATCCCTCAGATCGGCAATGAGCAGTCTCTTCGCTCTCTGCAGACCGGGATAAAATCACAAACTGGTCCAACACGTGGAACATGTCTTTCAATCCTGACAAATCTCACACTCTCACTATGTCTCTCCGAAAGGACCATTTGGAACCCCACCCTCCTTTCCCCCCATCTACTTTCTCAACAATCCTCTGGAAGAAGTCCTTTCATTCAACCTTCTGGGTCTCACTATTTGCCATGATCTTTCCTGGGAAAGCCGCATTTCCAACCTGGCCTCCAAACCCAGTCGCCGACTGTGTTTCCTCCATTGTGCAAAGTCCTTCCTCGGCCCACCTGAGCTCCTGACCATATACAAACCTTTTGTCCGCAGCCTGATGGAGTACTGCTCTTTTCTCTGGGCTGGTGCTCCCACCTCTCACCTTTCTCGGCTTCACGCTGTGGAAACCAAGGCATTTCGGATCATTGGTTTCTCCCGCGATTCGTCTGAAACTTTGGCTCTCTCTCTCTCTCTCACCGCTGGGAGGTCGGTGGTCTTTCTGTCTTCTACCATCTCCTCTCTAGCCTCGCCCCCTCCCCTTGCTCTGTCTGAGATATGTCACCCCTTTTTTCCGCAGAGCGCTCAAGGTCCGCCAGCAACCCCCTTTGGTAAAACTACCAA
>CM068957.1:104921245-104933761 GCA_035128595.1 Eptatretus atami | reverse complement strand
CTCTTGTCTCCTGATTCCCTTGTTTTACGTTCTGTGTGTTAGCTCTCATACGAGCCTTGACATGCTATAATGGAAAACACTCACCAAGTTAAACTTGCATTCATATTTGGTAAAGGACAGCTCAGACCCTACACATTGCACTGTTTGTTGCAGTGATCTTGCTCGGTATGGACCCAGCGCTACATTTTGCCTGGACCGGGATGACAGTGGAAACTCCATGAACTCTCATCTATCCGGCCTTTCCCATCTCATGGCGGATACGCAGGCAAGGTATGCTGCAAAATCCTGCAACAGTTTGATCACCTCGGGGTAACTTGGTCGATTCAGTATTTACATTTGACTTGCTACTCCTGAATGTGCCGATGCTTTTTCAATTTCAAATGTTTATGTATGAGTGAAACTGCTCATAAAACATCCATGGATGCTCGTCGCATGACTAACATTGGTGGGATATACGAGCAATCCTTGATGTAAACGAGAAAAATGATTGATGTTATCGAAGTCCACTAACTGTCATAAAACGTTTTTTTTAATCTCAGAAAATCCTCCTCATGATAAAACGGGGAGAGCAACGTCGAATTGCCTAAAAGAGTGCTGTTGGTGGTGTCAGTATTAGCGCCTGAAACTTGGTGATGTCAACGGTGCCAGTATTGATGCCAAAAGCATGGCCGTGTTGTATGTGGAGTTGATGGGAATGCCTTGGTACGTTGAAATCTGTTGAATCTTTCTCTTGCACAGGTTTAACGATCACGGTGCTTGATGTATAACATGAGGAAACGAACACTCCAGCATTGGAAACCTGAAGTGATAAATTCCTTCCCCCCTCATTCCCCTGCTCATTGACTTTTAACTGGTTTTGCGTCGTAATTGAATGGCTGGGTCCAAAATTGTATTACCTTGCGGGTCCATTGGAATGGAACTCAATTAACCCTTTAAACCCTGAGCTCCCTGGACTTTTGGTTCCCCCACCCTGGGCTCCCTGGAGAAAAATCCGACCGCTTGTGTATTTGGAGGTTTGAATCGCAGCTGGTAAAATGGCCGCTCGGGTTCAAAGGGTTAAGGATGTACAAAGATCTCAGGAAGCCATTTGACTCACCTTGCCTGCATTTCATCAACATCCCCCCGGGAGTCTCGTATATCACTTGATCTCTTATTTACTTAAAAATCCCATATTTACCATTAAGTTCAAACTTCCATCAACATTCCTTTATAAACGGCATCTGCTATTCGATTTAATAAGTAGGGAGTCTGGCTATGTTACCAGGACACAATGGCCTACTTTTTATTCTTTCCAAACATGTTTTGGGATGTTTAACATCCAGAACCTAAATACAGAAGAGCCAGCAAGCTTTGTTCCTATCTGAGGAGCTGCATGCTCCGACATGCAGTGCTCCCTGCCGGCATTGCACCGGAACTGATTTTGGTTTGATTTTATCCCACAGGGGGATAAATCTACGACAGGACAGCTGAGGTGTGAATACGGTACCAACTGTGCTAGCCTGCCATCGTTCAGCCACGGACATTTCCCATTCAACTACAATTCTGGCTCAACTATGGTTGGCTTCCGGGGCCTGATGGAACCGAGCACATTCAAAGCAATTGGTCAAATTGGATTCCACTGGAAATTAATGAAACAGTCAGTTGATAGTGAACTACATTACCAGACAACTGACCATTTGAAGCATCATTTTGTCTCGAAATGTTGTTTGTGAGCATTCTGTTGCCTGTGTCACGATGGTGGTTGTAATGGCTTACCCTTATGATGTGCTGGGGCATGTACTCATAAAATCACACCCCCAGCACGTGATGCTGACCAAAAGCGGACCTTGTGCATTGTGCAGCAGTTTGGTGTGAGCCAAACCTGTTTGCATTTGCCATCTTGTTCACAGAGCAATTAAACTTGTAATTGGTGTGAATGCAAGTCGCAATGATCCTCCAATCACCCCTCCAAGGGTGATTAGAGTATCTTTGAGTATTTATGGAACGGCAGTACGAGGAGTTTTGAAGTGGAGCTCTGAATCGGCCCAACGGTGACTCGTTTGACTTGTGAATACCGTTCACTAGAATGTTTTAAACTTCCAGTTTACTTTTGTCTTAAGTAGTTTGTGAATAACACTTTTGTGGCCTTCAGTTACATATTGTAAAATCTACACTGAACTGGGAGCATTGCTGTTGCATAACCACGACAAGTGCTGCAATTGGCATCTTCATGTTAACCTAAAGCTGTTTTGGTGGATTTTTTTTGGATGGGGGGGGGATGGTGGTGGGTATGCCTAGTATTGACTTAATGGTTAGGGTGATGGGCTTGGGATCCTAGGATCCTGAGTTCAAATCCCCCTCAGCTGTTGAATTAATACCAGGTGGGGTTGACTCTGCCTGCCATCCTTTTGAGGTCGGCAAAATAAGTGCCAACTTGCTGGTATCCTGTGTCGGAGTGGTGACCCGTCCAGGATTGTGTCCAATAGCCAAGGAGACTGCTTGGTCAGCACCAACGCTCTGCACAGAGAATGGTCCCAATGGACGGATGGGGGTGGGTAAAGTTCATTTTATAGTTTTAAATGTCCAGTTCAATCTGTTGACTTGATCTTTCTGCACCATTGGTTCCCCAGTTGTCGCCTACGCGAGCTCATTGTGGATTTCTCTCCTCCTCGCTTCCTGGAGCGGCTTGCAGACGTGCTTCCACCAGGAGCCAAGGACTCGGTCGCCAAAATCCTGCAAGGTACTGTGGCACCACTCATGCTACTGCCTCATGGATTTGCTCGCTTCCCTCAACCCTACGCTTCATGTCATCCAACATCGTCACCCTGTCGTGTTTTTGTTTGCTTTGGGGAGGTAAAAATTGATTTTTCATTCACAGTACAGGAGCAAAAGCCATTTCATGTAGTCAGGAAGTTAAAGGCACATCACCACATCATAATGTGAAAATGTGTAGCAAACAGGAAGTTTAGTGTGAGCAATTTGGGATTGTTCGAGAGTTGAGATCAAGTATATAACCGGCTGTAGTGTTTCAAAGAAAAGAGCACTCTGAGATTACAAAATCTTCCCAGCAAGTTGGATGTAGGCTGGAGGGATGGCTTAGATTCTAGAGTTGCGCACACTCATCTCTGAGCTGTTTATCCTGGGTAGGAATTTCAGCCCAGCTATAAACTGTCATCCTGGTGTTTCAGAGGCAGGGTGATTCATCAATGTGTGCGTTGGCAGAACCGATACAGTGGATACAGCATGGTACATGATCTGATCTTAAGTTGTATAGCCCGGACAGTTCTTTTGAACAGGCCTGCGGCACGGAGATGGCTGATTCATCTTCCCGAGATTCCCCACATGTACCTCCACCCCACCTTCATAAAGGTGTACAGTTTTGCACCCCCACCCCACCTCCCGGTCTGATGGTGTACCCCCACCTTCATGAAGCTAGGATACAGACAGAGAGCGAGAGACAGAGACAGACAGTCCATGGAGACTGATCGGTGCTCTGACCGTGGTCACGCTGCCCTGATGAATCCGGGCAACAGGGAAGAGTGGGGAAGATGTTGTCCCCGACTTAAGCGGGGTTGTACCCGATCTTGATCGGGAAGTGGCATCCCCGATAGTTGGTTTGATCTGAAGTTGGACTTGCAGGTGTCCAGTTGCCACTTTAACTTGCACCACATACAACCAGCTTCAAGACCTCTTATGTACACACATTCTGTGACGTCCAACAAAACTGCCTGCCACTTCAAAATAATTAGTGAGGAAAAATTCAACTTCAACAAACTTTTCAACAGGATCACAATGTATTAAAGTTTATCATGTCACAAGTTGAGTCGCCCAATGAAGATCGGGTTACTGAGGCTTTGGTAAAGCATCAGATTGTGGTTCGCTAATCTTGTTAATAATTTCATTTGTTTGGGCGTCTGTTTCTTTCACGGCTGAACCGAAGCACTACGAGGCCCTAAAATTTTGGGTGTAGGTGCTTCAAAATCTGGGCAAGGTTTTAAGCTAACATGTCTTGGCTTTGAAGGCCGTTTTGAGCCACCAAAGGCCATTATAAAGTGTATATTTGGATGTGAGGACAGGCAATGCTGCCACCAGCCCACAGGCAAAACGTAACCACCATGAGGCCAATAACCCCATAGCTTTTTCAATGTCCAAAACGTCCCGAAACTATAGCCGGGAATAGCTCACGTGGCTGGGCAGTGGACCCTTTGTTAATTTCCATTTCGCATACAGAAACTAGAAAGGCACTCGGTAGAGTGCATATCTCCACCATGCAATGCCTGATTCAGTCAAACATATCGGGCCCAATACATTTTTGAAATATCAGGATATATATCGATTTTGGCCCCATCTCTCAATGGTGAAGAATCACTTTGACAATTAAATATTTCTCTTATCTGGATCCGGATTCGGATCTTCACCAAATTTGAATCAATCCTTCCTTGTCAAACACCCAACATGTCCACCAAGTTTCGTCCGAATCCATCCACAACTTTTTGAGATATCGTGCTATATATCGTTTTTGGCCCCATCTCTCAATAGTGAAGAATCATTAAAAAAAATTGTAGTAGTCGGATCCGGATCTGGATCTTCACCAAAATCTAATCAGTTCATCCTTGTCACACACCCAACCTGCCCACAAAATTTCATCCAGATCCGTCCACAATGTTTTATGATATCCTGCACATAAACAGAGACAGAGAAGGGTGAAAAACAAACGGACTTCACCTTCGGTGGTGGAGGTAATAAGTATTTAGATGCAATCGGCTCGATTCCCCATGGAGTATCGGGCTCAGTCGAAGCTGCTTCCCTCTCTCCACCGAGGGAGGCATCTGACATACGACACTTGATCACCCAAAGCACTATTAATCCATGTTTTTACATAATTTTGATAAAGAATTGAAAAATGTTATCGTGACTCCCTTCCATATGTGGAAATAATTTGTTTCAGTAAATTTTGGGGAAATGCCCAAGAGTATGGAAATGTAAAAGGAACAGACTGACTTGTATATGTCATATATTGTGTGTGTTATACCTTTTCCACGGAGCATTGATGCTGCCAAAACAGTTTCTTGGCAAGGGTTAGAGTGAGTGGTTTTCCATTGCCTTCCCATTGTTTTTTGTCTGTGTTCTATCCTTTTAAATATGACTTCCTGGGTTTGAACAACCAACCTTACTCAGAGCTGACATATATATATATATATATATATATATATATATATATATATATAATATATATATATATAATATATATATATATATATATATATATCATGCACACTTGTGTACAGTATTGGGGCTATTCCTAAAATTCATATAATTTAATGGGTTGGCATAAATTATGTTAATTTCACACCATCTTATATTCAACTTAATTTAAATTGTAAACCTCAAAACATAGTTCCTCACCTAAAGTAAGAACCTTAACCTGTAAGCAATTAAATGGTTTCCCGACGCACGGTCATAGTTGCGGCACCGTTCTTCCTTGTGGTTTCAATCCTTTCAGTCCAGAACCTCTCCAAACGGTGGATCCACATCAGTAGATTACCTACATCAGTTGATCCACAACCTCAGTTTCGTTCAGGTGGTCAGTCAATCCATCAATGCAAATCACGATTCAAACTCTACTCACGAGAGGATTTCATGGTACTGTGTTATCACATAGTTACAACTCCCATCGCACATTCCATTATAGGATAATACATCAAATTATGCACATCTTACCTTAAATATAACATGTCCCCCAATGAGCATGACCACCAATCACATATGGATCAAACTGTGATTCAAATATTCAAACGTTTTTTTTAAACCTTTTTTTTTTTCCTTAAACATGTTTCCTTGTCTCCTAGTAACCACTGAAATGGGTTTTAAAAAAAAAAAATATATATATATATATACCCAGTTTGTTGTGTCTTTTCCCCATTGATCTAGCATAGGCCACACGTAATGTCAGCCGGAAAGTTTTACCCCACTGACTGGTTCTTGTTAGCCGGTGTGTACTTGGCAGCCCGCTTAGCTGCACCTGATCAGGAAGTTAACGCAAGTATGCATTGAGGGCACGACACCCCCCCCCCCCCACCCCAATTGGTTCAGCCATCCGCAGGTAAAGTACCACGCGAAATGGTGAAACCCTGCCAGGATTGGCAGTGCCAATCAGTGTTTGTGGTTGCTTAACAACCTGCCGGCGCGCAGGGTTACCCATGCTCGGTCTCATGACCGGGAGTCGGCGAAAACTCGAGTGCTTTCCCCTCCTGGTGAGCCTCGTAACCCCAGATCCGTAACAATATATTTATATAAATATCTCGTTAATATTTTTTACTATTGGTATTGTATTTCACTCGTTCTATTTGATGTCGTTTTATGATCTTAAAACTCGTTTTAATCTGCTAACTGTAGCTCCCTCTGTTGGCATACATCTGACCAGCTGTTTTAATCTATTGATTAGTTCTTCAATAAGAATGTGAGGGCATACCAGTGTGTGGAGACCATTTTAATGTTTTTTTAACACACATCCGTCTGCTCACTCCTAGGTTTGAACAGGCCACAGAGACAGGCGATGAAACGTGTTCTACTCTCGCAGGACTACACCCTCGTTGTGGGCATGCCTGGCACCGGGAAAACCACCACGATCTGCTCACTGGTGTGGGCATCACTCGGTGCACCCATCGATTGTATTGCACTGTTTGGTGCCACTACCAACTTTTTATACTTTCTTTCTTTTGTCATACCAGGTACGAATCCTTCATGCTTGTGGCTTCTCGGTTCTACTGGCAAGCTTCACGCACTCTGCCGTCGACAATGTTTTGCTCAAGTTGGCACGCTTTCATGTGCCATTCCTTCGGCTCGGCCATGCAGAAAAAGTGCATGAAGCGTTGCGCTCCAACACTGAGGAAGGGTTGTGCCATACACGTTCTATTTCCACTCTTTCTCAGCTCACACAACTGTACAATGAGCAGGTTGGTTGTGCATATTTGTGTTGTGCCTCTGGCTTGTATGGTGTCCAATGATGTGCTTTACTTTGTTTTTTCTTGCAGCCCAGCTAAGGTATTAGTGTTAGCAAGTACTGTAATCACAAGGCTGAAGATGTTGGTACCAGCAATTCCCCCGAGTTCTTTTATAACGAACGACTGATTAGTCGAGTACAGTATCACTCGTGTGCTTTTCGCAATACTGATTATGCCATCAATCATAAAGCTCGTGCATCCTGATTGTGTACTTGTACCAACATACCTACACAGGCAGTGGTAGCTACAACATGCATGGGTGCATGTCGACACCCTCTGTTTTCTCGACGGCGATTCGACTTCTGCGTGGTGGACGAAGCATCACAGATTGGCCAGCTCCTGTGCCTGGTTCCCCTCCTGCACTCTGAGCGTTTTGTACTCGTTGGTGACCACCTGCAGCTTCCACCGCTGGTTCTGAGCACCAAAGCAAAGTACTGCAATTACTTGTATTAACCGAATAATTGAGTTTTTGCAGTAAATGCATTCTGACTTGATGCATCTAATTTCTGAAGCAAAGTTGGTTTGATTTTGCTGTGTACTGGGTCCCATTTTGACGAGCAGGATTGGTCAGAGTAAGCCCACTCGGTTTCGAGGTTCGATTACCAACCCAACAATAAACTATTTGACTGTGTGTAGAGTTCCTTCATTGCCATACCACATCCTTTTGAAGGGATGTTAAGAGACAGCTGTCCCATCTGCTCACATTCACTTGTGGCCATTAAAGATAGACAATCGCTTGTGCCTTACCAAAAGATTAAGCAATTGTACGCCGGTACCTTGGCGGAATTCTGAACTCCTGCTTTGGCTGTAATGTGCGATGAATTGGTTACCTGTCCAGGGTAAATTCTCCACAATGGAAATGTTCACATCTGATCGTCGGCACTCTGATTCCTCCAGAGGGCAAAGTCCTGGCATTATTACCCTCGTCAAAGGAGAAGGCATTGCATTTGGGTCCATTTCTCTGGCTGGATGTTTGTCTTTTGTCCACACACAATGTGCTAGCATAGGCCACAAATGCCTTGTGGTAGCAAGTAGTAAGCTCACACATTCTCTGTTTTTTTTTTTAACGCGAGGTTTTCCTCAATAAAGTATGTGCAATTAGAATGTGAGTACGTCTTTAAAATGTGTACGAATAAAACCCACATAACAGGTCCAGACAAGGGAATGCAATCTTTGATTGCTCGTTCTAGTTATTATTGTTGTTTTTTTCATTCCAACCTAAAGCTTTGCTACATTCTAAAAAAAAAGACCACCGACATAGTCCTACCATGCTGTTCAAATCCCCTTATTTTATTTTTTTTTGCATTGCTAGTAATAATCTCAAACTATTTTGAGAAGTTTCTCATCAACAATTGGTGACCTTTTATTTATTTATTTTTTAACTGGATATAAAGCTTGTAATGGACACACACACACACACACACACACACACATCATAGAGGCTTACATGAGACAAACGCAGCCACTGAGCTTAGGAGAAGTACCGTCACTTCCGGGGCACTCTGGGTACAGCAACGTCACAACAATGGCACTGTCTTTCTGACCACACTCGCATGGAGTTTCCTCCTCGCCATGTATGCCACCAACATAGGTTGGAGAATGTCTGTGCTCTTCACCTTTTAAATGCTGGATGTCAAAACAAGGAAGCAGCACGCACCATTTTGAAAGACTGTTTTTTAACCACCGACCTCCCAAAATCGGAGCGGATGCTCCAACCATTACACCACTGAGTCTGCTTTTGCTTGGATTGCTTTCTAACGAATGATTTTTATCTGGGTCTCAACGAAAATACTTCAAGATAAGGTTGTAAATGAAAACCATAATGGTGTATGTGCTGCTTTCAGACGAAACCAGACTCGGTGGTGTCATGGTTAGAGTGTCCGCTTTGAATCTGGGAGGTCGGGAAGTTGGAACCCCATCCAAGTCGTACCAAAGACTTAAAATGGTACATGCTGCTTCCTTTCTTGACACTCAGTATTTAAAAAAAGATAGAGCATGGACAAGCAACGATTGTGTCGGCTTGATGTGCATCATGGCCCTCTGCATTGAAGTTCCTTGAAAGAAAACTCTTGAAAGAAAAAAATTGTAATTTGGCAAAACAACGGCTCGACACCTGCATGCTAACATGAGCGGTGCATTTTAAAGAATGCCATTCCCGCTTAATGGTGACGTGAAAGAAGCAAAATGTATGTGGAAGCATTTGTCAGAAGCTTGGTGTTGGACTGAGGACTTGTGATGGAATGTCTTCTCATTTATGGTGTTTGTTGTTCTTAATGCTGTTTTGTTTTTGGTGTTGGTTGTGTACGGGTGCTATGTAGCTTTCATCAAAATGATTTTGCAGCCTCTGGTTGCTCTAACCAGGGTGCCACTTGGTGGTGTCTGTCTCTCCCCACCTTGAGTTGAATACAGAGTCACAAAAACAAATCATTTGACGTTGACAAGTATGAGTTTGGCTATTGTTACAGCATTTGCTTTCTATTTCTATTATAGGGCACTGGGTATGGATGAAAGCCTGTTCAAGCGTTTGGAGCGACATGCAACCGCTGTGGTTCAGCTGAACATACAATATCGCATGAACAGGTGCAAACTATTTTATTACTTTGACTTTGCTTATCGATTCATTGATAAAACTTTCCTTACTGCACAATAACGGCAAAGTTACCAACTTCTTAGAAAAGGGGATGCACGAGAACCTCCAAATTTTGCACAGCTCATACTGTACCACTCACTCTTGCATTCTCCTTCACAGAGAGATAATGTCTTTGAGCAATGAACTGACGTACCAAGGGTGTTTAACTTGCGGATCTGAGCGTGTGGTGAACAGCCGGCTCTGCCTACCACATTTGCATGACTTGGCCCTCGATCCAGGAAGCTGGCTCAAGGAGGCTTTGGATCCAGAAAAATCTGTGGTATTCCTGGATACCGATCAGGTGCATAGACCTACTTCTACTTTTCATTTTTCCACTGTCTAAATCGTTTTCTAAATGTACGTTTGGCAACCATCAATGTACTTTAATATGAATTACAAGGACATTATGATATTATGGAGAAAGATGCATAACTTGTGATTTGAACTGGTAGTTGGAGCATTGCTAGAGAAGTGCTCAGATAGGATAGGCCATATTTGAAAAGAAAATCAGATTTGTCCACATCTGGCATTTAGCAGCCTTTATGGATAATGATAGATCGATTTTGATTAGATGGGGAGAAAAGTGTATCTGTGTCTGAACATCAACACAAAGCAGCAGTATATCTCTCAGGTGTATGTACTCTCAGTTTTGCTTCACAGCTCAAAATGCTGGACACCTGCACAGACACCAAGAGGCCCAATGCCTTTCACCACCAGTGTATCTGCACCATCTTCGCTTTCACCAGCCGGCAACAGTGGGAACATCACATCACTTTGAGATGACCAGGGAACTGTGGAAAAACCTAGATATTATATCCAAGGTGACCAAGCGCAGACGAGAGTGGATAGGCCATGTAGCTTGGATGTCCAACCACTGCATTCCTAAGATGACCCAGTTGAGCTGGTCACTCCAGACCTGCCTCTTTTGGGGACCTCAGATTGAGAGAGCACATACGTCAGGACCTAAAAGCTGTGTGAATATGACAGATATATGGCAGATATTATATATATATAATATATTATAATAATATATTATGTATAATGATTATATGTAATGTTATAATATATATATATGATATATATAATATATATATATATATTATATATATATATATATATATATTGGGTGGTCGCTAGAGTACCTTATTGTCGGGTTTCCGTGTGTGTGTGTGTGTGTGTGTGTGTGTGTGTGTGTGTGTGTGTGTGTGTGTGTGTGGTGTCCAACGCGAGGCTCCACAGCACAAACCAGCAAACCGATTTCGATGAAACTTGGCGAACAGGTGCCATATGGGCTGGGAGTGTGCGCGTTTGAGTTTCGTTGCTAAGCAACCACCCGTTGCTATGCAGCGGCCGAAAAACCGCGTTTTAAGAACCCAAACGGTATTCAATACTTGTCCTACAGTTTTGAATGTGGAATAACGAGACTTCGGAATTAAACACTTGAGATATTTAGAAAATTTTACTCGAGCCGATTTTTGATTTAGGTTTTATTTTTCAAATGGTAGTCCTTCAAAAATAGGGTGTCTATTTGTATGTAATGACAGCTCTGGAGGCCAGAGGAGTCAACCAATTTTGATGAAACTTGACAGGTAGGTTCATACCAGGATGTAGTTCTATGCTTTTGAGCACCGTTGCTATGGACACCACCGTTGCCTAGCAACGGGACTTTGAAATTTTTGAAAAATCCTAAAAAAAAAAAAATCCGAAAATCAAAAATCGGCTTCCGCGCTTTTTATGCGCACTATAATCAACCTCTTTGTCAAAAATTTTCAGCCCGATCAATCAAAAACTGTATGACTAGTATGCAATTATATAGCGACCACCCATGTCGCCTACCGGCTTGTGTATATATATGTATGTATATATATATATATATATAATATGTATGTACAGTAGACGCCGCTTTATAAATCCACCATGGGACCACGCCGTTTGGATTTATTAATCGGCTGATTTATTAAGGGAGAACCTATTTTCAGCCACCTACTGGATAGATAAGACAAAAAGCGAATGTCGTTAAACACTGCTTTATGCTACAAAAACATTGATTTATCAAACGGTGACAAGGGGATTGTTCAAAGGAATCTCTCCAAGGTCGCTTGCTTGGGAGGAAGGTTTTGCGCAAATGTTCCTTTATTGAATCCGTCACGTGGCGGAAATCGGGATGGGCAAAACCTGAGAGCTGCAGTCCCCTGTCCAATTTGGCGAGTGCAGTCCGCATCTCTGCCGCTGTTGGCATGGCTCGGGTTCGTCGTCGCTTTCTTCTTCCACTTCTTCAGCTATGGGCTCGGTGGCTTCGAGAATCTGACCGACGAGCTGGTCGGTCATTTCCTCTTCCGTAATTTTGCCTGTTGTCTCAATGTCTCGATGGTGATCCATTGATCGAACACTTCGGCTGTGAGCCCGGGTGGTGGCGAGGGCAGTGGCTCCATTTCTGGCATTGGGTCTGGTTCTCCAACAAATCCTCCTTTCGCCAACAGTTCCAATCGTTTCTTCCGTAACTTTTTCCCACGCAACATCGAGCATATTCATCGTGTCCAACAGCGTTACCTTTTTGACGACTTCGTTGGCTACAAGTTCTTCCTGGCTATCATCGATAGTATCAATGATGTTCTGGCGAAGCTGGTGTCGAAAGTAGCCTTCAGCGTCCTAATTATTCCCATGTCGCATGGTTGGAGCACCGATGTTGTGTTCGGCGGGAGGAACTTGACGGTGATGCTCTTCAGTCCATCGACTTGAGTGTGTGCCGAACAATTGTCAACAAGCATAAGTACCTTTCGTTTTTGACGATGGAACTTGAGATCCAATACGCGAAGCCAGCGCTCCCAGATTCTACTTGTCATCCACGCATTGGAAGAGAAGTCGTAGGTCAGGGGCAGTTTGTTGAAGATTTTTGGTTTGCTG
>CM068957.1:104893482-104914669 GCA_035128595.1 Eptatretus atami | reverse complement strand
TTGTACATAGGTACAGACTGTGGAGACAGTGTGTCGCGACATACGTTCGTCATCTAAAGTGGTTGCCATGGCAACCAGATGCTGTTTTCCATCCGTTCCTGTCCGCACTCTAACTCCCAAAGTTTTCAACTTTCACGTTTCATATCTGGTACAGACTGTGGAGACGGTGTGTCGTGACATACGTTCGTCATCTAAAGTGGTTGCCATGGCAACCAGGATGCTGTTTTCATCCGTTCCTGTCCGCACTCTAACTCCCAAAGTTTTCAACTTTCACGTTTCATATTTGGTACATACGTACAGACTGTGGAGACGGTGTGTTGTGACATACGTTCGTCATCTAAAGTGGTTGCCATGGCAACCAGGATGCTGTTTTTCATCCGTTCCTGTCCGCACTCTTAACTCCCAAAGTTTTCAACTTTCACGTTTCATATTTGGTACATAGGACAGACTGTGGAGAGGGTGTGTCGCGACATACGTTCGTCATCTAAAGTGGTTGCCATGGCAACCAGGATGCTGTTTTTCATCCGTTCCTGTCCGCACTCTAACTCCAAAGTTTTCAACTTTCACGTTTCATATCTGGTACAGACTGTGGAGACTGTGTGTGGCGACATACACTCGTCATCTAAGTGGTTGCTTGTTTCCATGTAGTAGCACAATTCTGTATATACCTTCTTGTTCGGGCGTATATTGTGCTCACTTGCGCTCTTGTTTACTGATTACAATATACAAATACATATATTGCTTTAAAATTATTGGATCAGACTTCACTGCAATGCTTTATAAATATATAATTATTAGACGAGTCTTTTAAAACGATAAATGTATAAACAGGCAAGCATTGGTGGCTTTGACACCAACTCTGGTTAAACAACACAATACTAATGTTTTAACTTAGGAAGAGTTCAGAAATCATATTTTGTGGAATAACCCTGTTTTCAATCACAGCTTTCATGCGTCTTGCATGCTCTCCACCAGTCTTTCACATTGCTGTTGGGTGACTTTATGCCACTCCTGGCGCAAAAATTCAAGCAGCTCAGCTTTGTTTGATGGCTTGTGACCATCCGTCTTCCTCTTGATCACATTCCAGAGGTTTTCAATGGGGTTCAGGTCTGGAGATTGGGCTGGCCATGACAGGGCCTTGATCTAATGGTCCTCCATCCACACCTTGATTGACCTGGCTGTGTGGCATGGAGCATTGTCCTGTTGGAAAAATCAATCCTCAGAGTTGGGGAACATTGTCAGAGCAGAAGGAAGCAAGTGTTCTTCCAGGACAAACTTGTACGTGGCTTGATTCATGAGTCCTTCACAAAGACAAATCTGCCCGATTCCAGCCTTGCTGAAGCACCCCCAGATCATGACCGATCCTCCACCAAATTTCACAGTGGGTGCGAGACACTGTGGCTTGTAGGCCTCTCCAGGTCTCCGTCTAACCATTAGACGACCAGGTGTTGGGCAAAGCTGAAAATTGGACTCATCAGAGAAGATGCCCTTACTCCAGTCCTCTACGGTCCAATCCTTATGGTCTTTTGCAAACCTCAGCCTGGCTCTTCTTTGCTTCTCATTGATGAGGGGCTTTTTTCTAGCTTTGCACGACTTCAGCCCTGCCCGTAGGAGCCTGTTTAGAACCGTCCTCGCCGTGCACTTCACCCAGCTGCCGTTTGCCATTCTTTTTGTAGGTCACTTGATGTCATCCTATGGTTATTGAGTGACATTCAAATGAGTTGGCGGTCATCCCGGTCAGTGAAAGTCGTTTTCGCCCTCTGCCAGTCTGTAGCTTTGTTGGCCCCAATGTCTGCTGCTTGACCTTGTTCTTATGAACCGCCGTCTTTGAAATTTTAAGGATGGAAGCAACGTGACGCTCACTGTATCCCTCTGCCAGTAAAACCAGAATTGAACCTTCTTTTCCTCACTCAAAACTTTTCTTTTCAACTCTTTTGGCATGGTCAATAGTTATTTTTTTTGATTCCAATTACTTTTGAGGTACTACTAGCACTGTTTTTGCCATCCAGTGGTCCTATTGCAAGAGGATAGTGATGCCACAGCAGTGGTTTTTATACTTTTCCTTGTTAAATAACATTCGGTTCAGGTGATCACCTAATCAGTACCTCACTAAGTAGAATGAGGTGTGCCTGTGTTGGAATTCAACAGACACTGGAATGGAATGGCTGCCATACATGTAGAGATGCTGAGTTAAAAATTTTTTGGAGTGGTCTCTTATTTTTTTCCAGAGCTGTATGTGTGTATATGTATATATGTGTGTATATGTATATATGTGTATTTGTGGTATATATATATATATTGTTATGGAAATAGCCCTTGGTATGCTACTAAATATAGGATTAGCTCAGATCCCCCATTAAATGCATGTTTAGCCAGGCTTTTCGGTAAAATGGACGTTACATGTGTGTCGGGAGGTGTCACAGGCTGTTATTTGTTTGTGCAGTGGTGGTGGATCGAGAGCTTCCTCTTCTTCCTTTCCCTCTCCGGACGATAGGCCCCGCCCAGTCGGCAGAGGGGAGTGGCCAAAAAGAGGAAGTGAAACTAAGGGAAGGAGTTTGTGGGCTTCGTAAAGGGGCGCGCCCCGAAAAGACAAGGTGGAAAAGAACTGAGGACGGAGTTGAGCAGTCGGGCTTCGAGGCGGTAAGGCAGGAGAGAGGCGACGGGTGTCGAGGCGCGATCTGCTGGATGAGCAGTCTGGCTTCGAAGCGAGCGAACGAAGGAGAGACAGTGGTGATTCTGCCGGGAGAGAAACTGGACCTGAGCGCGCCGGGTCTGCCTTCTGTGGCCTGGAGAAGCGAGCCAGGGCCGAAGGAAAGGCAGGGAAAGGACTGCAAGAGGTCTGTCTGCCCTCGGCTGGATGAGAGACGACTGGTGGGAGTCGTGATCTGCTGTGTAGGGGACGGCTGTGTCTGTCTGCGATCTGCTTCGTGAAGGAGGCCTGGTGAACAGGCCAGGCCTGGACTTGTATGCTGGACCTTGTGAGAAACCAGTTGAAACCCATCGTCGATCTGACGGTCTTGTGCCGTCGACCTCGCGGGGTCTGAACGCGCCGAGGCTGCGTGCATGAGGGCTGCGACACATGGACGAGCGCCATTTTGCCACGCGGCGTGCTCGAGCGTTGGTGCTCGAATCCGTGGACATCGGCTTGTCACGAGCCACATTCGTGCTTTTGACACTTTCCTCTCGTCCATGCAACATCACCAAGTACTTGTGTCTTGTCTGCATGCTGTCCGTGTCTTGTCTGCATGTCGTTTAAGGTTTATCTCGCTAGAGTTCCCTTCGAAACCCGTAATCCGTAGCTCCCTAGTTAAGAACGGGTAAAGATTAATTATAACATTGCCGTGAATGCTTTGCTTGTGTTGTTTTCCCGATGTGTCCCAATAAATCTGGCTGATTCGTATGAAGTTGCCGCTTTGAATTAATTCGTGCCGCGCGAGGAAGATCCGCTCGATTTGGATATAAAAACCAAAATGGTTACAGACTGGCAGAAATCGCTCAGTCTCTGACAAAACTCGCTGTAACCGAGGTCTATTCCCCCAACTGGTAAGGTCAGGTACGTTGGTATCGCGATTCGAGACGCGTGACCCGCGCCTGTGCTGAACCAGCCGGCGTTATAACCCGGAGACGGCGGTGGTTGAGTGACGCCGAATAGTAACATTTGGCTGTTGAGAGTAGGGTGCGAAAACCCAAACTGGTTTCGGACAGTGATTGACGCACTCGTCCAGACCCCCCCCCCCCCACCCCGAATCTTAAGATATATATATATATATATATATATATATATATATATATATATTATATATATATTGTGCGAATTCGCGCCGTCGGCGTGCGATCGGCCACGCGACTCGAACCGCGACCGCCTCGCCACCGACGGACAATTCAGTCGTGACCCTCCCGGCTACGCCGGATCCAGTCACGGTGGCCTTTCGACCTCACCACAATCGTGCCAATCGGCCACCCGCGTAGGATAGGGTTGTTCGCCAATTCGACCTACCTAATACCCACGCGGATGGTAAACCGGGCGATCGTACCTCGCCGCAGGTGACTCCGGACACGAGCCGCTTGGGCGGGCCGTTCCGTACTATCGGATAACGAGGCGTGTTATCGCTGCGACCTCGACGGTTCAGATTATTTACCGGGCGTTTGCACCCACTACGAACCCTTTACGTGAAGCAGGATGAGGTTCAATTAAAGAAAAGACGAAGCAAACGGGAAAACAGTTCACACAATGCACATTTATTCCGCGGCACGCGGAGCACACATATAGCACACGTATTTACAGTCACAATTAACGATTGCACATATATCACATAGAACAAAAGAAATGCACATATAAAAGGAGTTTAAAACGACTACACGACACACGGCCTATACATTTACTACTTAAACAGACGGGCCACAACGCATTCACACCGAAGCAAAGAAAAGACCCCTCAAAGGCAAGGGAGTCAGACTGGGCCCTGGCCTAATAGGCGTGAACCTGGATGACGCCAGGCCCACGAGACCGAAGGTCCTACCCGCGCCTCGTGCGGAGCCGCAGAATGTCGCTGCACGGCGGTTCCGTGGCACCTGCTGGTTGAAGTGGAACGGGGCCCTTGTCGCCTCTCTCAGCGGAAAAAAGAGGAATTGTTGATGCTCTGGAGAGAGTATGGTGGCTTGCTCGAATCCGCGACGCGAGCCTCCAGGTCCCTCAGCCGTTCGCTCCGCGCCGTCTGCCCCACCGATCTCGCCTCACCGATCTCCTCGAGCTCGTCTCCAACGACCCAGCCCAACTGACTTCTCACCGATCTCTCCAACTCGACTCACTCCACGAACTGCCTCAACTCACTCCTGCGCTCGCCACTTTATCGGCTTCGGAACCCACCATATGAAATTATCGATCAAACGACCTCAGGGGCGGAGCCACGCTCGCCGATGGACGGAGAAAAAGGGGCGTGTATCATTCCTGATCCTCAAATTTGCATATGCCGATTTTCGTCAGCGCGCGTCTGGAGGCGGGGCCAAGCCGCCCCGCGCTCTGATTGGGTGGATCAGATGTGGCGTGTATCATTCTGATCGAATTTCTCTCAGGAAACCCGCCATCTGCACTCGGTCTCGCGTGGTCTCGCTTGAGACAGCTCGACGCTTCGGCGTCCACAGGTGGTGCGGGAATGCCGTAGGAGAAGGTGGTGGAGGTTTTCGCGGTGTCCGATGGCCATGCGCTTGTTTGGAATGGCGGATGTATGTGGTTTTGCGGTAGCCGAGTGGTGAAGGTAGGTTTTGGCTGCTGGCGTTGTTGTTGTGTTGGGTGGGTGGCTCAAAACAAGGTAGAAAGAAAACGCCTAACTCAAAGGATCGCAGCCCGAATGAATCACATAATTCCCTCTATACAATGGGTTGGGTAACTACACATGTACTTAAGAAATATATCTCACCTACGGGACCTTTATGTGTTTGCGAATTTCCAGAGCCGTAACACTACCTCCCTTTTTACAGACTCGTCCCGAGTCGTCAAATTATCGTGTGCCATCATGTGTAGTTCTCCCTAGTACGTTTTACTACGGATCCCTGAGTGCGAACATTCATGGTATTCGTGTCCCCAAAATAAATAACCTGAGGGCTGAGTAACTAACTAAACAAACTCACTCACACGGACGACTTAAATAAAATTGCCGGCGCTAACACATACATGCCGGGGGCACTCATATTTACAATACAACTTACACAACTTAGCCTTATAATTTACACTACTCCATGGCCCAGGATCAATGACTCTGCAGGAAAAAGGAGAGTCAAAAGAAAACGTGCACGGCCGCCACTGCAGGCCCGTGTTGCAGCTGCCAACAGGACAGTTCCTGCAGCTTGCAAACTGTTGCTTGCGGATCCTGGCGCACATGGAATTGAACAAGGGGGGGAAAGCAAAATGAACGGGGCTGGTGAACAGGGCAGTGGGATACATGCAAAGGTAAAGCAACATAGCCTGCAGAAAAGGCCGTTGCAGGCAAACACAGCCGGCAGACGAACTGGCCGGACAAGGCCTTGCAGGAAAAACAGCCGTCGACGATCCGGCCGGCACAGGCCTTGCAGCAAAACACAGCAGACGATCCGGCCGGCACAGGCCTTGCAGCAAAACACAAGCAAGATCCGGCGGCACAGCTTGCAGAAAACAACCAGCCGATGAAGTGGGCCGGCTTCTTGCCGTGCAGTGGAGTTGGTGGAGGGAGTGCGGTGGTGGCCACTCGGAAGGGCTCGGACCTACCTACCTGTCTTCCTCCCACCATCGCCTTGCCTGTCACTGTCCATACCCACCCCCAATTTGCAAAACCCAATTTAGCCCACAACTTATTTTTTTTTGTTGTTTTTATTCACTTCCCAACTTCCCCACTAATTTGTCCCCACCCCTTTTATCGATCCTTGTTCGGACTAACCCTACTTCTGTCAACCATACCTAACTCCCAACCCCTACGTTCCTTCCCGGAGGGGAATAAGGAGAGCTAGCGTCCTGTGCCGAGCCCAACACAAGCCTCAAGATGGCCTCCCCAGATCTCAGCGATTAACCAAAGTGGGTCCAGCGGCCCACAACGAGAGCGAAGGGATGGATGGTGCGGAGGGGTACACTTCCTAATCTACCCTATCCATTTATACTGTTAAACCCCGGGGCTTTCACCAAGCGCCTCTCGTTTATTCTATTGGTTCTAACAACCCAGATTCCCGTCGCCTGTGTTGGTGTCCACACAATTTCGGGCCTCGCCTCGAATTTTCCTCCCGTGCCCTCACACGGCTTCGTGGCTGGGACGCGTGCTCCTTTGGCAGGCACGACCTCTGCCGATTCCCCAACGATGGCACCCCCGGGCAACTAACTGCCTCCGAGCCTACCAGCTCCCTAAACACCGAGCCATGGCAACTCCCCTGAAACGCACACGTGGCAGGCTGGCGCCCGGGCCCCTTTCCGAGGGTCACCCGTGCCCACGACACTGCCCAGCGGCCAACGGCGCTCCGGGCCCCGCACCAAGGGCGCACCCGTGCCACTACGCTAACCCGGCCCCATGGGCCTTGGCCTACCACGGCCGACTAGCCGTGCCCGGGTCACCACTCAGCGATACTCACCGTTCGCAGCCACGCTCCAGCCCGTCAACAGGGCTCCTGCCCCCTCCAAATGGGTATCGAGCCTACTCTCCCACACAACAACAAACGACCTCCATTTTTTATCAATTTGACTACCCACTAACTCACTCTACACTGACCCCGGGGTTAGCCTTGGCGGAGTCACTCCTCCCAATCACTCATCGCACCATGCATTCCACATTCGCTCCATTCACACAGACCCGCTGGCCTCACTCACACAACATGTACTCACGCAACTCACCACTCTTCAACACACACGCTGATCTCTGCCATCCTTCTAACTACCTTCCTAACTAACTCGTGCTCCCACGTCATCCCTTACACTATAGCACGTTCCTTTTAACACTGCGTAGCTAAATACGTCCCTCTACACACTCACTGTCTGTCACTGTCCTCAAATCATCAAAATTATTCCATCTAAATCTCATCTAACATCCTCTAACTAATCCTTCCACGGCCCATGAGGACTTACCCTGCCCATGAGACCGGTCTAGCTATGCTAACCCTTCCCCTAGCTAGTTCCATCCTGTGCCAGGCAGGGGGGTCTTTCACCCCTTACGCGGATCCTGTTCACCGAAAGCGAGGCTTGCTTTGTTAATTTTGTATTGCCAAATACGCGCAGCACCAGCGCGGCAACTCACAGCCTGCGCACTTGCACCTTGCGTAGACGTCATGCAGCTGCACGTGTACCTGTCCTCTTGGACGGTACCATCCGGCAGGGATTCACCCTCCTGCCGGATTCCAACCCACGTGCAGCCATGACGTCCCTGCGCACCCCAAAACAACCCTCGCACTCCGAGGGCTCCACGCGAACACATGTGCTCTGCCCGTTGGAGCTTACACAAGCTCGTGTGGAGAACCATCCGTCAAATCCGTTTACCTGCCTTAACTTTGTCGTCCGCGGGATCGGCAAATCCACCGCTGGCGTTTCCGGACCGGGCTTCTCCGCAAGCGAGCACGTGGGGGTCTCGTGCGCTGCACAGCACGGACCTCGCGCATCGCTGCTGGGTGAACCCGCACGGTCCCAACAACAGCTACGGCCGCTACCCGGCTTTTGTCTCTCTGTCGCCGTCGTCTCCGTTCCACCCACGCACCCTGCGTGTCACGCGCACAGACTCCACTCCATACACATCACCGGGAGACGCGGCTGCGTGCTCCCGCATGCGACCGACATCTCCCTTACATACAGAGACCTCACACCACGGTCTCCCTCACACGGACCCTCTCACTCACACCAACCTTTCACCTGCCCAGGGGGTCTCACTCACACCATGCGTGCCGGAAACACGCATCTCCGACACTCGCAAACACACACCCCTGCACAACCACACTGGGATTCGTGTCCCACAAGGGTTCCCGGGCTCTGTACCCCCAAGCTACACGTGCACTATCCACAGCATCATCTTCAATCGCTTGGCACGACCGAACCCACCTGGTCGTGATTCGCCTCAAGGGGCATACTTCCTCCTCGTCCTGGAGCGGCCACCGCTGCTCACACCGGGTCTCTACCAGTCCGCGAGCTCACCCCATTATCCTCCACTACTTCTGTGTGTGTGTTTCTGTCCTTTAACCCCGTCATTATCATGCAGTCTCTCCTCTATTTTCTCTACCTCTGGTCTCTATACATTTGTTAGTTTCTGTTTCTTTCTGGAGTTTTTCCATCTCTCTGGACTTCAATTTCATTCTCTCCTTCAGTTCATACCTCAAACTCGTATAGTTTTGTTTTCTCTCCCACTCTTCCTCATGCTCCTCATTTTCCATCTCATCGTTTCTTTCAATTGGCCATTTCCTTTCTGTGCTTCATTCGCTGTTCTCTCATTACCTTCCTTGTTTCCTCTGCTGTCCTTCCTTCTCCAGTTTGTGTTTGCTTCATTGGTTATCTCCTTTTGTGTTTCATTGCTGCTGTCTCACTACTCTTCCTTGTTTCTCTCCTGCTTTCTTCTCCAGTTTCGTTGTTTGCTTCATTTGGTAACTCCTTTTTTGTGTTTCAGTTGCTGCTGTCTCATTACTCTTCCTTGTTTCTCTCCTGTCTTTCTTCTGCAGTTTCATGGTTTTCTTCATGTGGTTAATTTCCTTTTTGTGTTTCATTCGCTGTTCTTGTCTACCTCTTCGCACTCCAGCCTTGCCTTTTTTTCAATTGGTCAACCTCGGCTTCATGTTCGTTTTTGTTTTCTATCCATTGTCTTCTCGTTCTTCCCTCTCCAATCTCGTTGTGTCCTTCAATCTCTCTGATTTCTCCTTCTGCTTCATTCCTTGCTTCAACTTCTCCTCGTATTCCAACCTATGTTTTCGTTTGTCGTTCAATTCAAATTCATACTCTTCAGTTTTTATTATTCCACTGTCTTTCTTGTTCCTCATTCTGTAATCGTCATTTCTTTCAACTGACAGTTCTTTTCTCCTGTCTCATTCGTTCTTCCATCATTACTTCTTCTTGCATCTCATTCTTTAATCTGGCTTTGCTTCCAACTGTTTGATTGCTTACAGCGTGGTTCCTTACGTTTCATTCTCCGTCTCTTCCTTCCTCTTTAACATCTTCAGTTCGTCTTGTAATCCTCTTCTTTGTTTTCGTGTTTCTGTCTCAGAGCTTTCTTTTTCAATTCCTTTTTCAACGTCCCAGCTCATCTTGTATTCCTTCTCTTTGTTCTGGTGTTTCTGTAACTCAGTTTCTTCTCTAATTCTTTTCTCACTCCGCACACTCCGACCTTGCTTTGGCTTCTAACTGTCCTTCCGGCTCCCTTGTGTTTGTCTATCCGTCTTCCAGTTCCTCTGTCTCCGTTTTCACCTCACGTCCCAGCTTATCAACTCTCTTCGTCATGTCTTGAAGTCTTTTCACACTCCACTATTTTTATTTCCTTGTGCACGGTCTCGTCACCCCAATTAATTTTTCCCTCTTGGTCACCGTCACTTTTCCGTCCTCCAGCTTCTCGCCAACACGTCTCCCGAATTATTTTTTTACCGCCTTTACCGCGGCCTGACAACCGTTGCACCCTCCCCAGCTCGTTCGCTCACACGTGGCGTCGCATTACGCACTTCCGCTGTTGTTGCCTTCATGCCCGCCTGCAGGCTTCGGCCCATTTGCTGCGTCACCCGCTGTTTTATTTCTTCCTTCATTTCGTTTTTGTTTGTTCCATTTTGAGTGCGTTTCCATCCATTTTTTGTTCAATTCGTTATTCATTCCATCATTTTTTCGTTCATTCCATCATTTGTTTGTTTTGTTTCCATCTGCTTGTTCACTCCTTTTTATTCGCGTGCGTTTCCATCCATTTTTTCTTATTTCTGCAGCATGCGAATAGCCGGGCCATGTCGGGTGCACTCAGCTGAGCCGATGCGGCAGGATCGGGGGGTTGGTGAGAGGGGGAGGGGAGGTGTTATACACCGCGGCGCCGCCGCACCCATTTCGGGCCTGGGTTCAGTTGGGGAGTGTGTTCCTGCACAACACCATTTCCTGCTCGGGTCTACATCCTGGGCCATGGATTCTAAACACCTACATCATTTCTATTACCCCGGCTCCGCTCGCCTTGAGACGCCATCTTATTCCACGTAAGGGGTTATTTTAATCGCTCGTAATTTAGAGGAATGCGGGGGTCGCTCCCCACCCCTGGACCGATCCCGTAATTAAGCTTGGAGACGGGAGGGTTAGAATACACTCTGTACACCAGTGTTGCGAATTCGCGCCCGTCGGGTGCGATCGGCACGCGACTCGAACCGCGACCGCCTCGCCCACCGGACGGACAATTCAGATCGTGGACCCTCCGGCTAACGCGGATCCAGTCACGGGTGGGCCTTTCGACCTCACCACAATCGTGCCAATCGGCCACCCGCGAGGATAGGGTTGTTCGCAAATGTCGACTACCTAAGTACCCACGCGGATGGTAAACGGCGTGTACCTCGCCGCGTCGACTCCGGACACGAGCCGCTGGGCGGGCCGTTCCGTACTATCGGAAACCGAGCGGTGTTATCGTCGACCTCGACGGTTCAGATTATTACCGGCGTTTTTGCACCCACTACGAACCTTTACGTGAAGCAGGATGGAGGTTCAATTAAAGAACGAAGCGAAACGGGAAAAACAGTTCACACAATGCACATTTATTCCGGGCAGCGGCAACATATAGCACACGTTTTACAGTCACAATAACGATTGCACATTTATCACATAGAACAAAAGAAATGCACATATAAAAGGAGTTAAAACGACTACAACGAACACGACATCTTATACAGTTATCTATTACAAGACACGGCGCCACAACACGCATTCACACGAAGCAAAGAAAAGACCCTCAAAGGCAAGGAGTCAGATGGCCCGTGGCTAATGCGCGTGGAACTGGATGAGCGGCAGGCCACGAGACGAAGGGTCCTACCCGCGCCTCGTGGCGAGCCGCAGAATGTCGCTGCACGGCGGTTCGTGGGCCTGCTGGTGTAAGTGGGAACGGGCCCCTTGTCGCACTCTCTCAGCGCGGGGGAAAAAGGGAATTGTTGATGCTCTGGGAGGGAGTATGGCTGGCTTGCTCGATCCAGCGACGCGAGCTCCAGTCCACTCAGCCGTTCGCCTCCCGAGCCGTCTGCCAACCGTCGCTGCTCACCGATCTCTCCTGGCTCCGTCTCCAACGACCCAGCCAACTGACTTCCACCGATCTCTCAACTCGACTCACTCCCGATACGCTCAACTCACCCTACGCTCGCCTTTTTATCGGCTTCGGGAACCCACCATATGCAATTATCGGATCCAAACGACTCAGGGGCGGAGCCACGCTCGCCGATTGACGGAGAAAAAGGGGGCATGTATCATCCTGATCCTCAAATTTGCATATGGCCGATTTTCGTTCAGGGCGTCTGTGAGCGGGGCCAAGCCGCCCCGCTCCTGATTGGGTGGATCATGATGTGGGCTGTATCATTCCTGATCCGAATTCTCTCAGGAAACCGCGCCATCTGACTCGCGTTCGCGTGTCTCGCTGAAGACAGCTCGACGCTCGGCGTCCACAGGTGTGCGGGATAATGGCCGTAGGAGAAGGTGTGGAGGTTTCGGCGGTGTCCGATGGCCATGGCGCTGTTTGAATGCGGTGATGTGAGTTGCGTAGCGAGTGGTGAAGGTAGGTTTTGGCTGCTGGCGTTGTTGTTTGTTGTTGCGTGGGTGCTCAAAAAAGGTAGAACAGAAAAACGCCTAACTCAAAGGATCGCAGCCCGACATGAATCACATTAATCCCTCTATACAATGGGTTGGGTAACTACACATGTACTTAAGAATATATTCACTACGGGACTTTATGGTGTTTGCGAATTTCCAGAGCCGTAAGAATATTATATATATATATTATATATATATATATATATATATATATATATAATATATATATTATACAGTAGACTAGGCGTAAGTCGGCAGTGTGTAACTCGTCACTTCGCCTAAGTCGGCAGCGTCAAAAAGTCCGGAATTTATCTAATGTTAATCCTTTGAATAAAGTCTGTAAGTCGTCATCTCTAAGTCGTCACTTGTCTAA
Organism: Eptatretus atami; assembly: GCA_035128595.1. Lineage (NCBI taxonomy): Eukaryota > Metazoa > Chordata > Myxini > Myxiniformes > Myxinidae > Eptatretus > Eptatretus atami. The sequence goes on along the minus strand of CM068957.1, from coordinate 104,902,064 downwards.
GTCGTCAGATGTTGTCCGTTCCCGCGTAATGGAAACTCAGTAAATTAACCAGCTAACTCGTCACACGGACTTCTACCTCGTGAGAATCCCGATTTCAATGGAATCGTGATGCGCGCTCATTGGTTTACACGCCAGTGATAGGCTATTTATCTGCGCTGCGTTCAGCTCAGTCAGCGTGCCGTCCACATGCATCTGAAGAGGTAGACAGGCTGCGCATATGCAGTTCTTGGAGAAAGGATTTCGATCGAGCTTAGTGTGAAGTCCGATCATGGTTTTTATTGGCTTGTTTTGTACATACCACACTCACTTTCACATAGGTATTGAGTGTAGTCATCACGATGACTGTGTGTCATGTAATTTGTCGATGGTATATGAGTTTTCATTCCATATGAAAACTCATTCTACATTAATCCAATGAATGATTCTAACAGCCATTCATTCCACATTTGTCGATGGTCATATACATCACCGATGGTATATGAGTTGTCTTACAGTTGTTCATTATCTTTCTTTTGATAAAGTGATTAATGAATTCCATCTTTGCTTGATCACTTTCCAACTCACAATGACCCCACCTATGCCCAAGGATTGTGTTTCCTTTTGACATAGCCGGCTTAGAGATGTTGCGCCCTCTCACACGTACGTGTCAGGCGCGAGCTTCATCCTTCACCACAGTCATATCATGAATGTTTGCATACGCATAAGTGTCACATGTTAAGTCGTCACTTTTTTTCGGTCCCGATGGTGACATCTTACGCCTAGTCTACTGTACATAATATATATATGTATATATTAATAACATATATGACACATATATGTTATATGTTTTATATATTAATACATATATATATATATGTATATAATACACGTGGGGAGAACAAGTATTTGATACACTGCCGATTTTGCAGGTTTCCCACACTTAAGGCAAGTAGAGGTCTGTAATTTTTCATAGTACACTTCAACTGTGAAAGACGGAATCTAAAACAAAAATCTTGAAAATCACATTGTATGATTTTAAAATAATTAATTTGCATTTTATTGCATGAAATAAGATATTAATAATCAGAAAAACAATAATTTTGTACAGACTAGATTGTTGCAATTACAGAGATCAGACATTTCCTATAGTTTAACCAGGTTTGCACAGACTGCAGCAGGGATTTTGGCCACTCCTCCATACAGATCTTCTCCAGATCTTCAGGTTTCGGGCTGTCACTGGGCAACACAGACTTTCAGCTCCCTCCAAGATTTTCTATTGGGTTCTGGTCTGGAGAGGCTAGGCCACTCCAGGACCTTGAGATGCTTCTTACGGAGCACTCCTTATTGCCCTGCCTGTGTGTTTCGGGTCGTTGTCATGCTGAGAGAACCAGCACGCCCATCTTAATGCTCTTGTTGAGGGAAGGAGGTTGTTGGCCAAGATCTCGCGATACATGGCCCATCCATCCCTCTCTCAATACGGTGCAGTCGTCCCGTCCCCTTTGCAGAAAAGCATCCCAAAGAATGATGTTTCCACCTCCATGCTTACGGTGGGATGGTGTTCTTGGGGTTGTACTCATCCTTTTCTTTCTCCAAACACGGCGAGTGGAGTTTAAACCAAAAAGCTCTATTTGGTCTCATCAGACCACATTACCTTCTCCCATTCCTCCTCGATCATCCAGATGGTCATTGGCAAACTTCAGACGGGCTGGACATGCGCTGGCTTGAGCAGAGGGACCTTGCGTGCGCTGCAGAGTTTTAATCCATGACGGCGTAGTGTGTTACTTATGGTTTTCTTTGATACTGTGGTCCCAACTCTCTTCAGGTCATTGACCACGTCCTACCGGTGTAGTTCTGGGCTGATCCTCACATTTCTCATGATCATTGAGGCTCCACGAGGTGAGATCTTGCATGGAGCCCAGACCGAGGGAGATTGACTGTTATTCTGAACTTCTTCCATTTTCTAATAATGGCGCCAACAGTTGTTGCCTTCTCACCAAGCTGCTTGCCTATTGTCCTGTAGCCCATCCAGCCTTGTGCAAGTCTACAATTTTGTCCCTGATGTCCTAAGACAGCTCTCTGTCTTGCCCTTGGGAGAGGTTGGAGGCTGATTGATTGAGTGTGGACAGCTGTTTTATGCAGATAACGATTTCAAAACAGTGTCAGTTAATACAGGTAATGAGTGGAGAATGGAGGGCTTCTTAAAGACAAAACTAAACAAGTCTGTGAGAGCGGGAATTCTTACTGGTTGTAGGTGATCAAATACTTATTTCATGCAATAATTGCAAATTAATTATTTAAAAATCATATGTGATTTTCAGGATTTTTGTTTTAGATTCCGTCTTTCACAGTTGAAGTGTACCTATGATAAAAATTACAGACCCCTACGTGCTTTTAAGTGATAACATTGCAAAATCGGCAGTGTATCAAATACTTGTTCTCCCCACTGTATATGTATATATATATATGTGTGTGTGTGTTTTTTTTATGATGTCATAGGTGGCTTCCATCCAGCCATTGAGACCATGCTCTGTGCAGAGCGTTGGTGCTGCCGAAGCAATCTCCTAGGCTATTGGGCAGAATCCTGGACAGGTCACCACTCCGACACAGGATACCAGCAAGTTGGCACTCATTTTGCTGACCTCGGATGGATGACAGGCAGTCAACTCCACCTGGTATTGATTCAACAGCCATGTGTGATTTGAACTCAGGATCCTAAGATCCCAAGCCGATCACCCTCACCATTAAGCCAACACCAGGCATACCTAAGGAATGCTGACCAGACTACTCTGTTGACAGAAAGAAGAGGACTTGATGAAACTGCTGCAGACTGTAAAAGAAAAGTGAAAAAAGCTGGTCTTTGTTTAAACCTATAAAAGATTAAAATATTGGCAACTGATAAGATTGACGTGTTCAGATTGGGAGACGTTCACATGGAAATACAGTGGAAACCTTCATCTTCCTGGGTTCTAAAACTAAGGTGGAGGGGAAATTCATAGACTGTTAGTGTGTTGAGAACAGCAACATCAAGACTTGCATAACTGGAACGAAAGATTGACAGTTTTAAAATGTGATGTTGGCGAGTGGATTCTTGCATGGACTGCAAGAAGTACAAACAATTTGGTGCTTGAAGAAATGAGACCACCATGTACATGATAAGTACTGATGCTAAAATGGACACTCTCATACTTTGGGCACATTATGTGAGAGAAAATTAAAGTCTGGAGAAGTCAACCATGCGAGGAATGGGTGAGGGAAGAGGAGGAAGAGGCAGAACTTGTAAGAGCTGGGTGGATGGGGTAAAGGCTGCCGCCAAGCTTTCTCTACCAAAGCTTCATGAAGCCGTGCAGGATAGGGATATTTGGGGAAATCTGATCATGAATGTTACCAGAAGTTGGTAACGACTTTATGGACCAAGATAACTTGGGGGGGGGGGGTGAATGCATCTGATTTTACGTGCAAGGTTACTTTGAGAATTGATCAGGTTTTGCAAGCTGTGGCCTTGGTGTAATTGGTTTAGCAATGTATAAATGAAACCAACTCGGAGCAGAAAATGTCTTGGAGGTGTAAATGTTCCAGTGTGCAGGTCCATTTGTTGATCACGTGTTCATTTATGGTTGAGCTAATTTTGCCGTTCACCCCCCTGTATGTCTTCATGTACCAAGTGCAAAACACAGTTGTGGGTACAGATCTTAATTGCTTGCAGTTGAGCAAGGTGGTATGATGACCACTGCGAATGCTTTATCTTTAGTTGAATGGTATGCTGAGAGTTCACTCCCGAATGACATTTGGGGGTCAAACTACAAACCTCTAATTATTCAAAAATATCCCAAATTAGAGCACCTGCGAGAGGGACCTTTTCTCTTTTCTGTGCTCTTCTCCCAAAATTCCTTGAGCTCTATCGAGGCAAAAACTACTTGGAGGGAAGTTTTTGAGATTTATCTTTGTTTTGATGTTTCACATTAAATATTGTCCAAAGGAAGAAACCTCTTTCATTTTAATACATTCTGCATGTAGGTTCCAGCACACGAGTCAACCGAACGAGGTACCATGAGGAACCCCACAGAAGCTGCTCTCGTCGCCTGCATCGTGGCTGCATTTGTCAAGGTGGGTTATCCCATAGGGAGTCCGCAGGTTTAAAGTTCTGAGCGGAAGTTGGAATGATTTCAGTGCCATCCTACAGGCTGGCTGTCGAGCTACAGACATTGGTGTTATAGCACCATATAGACAACAGATACAAGCTGTGTCCGAGTTGACTACGGGACGTGATTGGGCACAAGGCCTGGAAATCAATACTGTGGACAAGTACCAGGGCCGGGACAAACCTGCCATCATCGTCAGTTTTGTTCGTAGTGATGTGGCATCCCATAATGTGAGCTTTCTTTTCATCACATCAAAAAGACCACACTTTGTCAACTTGAGCCTAAAGGTCCTGAGTAACAATATAAATAATTAATGCTGACCTTTCAATCCAAATCCATCACCTTGCATTCCGAACCCAATAACTTGGCCCAACATCTTAATTTTCTCCCTCCAGCAAGGGGAGCTGCTCAAAGATTGGCGCCGGTTGAACGTGGCTCTTACCCGGGCAAAGTTCAAGCTGCTGCTGCTCGGATGCACTCCAGCTCTGCGTAACTACGAACCAATCGCACGTCTCCTCGATTATGCAGACACACATGGTCTCATATCCTTTGTGTTGGTTTTAAACATCAAATATGTAATGAAGGTTCATGTGAGTGCGGGCTCCCTCGTTCATCCCTTGGCGCGGGCCCCTCCGTTCATCCCTTGCCGGCGCGGGCGCCCTCCATTCTTCCCTTGGTGCGGGCCCTCCGTTCATCCCTTGGCGCGGGCGTCCCCGTTCATCCCTTGGCGCGTGCACCCAGTTCGTCCCTTGCGCGGGCGCCCCTGTTCGTCCCTGGTGCGGGCCCTCCGTTCATCCCTTGGTGCGGGCCCCTCCGTTCATCCCTTGGTGCGGGCCCCTCCGTTCATCCCTTGGTGCGGGCGCCTCCGTTCATTCCTTGTCGCGGGCGCCTCCGTTCATCCCTTGGTCCGGCCCCTCCGTTCATCCCTTGGCGCGGCCCCTCCGTTCATCCCTTGATGCGGGCCTCCTTCATCCTTTGGCGGGCCCCTCCGTTCATCCCTTGGTGCGGGCGCCTCCTTTCATCCTTTGGCGCGGGCGCCGCCTTCATCCTTTGGCGCCGGGCGCCCCCATTCATCCTTGGTGCAGGCACCCCCGTTCATCCCTTGGTGCGGCCCCTCCGTTCATCCCTTGGTGCGGGCCCCTCCGTTCATTCCTTGTTGGTGCGGGCCCCTCCGTTCATCCCTTGGTGCGGGCCCCTCCGTCATCTTGCGGCGGCCCCTCCTTCATCCCTGGTGCGGGCCCCTCCGTTCATCCCTTGGTGCGGGCCCCTCCGTTCATCCCTTGGTGCGGGCGCCTCCTTTCATCCTTTGGTGGCGGCGCCTCCTTCATCCTTGGCTGTGGCGCCCCGTTCATCCCTTGGTGCGGGCCCTCCGTTCATCCCTTGGTGCGGGCGCCTCCTTTCATCCTTTGGCGCGGCGCCTCCTTTCATCCTTTGGCGCGGGCACCCCCTTTCATCCTTGGTGCGGGCGCCCTCGTTCATCCCCTGGTGTGGGCGCCCCCGTTCATCCCCTGGTGCGGCGCCTCCGTCATCCCTTGGGCCGGGCGCCCCCGTTCATCCCTTGCGCGGCGCCCCCGTTCATCCCTGGTGCGGGCGCCCCCGTTCATCCCCTGGTGCGGGCGCCCCCGTTCATCCCCTGGTGCGGGCGCCTCCGTTCATCCCTTGGCGCGGGCGCCCCGCTCATCCCTTGGCGGGGCGCCTCCGTTCATCCTTTGCGCCGCGCCCCCGTTCATCCTTTGTCCCGTTTGCATGTGCACGACTGCCTATGTGTGTGCCCATTCCACCCATTCATCAGATGTGTGCCTGTTTCCCGTTTATGTGAATGAACAAACAGACGCACACCAAACATGTTTGGGTTGACGAGTCACATTCCCTCACTTGCGAATGCTAATTGGTCATGTATGTTAGAATTGGTTGGAAACTGATCGACGTTTAGCTGAGTTTCCTTCCGTGTGCTAACCTTGTTGCAGGATTTTAATCTAACTCAACTGGAGGAGATGGTTATTTCAACTGGAGCAATTTTCAACCTCAGTATTGTCATCGTGAAGTTTGTTGGTAACTTCTTTAAAGATAGGTGACATAAACATGGCGTTGCCTTTCTGAGCTTCATCCTAACATGGTTCCTCTCCCGTTCGAGGCACACACCACCTATACATACCTCATGGAATGACCTTTCTCATCATCATCCCAATCTGAGGACTGCACTGCCATCTTAATCTTCATTCCTCATGATGTGGATTTTTCACCCAACCTCGTAGTGATCGTTGTAGAATTATTGTGTTGTTGTGGAATCTTATTTTCCTTGCAGGGTTTAACGTCGAGCCGACTCGGTTTTAAATGTATCGTGTTAATAAAATCACATACACCGATAAATCAATGTCCACAAGTAGTTCTTTTATTTTAGTACAATTTATTTCTAATGTTATCCACCAGTTCAGGTTCTCACCCTCGTACACTACTCCCTCAATGAACCTCTCCCTCATTTTGGCGTCGTTTGTTAGGGGGGCCTGTATTTCATGTGTGGAATCGAGCATACCCATGGCTTCCAGTTAATTGGAGTGGATCTTGTTTTTTCATTCATTTTGCCGCATTGCGCCTGCTATCTAAGTCACCTTTGAGCATTTGAAACGGGGTAAACGGAGTTCACGTCAACTGAATTGTTCTTCATGATTCTAATCCCTCACTACGTGTAGGACAAACGTCTGTTGGATTGCAGAGTTAGCTGCTTCGGCTTGAATCATTGGCAAATAAAACTTGCTCTAGCATGGTTGATATCAACTCGGAGGAGTCGCCCTGCGTGCAGTTGCAATGCAAAAACGGGTTCGCTCGACCTCATCTCGCGGCTCAAGAGGAACGTGTGCTGTAATTAACTCGTAGTGTTGTACTTATATCCCTGATAACTCGGAAAAATCACAAACATAGCTGACAAGATTAAGCAAGAAGAGCCAAGATTCACAATATTTTACGAAAGATGGGCTTATTCCTGGTTTTAAGGGATTTTTGGAGGCTGGAAACTACCCTGTGCACTGGATTTCCGTTGGATTATTGTGGATCATCATTGTAGTGTGCTTGTTAGATGCTGCAACAATTACAATGCCGGCATTGATTGTTTCTTGTCTAAAGGGAATACAGTCAACCCCCGCTTCATCGCGGTTCACCTATCGCGCCCCCGGTCATCGCGGGTTTTCCTTGGAACGTAACTAATTTTTTCTGCGGATTCACCCGGTACATGCGTCGTTAAAAAAATTATTAAGCAATAATATAACGCGGTGCTCGACCAGTCACACAACGCACGAAACAAAGTTTGCTTGTGAACTTAGAATATTTTTCTACGTTTTTTCTCCAAGCCCACGTGGCGCCCAAACGCCCTGCACCTTCGAAGGTTTCTGGCAAGGGAACTGAAGCGCCAGAGAAGGTCCTGGGACGCTCCAGGAGAAGTTAAGGTAAAGGTGCTCGATATATGCTTCGGGAAGGAAAAAGGTTTGCCGCCGTTGGACGAGCATTGCTCATACCAGCACCTCAAAACCGACCAGACCAGACTAGTCGATCTCCGGCACTCCAAGCCCAATCACTGCCAAACCGACCAGACCAGACCAGTCGATCTCCGGCACCTCAAACCCAATCCACTGCCAAACCGACCAGACCAGTCGAATCGATTTTTGGGGAGGCGTCCATTCATCGCGGATTTTCACTTAGCGCGGGGAGGTTTGGAACGTAACCCCCGCGAGAAACGGGCTGGATACTGTACTGCTAAAGGTGATGGTGGCCCAAGCACCACCGTCCTATTTAGATTTTGAAATCGAGTCTACGACTCTTATGAGTAGAACCTGAACTTGGAAATCCATAAATCAACGCAATGAGTGTGTTCATGTTCACGAGAATTGTCATTCCACTTTTGCCCATCTGCTCTGTTCCCGAGATAGGTTGTTGAAAATCAGCCGTGCAGCCCAACGGGTAGCATTACTTCTATCGGCCCTACGGCGCGTACTGGAACCTCGACCAGGTCCAAAGCTGTACAACCACATGACCACCCTGGCTTGCGGGACAGAAAGGCTTAGGGACTGAGCTCTACGATGTGAGCGAGGGGATGTGACTACCCAAGAAGATGGGCACACTCGAACGAAAGAGAAAATGTATTTCCAAGTGACAGAATCGTTATTAAACTTAAGTGGTTGCCTTTGAAGGCAACAAGGGGGAGTGTGGGGAATTATCCTCTTTTAGAGAAGTGACACTTGCTTCAATTTGACGAGAGGCAAAGTGTTGTTTTTTTGCCTCTCTGCTTAATCTTTTATTAAAATTGTTAATGCCCAAGGACTAGTGGTTAATCTTGTATTTCTTTAGCACTCTGGACTTTTGTTAATTATTTGCTAGTCCAGGGTGACTGGTCTGATAAGACTGTCCTTTTGCCTATATGCTATCAAAAAACTCTCCACTCTCAAAATGTGATTATATATACTATATATATAT
>CM068957.1:104854152-104866791 GCA_035128595.1 Eptatretus atami | reverse complement strand
CCCTCTGTTGACTGAAAGCAACACTTTTATGGGAGAATTCATTATTTTGTTGCCCTTGAATAAATTGTTGCAGCAAGCATTTTTTTAACTAAAAAATTGACCGTTATGCAGTTGCTGTGGGCCCCTACACATAATTTAGGTTTAAAGGGGTCCAAATTCCTCCCTTTCCACCCGACCCCCCCCCTTGTATCCACTTACATCTTCATCTCATAGGGCCCAAATATGCAAACTATATGAACTGTGGTATCCATGTGATCCTTGCTGAAAATAAAGTAGACAAATCCGAAATTCCGATTTTCGGGAAAAAGGGGCCAAATTTGACCCTCTTTAATTCATACCCCTTTTAAGACTGAGTAATGGACGTTTTCAAAAACTGCCCACATATGTCTACTTCAAAACAATATTGTTTTAAAGAGCTATATTGAATATTAATATTTATTCTTGGGTTTAAACTAAGCAGTAGCCTAAATTTAGGGGTTTTAAGGGTCACATGACGTTTTGGACCCTGGAGCCCTTAATAATCACCTGATTGAAATGTTTTACTATCAACTTGTAGCTAATGTTTGTAGCTACAAGATAAGTGGTCATTTGCTGCTTTGTGACTATTGGCTAATTAGTAATGAGCAATAATGTAAATCTCCACCCACATTTTGGACAATTTTCCAAATTGTTTTTTTGGGAAAAGGATTAATTTAAGACCCTTTTTGGAGAAATCTGGGGTGGCATCCCCCGTCCAAAGCACCACCCCATGGCCTAACTATCCATGGTGGATGCCAGCTTCTAATATGAAAAGATTTTTAAAATGTCATTTTCTGGTTTTGCCTCCCTACTACCTCTGGTCATCACCTTGTGCATGAGTCTGAGAGGCACACAAGCAGTTTCCGAGTGCTGATGGAATATTGCACCTCTCGCACCTCAAGGTCCCCTACAGCGGCCTGCACACGTGAATCAATTTATATTCAACATTCATGGGGCTGAACTTACGTAATCATGTGGTTAATATATTCTCAACGCATCTCAGGGATTTGAAATTTTGTCAGTGTGCCAGCCTTGTGGGTGCTCTTGCAAAGAATACTGCAAGGATCTTTGATGTCATTGTCAATAGACCAGCCGGATTTACAATTGACCAGTGTGAAGGCGTGCTCCACAGGACAGCACCCAGCTATCCCCCCTACTGGCACTACGTCTTTAAGCAGATCCGATTCTGAGAAACCAACCTTGGTCTCAGACAGATCAGAAGTCAGAATGCTACCAACTACAGAAGCTATCTTGTCAAATGTTATAAATGATAAACGGGACCTGCACGATGGCTTGGATGTATGCACACTCACCTCTAAGCTATCTAGCTTGGGTTTGAATCTTGGCCCAGCTATAAACTGTCTTTCTGGTTCGTGGACATTATAGACCCACGGTGTCCTTTGTGAAGAGTATGTGAGCTATTGCCAGCACCCTGAATAAATTCCTGCCCTAACCTACAGAGGGCATTGCATCAGTGACCTCTGCCAATGATGCTACCCAGCAGCCTTGTGATGCATACGAAAGAAGAATGACAAAAGTCTGTTAACTTAATCCATGAGTGGTGAATGATCTGCATTGATAAACTTGACATTGCACAGGTTGAACCTCACCTTTAACAAATCCTTTACTTCATCGGCTCCCTGCAAAGACATGGCAGCACAACATATAAGCATGGTTCCTGAAATCACATTCATTATGTCTGCATGGAGGGGGTGTGCCAATGAAAAACAAACAAACAACAATATAAGGGAGGATGATAGAAGAGTGAAAGAAGGGTATGAAAGTGTCAAAAGAAGGTTGGGATGAAGTTAGAGCAAAGGAAAGGGATGTATGGAGCCAATGAGGGAAAGAACATACATGGCGAGGCCGCGAGGGGGAGGGGGTCTCAACTCTCATGTTTGTTATATCATCATAAGCAGACGACTATCCCTCGCTCGCTGATGGACCAATTGGTCGTGCCGTTTGCCAACAATTTTGGGCTAAAAGGACGACAATTACTCATCATGGGTGCTTAACCCCAACCCTCCTCTCTGTCCATCCTCACGTCCTGCTTCACAACCCCCCCCCCTCTGTCCTGACGCCCATGCTAGAAATGTGACACATGGTGACAAGCCCCTCCAGTTTTTTTGTTTTTTGGGGGGGGGGGGGGATTGGGGAGGAGAATGGAGGACAAATTTGCCAGTGAGAAGAGCGAGCACTTTACTCAGCGTTGCTCAGGTAAAAAGGAAATAGTAATGCCCTCTGCCACATTTAGGTGGTGCTACATGGTACACATTTACATAGAGAATTTACGCACACCACCGTGTGGAGGCTACGTTACCCCCCCCCCCCCCCCCCCACACAAAAGTTGTATTTGTACCCTGAGTTTGGAGTTTGAAACTTAAAAGATGTGGCAGTGCATAAGGAACAAAGAGAGACAGAGACAAACAGAGACACAATGCCATTTATGTATATATAGACAGACAGCCCCTTACCTCATGAAACTCCAAATAATAAAGTTTTAATAATTGATTGGAGAAGGGAGGGGGCGAGAGGAGATGAGGTACAAGATGAAGATAAGGAGGAATTACTAAAAAGTGTGCAAAAAATGTAATAAGTACAATTATGATCCCTAAGCTAATTTGAGAACTAATTAAAATGATATAGTTAGTCCAACCAGTGTACTGAAACATGGCATGATGGGATTTGCTCCATTCCTAACAAAAGCAATGTTGTCACATTCCTTTGTCAAACATATCAGTTCGAAATATTCTGGAATTCCAGTTTCAAGGAATGTTGTGGTTTGCCACAAACCGCTCTAACTACCCCGTAAGCACTTAGCGTTGAGGTGAGAAGAAGGTTGAAGAGCAATGTGGAACAGGCAAAGCCAAACAGAACCTGAAAACAGAATACAGGAATCAGGATAAAGAAGTTAAGAAAAGCATGAGAAGAGACAAGAGAAAATGAGTGGATGACCTTGCTGCGATGGCTGAAAAAGCAGCGGGTAATGGGACGATGAAAGAGCTATCCGTGATTACAAAGACTCTCAGTAATGAAAGGAGCAAAACTGTGAATGCAGTGAAAGATAAGACTGGAAATCTACGAATAGAAGAAACGGCCAAGAAAGAAAGGTGGAGAGAACATTTTGAAGAAATCTTAAAGAGACCAATACCTGATGATCCGACAACAGAAGAGGAGTGTGAGCCTGTTAGAGAGAAATCAGCACAAGTCGTATATCAAAAATGGAAATTAGAACTGCAATAGAGAGAAGATGAAGAATGGTAAATCTGGAGGCAAGGATGGAATTACAGTGGAATTAATGAAACCTGACATACACACAACATAGGAATGGCTTGACAACTTGTTCAGAGCAATTTGTGACAAAGAGGAAGCAACTAAAGTGTGGAAGCAGGGGTTCATTGTCAAAATACCAAAGAAAGGCAATCTTAAAGAATGTGGAACTTGGAGAGGAATCACTTTAACATCCGTTCCAAGTGAAGTATTTGGAAGTGCTGATAGACAGAATTAGAGACGGAGTTGAGAACAAGTTGAGGGATGAGCAAGTAGGCTTTAAAGAAGGTAGAAACACAGTTGAACAAATCTTTATTTTGTGCAACATAATTGAGCAGATAGCAGAGTGGAAGGCAAGTCGAAACATTACTTTTGTGGACTTTGAAAAAGTCTTTGACTCTGTATAGAAAGCCTTTGGAAGATCATGGCTAGTTATGGAATCCCTTGCAAAATAATCAGAATGGTACAGATCTTATACGAGGATAGTGAATGTACAGTGCTTGAGGAGAGAGAGGAACCAGTGGTTCATGGTAAAAACAGGAGTGAAGCAAGGAGATGTAATGTCCGGTTTTATATTCTTGCTCGTAGTAGACTGGATAATAAGGAAGACAACAGATGGAAACAACACAGGGATTAGGTGGAAGTTTACAACCAAACAGGAGGACTTGGACTTTGCTGACAACAATGCGCTTTTGTCATCAAACTACCAACATATGCAAATGAAAGTAACAAAAACAAGTCTGAAGACGATAATGGTTCACGAGCGGTATTTGACGATGTAGATTGTTTCAGAAGTCAGAGGATGGAGACGATGTGATAATGTTTGACCAAGTTATAAAAATGATCAACATGATGTGGTACGGTGACAGGTTATTAGCTGCAAAATGTCGAAAACCCGATTTCGTTCACAAACTTTCAAAATTTGACCTTTACATAACCGTTAAAGGTCACAAAACAAGTTGTGGACATTAAAATAAGGAAACAGGATACGTGCTATAGCTTATTGGAGTTCGTTCGTCGAAGAAGGACGAAAACCCGGTTCGATTCCCACAACTTTGAAAATTTGACCTTTGTGGCCTTTAAAGGTCAAGAGATCAAGGAGTATGACCTTTGGTGCAAACTTCTCGAACATTCCAGGAACAATATAAAGTCATATAGGCTATATGGCATTTCACACTCCTCGGATTATAATTATCCATACTTTGGAAATCAGCGTACAAACAAACTTGAAGGGGGCGCCACGGGCAAGGTGTTCGAGATAGAGCAAAATGGTTTGAAGACTTTCACCTCAAGATTATGCATAAAAAATATTGTCATCCGAGCTCTCAAAGTTGGTGGTCGTATGATTTTTATGTCAAAATTAGCAATTTTCTAAGTTTTTGACCTTGTGACCTTGACCTGGGACGAAAATGAAAATCGGACAACGACACGTTTTAGATAATTCATTTTGCTATTCAAATACCGAAGAACCCATTCCATTCAGTCAATTCCGTAGGAGAAGATAGATTTTTAATCCGACTACCCCCTAAAAATGGCTATTTTTGGGCGTGGCTCCGCCCACAATGGGCGTATCACGCCCTCATCCAGGAAAACACAACTAGACATTGATATCGAACACATAACCAAGTTTCATCAAGATCGGATCAAAGTCCACGGAGTTATGCTCTGGACAGACAGACACACAGACATAACGAATATAGTGGTCACTCTGGCTGGCGCTCGTGAACCAATGAATCGATTTGTATCAAAAACCGGACTCAAAATAAAAAAGAAGGAAACAGAGGTTTTGAGGATAAATAGTAAAAGCAACAACAGAATTCAAATTAGAGACCAGCATCGAAATGAAGTTGATAAGTACTGCACCTATCTAGGGACCATCATAAACAAACAAGGATGAGGGGAAGAAGATATGAGGAACAGAATTTGTGAAGCTATGGTATCCTTCATGAAACACAAATATGGAGCTCAAGCATTTGTGCATTGAAAACCAAATGAAGACTGTTTAACTCACTTGTCAAATCAGTACTATTATATGGATGTGAGGTTTGGAAGATAAACGAAGGGGACAATCGGAAACATGACGTATATATTCATATGTCTGTGTAGGATATTGACAATGAGATGGCCATACCATCATATCAAACAAAGAAATACTCAAAATAAACCAATGTAATGAAGATCAGTGATGAAGTGAAGACCAGGAGATGGAAATGGATTGGACATGTGCTAAGAATGAGATGATAACTGCATGGCAGCATCGTCATGGAAGCCCGAAGGAAGAAGGGAAGTGGGACGTCCTGGAACAACCTGGAGAACAGTGGAAAAAGAAAGAAAAGAGATGGGGTGGAAATCATGGGATGAAGCCAGGCCGATAGCCAGAACAGGGCAGACTGGAGAATATGCACTGCAGCCTTATGGGCCACACTTGGCCCGAAGAGGACAGATGATGAGATTACGATACTCTGGTTCAGAACATACAAGAGCTGGTTCAGAGGAAAGCTTTCCTACTCTTCAATAATAATAAAAAAAAGCAATGAGAGATTGCAGACCCTCACCAGGACTTGTTTTATGTGGTGTATTTTGTGTACTGGTGTGTTATGTAATTAATAAGACATAATTTTAATTATCCACTGGGCAACAAAAAAAAAATTTTGTCTGCTACCAAGGGAAATGCAGGTGTTCTTGGCTAAATCTGGGCCACTGATTTCAAATCTGGAGTCAGAATTGAGCTAGCACGTCAGGTTTTCAAAATATGTGTATGTATTAATGATACCCAGCATGCAATATTAGATACATTATTATTGCAGATCGCCACATTGTACATCTAACATCAGTGCTTAGTAATTACTTTCACATCATATTTAGAAAACAATGATTATCTCCATGTATAATGTGTAGTATACAAACCAAGAACATAAACAAGTTGCAGAAAAATAAGTTAATAAAACATTAGAACATGGTAATGTTAGGAAGGGTGTAAACTTGAGAGGGGAATCTGCCCCATTATGAGCGATTCAGAAACAACACTTCAAGTTTACACTCTTCCTTTCAATATAGTCAGCGTAGGCACTGTTCAGACGTGTTCAGAAGTGTGTGAGACACTTGCTGTTGTGCTTGTGTGTGGAATTGATCTCCCATTGTAGGAACCAGTAGTAATCACCCATCATGTTTGGTTTGAACCGGCCTTGATACCTAGTTTCCATGACCGAAATGTCTTGGTGGAACCTTTCACCATGCTCGTCGCTTACCTCACCCAGATTAGGTGGGACGAAATCAAGATGAGAATGCAAGAAGTGCAAGAAGAGAATGCAAGAAGTGCATTCTCAGAGACATCCTTCATTCCAATCGCTGATACGCCTTTAACATGTTGTCCACCAATTCCACATACTGTTCAGCTCTATGGTTCCCAAGAAAGTTCTGCACAACCGACACAAATGCTTCCCATGCTGCAAACTCAAATGGGTTCAGTTTATTTTTGAACTCGGGATCACACATCAGTTCTCGGATCTGGGGCCCAACGAAAATGCCTGCTTTGAGTTTAGCATCAGTTTTCTTTTTGCCAAACTTCTCTCTGATATATTGAAAGCCACTACCATCGTGATACGATGCCTTTACAAAGTTTTTCATAAGGCCAAGTTTGATGTGAAGCTGTGGAAGGTAGACTTTTTGTGGGTCTACCAATGGCTTATGATGCACATTGTACCTGCCAACTACGTGTTCATGCCTTTCAGGGCAGTCTTTTACAACATAATGATTGCTATCAACAGCAGCTGTTCCATGGGCACAAGAAGCACACGTATTTTGTGTCCCCAAGCTGCACTCTTAGGAGGAGGGAAATCATTTTTCGATCACCACAAATGTTCGACTTATGATCTGAGTAATTCATCACTTTTAGAAGGATTTCCATGGACTCGTACGTCTTCTTCATGCTGACACAGCGTGAGCTACAGGAACAGAAGGTTTTTTTATTACCATTATGCAACAAAACAGCTTTAAGGCTCACATTGCTGGAGTCCATGAAGAGTCTCCATTCATCAGGCACATGTTTGTTTCCTAGCTCATGCATGAGACCATTAACATCAGCACAGAAACAAACATCATTTTCTATCTCAAAAAGGCAGCCAAGCTTGTGGGCTGATCACGGAAGTGGGAAGTTTTGGTTCCTGCCTCTAGGAGATTCCATTGCTGTAATCTGGAGCCCAACACTTCAGCCTTCGCCTTTGACAATGACAGGTCTCTCACCAGATTGTTTAATTCTTCTTGATTTAGCAAGTGTGGCTTCTTTTCTTCAGCAAGTGTGGCTTCTTTTCTTCAGTCTAAGGTTCATACAGTTCATCCATAGCATAGTCAGAGTTGTCATCGCTTTCATCTGCAGCAGCTTCTGGTGGAACTGGCACAGGAGAACCCAAGTCATGGGGACCGGTTTCAGAGCAGATTTACAATCTGGATATACAATTTTTGACTTGTTTTTCGTTGAGAAACCAGCAATATTTGTCATACAAAAGTAGCAGTCAGGGTGATAATTCGTTGGTTCATGTCATATCATTGGCACAGCAAAAGCCATTCCCTTCCTTTTGCCACTCAACCACTGTGTAAGTCCCGAGTTACACACGGTGCAGCAAACATGAGGTGCCCAGCTCTTGTCTTGGTCTCCAACTTTACATTCAAAATAATACTTGTAAGCAGCTTTCACCCTTTTGGGAAGGTTTGTGGCACTGGCTACGTGGAATGCATTTCCCACAGATATAACAAGAGTTATCAGGGTGATTCACACAGCCTCGCCGATTCATGATGCCTGTAAGTAACATATGCCTAACCTGAAAATATATTAGGTTATAACCTGAAAATATATAGATACTATTAGCATGATATGAATTACAAACTCGACACATTCTTTAAATATATACATTGCATTTAAACATTTTAGTATCAAATTATTAACTCCTCTCAGCATGGAAGCGGCATGGAAAATTGCAATGCCGCGTGGAAATTTTTACTTTAAAATTCATACCTTGGTCAGTTTTCATGCATTTTTAATAATTTAAAGTGCATTCTAAAGCTCTTTTTAGGAGAAATCATATTCTACATCAGTTGTATTGCTATAATTGAAACCAAAAATACAAAAAATATATAATTTTTGATCACTCAAAATCACCCACCAGGGTAAGCTACTGTAATTGGACCAGATGTATAACTCAAAATCCTGATGTGCTGGAGAAAATTCTGACCAGATTCAGAATCAGCATACTGGATTTAGTCTAGAACAGGGGTTCCCAAACCCAGGGTCGTGACCCGAACTTGAACCCCCCCCCCCCTCAAAATCTCAGTTTTTGAGGGGGGGTTTCATGTCAAAAGCATTTTCTCTGACAATTTTTTATCATAGGTACACTAGGTACCAGTATCATTTGGGTTGCGAGGGAAATGTGATTTCAAATTTTGGGTCATGGACAAAAAAGTTTGGGAACCACTGGTCTAGAACATATGTTGTCGCCCGAGTAGCAAAATCTTTTTTGTCCAGTATAATTAGAACTGCCACTTTCTTTATCACTGCTGGCAGTGATAACCGGGTACCAAAACGTCCCGCTTTGATTGGACATCTGTCCCTGACCAATGACGTTTTTTATTATTCAACTGAATTCGGAATGGGATTACAATAAATTAAATTCAAATCAAATCAAATGGAAGACCAAATAGGTAGAGTCCTGCATTGGAGTAATCAGAAGGAACCCAAACAAGCAAAGAGAAAAGATGAAATCAGGAGGAACCCGGATAGGATTCACATTTCAGCTGCTACTCCTCTACCCTCAAACCTATCCCGGCACAGCCAAGTGAGCATTATTCAAAAAATAAAAATGATAGTAATAAAAAAATAAAAATATCCCCCTTCCGCCACGCGGCGGGGGATAAAAACCTAGATCAAAAAATTAAATAATTCTGGCTGCCGGACCATATGTCCGATCAAGTTGAAATTTAAAACATATTCCCCATTAACACTACATCACAATGGTGAAGTTTCACGTCAATTGATTAACGGTTTCAGAGAAAACATTAATTAATATTTTTTAAATCCAATATGGCTGCCAAACCATGTGACATCGATTATTCCTTCACAACTTTGTACACGCATGCCTTGGGGAACATTTGTGTGAAGTTTCCCCTCGATTTGTCCAGCCGTTCTGGAGAAGATTTTTATATGTTTTTGGGTAAATCCAATATGGCTGCCAAACCATGTGACCTATGACGTAATATGTGTGAACCTTTTGTTCCTCATGGATAGGCGGTCATATGTGGAAAGTTTCACCTCGATCTATTCATTTATATTCAGCCATTTCGGAGGAGATTTTTGAAGGTTTTAAATAAAAATAAAAATGTATGGCTACCAAATCACGTGACTGATGACGGCATTAAAAAATTGTGGACCATTTTATCTCAAGATGACCCTCAAAAGTTTTCATACTGATTGGATGTAGCGTTCTACATTTGCAATTATGACGTCATAACGAGGGAACCTATGACGTCATAAAAAATATCACACTCATTCCCCATGAGGAGTACTTGCTATGTGCCAAGTTTCAATTTTTTCTTTGGTGCGGTTTCAGAGATACTGTCCAAAGTTTTTCCGTTTTTCCAACATGGCTGCCACACCACACAACCTATGACATCATTTTGATCATTAAAGCATTCTTCATGAGTAGTCGCACCTATGGTGAAAATTTCGTCTCAATCAAACAAGGAGTTGTGGAGAAAAACACGAAAGTTCTGTGCGGACAAAGACAGACAGACAGACAAACAAATGATGAAAAAAATCACTCGGAGTAACAACTTGGCAAAACATGACAAAGTACAATGGCACTCGGTAAGCGCATACCTCTGTCAGGTGGAACAGTTCACATTTTGTATCCCACTGATGGGCTGGATCCGAACCAAAATCGAATCCGCTTGTTCTTAGCATCTATTCAACTCATCCACCTTGTTTTGTCATAACTCGTCCATAACTTTTTGAGATAGTGATATATTTACTTTTTGACCCAATCTATCAATTTTAGAAATTTGGCCTGTGTTGACCTTAAAATTAATAGGTGGTTGAATTCAGCGACCTGACATGAAAATGCTCTTCAAATTTCAAGTCAATCGGATGAAAATTGAGGATTTTAGAAAATCGGCCTATGTTGACCTTTTGGTCTATGTTGACCTCAAAAATCAATACATGGTTGAGTTCAGTGACCTCATATACAAATGACTTTCAAATTTCAAGTAAATCGGATGAAAATTTAGGAAATTTGGCCTTTTGGCCCATGTTGATCTCAAAATTAATAGGTGGTTGAATTCAGTGAACTGATATGTAAATGGTCTTCAAATTTCAAGTCAATCAGATGAAAATTGACAATTTTAGAAACAATTTAAAAATTTGGCCTATTTTGGCTTGATCTTATGGCCTATGTTGACCTTTTAACGTAAGATAACCTCAAAAGTAATAGGTGGTTGAATTCACTGACCTAATATGCAAGTAGTTTTCAAATTTCAAGTCAGTCGGATGAAATTTGAGGATTTTTGAAAATTTGGCTCAAATTGGCCTATGTAGACCTTTTCGGTCGAACAAATTTTACGAATCTTCAATGCGCGACCGTCGCAGAGTCGGTGGCATTAATCTCTGAAAATTTCAGAACGATCGGTTGAGCTGTTTGGGCTGGAGTTGAGCGGACAGACACACACACAAACACATGCATAAACTAGAGGGGGAGCACTCGGTAGAGTGCAAAACCTCCGCCGCCAATACTGCTGGGTCACTTAAGTGAACCTGATATCCTATTCATTGTAGGTCAAAAGGATCAGACCTACTGAACCACAATTGAATAAACTAAACTAGATCGACGCGCATGTAGAAATCCAAAAAAATAAAATCGAAATTTTTTTGAAAAAAAGGTGCAAAATTTCTGGGTTTTTTTCTCTAACAAATTTTTTTTTGGGGGGGGGGGGTTGGAAATCACTTAAAACATGTAGAAATGCAAAAAAACAAATTCAAATATTTTTCAATAAAATCGAAAAAATTTTGAAAAAAAGTTGCAAAATTGTTTTTTTTTTCTCTAACAAATTTTTTTTTTTTGGTTGGAAATCACTTAAAACATGTAGAAATGCAAAAACAAAAATTCAATCACTTTTTTCAAAATGGCCGCCATAGCGGCCATATTGGACTTTGGACCAAGTCCAAAATCTAATGGCATGATCCTTGGACCATACCTAATCCCCCACCAGTTTCGTCAAAATCCGTCCAGGAGTTTTTCCGTAATACTGTTCACAAACAAACAAACAACAACACACACACACACAGGCGATCAACATACTTGTGGAAAAAAAAAAATTGCCAAGTAACAAACAGATCCAAATGCAAGACCGTCTCCTTCGCCAAGCGTAATAAAATCTTAAAGTTTGAAGATGCATTCTGTGTTGGAGGAAAAGGCTGTAGAGGAGTGTATGTGTGTGTCATTGATTGTTATCTCCATGTGCGGGTTTCAGAAGGTGGAACGGAGTCCTCCCATGTCTTGAAGAATCCACCTCCGTTTCGGTGAAGGATCACGATTCATGGACCAAGCTGTGAAGTTTTGTTCTCAGAGTTTTTTTTCCCAAGGACTCTTTTTAGGATCATCACCGGGCCCCAGACAGCGTGTGCGTGCGTGCATTGGAGGAAGTACCTTTGCTATCAAACGGAAGCTCAGCTTGTTACACTGTTGAAAAGACTAGACAGACAAAAAGACGCACCTGTGGCACCGGTGGATTAAGAGGAAAGTCCAAAACGATGTTCTCTCCCTTTTTCCGGGCATAAAGCTCTCCACTCAAAGTCTCAAACGTGAGATGCACGTTGGGGTTTGCTGGAGACAAGAATAGGAAAAGCAGTCAGTCATCGCTCTCTTTCAATCTCAAACTGGCTTTGTTCATCATCCATCCTTCCACACACTTGCACAACCGCTCGGAATTTGAAGATCCTGAACTATCCACCCTGAGAAAATCTTTTTGCAAAAGACATCAGAAAGTTTTCTACCCTGCATATTCCCAAGGTAGAGAAAAACCACACGGGTGTGACAATTCATTACATTCTGAATGTAGACCTTTGTGCCTTTTTGAACTCATTTTATTCAATTCCCTACAGGTCTGGGTATAACAGAGGATTGTTATATGAATGTAAAGTTTACCATACCCGTTGAGTCGAGAAAAGGAATGTGTGTGAAACTGAAGCTTACTGGAGGGTTTCAGCCAATTAGGTTCAGAACCCATTATCATCAGTGGGCTTTAATCAGCAATACCAGATGTACACAAACGTGTGTGTGTGTGTGTGTGTGTGTGTGTGTGTGTGTG
>CM068957.1:104839150-104850170 GCA_035128595.1 Eptatretus atami | reverse complement strand
ATCGGGATGCCCTCTGGAGGATTCTTGGTCTTCATGGGGTGCCACCAAAACTGATCGATCTTATGTCTGAGTTATACTCTGGAACTGAGAGTGCTGTGAGATGTGGTGATACCATCTCTGACTTATTTCCAGTTGTTACTGGAGTCATCAGGGGTGTGTACTGGCCCCACACTTTTCAGCACTTGAATGGACTGGATTCTGGGGAGGATGTCGGAGAGATCAAGCTGTGGTGCATCGTTTCGGAATGTCAAGATCTCTGACCTTGATTTCGCAGATGATGCAGTCATCTTTGCAGAGACTTTAGATATCCTTTTGGGGGCCCTCAAGGTGCTGAATGAGGAGTTGGAGCCACTGGGATTATGGGTTTCTGTGGTCAAAACTAAGATCCAGGCTTTCAATGACATCTTGGATGCTGCTATCCTGTCTGTACCTGTTTGTGGTGAGGATGTTGAGGTCACGGAGAGATTCACTTAACCTTGGCAGTGATATTCATGTCTCTGCTGGCTGTGAGCCAGAGGTCAATAGACGTCTGGGTCGGCCTGGGGAGTCATGGATTCACTGGATCATGGGGTGTGTCGCTGCCGGTACCTGCGCGGGAGGATGAAAGTCCAAGTCTTCAGGTCCTTGGTGCTTCAGTTTTGCTCTATGGATGTGAGACTTTGACTCAAATCAGGGATCTGAGATGGAGACTTGATTCCTTTGGTACCAGGTCTCTTCGGAGAATCCTTGGCTTTTGCTGGTCTGACTTTGTGTCCAACGAGTGGTCGCTTCGAGTTTAGACAGTTGCTGAGGTTGCTGAGAGGTTCCCTGTTTTCCGACCTGCAAGTCACTGTGGTGTCCATCTTGTTTACCCTGTGTACCCCACACCATCCCTCTCCTTTCTACAGATCTCTTCACGTCTCTGTTCCCCACTTTTTTTTACCTTCCCTCTCCCACCACTCTTGTCTCCTTGTTGTGCGCTTCTGTGTGTTAGCTCTCATACGAGCCTCGACAGTGCATCCAAAAAAATTTTAAAAAATGAAGAACATTTCCTGAGTGGTATTCATACAGAGCCTGGTTCAGAATTAAGATTTTGTTTTTCAGCAAAAGCAGCGAATCTGGCCTGTCATCTTCAAAGCAGCATGGGACTGGTGCTTTGTCAAAGACCTTGCAAGGAAGAGTAGTGGAAAAGAGGAAGGTTGATCCATTTAAAAGAAAATGAAACAACTACCTCAGGATAGTGAAAGAGAGAGATAGAGGTTGTGAGTAGGCAGTAAGCAGCTTGTGCATGACTATGTCCCCAGAAATGAGTATACATAGCCTGGCCCTTACAGTAACTATGATACATTAAAATAAAACTTGTCTCGCTCAGACATACGCTGAAGAAACGACAGTTCATAGAACACCTTCTCCTGCGCCGTCTTGAGAAACAAGACGTGGGCAGGGTCTGCGGGTGGCAAATTTGATTGGTCGTGATGATGTAAAATGCCGCAATATTTTGTTCAAGTACTGCGAAACAGAAAGTGCCAAAAAGGCGATTTGTGTTCTCCAGTGTTCAAGTATATAAATTAATTGAAATAAAATAAAGATGTTAAACGTCGTACAAAAGTAAATTTTCGGAAGTTTACCGCCACATATGCAGCGTCTTTGACACCACCTTATTTAACACGTTACATATTTAACATGTTACTGGTAGCTCGTACATGATGCTGCGTTGAGCCTGGGGAGTAACTGCTGAAGTCTCTGTCTGGGTTCTTGCCGACATCTTTGTTCCTTTCACAGTTCTAATTTTTCGTTTATTTCACAATTCTATTTATTCATTCAAATTCTTGCTTTTTCTTCCCTTTCATCTCTTTTACCCTCTTTCGTTATCTGTCTCAGGGGAAGTGAATCCTTGCAGAAATTTTTCTGTGAGGCTCACTTGGCTGCGCCTGGGTGGGTTTGAGGGTAGCGGAGTAGCGGCTGAAACCCGATCCTATCCAGGTTCCTCCTGATGACTCCATATTTGCTCTTCACTTCTTCGGATTCCTTCTTGATCTTCCGTTTGATTATTTGTGTCTGTTGTTTGCACCCTTTATGACGTCCTTAAAAACAGTACGTTTCTTGTTTGGAATGATTTTCAATTTTGTTTGACTGGCAGACAGATTTTAAAGAGTATCTCGCTCCTCTCTGCACATGGATGATCAGCAGTAGCGTATAGAGGAAAAATGACGCTCGGGGCGATTTGTCAAATTTCCGCCCCCTCGTAACCCACGTGCTGAATTAAACACAAGGTCCAATGAAATAACTTTGCTACTTCCGCCACCGAAGGTGAAGGAGATGATGTTTTCACCCCTTTCTGCCTGTTTCTGTACAGGATATCTCAAAAAGTTGTGGACGGATCCGGATTAAATTTTGTGGATAGGTTGGGTATGTGACAAGGACGAACCAATTAGATTTTGGTGAAGATCCAGATCCGGATCCGACGACTAGAATTTTTTAAGTGATTGTTCACCATTGAGAGATAGTGCTAAACCGATATATAGCACGATATCTCAAAAAGTTGTGGACGGATTCGTATGAAACTTGGTGGACAGGTTGGGTGTGTGGCAAGGACGAAATTATTCGATTTTGGTGAAGATCTGAATCCTGATCTGCATATGAAAATTATTTAATTTTTAAGTGATTCTTCACCATTGAGAGATGGGGCCAAAAACGATATAGTCCTGTATAGCATGATATTTAAAAAATGTATTGGGCCCGATATGTTCTCATGGATCAGGCATTACGTGGCGGAGGTATGCACTCTGCCGAGTGCCCTTCCAGTTACAAAAATATTTTGCAAGTGAACAGTTAAGTTTTATTTTCTGCTTTATAAATGGTCATTGGCTTATACTATACTAAAAAAGATAGAATGTTTTGTGTGTGTGTGTGTTTGTTTGTGTGTGTTTGTTTGTGTTCGTCCTTTATAGGCGGCCGAACCGTTGGATGGATGAGATGAAACTTGGCATGAGTGATCCTTGGGACTGAGAACGGACATGGGGGTCAAGTTCAAGGTCAAAGGTCACGGGGTCAAGGGGTCAAGGTCACCGGGTAACTTCAATTTCTCAATTTCATCCGATCGAGACGGGACCAACGCCATTCGACAGATAATCAAAATTAAATGACACAGTTGATTGACGACATTCACTTCCGACTTCCGGTTTTCGAGTTATGACGTCATAAATTGACTAAAACGTCAATTTTTTCATGTTTGTTTGTCCTTTATAGACGGCCAAACCGTTGGATAGAATGAGATGAAACTTGGCATATGTGATCCTTGGGAACGGACATAAGGGGTCAAGGTCAAGGTCAGAGGTCAAATGTCATGGGGTCAAGGTCAATGTCATGGGGTCAAGGTCAATGTCATGGGTCAAGGTCAAATGTCATGGGGTCAGGTCACCGGATAACGTCAATTTCTCATTTCATCGATCGAGACGGGACCAACGCCATTCAACAGATAACTGTACCCGCCCACGGGCGGGTACTTTGCTAGTTGGCTTACTAAATGTGCAGTTGGTGTGACTGTGTGGTTCACCTCTTCATAGCCTTCAGTGAGGCAAGCTCGTCTATCACAGCTTCAAAGTCTTCTCCCCTCCATGAAGCGCCATGTCACATTAGCCCGCCACCCATCGACCTTCAAAAGGAGAATTCTGCCATTTTTACTTTCGAAATAAATAGATAAGTGTTTTATCCGACAAGATTTCAAAGAAAATTAATTTTCAAACTTTAAAAATCGTGCGAATAAATTCTGCTTTTTTGTTCGTGTCCTTTTCTCACCTGTACAAAATGAGCCGCAAACACTGAGGCGTGAACGGCGAACTCAAATGAGCACGAACTCCTCGTCTGCTTAGTTTCCCAGCATGCCACGCGCTCCTTTTTGCCCCCATGCGAGCGAAAAGTAGGGTTTAGCAATTTGTTCACGGTCTGTCTGTCTGTCTGTCTGTCTGTCCCTACAAATGGTAGTTTATGACGAGAAACACCTTCATTTCAATTGAACGTTATATTTTCAACACCAATCGGAAACTAACCTGTAGTTTAGCAGTATATTACCTCTGAATTTGACGTGATCATCACTGGCATACCGGGGGGGGGGAGGGGGCAAAAAGGAGCGCGTGGCATGCTGGGAAACTAAGCAGACGAGGAGTTCGTGCTCATTTGAGTTCGCCGTTCACGCCTCAGTGTTTGCGGCTCATTTTGTACAGGTGAGAAAAGGACACGAACAAAAAAGCAGAATTTATTCGCACGATTTTAAAGTTTGAAAATTAATTTTCTTTGAAATCTTGTCGGATAAAAACACTTATCTATTTATTTCGAAAGTAAAATGGCAGAATTCTCCTTTTGAAGGTCGATGGGTGGCGGGCTAATGTGACATGGCGCTTCATGGAGGGGAGAAGACTTTGAAGCTGTGATAGACGAGCTTGCCTCACTGAAGGCTATGAAGAGGTGAACCACACAGTCACACCAACTGCACATTTAGTAAGCCAACTAGCAAAGTACCCGCCCGTGGGCGGGTACAGTTATCTGTTGAATGGCGTTGGTCCCGTCTCGATCGGATGAAATTGAGAAAATTGACGTTATCCGGTGACCTTGACATGACCTTGACCCATGACATTTGACCTTGACCCCATGACATTTGACCTTGACCCCATGACATTTGACCTTGACCTTGACCTTGATCCCCTTATGTCCGTTCCCAAGGATCACATATGCCAAGTTTCATCTCATTCTATCCAACGGTTTGGCCGTCTATAAAGGACAAACAAACATGAAAAATTGACGTTTTAGTCAATTTATGACGTCATAACTCGAAAACCGAAGTCGGAAGTGAATGTCGTCAATCAACTGTGTCATTTAATTTTGATTATCTGTCGAATGGCGTTGGCCCGTCTCGATCGGATGAAATTGAGAAATTGAAGTTACCCGGTGACCTTGACCCCTTGACCCCGTGACCTTTGACCTTGAACTTGACCCCATGTCCGTTCTCATGTCCCAAGGATCACTCATGCAAGTTTCATCTCATTCCATCCAACGGTTCGGCGCCTATAAAGGACGAACAAACAAACACACAAACACAAACACACACAACAAACATATTCTATCTTTTTAGTATAGTAGTAAGCCAATGACCATTTATAAAAGCAGAAAATAAAACTTAACTGTTCACTTGCAAATATACTGTACCTAATTTGATTTAACTGGAAGGGCACTCGGCAGAGTGCATACCTCCGCCACGTAATGCCTGATCCATGAGAACATATCGGGCCCAATACATTTTTTAAATATCATGCTATACAGGACTATATCGTTTTTGGCCCATCTCTCAATGGTGAAGAATCACTTAAAAATTAAAATTTTCATATGCAGATCAGGATTCAGATCTTCACCAAAATCGAATAATTTCGTCCTTGCCACACCCAACCTGTCCACCAAGTTTCATACGAATCCGTCCACAACTTTTTGAGATATCGTGCTATATATCGGTTTAGCACTATCTCTCAATGGTGAACAATCACTTAAAAAATTCTAGTCGTCGATCCGATCTGGATCTTCACCAAAATCTAATTGGTTCGTCCTTGTCACATACCAACCTATCACAAAATTTAATCCGGATCCGTCCACAACTTTTTGAGATATCCTGTACAGAAACAGGCAGAAAGGGGTGAAAACATCATCTCCTTCACCTTCGGTGGCGGAAGTAGCAAAGTTTTTCATTGGACCTTGTGTTTAATTCAGCACGTGGGTTACGAGGGGCGGAAATTTGACAAATCGCCCCGAGCGTCATTTTTCCTCTATACGCTACTGCTGATCATCCATGTGCAGAGAGGAGCGAGATACTCTTTAAAATCTGCTGCAGTCAAACAAAATTGAAAATCATTCCAAACAAGAAACGTACTGTTTTTTAAGGACGTCATAAAGGGTGCAAACAACAGACACAAATAATCAAACGGAAGATCAAGAAGGAATCCGAAGAAGTGAAGAGCAAATATGGAGTCATCAGGAGGAACCTGGATAGGATCGGGTTTCAGCCGCTACTCCGCTACCTCAAACCCACCCAGGCGCAGCCAAGTGAGCCTCACAGAAAAATTTCTGCAAGGATTCACTTCCCCCTGAGACAGATAACGAAAGAGGGTAAAAGAGATGAAAGGGAAGAAAAAGCAGAATTTGAATGAATAATATAGAATGTGAAATAAACGAAAAATTAGAACTGTGAAAGGAACAAAGATGTCGGCAAGAACCCAGACAGAGACTTCAGCAGTTACTCCCCAGGCTCAACGAGCATCATGTACGAGCTACCATAACATGTTAAATATGTAACGTGTTAAATAAGGTGGTGTCAAGACGCTGCATATGTGGCGGTAAACTTCCGAAAATTACTTTTGTACGACGTTTAAACATCTTTATTTTATTTCAATTAATTTATATACTTGAACACTGGAGAACAAATCGCCTTTTTGGCACTTTCTGTTTCGCAGTACTTGAACAAATATTGCGGCATTTTACATCATCACGACCAACTCAAATTTGCCACCCGCAGACCCTGCCCACGTTTGTTTCTCAAGACGGCGCAGGAGAAGGTGTTCTATGAACTGTCGTTTCTTCAGCGTATGTCTGAGCGAGACAAGTTTTATTTTAATGTATCATAGTTACTGTAAGGGCCAGGCTATGTATACTCATTTCTGGGACATAGTCATGCACAAGCTGCTTACTGCCACTCACAACCTCTATCTCTCTCTTTCACTATCCCGAGGTAGTTGTTTCATTTTCTTTTAAATGGATCAACCTTCCTCTTTTCCACTACTCTTCCTTGCAAGGTCTTCGACAAAGCACCAGTCCCATGCTCCTTTGTAGACGACAGGCCAGATTCACTGCTTTTGCTGAAAAAAAAATCTTAATTCTGAACCAAGCTCTGTATGAATACCACTCAGGAAATGTTCTTCATTTTTTTATTTATTTTTTGGATGCACTGTCGAGGCTCGTATGAGAGCTAACACACAGAGCGCAACAACAAGGAGACAAGAGTGGTGGGGAGGGAAGGTAAAAAAAAGTGGGAACAGAGACGTGAAGAGTCTTGTAGAAAGGAGAGGGTGGTGTGGGGTACACAGGGTAAACAAGATGGACACCACAGTGACTTGCAGGTCGGAAAACAGGGAACCTCTCAGCAACCTCAGCAACTGTCTAACTCGAAGCGACCACTCGTTGGACACAAAGTCAGACCAGCAAAAGCCAAGGATTCTCCGAAGAGACTGGTACCAAAGGAATCAAGTCTCCATCTCAGATCCCTGATTTGAGTCAAAGTCTCACATCCATAGAGCAAAACTGGAAGCACCAAGGACCTGAAGACTTGGACTTTCATCCTCCCGCGCAGGTACCGGCAGCGACACACCCCATGATCCAGTGAATCCATGACTCCCCAGGCCGACCCAGACGTCTATTGACCTCTGGCTCACAGCCAGCAGAGACATGATATCACTGCCAAGGTAAGTGAATCTCTCCGTGACCTCAACATCCTCACCACAAACAGGTACAGACAGGATAGCAGCATCCAAGATGTCATTGAAAGCCTGGATCTTAGTTTTGACCCAGGAAACCATAATCCCAGTGGCTCCAACTCCTCATTCAGCACCTTGAGGGCCCCCAAAAGGATATCTAAAGTCTCTGCAAAGATGACTGCATCATCTGCGAAATCAAGGTCGAGATCTTGACATTCCGAAACGATGCACCACAGCTTGATCTCTCCGACATCCTCCCAGATCCAGTCCATTCAAGTGCTGAAAAGTGTGGGGCCAGTAACACACCCCTGATGAACTCCAGTAACAACTGAAATAAGTCAGAGATGGTATCACCACATCTCACAGCACTCTCAGTTCCAGAGTATAACTCAGACATAAGATCGATCAGTTTTGGTGCCCCCATGAAGACCAAGAATCCTCCAGAGGGCATCGGATTCACTGAATCAAACACTTTACAGAGATCAACATAGGCTGCAAGCAGCTCCTACCGAAACTCTTGTCTGCGTTCGGTGAGGACCCGATGAGCAAGGATACGTTCAATCGTTGACCTCTTTGGTGTAAAGCCTGACTGCTCTGGATGCTGGTGCTCAGCAGATGGTGGCGAACCCTATCAAGAATTATCCGAGCAAAGACCTTGCCCGGCACTGAGAGCAGCGTCACCCCTCAGTAGGTGTTGCAGTCTTGGCGATCACTTCCCTTTCTGGGTCCAGATCTGGTCTATCAGTGGGATCAAAATGTAAAGCTCTTCCATGAACCTCGACTATGTGCAAAACAAAACAAACAACTGTTGCTTGGCGGATGTTTGTGCTCTACCGAGTGCCGTTGTAGTTAATAAATTGATTTCAAACCACCTCTTTCTGCAGCTTCTCGTTTTTCTCTTGCGTTGGTTCACACCAACTCAAGAGATCCACTCTGCGGACATGCCACGTTGGCGACCGCTGCAGTATTCTATTCGGAACTGGTACGAACCTCCAAACAACTAAATCGAATACTATATATGATTTTTGTACTTTTGAAAATGAAATGATTGTCAATCAATGCTGTATTGTCTCTCAAATGCCCATTGTTCATGAGAAACAAAAAGTTTTTCTTTATAACCTTCAAACTTACTTAGTTTTCAGATTTTTTTACCTGCAGAATAGCCATGGTACAAGCTTACAGTTAACCTCTGATGTTTAGTCACTCCCTCACTAATTAATTGGCCACCACAGTGTGGCTTTGACATCGGTGACATCATGGTGTGGAAGTGTGACGTCATTAATAGGTTTTACTGTTTTGTGTATATGGATTGGATTTCTTTGGGAGTAACTTTAGAACCATTTTCATCATAGAAAAGGGTAATTTAAATGTTTGACACAATGGGCCATTGTGTGCGCCAACTGGTGGCTGTTAAACAGAATGAATAGATGGTGCACACACACACACACACACACACACACACACACACACACACACACACACACACACGTTTGTGTACATCTGGTATTGCTGATTAAAGCCCACTGATGATAATGGGTTCTGAACCTATTGCTGAAACCCTCCAGTAAGCTTCAGTTTCACACACATTCCTTTTCTCGACTCAACGGGTATGGTAAACTTTACATTCATATAACAATCCTCTGTTATACCAGACCTGTAGGGAATTGATAAATGAGTTCAAAAGGCACAAAGGTCAACATTCAGAATGTAATGAATTGTCCACACCCGTGTGTTTTTCTCTACCTTGGAATATGCAGGGTAGAAAACTTTCTGATGTCTTTTGCAAAAAGATTTCTCAGGGTGGATAGTTCAGGATCTTCAAATTCCGAGCGGTTGTGCAAGTGTGTGGAAGGATGGATGATGAACAAAGCCAGTTTGAGATTGAAAGAGAGCGATGACTGACTGCTTTTCCTATTCTTGTCTCCAGCAAACCCCAACGTGCATCTCACGTTTGAGACTTGAGTGGAGAGCTTTATGCCCGGAAAAAGGGAGAGACATCGTTTTGGACTTTCCTCTTAATCCACCGGTGCCACAGGTGCGTCTTTTTGTCTGTCTAGTTCTTTTCAACAGTGTAACAAGCTGAGCTTCCGTTTGTAGCAAAGTACTTCTCCAATGCACGCACGCACACGCTGTCTGGGGCCCGGTGATGATCCTAAAAAGAGTCTGGGAAAACTCTGAGAACAAAACTTCACAGCTTGGTCCATGAATCGTGATCCTTCACCGAAACCGGAGGTGGATTCTTCAGACATGGGAGGACTCCGTTCCACCTTCTGAACACCCGCACATGGAGATAACAATCATGACACACAACATACACTCCTCTACAGCCTTTTCCTCCAACACAGAATGCATCTTCAAACTTTAAGATTTTATTACGCTTGGCGAGGAGACGGTCTTGCATTTGGATCTGTTTGTTACTTGGCAATTTTTTTTTTTCCACAAGTATGTTGATCGCCTGTGTGTGTGTGTTTGTTTGTTTGTTTGTTTGTGAACAGTATTACGGAAAACTCCTGGACGGATTTTGACGAAACTTGGGGGGATTAGGTATGGTCCAAGATCATGCCATTAGATTTGGACTTGGTCCAAAGTCCAATATGGCCGCTATGGCGGCCATTTTGAAAAAATGTTTGAATTTTTGTTTTTGCATTTCTACATGTTTTAAGTGATTTCCAACCAAAAAAAAATTTGTTAGAGAAAAAAAAACAATTTTGCAACTTTTTTTCAAATTTTTTTCGATTTTATTTGAAAATATTGAATTTGTTTTTTTGGCATTTCTACATGTTTAAAGTGATTTCCACCCCCCCCCCCAAAAAAAAATTTGTTAGAGAAAAAAACCCAGAAATTTTGCACCTTTTTTTTCAAAAAATTTCGATTTTATTTTTTGGCATTTTCTACATGCGCGTCGATCTAGTTTAGTTTTATTCATTGTGGTTCAGTAGAGTCTGATCCATTTTGACCTACAATGAATAGGATATCAGTCACTTAAGTGACCCAGCAGTATTGGCGGCGGAGGTTTTGCATCTACCGAGTGCTCCCCTCTGTTTATGCATGTGTTTTGTGTGGTGTCTGTCCGCTCAACTCCAGCCAAACAGCTCAACCGATCGTTCTGAATTTTCAGAGATATGACACCGATCTCTGCGACGGTCGCGCATTGAAGATTCGTAAAATTTGTTCGACCGAAAAGGTCTACATAGGCCAATTTGAGCCAAATTTTTCAAAAATCCCTCATATTTCATCCGACTGACTTGAAATTTGAAACTACTTGCATATTAGGTCAGTGAATTCAACCACCTATTACTTTGAGGTTATCTACGTTAAAAGGTCAACATAGGCCATAAGATCAAGCCAAAATAGGCCAAATTTTTAAATTGTTTTCTAAAATTGTCAATTTTCATCTGATTGACTTAAAATTTGAAGACCATTTACATATCAGTTCCCGAATTCAACCACCTATTAATTTTGAAGATCAACATGGGCAAAAGGCCAAATTTCCTAAAATTTTCAATCCGATTTACTTGAAATTTGAAAGT
>CM068957.1:104816495-104837334 GCA_035128595.1 Eptatretus atami | reverse complement strand
GTGTGCTGGGGCACCAGTACATAATAATACACTCCAGGACCTGGCGGAGTCAAAAGCCCTCATGATCATTGGCATTGGCCAGGCCTGGCCCTTTCCCACTACAGACAGGTTGATGGCCCACCTTACAGCACTCAGCAGCTTATCGTTGGGCTTATACCCCCAAGCACACTTTCCTCATCGAACCCGACCAAAAATCTTTGTCAACCAACACTGCTCAACTTCGATCTGACTGCTCAACTTCGATCTTGATTGCTCTTTTCTCGTCAGTGAAAGCACCTGGTTACATCCATCCATTCTTGTTCTCCACTACAATCAAAGGTCAATAACCAAGATCATCTAACACCTCTACTTACCCACGATTTGTTCCATCCCGTCTCGACCTCGGTGTTCGCCCCATGTCCACTTGCTCACCCATCTCGGTGTGACCCCTTCTCCACCTGTCATCTTGCTATCCACAAGCCTCCATCCATTAAACGGAAGGAAGCAAAACCTCAATCACAATCTTGAACACTGCATTTTACATGAGGTGCCAAATCATCATGGAGGATAGTATTGTTTAAAAGAGCTGGTTAATTATTCTGCAAGGGTCACAAGTATTTACGCAACACAAGGCAGGAATCTCCAATCAACGATGCTGGACGATACACTGCAGCTTCAAATCAAACCAGTTAGTTCCCTCGGGCTCCTGACAAACCCAGTCCACAGTAATGACATCACACCTACAGTAACTATCATTGTAGAATAACAAAACGTGTTTCAATGGTTTAATGACGACCAGAACGAGAGAGAACCCTGTTTTTGCTCAATGTGAAGGCAACTCTTCAGGAGAGGAAATGAATAATCAGATTTAACAGAGCCATTAAAAACAATGGGACCAACAGAAGAGCTGAGGGGTAGCACCTTCGAGCCGTCTAGTCTGGGTTCAATTCCTGACCCGACTAAAATAGTCGGTGCTTCGTAGGCAGGGTATTACATCACAAAGTGCGCCGTTTAGAGGTAAGTAATGCCGGGCACCCTGTCTACCAGCCTTAGCTGTTGGACGTTTCACGTCCAATGTACCGGAAACAAAGCATGGTCACATCCGATAACGACGATGAAAGGAAATACATTTCCACATCGAAAGAAAAATGAAAACGGAACAATTGTCACTGCAAGTTGACCTACGCACACTTGCCAAAAGTGTGTGCTTTGTGAGCCTGTGCTAATTAACTGTGAGACATGCAAAACAGGGAAAAGAAAAACCAAAGCACAAAATAAATTTGGGTCCATAAATTTTAATGAATAAACAAATGTTAGCAAACTTTTTTTTAATTTAATTTTATTTTTTTTTCCACAGTGTGCAGGGAATTGCGTTGCAAAAAAGGAAAAGGTTTGGCTTGGTTATAGATTTACGCCGCTAAACCAGACAGAACAAGGCCAGATTGTGGCACGGTTTGGAAAAGAGTGGATAACCACGCGCATAAAAAAGACACAAAACTGTGCTTACAGTCAAGGTTTTGAGCACACCGAGTTGCTGTGACGTCATGCCTGAGGGATGGAGCAACCAGAAAGTTCCAAAGTAACCCAGAAACCTGGAGAAGAAACTACTTCCTTAATGAAATGTGGTCATATCGAGATGAAATCTTGTAACAGAAGAACAGCAGAAAAGAAACAGCCTCGGAGAGTAAAGGGTGGGATGGGGGGGAGGGGCGGGGATAAAGTTAACAGGTAGTGTGGGGTAAGGCACTTGACACTTTGCTAAAAGATGGCTGTAATACTGACAAAAATCATTCCAAGTTACAGTATTGGTATGTAAGAAATAAAAGGCTATATCTTGCTGCAAGCACAGGCCTCGGGGTGGGGGGGGGGAGGGCGGAGGAAAGGGGGACTTGTGGGGAAGAGAAAGTGGTTCAACGGCGCAGCCAAATATTTCCTAATCACAAAGCATCAAAATGGAAAGATTAACAAAGCCGTGTGATCTTCGCAACATTGGTTGCACATGGTAATAGTTATGCTTCGTTGCAAGGAAACAGAGTAGACGAACAATTCACCCCTCCCTCAATCCTGCCCCACATCCCAACCCCCCCCCCCCCTTTCCCAATGCACAAGCATCAACCAATGCAGGACCTTTGGAGTTCGGCCAAGCTTCTTACGCAAATCGTTTGGGTGACCCGGACACCCACCGTAGCCGGAATGATGTGACGTCCGATGGTGCGCATCGAATGGTAATTCTGTGGTCCACCATTTACATACCATTCCATATCAATAAACTAAAAAAAATTAAAACCAAAAACCTTCTTTTACATCTTCAAACAATACATTTTCAACTTTACTCGCCATACCTCTCCACCATGCAGATAATAAAACTAATAAAACAAAGCCTTTTCGAGGCAATATCCACGGAAACGTATTGCCAGCAATCTTACTTCATCCACACATTATAGTAAAAAAAACAAAAAAAAAAACATTTCCTTATAATAATAATAATATAGATATGGACAAAACGAAAGCAACAAACAACACATTTTCATTCCATGATTATTTCAAGACTGCAGTCTCCTAATTCTAGACTGATCATGCCACTAAAAGCCTTTCCTAGCTAAGCATTGGCGCCGGACGCTAATTAGCACTTACCAGTTTAGCGCTACTCACCTGACATGCTGGCGCTGTTAGTGCATTCTAACCAGTCCCTTCTCCCCAAAAGCGAGTCGAAACAAAAAGCTAAAATACGATGCATTCAATTAATAATGTCGTGCCACAAAGTGTTAGTGCAATGCGAGTTGTTGTTGTTGTTGTTTTCATTTGTTTGCCTTCACTGCCATTCTCATATGCGTCAGTGCTTCTGCGCCCTCGTGAGAGGTCAATCATTCTTCAAGGCAATCGATGGCGAAAGTGAGCGCTCGCTCGAAGCTCTGGCTATAGTCGGACCTCGAGGAGGCCCGTTGGGCAGCGAGGCGTGCAAGAGCGTCGACGAGGGGCGCGTCAGTCACACCGGGGTCGTTCCCGCACGGCCCTCGTCCCAACGCGTGGCCCAGCATCCATGCGGGCTACTGGTCTTTGGACGTCAAGCGGTCGATGAGCTCTTGCAAGGGAGCGAGCTCTCGGCGGTCAATGAGGTTGAATTCCTGCGGGAATGAATGAGCAAACGTGCAGGTGTTCGTACAAAGTTCCTTTGCAGTTCCATTCCGTATTTTGTTTACGAGATTGAAGTGACACAATGGCTTCATAGATACTTTAACAAACATTGACAAGAGCTTTCAAATGCATTTTTAGGAAGACATTTGTTTCACAAGTTGTCTTTGAAAGGATAACACAAAATACATCACACGATCAGCTCTTGAGGTGAGCACGAGGGGTCGGAGGAGGAGGGGGGAAGGGGAAGTGACAAGGAAGGGCCCAACAAAATGAGACTGTGTTTTTGGGGTTTATCAAGAAAAATCTAAGAGCGTAAAGATCAGTCGACCAAAGACTCAAAGTATGGATGGGTCAGTATGAGCCTAGGTAAGAGGGTCAGGGTGAAACTGTAAAGATTATGGGTGAAGATCTGCAGAAAGCGAGTAGCCTCAAGTACTTGGGGTCAGTGGTGGCAGAAGATGGCAATATTGAAATGGGAATTAAGCAACAGATTAGTTATGGTTGGAATAATTGGAGGAAGTGCAGTGGAGTGTTGTATGATAGAAACGTACCGCTGAAACTGAAATGAAGAATTTACAAGACGGTTGTGACAGCAGCATTGTCATATCGTGCAGAGACTTGGGCAACATCAAGGAAAGACGAACAGAAAGTAGATGTAAATGAGATGCGGATGTTGTGATCAATATGTGGAGGGACAACCAAGGACAAGATTAGGAAACAGTACATCAGGCATTCAGCAAAGACTGTGGAAGCATCGAAGAAAGTAGCCGAGAAGAGATAAAATTGGTTGGGCCATCTGATGAGGAGAGAGAGAGAGAGTATGTGGTGAGATGAGTGATGGAGATGGGACTGCCAGGAAGAAGGAGAGGAGGAAGTCCTAAGGAAAGTAAGGATGTGGTAGCAAGAGATTTAGAAGTGCGATTGGAAGAAGAATGGGTGACTGACAGGAGGAGATTGAGAAGGGTGATCAACCAGCATTGTGACAACACCCAAGTAAAATGGGAGAAGCCTAAAGAAAAATAAGACGAGAGGAGAACATCAAGAATTCGCTCTTTTCCCCCCATCAAGTAAACTTTGGGGTTTGTTTGTTTATCATTCCCATATGAACTACTGGGTTACGATGCTCAGAACCTAGTTTCAAATGCCATACAAGGCATACACTCCATGTATTTGCCAACTGTTTGTTCATAGTCGAATAATGTCCTCGAGATTAATGTTAAAGTGCAATGATGTCTCCAGATATCTTCGACCTGCATCTGATTTACATACACGCTGCACGATGAGCCTTAGGTCACTGAGAAATGTCAATAACTACACTGCCCAACTTTGACAAAAGGAAGCAAGTTACAAAAATATTTTTGTCATTTGCTTCCTTTCGGCAAAGCTGGGCAGTAACAGAGTTCATAGAACACTTTACTCCACACAGTCTTGAGAAAAAAGACATGATGAGGGTCTAATCAACTGTTTATGTTCATTTTGCACTAAAAGAAAGCGCCGGACACCGCTGAATCTCCGTTACGTTGCCCTCAGTGTATGAGACGGCGTGAATATGTTGTCCAAGTACAGGCAGTCACCAGTTTATGAACACCTGACTTCCGAACATCTGCTCGTTCCAACATTATATTTTATAACAATGTTTCGGTCTTTCGAACGTTTCATCCATTCACATGAACACGGCTTGTTTGAATGTTCTGCGTTGAGCGCTAAACGCAGGAAATTGGACCTCGAGAGTTAATTACCCATTCACACCATAATTCACACCTCATTCACACGGGCTTCGTTTCCACACTCCGTTCGCTCCATGGGGTTCCTTACCGGCACGAGACAGCGGTGCTCGCTCTGCTTCATCACAACCCCCTAAAACCAGCTCATCACTTACACCACGTTGGATTTACTCTAACTTTAAAAAAAAAAAATTTAAGTATATTTAATTTGTGTTCGGAACCAATTAATCACTTATTGCATGTATTTAAAGGGGATTTGTTGTTCCAGTTTATGAACACGCAGCTTACGAACCAATTTTCAAGAACACATTAGGTTTGTAACCTGGCGACTGCTGTGCCTGTACGAAGGTTTTTGAAAGTGCCAAAAACACGAGTTATGTTGTCGTGTTAGAGTACATAATTGAATTGAAATAAAATGAAGGTTTTAAAGGCTGTAGGGGAAAAAAAAATATTTCGGGGGTTTACCGGCGTGAATGCACCATCTTTTACACCACCTTAGTTATTCGTGTTCTCTACGATGTCCTTAAAAAGAGTAAAGTTTCCTATTTGCGATGATTTTCAATTTTGTTTGACTGCCAGACAGGCAGACTAAAATAATTACCTTATTCCTCTGTGCACATGCAAACTCGGGATGAGATTCCGTACATTTTGCCTATTTCAGAGCCAAAGTACTGCTAAACCGCCGGTTCATGTTCTGATTCATTTTCTCTGGTGTTCAGAATAAAAAATTCAATTGAAATCAAGTTGGTCCTCCGTCATAGAGCGACATCTGTAAAGACAGTCAGACAAAGTGAACCAACTGCTTAACCCTGCTTTTCGCATCGTGTGCAAAGGGTAATAAAACTTTTTAAAAAGTCTATGTGGGGTAGGCACAGTTCACCACATGCCATAATCGCCATTACAACATGACACCACTATGGACTGGGAAGCTTCACGGCCTGCCATCATGTCACAAAACGAGTGCACCCTTGCTCAAGCACCTGGATGAAGTAAATGAAGTGCTTGAATGAAGTGTTCAAGTGCGCTTCTTCTTCCAGGCTGATTACGGTGTTAAAGTGCTGATGGTAAATGTGTGCATAGACACGGAACAGGCGCTTCAGGATGGTCTTGGCCACTGCGATGAAATTCTTTGGGAACGGTACACCTGCGAGGGGGTTGTGGTGGGGGGGGGGGAGCAAATGCACGGCAAGCGGTCAACAAGACGTCCAGCACTCCAGGTGAGCCCCAAGTGACGACGACATCAATGGTTGCTAAAACTGAAACTCGAGTCAGGCCTAAGTCACATTTGCTCTACGGCGGGGAGACGGCGGCCGTACACTCTCTGAATTGACACGAAACGTGCGGCGGCGCGCAGAGTTTCTGCGGTGGCCTCAGGGTGGCCATCTTTTACAGGCCATAAGGTCGCCGTGGAATTATAACGTGGAGTTATAACTTTTTTCATTTCTACGTTCACCGTAGCAATTCGACAATCCGAAACAAAAAAACTGGTAAAAAAAAAAAAAAATACAATTAACCCACTCATTACCGTCCGTCTGGCCGCACGTTAGCCTTAGGGCCCCCTGCGGTCCCTTGCAGGCACCTGGAGGCTACCTTGCATCTGCCTTGAAAATTATATGGCCGCCGCAGGGCCCCCTTAAGGTCACCGTGCGACATCAAATCAAAGACCGTATGGCAACCCACGTTTTTGGTCTCCACATTTCTAAGACCTAAGGCTAAGTCACATTTGCTCTACGGCGAGGATACGCGCCGTACGCCCTCTGAATTGACAGAAACGTGCGGCGGCCGCAGAGTTTCTGCGGTGGCCTCAGGGTGGCCCTACGCCGTTTGGCTCTATTTTACAGGTCGTAAGGTCGCCGTGGAATTATAACGCGGAGTTATAACTTTTTTCATTTCTACGTTCGCCGTAGCAATTCGACAAGCCGAAACAAAAAAACTGGTTAAAAAAAAAAACCCACTCGTTACCATCCGTCTGGCCGCACGTTCGCCTTAGGCGCCCCTGCGGTCGCCTTGCGGGCACCTTGCGTCTGCCTTGAAAATTATATGACCGCCGCGAGAACGCCCTAACGTCACCGTGCGACATCAAATCAAAGACCGTATGGCACCCCACGTTTTCGGTCTTCACAATTTATAAATATGCCGTGCGGCTCCCCGAAAAATAAAACATATGTGACTGCTACATTGTGTGACCATGGAAATACTGCGGCCGCCGTATAATTGCTAGTGGCCGTAGATTTTGAAGACCCCACGGCCGCCGTGGCAAATGTGACTTAGGCCTTAAACAAGCTTGAAACACGATTGTTTTAAAAGTTTAAAAAGAGATATGAGCAACAAAATAAAACCTGAACAAGGCTTCTTAACACAATTATCCTTAAAGTACACCCAACTCCTTACCACTGGTATCCTCCTCCTTGCAACCCACCCCTCCCCTCCCCCCCATTCCATCTCCCTTCTCCAATCGCTTCAAGATACATACAGAATACGGAGATAGCCCATTTAGTTTCCTTCCCTTTTGATAATGCAGGTAATTATAAAACATTAAGCATTGCCGAAACGTGATACAATGGTCATAGGTGTATGAATGTCACGGAATGATCGTTTTCAAATGTGAAATGTGAAATCTACAGATCCATGGCAAAAGCACTGCAAACCCCAAGATACATGATACAAGCTTAGAAATACGTTCCTACAAACCCCAATATAGAAGCTTAGCATTGAGTGGGAGAGGGAGGAGGATGGAACATAAATACACAAGGAAATCAGACACAGGTGGAGGCCATTCAGCCCATCATGCCTGCATGACATCAACACCACAACAATCTATCAACGCAAGATCCAAAGAAGAAAATGCAAAATTAAAATTAAAAAAATTTCTGTGTTTTTGTGGGGTTTTTTGATCTATCTATTTATTTTAAGTTTTTGTAATTTTGTTTTTTCTTCTCCTCAGGGAAGGGGGCATGGGCTTGGTTAAAAACACGCAACATCAACCACACAACACCCCTTCACGAGACCCCCACCAACACACCAACAGCACTCCATAAAGACATGGGAAAGTGGAGAAGAGATGAGGGGGAGAAAAGGGAAAGGATGAAAAGAGGAGGTGGGGAAGAATTTAAAAAAAAATTAAGATGAGAGTTTGGAGGCCGAAGAAAAGGAAAAGTGAGAAGGGTACAGATGCTTCCTTTATTAAGACAAACTGGGAGGCGTGACCAGAATGACGATATAACTCGTTTATACATTCATCTTTTTAATCCCAGCTCGCATTAGGCAGAGCTTATTTCCCATCATGACACTGCACAGAAGTGGATCAGGAAGAACGACGCAGAACGCAGTGTTCCTCAGACTAATGCATCGTGATACTTTGCTTGTCACAGATCAAAAAAACAAAAAAAAGAGAGCAAACCAAACCGAGGAATGCATGTCGTACCGATTTTGCTCGGGAAGAGGGTTTCTTCATCGAGCTGATCTTGTACCCAAGTCATCAAATAGTCGATGTACTCCGGAGCAGAGCACTTGATAGGCTTTTTGATGGTCGTACCATCCGCCCAGTGGTATTCGTACCTGAGGGAGATCGGCGACAATTGGGGAATAAACGTACAACTGGTGAACCAAGCACCAACCCATGGGAGTTTTAAAAAGGCTATAAAAATAAATAAATAAACCTCAAGAGGTCAGATCAAGACGTTTCTTTTCACAAATACAAGCTGCACAATAGCAAAATCATGAGCAAGCGTCGTCGGATCCTATGCTTCCTGTGTCACGTCACGCTCACAACAACCCAGCAAAGGAAGCAGACTTGTCAAATCGCTGCAAGAGAACCAAGCCACTAAAGGAAGAGGAGGAAACATTTGGGTTCACAATGGCAGAAAGCCAATCAGAAAACATTTTACCGTCGTACTGCAAGACAGACACTCACACGCAAGCTGCACGGAGTACAAAGACTCGGACTGCAGTTAGCTCGTCGTAACGACCACGTTTCATTGTGGTTAGCTTGTAAACACTGGGATCTGGTGCAAGCTCCACTTCCTCAGCATTTCTACTTCCCTTTTACTCAATGGCATGCATCCGTGTGTTCCCTCTGACTGTCTGTCGAGACACTACCCCGCGTCGTACAGTCCGACCGGTACTACACCCATCAAACTAAAACTACGGGTTACAAATAGGAATACTAATGAAAGTGGAATGGAGTGTTACTGAAATAAGGTCATTGTGCAACAGAGTGCATCATCATGTACGCTGGACTCACTTAGGGCCGGCGGACATCACGGGACAGGTATCCTCGGTGCAGAAGTCTGTGATTGTGCCGTACAACATGTTGATTTGGTTGAAGAAGTCGACAGCTAATAGGTACGTCGTGGGTGGGACAAAGTGAACACAAAGTTAAAAACAACACATTTTAAAAACTTTAAATCACGTGTGATGTCTCGCCGGAGAAAAACAAAATTTGTCCGTATCCTCTCGCGTTCTCGTTCACAAAAAAAAACAAGGACTCGGACATTCACACCTGAACAGCAATTGTGTTCCCGTTTTGGAACAATATCATCTATATGCAAGTCAAAGGTTATTAAATTATAACGGGTTCACGGTTTACCCTTGACTACCGAACCATAACATCAAGACGGACAAAAGATGTTTTCCATCATCACTTTTCCATGTTGATAACATTGTTATTCGCTCGTGTTTTTCTGAGTCAAGGCCATCGTGAGGAGGCCAGACGATGATATTTGGCTTGTTAGGTGCAGTTCCAAAACCACAAAGTAAAACAAGCTCTCTGAGTGAATATGTATTGATATTGGTTCGACACACAGCTGCGCTTCATTTGCAAACTCAACCAGACTCAGTGGTATTGTGGTTAAAGCATCCACTCCGAGTTTGGGGTGTTGGCATTTCAATGTCAGAATTTATGTTGCAAGTCATCCCTGAGCCTCAGACCTTGTTGCAATACAAACATTTAAATAAAATGTGGAAAATAACGGAGGAGGAGGAGGAGGAGGAGGAGGAGGAGGAGAAGAATCACTCCGATCACATATTCAAAGGCATACGGCTGCCAAAGCAGCTTTCCATTGGCTAGGGGCACGATATTTGACAGCCACCCAAGTGGCTCATTCTTCCCAGGAAACCGATACTCATTTTGCCAACCTCGTTAGGACGACGGGCTGAATCAACCAACCTGATGTTATTTTAACAGAACGACAGGGGCTCAAACTCAGGACCCTAAGGTCTTAAGCCAGCCACCTTAACCGTTAAGCCAACAGCAGGCTTCTCAGGATTGAAACGGCACCTCCAAAGTCTGGACATTCAGATAAAGTACGTGCCGAGAGGAAAAAGCTCCCCGTTTCCCCCAACCTCAATACATTGTGTTGAATACCCATCTTACA
Organism: Eptatretus atami; assembly: GCA_035128595.1. Taxonomy (NCBI): domain Eukaryota; kingdom Metazoa; phylum Chordata; class Myxini; order Myxiniformes; family Myxinidae; genus Eptatretus; species Eptatretus atami. The sequence continues at coordinate 104,827,121 of CM068957.1, read as the reverse complement.
ATGTACTTTACAACGAACTCAACACCAAAATCACTTGAACTGCAGGAATCTGGCGAACAAACAATCGGCTCTGCTTGCACATCACGGACGCGTGGATTATGTAAAGGAAATGAAAGGTGGGCGGGGGGGGGGGGGGGAGAAGAAACCACAGAGGAGTAGATTGGAGCTTACTGTTCACGGCGACCCATTCATTGAGGTCTTCTCCCTCTGGAAGAGCGACAGCTTGACGTAAATTCCACTACCTAATGTGGCCTCAGCATGCTTCAGCAAATCAGCCTGATTGAGCCTGGTAGAAGTGATCGCTTGGCTTGAAGGTTTTGCGGTCGCTGCTGAAAACAGACGAAGAAGAAGAGGAGGTGGATTAAATTGCTGGGAGAAGGAACATCAGATTTTCCATGATAAAGATGAGTCCATTAAGTTTGCCACATTAACATGCCAGTCGTCTCGTGCCCCAACCTGGAAAAATATGGCAAGAGAGAAAGATAGCAAAACCAGTGAGGGCAAACAGGGCGAGTGGGTGGAGAAATGGTAGAATACCAACCAGGGCCCAACAAGTCAGTTGTACCCATATGTATTGACTGCGTGGCTGTGCCATGAAACACAACGCCGCCCTGCACACACACACCACACACACAACCCACACACGACCACACACACATCACACACGACACACACACAAACCGGATAACTACAAAAGCTATGAAATGTGTGAATGAGCAAAAGTGCTTCACAAAGTCAACACTGGAAAAGAATGAGGGAAACAGGAGCCAATGGAGACGATACCAGATACAGTTGGAAAATCAAAATAAATTTGATGATAATAATTTACTCAAACATTCTGCTTCGGAAAGACAAGGTGAGGGAACCGAAGTTAAATGCACACAGTTCAGCTTCTGGGGGTGCTCGGCTCATGCATTTTCACACAACTGAATCGATACTCGAACCTTGAACATGGGCTTAGGCCCCCAACTAAAGAGTGGAGTCACACCTCCCTCACTGTCCCTCCCTTACCGCACTTGGCGGCTCACCCCGTCCCTCGGCTGGCACCCGGTCCCTCCATGCCAGCACACTGTTGCTCACACGTGCCCCATTCCTCACCAGCGCCGATCAACATGTCCCGTCTCTCCCCGTGCCTGGCGCCTCGGTCCAGACCAGTACCCAGCATCCCGCCCTGTCCCATCCCGTCCCGTGCAGTTGCCCATTGTGCCGCCCCCGTCCCGTGCATTCAGTGCCCGGTCGCCCCTCCGTTGCCGAGATTGCAGTCCGCACCCCGTCCCTGCATGCACGTCGCCACCCCGTCCATGTCAGTTGCAGTGCCGGCACCCTCGTCCCATGCAGTGCAGCTGCCCGACCCACGTCCCATACAGTGCATGCCCGGCGCCCCGTCCCATCAGTGCAGTGCCCGCACCTCAATCCCATCAGTGCTGCCCGCACCCCGTCCCTATTGCAGTGCAGTGCCCGTGCCCTACGTCCCATGCAGTGCATGCCCGTCACTCCTTCCAATGCAGTTGCAATGCCCGGCGCCCGCTCCCGTGCAGGCTCAAGTTGCACGCGCCCCTCCCATGCAGTGCATGCCCCGCGCTCCCGTCCGTGACATGTGCATGCCCGCCCCCGTCTCCATGCAGTGCAGTGCCCGGCGCCCGCTCCGCCTGCAGTGCAGTCGCCCGCCTCAGCAGATCCGGCGCCCCGTACCATGCAATTGCAGTGACCGATCGCCCCGTGCTCAGCTGCACGTAGCCGCGCGCCCCGTCCCATGCCAGTGCCATTGCCGGGCCCCGTCATGCAGTTGCAGTGCGGCGCCCCGTCCATTGCCAAGTGCAGTCCCCGGGCGCCCCGTCCATGCACATCGGGTGCAGTGCTGCCCGGCGCCCATTCCCTGCAGATCAGTGCAGTGCCCGGCACCCCGTCCTGTGCGAGACGCTCCGTCCCATCCAGTCCCGTGCCTGGCACCTGTCCTGTGCTGCACATGGTACTCTATCCAGTCCCACGCCACACCGGGTACCCCGTCCCATTGCACCTGATAACTCGTCACAACCCATGGCACCCCTCACGCCCTGTTCAGTCCGCGCCTGGTGCCACATCCCATCACGCAACCCATCCATGGCACACATCCCATCCGTCACCAATACCCCACTCGCTCTCACCAACCAAGAGTCCCCGCCCATAACTCAGTCATGGCCCATAGCGCGGTGCCCCAACACTCTACCAGTGCTATGAGCCCCTCATCAAAGGATTCAAGTCCCTTAACCCCATTCCATTCCCAAGCCTCACCCCTTGCTCCCATGTGCTTGCTGCCTTCACCTTTCTCAACACTCCCTCCCCTTTCTTCCCTCCCTCGCCTTGCCTTGCACCCCGGCACCCCTGCTCCCTTTGCATTGCACCCCGGCCTCCATACTCCCCTCACCTTGCTCCAAGTCACCCCCGCTCCCCCTCGGCATATCGCACCCGGGCACCCTCGCATTCGACACCCTGTCTCTCCCTTACTCCCCTCGCCCCTTGCCACCTCTGGCGCACCCTCTCCTACTCCTCCTTGCCCCACCCCCCTACCCCTTCCCTTGCACCTTCCACCTCGCATTGCACTCCTCTTCCCCTCGCCCCACTCCCGCCTTGCACCCCGGCACCCCCCCGCCTCCCCCTCACGCATCGCACCCCGCCCCCTCGTCCCCCCGCTCCCCTGCGCATTGCACCCACTGGCACTCCTCGCATTGCACCCCGGCACCCCTCGCATTGCACCCACCTGCGCTTCCCTACTCCCCTCGCTTGCACCCCCACTCCTCCGCCATATGCACCCCGGCACCCCTCGCATTGCACCCTGCCCTTCCCGTAGCTCCGCCTCTCGCCTTGCACCTGCCCCCCTACCTCCCCCTCGCATTCACCCTGCCCTCCCTACTCCCCTCGCTTGCCCCCCGCCACCCCGCATTTGCCACCCCACACCTTCGCATTGCACCCTGCTCACTCCCCTACTCCCTCGCGTTGCCACCCCGCACCTCTTCGCATTGCACCCCGGCACCTCACATTCACCCTGCCTCCCTACCCCCTCGCATTGCACCCCGCACTGCACCCTGCCTCCCTACTCCCCTCACCTTGCACCCCAGCAGCCCGCTCCCCTCGCATTGCACCCGGTCGACTTGTATCGTTCCCCGCCTCCTTGCCTTGCTTCCAGCCGCTCCCCCACCCCCATCCCTTCCCATGCCTTTCACCCTGGCCCCTCGCCTGTTGCTCACTGGCTCCCCACCCCCTTCGCCTGACGCGCCCATCCCCCTCTCACCTTGCCTCCCACGGCACCTCTCTCACCTTACTCACCGAGCCCTATCCCCTCGCTTTGCTCCCTGTTGGCGCCGCGCACCATCCTCCGCGCCCCATGTGCCCCTCACAAACCGACCCTCTCCTGTTTACAAACCAACACAGATCCTCTTCCGCACACTCAGTTAAACTGCGCACTCGGAAAACCAAGGAAACTTGGCGCGGTTTTGCCCATATTCCTCCATCAACGGTAAACTCGTCAAACACAACGTAAACTCGTGTTTTGATCAGCACTTTACTTCGGGATTGTCCTCGGCCTCTCCTATCCGAGTCTGGTTCGGAATGGCGAGGCCGGGACCCGAGCCCGACAAGACGGCCATGGCGCCCGAAACGATCGACAGAGCGCGACACTCACAGCAGGAAGCTCATGTTGTGTTACTGGTTCCGTGAATCGTCCCGGCTTCCTCTGGGCTCCTTTCCCGCCTGTGTCGCTCTTCCCCCTCGCCACCTGTCACCACCCTGTCAGTCACTGCTCCTCCTCAGTTCCTCACGACTCCCTCTCTCACTCAATGTGATCCCTTCCTCGTTTCCTTCCTCACACAACGTAGTCCAATGGCGGACACGGGACACAAGGGGCACTACACACGACATGACGATTTCAACCAAAACTTCCAAAACATTGAACAAAAAATCCTCACATTCCACATCTTTATTCAACAAAATCTTTGTCGCCTTGTTATTACGTGACGAGGTGTTTTATAGTACATTGAGCGTTTACTTAACGTTTCCTTATTCAACATCATTTTACACAATTTCTCGCAAGAGTAACGAGATGTTGGTCGTTTTGACATTGTTTGTACGAATTTTGCTCCAGTTTACCGCAAGTACAAAAATAGTTGTCAAACCCACGTATGGAACAGCATACAACATATACACCGCCCAATTCACTGCACCTCCGAGTCAAATACAGATTGAATTAAACTGTTTATCCAAACTTATTACAATAATCCCTCATATGGAAACCATTGTTCATTATGTTAACAGAATCGTTATGATCACCTTTCCTTTTGCCTTTATGTACATGTTTATTTTAATGTATCTTCAGCACAAAAAAACACCCACTTTGGAGCATTGGCGAGTTGTCTCCCGTAAAAGGGTTTATCCTGGCACCTTCCAAACACGGATGCAAAAATTTGTGTTTTACAGCAGCCCAGACCTGTTGTTTTTCAATAGATTTCAGATTACTTTCCACATACCTACACATCACACATACACACATACACACCATACACATACACACACACACACACATCAGTACATACACACACATATACACACACACACACACACATCACATATACACACATTACACATATACATTACACACACACACACATGTAAACATATACATACACACACACACACCATTACAACATATACATACACTATACACACAACATACACATGTACACTACACACCACACTACACACAAGTATTATACAATTACACACACACACACACACATATATACACACATACACACACGTATACACACACACATCATTACACACACACACACATTACACATATAACACATATATACAACACACAACATTACACACATACTACATATCACACACACCACATATACACACAACATACATACACACTACACATATTACACAACCAACCACACCACACACACTATACACACTCACACTTACCATCACACGCAAACCACATCACCTGACATCCACATCCATACCAACCTTATATAATACACAACACACCAACACATACCACACACACACATAACACACACACACACACACAATCATACACACACACACACATTTCACACCACAATATACACACACACACACAATACACACACTACACAATATATATATTACACACACTACACACAACACACACACAAATCACACTATACCACACCCCTACACACACACATATACCACACACACACATTACACACACACATCATTATCACACACACACACACACACACACACACACACATAACACACACACCACACACATACACCACACACACACCATACACCACACATATCACACCAATCACACCACACACACAACACAATAGACAACACACACACACACATATACACACACACAACCACATTCACACACACATATATACACACACACACACACACACACACACATACACACACACCATACACACACACATATAACAACACACACATATATCACACACACATCACACACTACACCACCACAACATATACACACTTTTTTTTTTCTTTTTGTTATACCTTGTCGAGGCTATAATGAGAGCTAACACACAAACGCACACCAAGGAGCCTGAGAGGGAAGGACAAAACAGTGGAAACAACATTAGGAGATCGTGGAGGAAAGGATGGGGCGGAGAACATGGGGAATAGAAGTATGGACATTACAGGGACTTTCAGGAAGGAAAGCAGGAATTTGAAAGGAGGGGCTTGGGTGGGTTATCGGGGTAGAAAAGATCAGGATGGGATGATGGGGATGATAAGAGTGTGGTGAACATCGTTTTGAAGGCCTGGAGGGAAGAAGATGAAATAGAGTAGGGAGTTTATTCAAAAGCGGAAAAAAGAGGAATGAAAGAGTGAAGGTGAGCAGATGATTCGTGATTTTGGTAGTTTTACCAGAAGGGGGTTGTTGGCGGACCTTGAGCGCCCTGCGAAATGTGGTGACGGCAAATCGCAGAGAGAGCAGGGGGGCGAGGCTGGAGAGGAACGTAGAAGACAGAAAGACCACCGACCAACCTGTTGGTGATTGAGTGAGAGGCCCAAAGACTCAGCCTCATTGCGGGAGATGCCAATGATCCGAAATGCCTTGGTTTCTACGCGTGAAGCGAGAAAGGATGGGAGCAGGACACCCAGCCCAGAGGGAGAGCAGTACTCCATTAGGCTGCGGACAAAGCTTGTAATGGTCAGGAGCTCAGGTGAGCTCTGGTCAAAGAGTACACACATCATACACACATATCACACACAACACACTACACTCCACACACACACACACATACACACATATACACACATACACACACATACACACACACACATATACACACACACATATACGGTGCCTCAAGAAAGTCTACACCCTCTTTCAAAACTCTTTCCTTTTGTTGCCTTGTATCCTGGAATAAAATTGCATTAAATCAGACTTTTTCCACCTTTATTTACACATTGTAACCCACAACTTCCAAATGAAAAACAAATTCTACAAATTTCAGAAAATTAATTAAAAATACAAAACTAGAAAATCTTAGTTGGATAAGTGTCCACTCCCCTTGTAACAGCAATTGTAAATTAGCTCAGGTGTGACCAATCACCTTCAAAATCACAAACCCAGTTAACCTTTGAGCACAGTCAAGACAATCATTAAGAAGTGGAATCTATGCATATGGTACCACCAAGACCCTGCCAAGATCAGGACGTCCCTCCAAACTGGATGACCAAGTAAGGAGGAGACTGATCAGAGAGGCCACCAAGAGGCCAATGGCAACTTTGAAAGGGTTAAAGACTGGTCACTGTGTGCATGTGACAACAATATCCCAAGCACTTCACAAGTCTGGCGTGTATGGTAGGGTGACAGAAAGGAAGCCATTAATCAAAAAGCCCACCTTGAGTCCCGTTTGAGGTTTGCAAAAAACCACTCTGGAGATTCTGAAGCCATGTGGAAAAGGTTTTATCAGACCGCAAAACCTAAGATGGAACTTTTTGGCCTAAATGAAAAATGTTATGTTGGCGCAAACCCAACACAGCACATCACCCAAAGAACACCGTCCCTATTGTGAGGCATGGCGGTGGCAGCATCATGTTATGGGGATGTTTCTCAACAGCAGAGACTGGGACACTTATCAAGATGGAAGTGAAAATGGATGTTGCAAAATACAGAATAATCCTCGAAGAACACCTGCCACCCTCTGCAAGAAAGCTGAAATTGGGATGGAAGTTCACTTTTCAGCTTGATAACGACCCAAAGCACACAGCCAAAACTACACTGGAGTGGTTAAAGAATAAAAAAGATTGTTGTGCTTGAGTGTTCCATTCAGAGCCCCAATCTAAATCCAATTGAAAATCTGTGGCATGACTTGAAGATTGCTATCCATCAACGCTCCCCACGCAATGCTCCCAATGAAACTGCATAATTTCAAGATTTGGAAACATTAATTGGCCTCCATATTCACTAGATTTAACGACCACAGATATTTTTTGGGGGGGTCCCTTAAAGATTGCATCTATGTCACCAAGCCAAAGACACTGGAGGAATAGAAAAACAACATTTCCAAGGAAATTGCAGTGATTGATCAAGAAGTTTTGTCCTCTGTAATGGATCACATTTTGGAAAGAGCAAGTCCTTGCAAAGAAGACAATGGGGGCCATTTGCAGGACATTATTTTTCACAATTAATCTAAAAAAAACAAATTCCATGAATTAAACTACCATTTGCAATTTATTTCATATTTGTATTTATAATTAAAAAGTTATTAAAAAAGAACCTTCAGTGACTTTTGGTCGTGTGTGTGTGTGTGTGTTGTTGTGTGTGTGTTGTATGTATGTATATAAGTATATATATATATATATATTATATATATATATGTAATGAGACGACCCCCATACCGGCGAAGTTGCGTGCGGCCTGTAATCTGGCTACTCGGAGGCTTGGGTTGGAGGATCGCTTGATGACGGAGCTCTGCGTCCGGCCGTGCTATGAGAGGGTGTAGGGCAGCCCGGATCATGGCGAAACCCAATCCTTAACCCTGTGTCGTAAGAGGCGACCAGGGTGTGTCAGGAGAATCCGGCGTAAACCTATGCCAAATCAGGATGTGGATCATATTATGGATGATCTGCTGTGGCGACCCTAACGGGAGCAGCCGAAAGAAGAAGAAGAAGAAGAAAGAAGATATGTAACGAGACGACCCTAAACCCGTTGTGACAGCGTTGATTGAAAAAAATCATTTCAAGAAAAAAAAAACAAGATAGCTCAGCGAGCTATACACTGACGTTGTTGCATTGATCAAGTATCCCGAAGAATACTTGACTGAATCAAGAATTGATTTTAAATAATTTTTTTGTTGCCATATTTAACGAAACTTGATACTGCACACCACAGGAGAATGGTAAGTAAGGTGACCCTAAAAATTTTGCGCTATCGTGTATGTTTTGCTGTATTTCGGGAACATACAAGATGAGAGTTTTAGTACTACATTATATTATATATATATTATATATATATATATGTTATATTATATATATTTATATATATATTTATATTATTACCTAAGAAACACATTTGTGACTGACCTGTATTCATCAGCACTAACTTTTTTTGTTACTTTAACTTGATTAATCAAGATCGAGATATGGAAAAAAGAAATATACGACATAAAAACAACCAGAAGTCCAAGGAAGCAATGTTATTGGGAATGTCTGCCCTGTCCGGCTGGCAGTTCAAATTTCCCATCCAGTTTTTGATATTGTGTTGTCTTTGCCATCCAGCTCAAATTGATAATTTAAAATAAATACAAATTTGTGCTCAGTTCCTTTAATTTTATAAGTGTTGGGTTCTGACTTCTGATTTACAATATATATTCTGTCAGAGCACAAAATATATTTGGCCGACCACCCCCAACATCCATCCAATTCCCCTCCAATACCCCCATCCCCCCACAAATCCCAATCCATCATCACCCCAGTAACATCCACCACCATTACCCCCCCCCCCTTCTTCACTCCCTGACAAAGCAGGCATGGTCAAAGATTGCTTCTGCCTTGCAGAGCAAACGTGCTTTGGATGAGTGCACTAAGTGTGTCGATCCACACTCGTACATACAGTTGCCTTATTTAATATAGTAGGATTAATATTGTTGTTATCGTTGCATCATTGTCGTTGTTTGTATTTAAATACAGTACTGGTCTATGCAAGCTGCTTCATGAAGACCATTACTACAACACACTTTACATTGATTTTGCAAAAGCGTTTCCTTATCATGGGTGATTAATTTGCAGGGAAGGTAAGGCAGGATTTGGATGCTGGACGCTACCTAAATTAAGCGTCTCAGATGGCTACCATGGATGCTTAGCAACCCGTCATGCCTCGGAGTTATCCGCCGCTCCAAGAAGCGGGTCTGAAAATTCCCCTCGTGACCTGCACCTACTGAACCCGTAAGAATATTAACATGCAACTAATTATGCAGGAACTTAATGAAATGAGAATCATCCATGATGTGTAACATATACTGTGATGTCAGGTCTAATTCCGGGCTCTGCCATTTGGTGGGGTCCCGAGTTTGGTTGCCCGGTGATCACTTCCAGGTTAATAAAATGGTGTTTGGACACTCGCTTTTTGTCTCTCAATCCCTCAATTTGCGATACCATCGGTCTCGTAAAGACATTGGAACAAAGCAGAACGGAACAAAATATAACTGGAGAGAAATCTCACGCCCCCTCTAATCGGTCTTTAAGACTTCATCAGATCTGGAGTCGTCAAAGTACCACATACCAAGATAAAATGACAACAAATCAGGATTACGCCGCAAAATGTATTTTATCATGAAACTTGCCCAAGCTACTAGTTGTCTTTGAATTTAAGGCACCAAGAGATATCCTTGGCTTCAAAGATCACTCCTCAGATAGAAAGACTCACTTGACAGAAGACTCCATTAAGTAATAATCACAAATGATGGCAGATTTTCCAATAATATGAGACTTGGTGGTGTAATGGATGGAGCATCTGTTCTGAGTCTGAGTGGTTGGTGGTTCAAACCCCAACCTAATCACACCAAAGTCTCTAAAAATGGTGTGTGCTGCTTCCTTGCTTGATGCTCAGTACTTAGAAACAATAGAGTGAGGACAAACAACCATAGGTTAGCAATTATTGTGTAGGCTTGATTATCTTCCTGCATTGATGTCCCTTGCAATGGAACTTGTAGGCAGGGGGCCAGTGGGACCCACCTTGCACCCCCCCCCCCCCCCCCCCCCCCCGCGACAATTTTTCACTGATACCACAGTGTTCATATATATCCCAAGTATCAGAAAAAAGATGTTCCCAGAAAAATAACTCATTTGCACTCTGCTTTATTAAGCTGTTTCCATGGCAACCAATCAAAAATAGACTAATCTCACAAAGATCGGCAAAATGTCAAAATCTCTGTCAAATATAAACATAAAATCACAAAATTGGTGTTAAATTAAAGCTTATACATTTACATATTAAAAAGTATTTTGTTTATGCTAATTAGCTCATTTGCATATTAATCAAATTTGACTTAAAGACAATAATTCCCACAAAAATGCAAGAATTTCCATTTTCTTTCCTTGTAATTACCG
>CM068957.1:104785131-104802249 GCA_035128595.1 Eptatretus atami | reverse complement strand
TGGCTCCCCATTGGCCGAGAGGCGGCAGACGTGCTCGCACCCCTCCGATTGGCTGAGAGGGGCGCCACCGGCGCCATGCCCGTATTTGGAGCGAGATCCAAGACGCCAATGTCCAAAGGAACCCCGCCTGGCACATTGGACTCCGCCCACGTACATGCTGACATGCACACGTGCGATGGTGCCGGTGGAGGATGGTGGAAGGAAGCAAAGGCAGGTGTCGTCGTTGTGAAGTTTAAAATGCAAAAATCCAAACTATAAAATAACTCGCAGCGCACGTACAATTAATCACCCATTAAACATAGGACGGGACCCTACCTAGAAACAAATACTTACCGATATAGCTGATCTATAGGACCTGGCTTTTGTGTGCAGTAAGCTTCCAAATTCGCAACAATAGCACCAACATGACAGCCGTTTGATTTTTCAGGGCATAATTATGGGTGGAGTCAAGCCAGCTGTCCAACCAATGGGTGGATAGGAATGTTTCACACAGACGGACGAACAAGCTTATTATTATATAGAAGACTAGAAATTTACCAACCCTTCGGATTGACTTCGTGTGAATTATTTGCTGAAATAAGTAGAGGCTGGATTGCAATAACAACCAGATATCAGATATCATTCAGACATATTGCATGATGCTACAGGTTCTAAGAGAGTTCTATGAAGTGCTTCCGTGCAATAAACAGGGAATCCCAGGATGGTACTCGTCGTATGAAACACCCGCTCCCTGCAGGACAGTGATACCCCCTCCCTCTGCCACAACCACTAGGTGGTGCTATAATCTCACACTGCAGTCGATGACAAACAAACATCGTGATTTTTGGTTTTATTATATAGATTATAGATGATGCTACCTGCTTTTTTTCCTCTAACAAAGGCTTAACGCTCGAAACGACAGCTTCTCCTCGCTTCCCATGGTGGTTCGTTTGCACACCTCAATCAACATCCTGTTTCTTTCATCCATTCTCCTACCTATTCACCAATGTAGATCGGTATCTTTCAGCACCAAGACCCAAGACGAGCTTTTCATTTTACTTTAAGAGTTTAGTGAAGAGGATGAGTTGGAAAAAATATTTTGCAATTTTTAAAACTCTGCGTTCTGTCTACATTCAGCCAATATTGTCCGAGCCCATTTTAAACTATTAGTCAAGTTATTTTTCAGAATAAAATGAATTATTTTGAGGAAATTTAACCAAACATCGTGTGTTTTTTGCAGAAGGCAACTGCTGATGGTGCCATCAAGTTAATTAATGTTTTATTCGATCATGTTTGTCTCATCTATTTGCTTCTCCCTCACGACCCCCCACCCTCCCACGCAAACACACACACACACACGCACGCACACACACACCAGATCTGTGCTGCTACAGCAGCCCCATGGCAAATATTACACTGGATGGTGTTCAATTGCTTTCCCCACTGCAGTCAGAGCAGGATGTTTGTAATATGTTCAGCATGCCGGTGATAACTCAACCACATTTCCAGAAAGACTTATCAGGATCATTAACGAATTTCAGCCATTGCTAGGAGAGGAGACATCGGGCCGATCAGAGGGATGGCACACTCTGTGATGCCGTTTGCACAAAGCTGAGAGTTTTTGTCATGTTGGAAATCAAAGCCCAAGTGTAGACAGCTTAGAGTTAAGCGCTCTACATCTGCATCATTTATTCTCCTTATAAGGAGGTTTAAAAAAAAAACTCTTATTGGTGGGGAAATGAAAGAGACCAGTGTTGTTGTAGTACAAGATATTCAAATCCATACATGTGACCATTTCTGTGCCCCTTTTTGGTCATGCTCCATTCTCATAATCTTCAGAGACATCTTCCCTCTTCCGCTAATCAAGTATAAGGGTGTGCATTACAGCAATGGAATTCTTGGACCGTAATGTGACACGGGTGTTATGAATCTGTTAGTCGTGGTATTTTTGTGTTTACATTAAGTATAGTATATAAGCAATGGCTCAAGGTTTCAGTGAAAATGTACTAAGTAATGTTAGGAATAAGTTTATTTCCCAGGAAATTGCTGCCGTTTGTTTATTACTTTGTCCCAATTGTCATGTGATCACGTTAGCACAATATGTAGCCAAAGTGTCTGCAAAAGGTCTATGAGAACTGCTACGGAATGCCAGACCGCATAATCATAGAGTGACATATGTGGATAACCATCGAGCAACCATGGGGTTTTTTTGATTCAGGAATCAGACGTGTGTTAAATATGAACTAGAGAGGTACGTGTTTAAAATGCAGGTGCCATGGGAAGATTGCCGTAGCCAAGTGCATATCTAAAAGCATTCTGTAACCTCTAATCACATGTCGTCACTTTGCCATCACAAACATCTCCATGGTGATGCTTTGGCAACACAGTGGAACTGTAACATTACTTCTTTTAAAAGGCATGAACTCTTCTGGCTTTGTGCGGGCAAGTAAACCACAACATTGTGATATAGCCTATTCTATTATGGGGGGAGGCTGGATGAGGGAGCAGGGTCTGCTTTGTGAGCCTGCACGAAGCTAGAAAAGCTGATGCTTTGTCACGTAATTGTCCGGGCTGCCTTTCCATATCTGCCAGTGCGGACCACAGACAGGACACTATGGAAGGCAGCAGGTCCTGTGAGTCACAATTTTTGGCCCCACAACAGTGACATTCAGAGTCGTCACTGCAGTACTACATAAAAAAAATCTACTTCAGTATCAAGAAACATTTGTAGTAAGACTCAATCAACAAGCCGAGTTCTCAAAACTAAAAATAAAACTCCACATTCTTTATGCACTTCGTTATGCCCCTGACATAATCTTAAGCCAAGAGGTGTTCACGTCAACCCCACCTTAACCGACCTTTTATCACAGGTATGAAATATTTCTTCTCTGCAGCTTTTTGCAGTACGATATTATATGCAGCATGCCTTGGGGCATCGTCAAAGACACTGTGTCCAGGATGGTGTTGAGATGGGGGTGGGATGGGGGGGGGGGGGGGGGGGGGGGGCAGGGTAGAGATGTATGAATTGATTTCTCAACGTTTAAAAAGTGTAAATATTCACCTATAAAGGTGTCCATCTGATGCCTGCCTTCATTCATCCATTTTTCTTACTTTCTCTCTAATACATAGTCTGTTTTCAAATAATATGACGTCACAAACTTAGGTGTGGTTGCATCCAGACACGTCTATGTGCATTATTATGTCTGAAAATTTTTTTTTTGTTTTAAAGTATAGTGGGGAGGCTGAAAAAATTAATCAGACCACTCGCCTTCTCCCCCTCCCCCTTTCAAGCACATCGATGTATAACTATACCCCCTGATCAATGAGGCCGTACAGCACTTCCAGGCAACATCTCCCTCAAGCTAGGCCTGGTGTTGGCTTTGTGGTTAAGGTTCTTGGCTCAAGCTCCTCGGGACTTGAGTTCAAGCGCCTGTCAGGCTGTTGAATTAACACCAGGTAGGATTGATTCAGCCTGCCTTCCTTCTGAGGTTGGCAAAATGAGTAAGCCTACCAGTTTGCTGGCAACAGGCGCACTGCATCAGCAGCACAACTGCGCCCCCAGAAAATGATGTCGGCAAACAGCCACTACACAGGTTGTATCCGAATAAATAAATTGTCATGTATTCATGTATCAGATCAACCGGAGGCACGGTCATCGGGAGGCGGGAACATAGGTGGGCACGACGAGGCTGGGCTCACGGATGGTTCTGAGGTTTCTCTGTGTGGAGCACAATAAAAGGCTGTTGGTGCACTCAAACTGCTTTCCCTGCCTGATAGATTACATAAATAATCCCTCGAGATAAACCTTGGAATTACCTTATTATAAGGCTTCCCCCAATACTCTGCTAAATGATATTAATGAGAACCTTTACTGTCATGAGGTGATCCTCGGCCACCTCGCTCTCTGGGTCTTGAGGCGTCTCCTGGGTAACCTCACTGGGGTCTGAAGCCGCCATGTTTTTTTGGCCTACTCAACCATACCTTGACTTGGAACAGGCCGCAACGATTTCTTAACGACAGTTTTGTTCTTCACTTTCCTCACTCATATTATCGAATGCCTGTTCATCATAGCTACGAATCGCTGGGTACACACTTTTGTAAGTACTATAGTTTTCAAATTAGTAGCTTGGAGCACTTCCATGCATTATATATGATACGATCCACGATCTACTCTCACGGACTAATTAAGGTATATCGTCGAAATATTATTTCGGTTTTGAGGATCAGATATCGACTGAATAAATGTTGAAATCTGTCGTGAAATCTGATAATTTAAAGAAATAACGAGTCTTATAACTAAGCCAATATACCTATTTACTTCAAGCTAGCAAGGCTATGTTCCTCCTCCATACAAACACAAGAAAATGTGAAATTTCCAAAGCATTAAACTTAACATTTTCTACTGTTTGGAGGATTATATTGAGTGAACAAAAAATTTAGGAACGTGCCAAAATTGACGAGCTTCATTGAGATATATGATTTAATGCATTCACAACTAGACCTGAAGTATCCTGTCCCCTAGAGGGACTGCCTATCCATAGCGTCTGCCAGATCTGCGTCTGTATTTTGAGGTTTCACGAGGTGCTCTGCAGTCTACAGGGAATCAAAGCAAATCTGGCAAAAAAGAGACGTTTTAAAAAAACGTTGTAACGTTTGCACTGGCAAACGTTACAACTTGGAATATAACTTATCACTAACCGATGTATTACGTGACATGTGCACAGATGAGCAGGCAAAATGGCGGATTTATTATTTTTTCATCAATTGCTGTGTGCACGGTAAAGACCAGCATTAAAGTTAAATGGATCCTTTATGGTTATGCAGCGACAGCCTGGCCAACCGTTCCTCATCAACCATTGAAATGGGGTGCTTGCATGAGTGCTTAAGCCACTTGCCGAACACCCATTGTCGATAGGGGTACCACACTGTCGTTTTGAGTGAATCGTTCACCGACTGCGGATGCTCTTTCCGCGCCACATGACGCTGAGTGAGTGGTTCGTGCTCCATCACCCTGAGCGAGTGGTTTGCCCTCCACCATTCAGAACAAGTTGTTGTGAGATAACACTCAATTTCCAAGCCATTTGCCGTATTAACGTATTTTCTAAATTACCGAGCAAAATTTTTTTCCACCCGTCACATGCAGCTATTGAAACAGATTATTTGTGAACATAACGCTGAAACGTCTATAGAAATGCAACGTTGTTTTTCGGTGAAAGCTACTCAAGGTTTCTGGCTTGTATACAGTAAGTACTGTAGTCGGTAATCACACTGACTCCAACCTGCCAATTCCTGAAAAATTGCCGATATCGGTCAAGCACAGTGTGTGTGTGTGTGTGTGTGTTGTGTGTGTGTGTTGTGTGTGTGTGTGTGTGTGTGTGTGTGTGTGTGAGTTGCTGTTGTTGCCTGCTATCTCCACATATGGGTGGGTTTCAGGAGGTGAAACAGAGATCTGCCAGGTCTCAGTGTGTCAACATATGGGGTTTCAGAATGTGGAATGGAGTCCTCCAGGGCGGGCTCAACATATCCAACTTTCTTTCAGTAAGGAAGGGGTCACGAATCACAGATCAAGCTGTAAGTTTTTGCCGAGGGCTATCTTACAACTGTAGTTTGTTTGTAGGAATATTTCCATGGATGGTTTTTAATATCTTGTGAGGTTCTTAATCATCATTCCTGTACTTCCAGCTATCATTGGACAACTTTGGCATTCTTCAGCTTCCAGGATCTTTTCACTTCATTATTGAGGTCTTTGTATTTGGTCATTTTCTTGATTCCTGCATTGTTTAGTCCAAAATCACTGGTATTAACACCTCAATTAGCAATGCCTTCTCTTTTTTGTACCCAAGTATGATATCTGGTCGCAAGGCTTTGTTTTCGATGTTCACGCTTCATGAGATCATTAGGTCGTACGTGAGCGGTACTTCCATGTTTTCAGTGATTGTTTTTGGTTCATGTTATCACAAATTTTCTGGAAGCGCAATGTCAGTTTTTACAGATGTTGCAGTAGTATTACATATTACCATCTCTGTTGTTGTTGTTGTGTGTACAGCGTGTTGTGACACGAGTTTTTTGTGTTCGGTCATTAAGCATCATTCTCTTTGGTAATGCTGCCTCCCTCTACCCTCACCTGTCTTTTTTTTTTCCTCCTCCCCCACCACCCTCTCTCTTTCTCTGTCCCCTCCTCACTCCTCTCTCCTAATAAAATGCAGCACTCTCCTCCCACACCTCCATCTCTGTCTCTCTGACCACCCTCCCTCCGCAGTGTATAGCAACGTTTGGTGAGGTACATCTCCCCCCCCCCATCCCCTCACCTTTCTCGCTTCCCCCCCCCCTCCCTCTTCCCTACACCTGCCTCCTCTCTCTCCCTCCATCTCTTATTGTCCCAGTCAGCGAAGTGACAGGTTGTATTTGCTAGTGGTGCCATAAATATACTGTACTCACATAAAATCACTGCATAATGTGTTCAAACGACATCATTCTTGAAGCAGACTGTAAAATGTGGATGGAGTGAGGTGAAGGTTCTTCCTTTGTATGCATCACTGGCTGCAGGAACAGCTGTGTCACTGATGCAGTGCCCTCTCTCGGCCAGGGCAGTAATTTTAGAAGGGTGGTAGCAATAGCTCCCCCACTCTTCACGAAGGATACAATGGGATCTTTAACGTCCACAAACTTATGTCAGCAGACAGGATATCCAGTTTTATGGCCATCTGAGGGATACCACACACATTGATGGTCATCCTCATCCTGCTTGTGAAACACAGATTACAGTTTATAGCTGGGTCGGGATTCGAACCCAGGCTGGACATCTTCGAGGTGAGTGTGCTTATCTCTGGGCCATCCTGCCAGCCTTAGGTGAAGGCAAAAAAAATCACACACACAAAAGGAATAAGAAAGGGCTTGTGAAAATGTGTTTATTAGTCTGATGGGATGGTGCAGAGGTATTGCACTTACCTTTGAACTGTCTCATATGGGTTCAATTCCTGACCTGACTATGAATGTCAGATTAGTGCTTTACATCAAGCAGGGTATTGCATCACAAAGTGCACAATCCATCAGATGGACATTAAATTGGGTGTCCTGTTTGCGATAGCATTAGTTTGTGGAGGTTCCACACGGTCTTTCGCAAAGAGTAGGCAAACCCTGTTCCCGGAGCCCACAAATTCCTACCTTAACAGCAGGGTTGGCCAGCTAGTTCGTGAAAGACTCAAGCCAAAAGCTTTCCTTGCTCCACAAGGTGGGAATAATTGGGGCCGTTTAAATAGTAGTAGTAGTAGTAAAAAAGGTGTTTATTGATGAACCAAGTAATTATACATCGTGTATCATCGTTTAGGCAAAAACCTAACCCTATTGGATTTGCATCACTGCTATTTGGGTTGGAGCCAAAATTTCCCAGCATACACCTACCGTTTGTAAACTTCAGCCAAATGTTCTGCACAAACACAGCCATATTACAGCTGAGCACCAACATTTTACACACATAGGCAATTGCCAGATGTAGAAATACGAAAGTAGGACAGTCGTTGTTGTCGTTCCCCCCCCCCACCTTCAAACCAGAAGCACTTGAAACTGAACATTCCTTGCATTACTCAAATATGACCTTTTGCAGCACAATGATAAACTGCCTACATCGTGGAAATGTGTATTTTTGTTTGACAGTTTGTCTAAACAAAACGTTTAAGTCATTTATACACCAATCCAAGCACTCAACGGAAAGGAAAATGAGAGTAGCAAAAAAGAAAACATAATAAAAGAAACCATTCAGATGCTTTCAATGTAGAAACATTTTAATGGCCAGAACATCACAACTTCAACGAGTATAAATAAAAACTTTACATTTGAAAAAGTAAAAATAAAAAATAAAAAAAATACAGCATCGGTACCTCCTCTCCCCAACACTCCAACACCCCTTCTGGGTACTTGTCCGACTCAGTGATCGACTCAAAGAAAAAGATTCCTAAAATAAGTTCTCATGTACAGGTACAACAGCAGCTTAAATAAAGCCAGGCTTCTTACCCGCAGGGTCGACTACTCGTGAGATTACAACTTGTAATCAAGGACTCTCAAAGAAGATGTCAATTTCATCAAAACCCCATTTCAGTGAAACAGACAACCCGAAATATGTCTCCCAAGACGTTTGTTTGCTCCAACAAATCTTGTACAAATGCCAGCACATGATTGAGGAACATGTCATCATTTATATCATCAAAACTTATGACATCATGATGCCTCATGCAAACTGTATTCATCACAAACAGCGTTGTGATTAGTTGAATATTTTTTCCAGTAACATTGGAGGGGTTTCCATCAAAATGTCCGCAAAGCACAAAAACTGTTTTCCAAACATAATCAACAATTGACCGATAGTGGAACTCCACAAAGTTGCAATGAAAGAATAGCAAATGCGCCATGTGGTTCTCTTGCATGAAAACATTAGAACACGTTAAAACAAAGTACACAGTACACGGTGAAGTCAGCACAGCATAGTGAAGGGTAAATTGAAGTTTATCATCCTGGAGAATAATTTCTTCTTTAACGGCCACAATGATTCCAACGTTTTTGTGGAGTTGGCCGTGGGAAGCTTGGCCCAAGTCTTTCACGAACCGGCTGACCAGGCCTGACGTTCGACTAAAGTTAAGACAAGAACTGGACCGGGGTCCTGGCGACACCTCACCTACTCTTCATGAAGGACACCATGGGATCTTTAATGTCTACCAACTAATGCCAGGAGATGAGACACACCATTTAACTTCCATCAGAGGGACAGCACACACATTGATTAATCACCCTGCCTGTGAAACACCGGGATGACAGTTTATAGCTGGGCAGAGATTCTAACCCAGGCTGGACAGCTTCGAAGTAAGTGTGTGTACCTCTCGGCCATCCTAAAACATAACTCGTGATATCAAATCCACAACTTTTCTCAAACTCCCCCTGCCTCCAATCACAACCACCTACTCACCCCAATCATAATCAAACCATCAGTTTTTAAGGCCAAAAAGGAAACCTGTTTTTAGCACAAGAGGTGAAAAGTACTATTCCTATTGGATACAGTCTAATACAGATAATCTATATATTGAAGTAGTTGGATTTCTCTGTCTGTCTGTTTGTCTGTCACTCTCTTCATGAAGATGTCAGTGCAGGAGTATGTCTAGTGCTAGACTAGGCCTCAAAGGACATGCAAGTCATCCCAGCATCCAACAGTTAACCCATCCCATCGCTTTGCTGATGGCAGTTGAACACCACATCCCAAATACTGTATCTGACTATCTGACATCCGTAGGTGATGGGCTAAATGCCAGATGCTAGACGTCCGGATGACGGATTTAGTAAGATGGTGGTGTAGTAAGACGGCCTTAAGTCAGGGACATCATTGCGGTGTTATGGCTAGTGCTCGGCCTTTACGGCAGTGTATTATTCAGGACTCGATGATAATTGCATTTTCAACTTAAAACATTTCAAAAACGACGTCTGATCCCTGGGAACATAAAACAAATTCATAATATTGTTTGTTGGCAAATAAGTGTGCGTATGACGAAAATTCTCATTCACACAGCAGTAAACAAAATGTTTCTGGAATAAATAAAAAAAATTCCAAATAATGACAGTCAATAAAATGTATTACTGTTCTGTAACATATTACATCTACAAGTTATGATGTTCAACTCCCGCCAGTGAAGTGACGGGTTCAATGCCAGTGTACAGTTAGTGAAAAGGTGATGTTAATAAAATGCACACAAACAGCAGACCTGCCACCAATACAGACTTACCCGAGTCGATTAAACAACCATTTCAATCTCGTCGTTCCAGTAATCCATTACAATGTATTCGGAATGTGAGAACAGATGCCAACCTGGGAGAAATCGTATTGCCCAACAGGTCAGGTCAAATAATCTAAGGTCGTCACAAAAGCATATTGACACAGTAGACTACCTGCCAGACAAACAATTGGACTTTACCCGAGACCGCAGTCTTGCATGGCACCAACCATTATCTGAACCCCATTGCCCTAAGTTGACACATGCCCGATTTAATGCCAGAAAAATAAAACATTTGGTTTCGCTGATCAGGTTTGAAAATAAAAAGGTGAGCATCGAAATTCTCACTCCAATACCATCATCAAAAGTTGATCACCGGTCACCTCAGGCTTGGTAAGCATTACCGAATCAACATTGGTCTTTCGCACAAATAATCCTTCAAATGAACGTCTTACAATCAGCCCGATGATTGATCAAAATAGTCTCATCAAACTATCGAGGTATCAATCTGTTCGTTCTGCCAGTGATCGATCTTTCTGTGAACATCTGCATTGTCCAGCTGATGTCTAAATCCCTGTTGTAGGTAAGGCACATTGTGGTCATTGGTGGTACCACCATAGGGGGGCAGGACTACCACAAGCCTGACCTGTGAGAAAGCCATTACATTATCCAAAGTTTCACCCACGTAGCATGCACCCGATTTACAAAGAATGAACTGTTTCAGGACCAGACAATTATTTAATCTCTTGGAAATGCTTTCGCTGAAAGACAACTGTAATAAGTGACATGAAGGATGACTCAGTTGAAGGATAGCATTATCAAATATCCCATTGTTTGTATACTTTGAAATATGTAATTCTCAAAACTTTTACACATCTGCTTATGTGGAGTCAAGATGTTTCATTTTCAGAGTGAGAAGCTTTGCTTCCTTTCCTTAGATGCAAAGTAAAACACCCTGTTAATTTGGACAGTCGAGCTGATTGTATTCTTGGACATCATAAATATCAATTGGCAGAGGGAAACCAGGCACAGAGAGCGAGACCAAAACTGCTGACGATACGCAGGAATGACACACTCAAAGCTACAGTAAGGGAATCAAAAGGCAAGTTTGCAGCAACCTTGGTTCAACAAATGCATGCTGGAGAGGTCTACAATGGCAAAGGCCCCTCTCACTCCCCCCCCCCCCATTCGGTTTGGAGACAGAGTTAAAATTGGTTCTAAAATCTAAAAAAACAACAGCAGTACCATCAGACAGCTCTGCTTCCAGAAAGCAGCTCAGTGCTGGCAGAAGAATTTACGCACCAGGGATACGAATGCCTGGCTTGGCATCGTGCAAGCAATCCACGAGTGGTTCATGAGTATTCACTGGTGGGAAAGCGCGAGGACCTTTGACTCCTTCTCTGACTGCAGATGGCACAAAAACAAAGGGATTAACTGACAATACCATTAACTGAAGCATTTTCAGAAAAAAAAATTTCAGCAGAAGGGAAAATGGGTTAAGGTAATTTCATGCTTCAAGTGGAACTCGAAGGTCATTTCACAGCAAACATTATGACATAAGAATGAGAGGAATTATTACTATTTCACATTTCCGTGTCATTATGGAAGAAATGGAATGCCACATCCCTGACACACAAAAGGCAATATTATCAATAAGGACTTCCGGTTCAGGGATATTTCCACATGTTGATAGAATCTGCAGCTGCTGCTTCCACCTCATTAAAGCTCAGTTTTCCAAACCGGATTCATCATGTTTTTCTGTTATAGAGGCAAGTTTGCAGCAACCACACAGCCGAAATATGTCTCCCAAGACGTTTGGTATATACATATATATATATATATATATATATATATACACAACTCTTTTTATACATATATATATGTTGTTTTTCTTTCGGCTGCTCCCGTTAGGGGTCGCCACAGCGGATCATCCGTTATGATCCGCATACTGATTTGGCACAGGTTTTACGCCGGATGCCCTTCCTGACGCAACCCTGGTCGCTTCTTAGACACAGGGAATAAGGATTGGGTTTCGCCATGATTCCGGGATGCCCTACACCCTCTCATAGCGCGGCCCAGCGCAGAGCACCCGTCCTCAAGCGATCCTCCAACCCAAGCCTCCGAGTAGCCAATTACAGGCACACGCCACTACGCCCGGTATATATATATATATATATATATTATATTATATATATATATATATTATATATATATATATGTATGTTTGGCCCTGTGTTGCTGTTATATCCTGTCCAATATTCCATGTTAAATCGTACTTTGTCGTGCTGTATTTGGTGAATGTTGAATTTGTTGTGACTCCATTGAGCCGACTCAATCTGTGAAATTTCTGACCTGGATTTTTCCCAATGGCAAGTCCTCCATTCTGGATTTTGTGATGACTAACTTCCCTGCAAATGTCTTGTGCTCTTCCTCTGCCCCCAATTAGTTCATCTGGTTATATGCTTGTGAGAGTAAACGACTCTGGCAATTGTCAGAGAGCTGCCTCAGTGCTGAGGAGTCAGGCAAATTGGCAAGGGCTGCAAGCAGCACTCTTACTCCAGGACTGGTCTCTTATATCTACTGCCCCTGATATGATCTCACCCTGGTAATTCTTCCACAGAAACCTGCTCTTTCTTATGCACAGATCCATCCCATCTCATCTTCGGTTATCCCACCCTTGGTACATCAAATCCTGTGGTGAGGCAGTTGCTCTGAGATAACTTGTCTTCTCTTCTTGGAAATCAAATCCCACCAAGTGCATTCTCAGCTCATTACTCAAAGCCTGCAACAGATGGGTCTACTCTCCGGAGAGCCAGAAAACAACACCTGTCCAATCCCGAGATTGAACTTTCAATCCTGTCTTCCTCTAAAACCTGCTGGTGCCTTGTTAAGTCTGTCTCTGGTGTATGCTCTCCTCCCATCCCTTCCCTCATTTCAAATGGCAACTCAGCAGACTCCAGCAGTGAGAAGGTCGAACGCCTCCATTCTATGCTTGCTTCCAAATGTTGTGACCACAACCTCTCGCTCTCTGTACCCAACCTACAGTCACACCCAACTGCTCTTGGACTCTGTATTTTACACCTGAGAAGGTGGAGAAGTTTCTGGAAATACTTGGTTCTGATATTCTACAACTGAACTTGACGGCATCAGCTCACATGTCCTAAAACCTTGTCTTGCACATCATCTTTCTGCTCTTTTTATGCTATAATTTGCCCTAAGTCATCTTCCATCACTGCCTTCCATAAAAAGGTGCAAAAACTGATCCCCTCAACTACAGACCTATCTATTAGCTTATTCCCAATAATCAGAAAGACCACTGACTCCATCATAGAGTTGATATGGAATCCTCTTTTCTCCAACTACCTCATTTCAGACCATCAATCTGAATTCAAGGATTTGGACAAAGTGGACGCAGCGACGCGCTGCTCTGGCGCATGCTCCCATACCTGACCTGACATAATTTGGATTCAGACTGCATCACTCTACCTGCTTCTACTTTCCCAACAATGGATCGAAGCCCTAAATGTCAGACATGAGATCAGGGCCATATCTCATGCTTTTGATAGTCTGGCATCTGCCATATTCTCCAAACTCTCTGACTATGGCATCCAAGGCAAACTGCACTCTTGGATTACAGACTTCCTCTACTCTCATAGCCAACATGTGGCTCACAATGTAATCCTTTCACCTCCTCACCCTGCGAAGGTTGGAGTCCCCAAGGCAGTGTTCTGGGCCCAGCCCTATTCCTAATTTTCATTAACGATCTTTCTGACTCTGGAAAATCCCCTTTATCTATTTGCTGATAATACCATCCTCTACCATGACATCCCTCATCCTTCAAAAAGACAGGCTGCAGCCTCTTCCACATTCTCTTCAATTTCATTCTTCCCTCAAAGTTTTCAAGACAGCTGTTCACCACCATCTCAGATAGTCCCACACCCAAAAACCATGATCTTTTCTACTAACATTAACCACCCCACCCACCTTCTTCGAAATTTCCAGTTTTTTTCCTTCTTATTTAGAGTTTGCTTCTGTGTGTGTCTTGTCCACACCAGGTGCCCTCCCCTACCACTCATTCCTCCTCACACCCATTATTTGTCCTTCAATCCTGCTCTCGGTGTTTCCTATCCTCTCTCTATTGTATATTTTGTTCTGTGCATCCTGATCCGTACAGTGTTCTCCCTCTTCCATGAGCCTTAACTCTGTATTTTTAAAAAGGAAAATTAATTTTGATGTATTTCAGTCTGAAAACTTGCTCGAGGGAGTGAGAAGAAGGCTTTGTATTCCAGTGGAATACAGGACATTTAACTCATCTGGCTGGAGGATCTTAGAGCTATTAAGGCCAAATAAAGAATGCAATTCAGAGGAAGAGGAAGCACTCACTCGACAATGAAGCAGAGAACAATGACGATGATGATGACAGCAAAGAAGCCAAACAGCAAGATAATAACGATGACTTCTTTGGAAGGTGGATTAGTTATTTCCATGCTTTTACTGTCGCAACGTTCACCCATGTAATCATTGGTGCAGCTACAGAGAGAGGAAAAGGATGGGAAGAAGACATTGTAGAATCTTTATTTTAGTGCATGCATCAAATCATTCATCAATTTAAAATTACAATAATGGGGCTGTCAAGATCCTTTGCAAGACTGATTAAGGTCACAGAAGGATCAACCAAGAAGACCTTCACAAGAATCATTTTCCCTCTTCACTCAACAGCTAGAATGCATTGAAAGAATACACTGTTCCTGTGCCGAGCAGACCTTTATGCTTCGAATTATCATCAAACATAACTGCGAGCTCAATGGAAATGAACTAGATGGCTTCAACTGTCCAATAGGGACTTTAGAATGAGGAGGTAAAGAGTACCTACAATCAGTGAGAAAATGTAAACACGATTGTAGCTCAAACAAAGTACTCCAATGAATCAATCATGACTGTATAACATTTTGAGGCCAAAGCCCTAGTATTCTGGGAATCCCACAAATATTGTTTGTAGCGTTCACAATACATAGAAACAGGCTTTTACAAATTATGACTTCCTTGTATTCATTTCAAAAAATACAGCAGTAAAACATTTAAACAAAATAGTAACAAATACACTGAAACGTCCAAAAAAAAAATGTATCCCAAAAGGCCATGTTCTGAATTTCAATCCCAACTTCACAACAGAAATAAAACAAATAATTAAACCAATAAATACTCTCAAGCAAAAGGCAAACCTCAACCTTCACGACCAACAGCAATTTAGTACCTTCAGCAACACAAATACCACACTCGTCAACAGGCAAAAACAGAAAAGAAAAAAAAAGATTCATCAGCAGTCTTGACCAGAAACAAACAATAGAAAATTATAGTGGACTATTAAAAAATAAAAAAATTAAAATAAATAAAAAACACAACTCACGTAACAACCCACCCTCATCACACCAATAGGTACAATAAATCAATCAAGACGCACAATCCAAAACAAAAAGAAGCATTCAAACAACCTCATCAACTACTGCGCTTCATTCGGTAACAAATCCACCATTCCCAGAAACAGATCAATCACCAAAAGGATAAATAAATTGAAACTTGACAATGAAGCTTCACCACGAATTTGTTACAGATGTGATTAAAAAAGAAACGGCCAAAACTCCAATTCTACAGGACAGACAATATTTCAAATGTTCACCAAAAGCACCTCGGCCCTTTATCCATTAATGCACAAACTAAAATATACAACCACTCATGGACCCACAATAAAGATCCCTCTTTATGGAAAAAGCAATCATAATATCAATAATGAAACCCAACAAACTTCCCAATAAGCCAGCATCATACCGGCCTATTTCTCTCTTACGCACCCAAGTAAAATACTGGAAAGGCTCATCCGAAATAAAATCTCTCCTTTTATTCCTCCAAACCCCGTCACAACATGGCTTTCATCCACTACACTCAACCACTCATCTCTTTACATTAACACAACACATTCTAAATGGCTTCAACAACAACAAAAAACCTCCATTGAGAACTGTTCACACGGCAATCGATATGGATAAAGCTTTTGGCACCGTATCCCACAACATTCTCACGAAAGAATCCTAAACAGCAACATGCATACCAACTATAAGAAATGGCTCGCAAACTTTATCCAGTCATCAAGCTCAAATAAATAATTACCACACCCTCTCTTCCTTCACGCTTCTACTATCTCAAGGTACCACAGGTCTCTGTCCTATCTCACTCACTCTTCACTATTCCTCCATGACCTCCTCCGACCCCTCAAGCAGAAACACTACTTCTTTGCAGATGATCATTGCCTCACAACATTCCAATTTTGTCCAGGCCACCAACACCCTTCAGCAATATCTCTACAATCTTGAAAACTTGTTCACACTGAACCACATGACTGCATCTCCATCCAAATATTTTTGGAACCCTTCTCACCCCAGGCAGATATGAATACAATGCACATCCAAGCACTACCCTTTTCAATCAACAACAATTTCTTAACAGACATCCAACTGGATATGCAGAGGACCTTAACACAACACACAGATCAACTCATTGCAAGGGCTAACCTCAAAATCAACACTAAAAACACTCACTAATACAACTTCTGGACCACAAAGATTCATTTCTAAAAACCTACAAACAGTTCATCCAGACTACCATCAATTAATTATATCAGGCCGAGTTGGGCCACCACTCCTTCAGACCAAAATGTCAAAAAACTTCCAAAATACAGAACAAAGCCATCAGGGTAACATCAGATTGCACAAGATCCACAAACATAGCTACTGTACTCTGCTGAAACAAAAGTACTCCCAATGTAATCCATCTAATATGAAAGACACTCAATTCATCATCTCTGCAGTTCAACACCACTCTCACCTTTCTCACCCATGTCACTCTATTGCCACCCATCCTCCACCCCAATGATATATGAAACGATGCAACTGCTCATCATTACTCTTATATCCTAAATATTAGACCTCCTCCCCCATAAACACCGACCTGCGCCATCACATTCACAACTCTCTATCATCACAGTCCATAGAGCATCGTCCCACAAACAATATCCTAGTACTCAGTGAGGACTTAAGCTGTCGATGGAACCGTTCAACAAGCCCGCTTGCAGCGGGGTGGTCGGAAGTAGTTCTGGTGCATTCACTTCCAAGTAACTGAGTCAGCATTTTGAAAAGGATGGACTCTAACTGTTCTCTTTCATTGGTGATAATAGATGGGGCACCAAACACTACAAGCCATCTGGAAACAAAAGCTTGGGCTACGGTCTCCACCACTATGTCAGATAATGGAATATCTTCTGGCCACCTCGGAAAACAAACAACACATGCCAGTCAACATCTCTGCATAAAAAGGTACAAAAACAGATCCTTGC
>CM068957.1:104766932-104785121 GCA_035128595.1 Eptatretus atami | reverse complement strand
CAATCAGCCTTCTCCCAATCATCAGCAAGGTGATTGAATCCATAATCACCTCTGACATTAAATCCTTCTTCTTCTCCAATGGCTTGATTTCCAATCATCAATTTGGATTCAGTCCAGGTCACTTTACCCTGGACTTGCTGCTCCTGCTATCCCAACAATTGACGGAGGTCAATGACAGACATGAGATCAAAGCCATCTCCCTCGACATATCGTGTGCTTTCAATATGGTCTGGCACCTCACCCTGCTCACTAAACTCTCTTCCTATGGTAATCCAAGGCGATCTCCACTCTTGGCTCACAGACTTCCTCTCCTGTCGCAGTCAACGTGTGGCCCTAAATGGAGTTCTTTCATCCCCTCTTCCTGCCCAGGCTGGAGTTCTCAAGGTAGTGTTGGTGGCTCTGATTTTTCTGGTTTTCATCAAATGATCTCTCCGACTTGGAAAAATCCCTCTTTATCACTTTGCTGATGACTCCACCCTCTGCCGTACCATCTGTCATCCCTCAGATTGGCAAACAGCAGCTTCTTCGCTCACTGCAGATCTGGATAAAATCACAAACTGGTCCAACAAGTGGAACATGTCTTTAACCCTGACAAATCTCACATTCTCACTATGTCTCTCCGAAAGGACCGTCTGGGAAACCCTCCCATCTACTTTCTCAGCAATCCTCTTGATGAAGTCCTTTCATGCCATGATCTTTCCTGGGAAAGCCACATTTCCAAGCTGGCCTCCAAAGCCAGTCACCAACTGGGCATCTTCCGTCGTGCAAAGTCCTTCCTTGGCACACCTGATCTCCTGACCACATACACAGCTTTCATCCACAGGCTGATGAAGTACTGCTCTCACCTCTGGGCTGGTGCTCCTGCCTCTAACCTTTACACTGTGGAAACCAAGGCATTTAAGATCATTGGTATCTCCCACGATGAGGCCGAGTCTTTGATTCTCTCACTCTCTCACTGCAAGCAGGTCAGTGGTCTTTCTGTCTTCTACCATCTACTCTCCGGTCTTGCCCACCCCCCCCGCTCTGTCTGTAATCTGTTTCACCCATATCTGCGCAGGGCGCTCAGGGTCCACCACCAACTTCCTTCTGATTAAACTGCCAAAATGAAGAATCACTGCTCACCTTCATTCTTTCATTCCTCTTTTTCCCCACCTTTGGAATAAACTTCCACATCCTCTCAATCCCACTCTTCCCTCCAGGTCTTCAAAATAGCTGTTCACCACTATCTCTTCCCATCAAAAACCATGATCTTTTCTACCCCCGTTAATCCACCCCAAACCCACCTACTTCATATTCCATGCTTTCCTTCCTGAAAGTCCCTGTAGTGTCAATCTTGTTTACCCAATGTACTCCACCCATCCCTCTCCCTTCCACAGATCTCCTCATGTGTCTGTTCCCCACTGTTTTCTGCTTCCCTCTCCTGTCCCTCTTGTCTCCTGCTCCCCTTGTTATACATTCTGTGTGTTAGCTCATACAAGCTTTGACATACAATGTATATTATTATTAAAATTAAAAAAAAATTAAAAAAAACATGAACCGCCAGATGGTGGAATAATACCGACAAAAATGAAGGTGCGCATGATCAAAACAGGCATCAAGAGAGATGCAAAGGTACCTAATGGTGTTGCCATGTGACAATGTATTTTTGCTCATTGACACTGTCGACAGGCTCTGGCCCAGTTTCTCATCTCGTAAGTCATTTCACACCGGACAAGACGTTGAGTCACAAGGTGCAGTGTTGCTGTGATACCAGGGTGATAGATTGTGCAGAGCATCAAATACGGCTCGTCTGAACTCAGCAGGAACATATGGATGAGAAGTGCCAGTGGATAGGTCGCACACAATAGTGCTTTCAGAGATAAGGATGTACCTCACTTAACTTGAGCAATGTGGACCTGGCTCTGAGATGCTGCAGTTCTTCAGCCCCTTGCTATGCCTTGGCAAGATTGTTTAAATTGATGTAGGTGGCTATGTCGAGGGTGTTGCTATTGAGCCGTGAGAGAGCATCAGCTGCAGTATTCTCCTTACCGCTCACATGACGTATGTCGGTGGTGAATTGAGAAACGTAGTCAAGGTGTCGGACCTCTCTTAGTGATTAGTGATTAGGTTTTGCCTGGAAAACATGCGTTAAAAGCTTGTGATCATTGATAAACTCAAAACTGCCTACCCTCAAGCAGATGGAAAAAAAAATTGTGGATTGTGAGGGAAACTGCCAGCGACTCGAGATTAAATGTGTTGTACCTCGTCTTTGATGGCTGCAACCTTTTGCAAAATAAGGAAATGGGCTCCCACTTCCCTTCCACATGCTGTTGGAAAACTCCACACACTGTTACATCTGACGTGTCCACCATGACACATAGTGGTGCATCTGACTTCGGATGGGCAAGCAGTGGCCTCTGCTAGCGAAGGCTTCACTGCGGTAAAAGCATTCATCGGACCAAATCAGAAGTATTTTTGGCTCCTTCCCATGTTGTGTGCGGAGGTCAGTTCGTGGATGACGGGTGTCTGCACAGTTTGGGATAAATCTCCTGTATAAGTTCCCATTGCCCAGAAACTCCCATAGTTGCACACTGATGTTAGCTGCAAGCAATCCTGGATTGCCTTGACCTTGTCAGCCAGTGGATGGATGCGATGTCCGAGCAAGTGCACCAACAAACTGTAATGAGCATACCCCAACTGGCATTTGGCAGGATTTATGACGACGCCATACTGCGATAAACGAGTGAATACGAGCTGTAAATGGTGTTCAGGCTCCTTCATCGTCTCGCTGGCTATGAGCAGATCATCAATGTCGACATAAACTAAAGGTAAACCCCGGATGACCTCATCGATGAAGTGCTGAAAAGTTTGTGCTGGATTGCGTAACACAAAGGGCAGGCACACAAACTTGATTAGGCCAAAGAGAGTGATAATGGCTGTCTTGTGTACATCAGCTGGCTCTACCAGTATCTGACAATATATTCTTATTAAATCAAGCTTGGAGAAAATTTGCTTTCCCCAAAGTCAAAAAGTAAAATCCTGCAGGTGTGGTACAGGGTAACAGTCTGGAACTGTGTTCCAGTTCAGTGCATGGTAGTCACCACAAGACACCTTCTTCTGGACCATATGTGAAGGTGAGGACCAGTTACTGCTTAAGGGTCGAATGATACCCAACTTTAGCATATAGTCAAACTCTGCTTTAGCAATTGCATAACAATCCGGAGCTAGTCGACGTGGTCGAGCCGTGACTGGAGGGCCATGCGTGTTAATGTGGTGTGTAGAGAAGTGTTTGACCACCATTTCACTGTAGGTTGGCAGAGTTATTTCTGGGTATTGTTGAAGGATGGCATCATAACTGGCCATGTGGTCGGACTTGACAAACATTGGACTGACAGAAGGCACGTGCGAGGTGATGCCTTTGACAAAGATTTGTGGTTGAGTCGAGGATCTTTTGGTCTTTAGCATTAACCAACAATCCAAAATGCTTCAAGAAATTGGTTCCGATAATAGGAATGGGTAAGTCAGCAATGATGAATATTCATCGGAAAACACATTTCAGGCAAACAGTGAGAGTTATTGATCGTTCACCACATGTGGAAATGGTGGATTTGTTGACACCTTGGAGAGTAAATGCAGATAGTTTACGTTTGTCCATAACCACTGGGGGTAAAACGCTGACATCAGCTCCAGTGTCAACAAAAAATTGGGTTCCAGCATCCCTGTCAATAATGCAAAATAAGCAACTTGGTTGTTGGTCGCCAGACTGACTCGTCATTGCTGATCGCTGGCTGTGGCATTTCCCGACTACAAAGCAGGGTGGGCTGTGAAAACTGCAAGGCTGAACACACTTGTGTGCATTCTCCCCAAATTGCCAATGATACAAACATGCACCCCCTGCATGTCGCTGTGCACCAGGACTATGGCATTGTTGTGCATCAGTCTCCTGCATGTTGCTATGGGTCCATCGACAACCATGTTCCTAAAAATGACAGGCAAGTGCCTGCACTTGGGTTTTAAGTCATTGCATGTCAAATGTATCTGGTGCAGACATGTCACTGGTTAACTGGGATGCAGCCGCATCACGTCATGCTTGCCAGATCATAATCACGTTGGGGTCATGAATTATAATGATAATTCCTTTCAGTGTGCTGGTTGATAATGATGGCGTTGAAACCAGGTGATGAAGATGTTTAAGCCAGAACAAAATAAATTTCACTCACATTTGAAATGCAATGAGGTGTTGAAATGAAGTCTAGTTGATGAATAATCCTTCCGTTTCTCCAGCTGTTGGTGAAGGAGGGCGGATTTATTGGCGTCTAATGCTAAAAGAGGATGTTTGTTCATCGTCGTCATGGCTGTTCAGCCAAACAAGCAAAATCAACTTCGCTCAATGGTCTTGATGATGTCGAACAAAAGTCACTATTGATTACATTATTGACGTGTTGAATAACTTGTGAATAAAAACGAGAAAGTCTTGAAGGAAATGCACGCTACAAGCTACTAACGTGTCATGGACAAGCTCTCTGCATTTCTGCATCCTTCTGTATCCAACACATCTATTGGCACTCTGAAAGGACTCCATTGATTGGCTAATAATGTTCTTTGTAAGTTTGCTTTCTTACTGCTATTAGTAAAATGTAAACAATAATTAACAAGAAAAAGTGCAATCAGAGATTGCAGACCCTCGACAGGACTTGTTTTGTGCAGCGTTTGTGAACTGGTGTGTTACGTAATTAATAAAAAAGACATAACTAGAACTGCCACTTTATAACTGCTGGCAGTGATGACCGGGTACCAAGACGTCCCGCTTTGATTGGACACCTGACCCTCACCCATGACGTTTAGATTATTAAATTGAATTTAGAGTGGGATTAAAATAAATTCAATTCAGATCAAATGGAAGACCAAATAAGTATAGTCCTGCATTGGAGTAATCAGAAGGAACCCAAACAAGGAAAAAGCAAAGATGAAGTCATCAGGGGGAACCTGGATAGGATTCACATTTCAGCTGCTACTCCTCTACCCTCAAACCCATCCAGACACAGCCAAGTGAGCCTTATTCTATACATATATATATATATATATATAATAAACCAGATCAAAAAAATAAATAATTCTGGCTGCCAGACCATGCACCCAATAAAGTTGAAATTTAAAACATATATTCACCATTACTACTAGATCATAATTCTGAAGCTTCATGTCGATTGATTAAGTAGTTCCAGAGAAAACATTATTTAATATTTTTCTTCACTCCAATATGGCGACCAAACCATGTGACCTATGATGTCATGTGTAAAACTTTTGCTCCTCATGGATAGGTGGTCATACATGTAAAGTTTCGCCTCCATCTGTTCAGCCAGTTCAGAGAAGATTTTTGAAGGTTTAAAAAAAAAAAAAGGTTGCCAAATCAAGAAACTGATGACATCAAAATTTTTCTATGGATCGTTTTATCCCTAGATGGCCCTCAATTTTCATACTGATCAGATGTAGCGTTCTACATATGCAATTATGACATCATAACAATGGCACCCGACATCATTAAAAAAAAAATCATTCTTATTCCCCATGAGGGTGCCAAGTTTCAATTTTTTCCTTGGTGCAGTTTCAGAGATACAGCGATCCAAACTTTTTCTGTTTTTCCAATATGGCTTCCACACAACATGAAATATGACGTCATAATTATTCATTAAAACAATCTCCATCACTAGTCGCACCTTTGGTGAAAATTTCGTCTAATGAGGCAAGTGGTTGCGGAGAAAAACACAAAAGATCTGTTCAGACAAACAAATATTAAGGATCCAAATGCAATACCCTCTCCTCCGGCGAGGTTAATGAGTCACTACACTCCACTTCCTAATAAAAAGTGACAGGAGTTCTTATCCTAACCCAACTATAAACTGTCATCCTGATGTTTTGCGTACAAGAGGCATCAATGTGTGCACCATCCCTCAGGACGTCAAACTGGTTTTACGGTCTGTTGACATTAATTAGTGGATGTTAAAGACCTCACAGTGTATTTTGAAAAGAGTAGGTGAGTTACCGCCAACACCCCGAACAAATTACAAATTAATGGCTAAATCACCATCAGTCAAACATCAGGTATAGCCCACTGGTTCATGGAAGACTTGGGCCATAAACATTTCCCGGCCGGCCTCACACAAAGTTGGGAATAAATGGGGTCGATGTAGTAGTAGTACTAGTAGAGCTTAGCATGCAAATGAAAAAGTTTTGCAGAAAAAAATGGACATAAGGTTTGACAATATGGAGGAAGTCAAAATGAGATATACATTTTGTCAAGAAGTGTCTTCTTTATGGAATAAAATGAGTAATGTCAAAGAGCATGGGTGAAACCAACTTACATGCAATATGGCCTGTTCAATTTGTTGGAGTACAGGCAATTTCCATTTACACAGAAGTTTTCAAACTGTGAGGGACACGTATTGTTCGGCAAAGAGAAACCTGCAAAAGCACAAACCAGATTTATTATGAACATCCAATTTATGTCATAATTTCCAACACACTGTTATGTTTGTGGGGAGGGTTACAATTCATTGCATGTCAGATGTAGCTGGTGCAGACATGTCACTGGCCAACTGGGATGCAGCCGCATCATGTCATGCTTGCCAGATCATAATCATGTTGGGGTCACGATATAAATATTAACTCACAGCCAGTCCAAATGAAAGGTTTTAAGGAATTATTTAGAAACCTTTATTGATCCATATCCTGTGGCCATTATTGTCTTCCCAAGCATCTTGAGTGGTTTCCTGAACTGTTGATGTAAAGAATTTAAGGAAAGGTGGTTGAAGAAAGCTTTCCTTGCAATTTGTAACTTTTGAAGGTTTAAAGAAGGTTGAAGAAGCTTTCCTTGCAATTTTTTTTATTTGTAACTGGGTAAACTGAAGCAAACGCACCTTACTGCTGAATTCCATCTATGCTTAGTTACTCGTAATTCCTCAATGAAGTTGTGTTTTTTTTAATTAAAATCTTGAGTTGCAGAAGAGAGGTGACAACTCACAGTCATTCAGGATTTGCTTCCTGCAACAAGGAACAGAAGGAAAAGGTTATGGATCAGTAAGAGCTTATTGGTCTGGACCTTGCAGGTTGTTAGTATTCGGGAAGAGTCATTCAATGCTAGAGTTTGGCGGTGTGAGAGAAGAACGAACAAATGTGTTCATTAATTCTGCATAATGTGCAGGAGACAGGAATGGTGACTAGCCAAAGCTAGACGAGTGTGACGAGGATGCATCTTGGATGAAGGAACTGCAACTGTTATTTCTGCAGAGCAACAATCGTGGTGGTAACGGTGGAGAAGGGATAGAGAGGAAACTTCTCAATGGAGGGAAAGGGTCTGAATGGTGACAATAAGTGATCTGTCACCCTCAATCCCTTAGTAGACTGCACTCAATCAAGGCTACAAAGGAATTGAGAGGAATTCCGCCCCAAATGTCAAGTGAGCAGTATTCCACCATCAAACTTGAGATTTATAAGGAATCAACAGTTCGGGAAAGCCTGGTGTCGGCTTATCGGTTAAGCGGGATGGCTTAAGATCATAGGGTCTTAAGGTCTTGAGTTTGAACCCGTCGTGCCGATAAATAACACCAGATGGGTTGACTCAGCCCGTCATCCTTCAGAGGTCGGCAAAATGAGTTCAAACTTACTGTAAACAGGGGCACCATCAGTGGGACAGCCCCGCTCCCAGCAATTATGCAACCAGCAGTCACAGGCTGCATACAAAATAAGTGAGGAAGAAATAAGGTATTGTGATGAGGGTCACGTCAGCCAATCGGTCCAGACGCTCTGAGCCGGATCAAGGGCCTATTTGCACCTACTCAGTTTGGATCGTCTGTGGCCGATTGGGCAGCGTCAGGTTTCTCTTCATGCTGGGTACCCAAAATGGCAGCGCTGGTAAATTGCCGCACCCAGCGGGTGTGTAATTTCATTAGTGAGTTACGTGCTCAATCACTACTATCCTCTAAAGGATTTTTAAAAAGCCAACGCAACTATTTCTGCAGCGATTGTGACAGTCCAAAGAAGTCCAAGAGACCCAGTAAGTTTATAAAAATGGATTGCAATGGGGAGGGTTACAGGAAAGGCACACAAGGATTTGTTCACTGCACAGTTATATTTAAATTTAGGATACACACTCCAGGGAATCATACAAACAGGAGACCTTAATAAGATGAATGTTGAGGACCCATTCATGCCACAGGAGAAGACCAGAGAGAAATGAACAAGACAGGAGTACTGGTTGACAGTTTGTCAGGGCATCGTAAAGTCCCAGCAGCTACTCCTGGAGGGTGAGGCAGGCAGAGATCAGGGCCCAAGCCAGGACAGATGCAGGACGAGGGTGGGACAGCTGTGGCTATTCTGAGGTGAAGGGTTCGGGTGATATGCCTGGTGTTGGCTTAATGGCTAGGTTGGTGGGCTTCGGATCCTTGGGTCCTGAGTTCAAATTCCACTTTGCTGTTGAATTAATACCAGGTGGGGTTGACTCAACCTGTCATCCTTCTGAGGTTGGCAAAATGAGGACCAGCTTGCTGGGATGATTGAGCCATTTGAGTATCCTGCGTCAGAGTGGCGAACCATCAAGGATTGTGCCGAATAGACAAAGGAGACTGCGTTGGCAGCACCAACGCTCTGCAGAGAGTATGGTCCCGACGGATGGATGGACGGTTCAGGTGATGGTGAGGGATACAGGCTCAGCTTTTCATGAGCTGCATGGCAGGTTTTCCTCCATGAAATCTCAGACCAGATGAACAGATTTCCAGTCTCTCCCCCTTTTTAACCCCTTGGCTGGCTCTCACTCCACCCCATGACGTCGCCTGGCCCTGCCCGCTCCACACTCATTGTCAGGTCCAGCATCAATCAAGCCGAGGCATCACCCCTAAGCTTCTCGGCTCACCCCAAAGTTTCAAAAATGGCATAACCATACCAATACTTGTGCCTCGTTGGATTTGCAAGGCTGCAAGTAACATAACATTTAGGACAGATTATAAAGGATAAAACATTAAAAGGGGATTATGGAATAAGCGGTTTTAGACACAAACATAAGGAGGGGAGATGACAGACTTTCTGTACAAATGTCGAGGCAAATTCTATCACAATTAATTCACCTCACTCTTACGCTAAACATGCACTATGAAAATAATTATTTTTAAGCTATACATTCTTAACTCATTGAAGCCATCTCCGCAACAGTATTTTTTGGGACTCAGAAAATAAATTGAAACTTCTTGGAAGCTTTTATGGCAACAAATACAATATGGAGCTTCCAAGAGATCAGATGGAATTTCAATTCCCAGATTGCTGATGGCAGAAGTCTGCATGAGGGATGTGCTTGACATGAAAGATGAAGGAATTAAACTTCAACTTTATTTGAAATGAGAAGGGATTGTGTCTTAATACGCTTGAATGACATGAGGTTGTTGTTTTTTTGTGGGGAACCAAGCGTAAACTCAAACTCACGCCGCACATGTCGTTTTTTATCTGCAGTTGCAACTTTTTAAAATCACCATTACGTTTACCCTTTATGCTCATTTCTTAAAACATGTTACCACTTCCAGTTTGGAAGGAATCTAAATGAAAGAATGCATTACATCAATTCCTTTGAAGCAACATATCATATTAAAGCATGCCGAAGAAAGGCTCAACAAGCAAAATTTTAATGAAAGGCTGATTTTGCATCACACGCTGCCCAACAGATCATAATTTTTCGAAAGAAATGACTGAGAATGTCCAATCAGTCTCTTCAGTCTCAAACTGGAGAAACGGGCCATACTAAAATACCCAATTTGGTGTCTGTCTGCCCGTGATACATTCAGTCGTTACTTATCCAATCTCAACCAAACTTGCCACAAGGATCAAGGGTCACACGACGGGGGTTGTAGCAACTTAATTTTCCTTCTCCCCTCCCCAAGGGGGCTTTCCACCTTGGGCAAAATCCATTTTAAGGTGTATAAACAGCTTGTCATGGCATTTTATGGGGGCACACATACCGGAAGTTAAAGTTATTAAAACCACAAACTATTCAGTCAATTCCATCCAATGTATGATTTCCTTTTTCATACAGTTGCTACTAAACTGGAAGAAGTTTGGAGGAAACTCAACGTGCTTAAGGGATTTTATGCTTATCGCATCCCCCACAGATGAAATGATCAGAGCCTTCTCAACTTGCTCGGCCATTAGGTAAGCAGATATGATCTTGAGCTAACAAAACTGCTTAAGAGAGGCTTTACGCATGAATGATGGATCCCATTGCCTGTCCGATTTTTCTAGCCATCAGATTCTATGTGGATGTATATGGACTGTTTATAACTTGTATCTGGGGCCTCATCTTGGTGATTTCTCCTGACCATGGTTTCAAATGTGATGTGGGATATTGCCACCGACACCCCAATTGTGACATTTACATCACCCTATTCTTAAATGTCGTTAGCATTGTTTCATACAGTACTCACCTGAGGGGAATTTGGAGAAAATTGGACGTACTTACACATGGGCTGTGTATCGGCAAACAGTCATGAATCCGCACACCTATCGGAAGTAAAATTTTAAAAAAGGGATATTATCACCAGTTATCCAGTTCCATCAAGTCGTGGCGGACTTCGGGTGACATTATCAGAGGTGTCCAAACATCCCTACCTTGCACTGATTTCCGAAGCTCTGGCAGAGCCAGCTTCCGTTACCGATCAGCTTGCTATCGCTGGCCAAGACAGCCGTTCCTTATCAACTGTTTCGTTGGAGTACTTAAAATCAAGCAAGCCACTTGGCAAGTGCTCTACAAGCCAATTGGTAACAGAACACTCCCCAGGCATATATACAAGGTCTGCCTCTTCCCTTTCTTCCCTCAACCATAGCCAGCATGGTTGACTTTTCATGATTTCCTTTTTCTCCACACATGATGTGTCCACAGTACGACAGTTTCTGTTTTAGCATCAGCACTTCTAATGTATGTGATGGTCGAATTTATTCAAGCACTGATTTGTTCGTTCTTCTTACAATCCATGGAATTAAAATTAATCACCACATTTAAAATATGTCAATCTCCTTCCTTCCTTTTTCACTGTCCATGACTCACATCCATACATTGCAACTAGAAATACCAAAGCATTCACCAACCTCCTCTTGGTTCATTTTATCACATCTTTGTCAATCCTAACGTTGCTGTTCTCCCCAACACAAACCATCTATTCATTTCCCCTCCACATGCTCCCGTCACTTCAATCTTGGAACCCAGGAAACTGAAACATTCCACATGATTGTCTCCCAATCTGAATGAACACATTGATCTTCTCATTAGACAAGATGTTTTTTTTATGTTTAAATAAACACCAGCTTTTTCACTTTCCTTCTTCACTTTCTGCAGCAGTTTCATCAAGGCCTCTTTACCTTCTGCCAACAAAGTAGCATCGTCAGCATAACTTAGGTTGTTGATACATCTTCTGCCAATCCTGTCTCCAGCATCCATGTCATCCAAGTTATATTTTTCATCCAACCACAAACT
Source organism: Eptatretus atami (assembly GCA_035128595.1). Classification (NCBI taxonomy): domain Eukaryota; kingdom Metazoa; phylum Chordata; class Myxini; order Myxiniformes; family Myxinidae; genus Eptatretus; species Eptatretus atami. The sequence continues at coordinate 104,773,633 of CM068957.1, read as the reverse complement.
AATCAATGCATTAATTCCATCCAATCATAATAATAATATTAACATGGGGTTTGGCAGGATGGCCGAGAGCTATGCACACCCTCCAAGCTGTCTAGCCTGGGTTTGAATTCCGACTCAGCTAAAACTGTCATCCCGGTGTTTCATAGGCAGGACGATTCATCAATTTGTGCCATTCCTCGGATGGATGTTAAACTGGACATCCCGTCTGACAGCATTAGTTGGTAGACTTTACATGTCTAATGGTGTTCTTCACGAAGAGTAGGTCAGCTAGTGGCAGCACCCTGATCAAATTACAATTCCTGCCCTAAGCTTAGTAGAACATCAGGCCTGGCCAGACGGTTCAAGAAAGACTTCAGCCAAGCTTTCCCCAGCAATCCCCACAACACCATGGGAATAACTGTGGCAAAAAACATGTACAAATCAAAATTCACTGGTTGCAAAAGTATTCAGCCCCTTAGGTCAGTACCTTGTGGAACATCTTTTGCAGAAATGCTTGCTATGAGTCTTTTTGGATAGGTCTCTACTGACTGTGCACAGATGGTGAAATCTTTGCCCATTATTCACGTGAAAATTGCTCTAGTTCTGCCAAATTTGATGGGGATCGTCAGGTCAGGTCAGATGTGGGAGCATGCACAGGAGCAGTGCATTGCTGTGTCCACTTTCTGCCGGTACTCCAGGGGCCTGCATCTAGCCTCCCCTAGGCAGATGCCTGGCCCATCCCAATCTCCTTGCTTGGCCCATCCCAATCATTCGGATCTACCTCGTCGCCACTTTGGGGATGAATTGGGGGGGAGGTGCCAGCACGGACATGGAGATTTGTGGTTATATTTGGCCTTGGGGACTCATGGGTGGGGGGTGGTGGATAGTGGCGGCAGTGCGTGCATGGTTGGTTTGCAAGCATTGGCACGATTTGTATTTGTGCTCATGCTATTGTGAGCACATGTTGTGTGCAGCATGTTGCACTTGTTGGCAACATAGATTATGCACGACATAATATACACATGTTATCTACATGTTATGCGTAACATTACACATGACATATTGCTCAAGTTACATACACACATTATACTGACATGTTGCACACATTATGAATGTTACATGTTATATATACAAGTTATGCATGACATTATACTAATGACACACACCACACACACACACACACCACACACACACACACACACACCAACACACACACACAACACACACCACACGACACACAGACAGCACACACACACCTTTCAACAGAGTTCTTTAAAAGAGGAATTCAAGAGTGGAAAATTAGCAACATTCAAAAAAAACCAATACATCAAGTCACATAGAATAAAAAATGTCAGTCTATGCTTTTGACAGGTCAAACCAACCAACATGGTAGAACTCTGAATATGAGGTCGACAGACGTTACTATTTTATATGCATCTATGTCAAAGTGACAGGTGGTATAAGGAAAACAGATTGTACATTGTCAGCAGGTGAGACCCCACCTGAAGCACCGCACAACACTGCGGGGCCTAACGCAGAGAAGTGGAGCCTGAACTTTGTAAGTCGAGCAATGTATTTTTGGTTGTGTTTAGCAAAGGGACAGTGCAGTGACAGTTTGGGTACTTTTGCCATGTATCAGCATGGCTTGCAAATGAACGCGAAACAAAATATCAATGAAACAGTTGATAATGAACGGCTGGTTTGGCAAGTGATAACCAGCTGATTGGTAATGGGACACACCCGCAAAAACAAAAACATCACTAATTTCTTAACATGTTCAGATTTCACTCCAGATGTCAACACTTATTTAGTCCACAAGATCCGATCCTCAAAGCTGAAATCACACTTCGATTATATACTTTAATTTGTCTGTGAGAGGTCATTGTGAAAAATCGAATTAATAATATATATATATATATATATATATATATATATATATATATGCTTCGCCCTGTGTACATGGAACGTCGGACACGCTAAGTTTGAACGCACGGGGTTTTTAACGTCAGAAGTGCGTGGAGGGATCGATGGACGTTGACACGTTGTGTCGAGGAGGTGATGGAGGTGAGAAAAGCCGCAAAGAAGGACGAACGACCCCCTTCCAGGCTCGTGGTACCACCCGTCTGGGTTGGGTGTGACCCCTGGAGGATAAGCGGAAGCGCGTCGGATGTACAGGTGTGTGAGGGGGAATCACGTACGAGGCCGGGACCCACGTGAAGCTCGCACGGGTGCAATGAGTGTGTGAGAGGTGAGAACGGAGGAACGGACGCAGGTGTCCGGCGGAAGTGGACAGGTTTCTCCAGATTGTCGAACCACCGTTTGTCCCCTCCCACCTTTTGACCATTCAATCAACGGATCGCAGGGGCCTCTTTTAAGGTTACCCTGGGAGTTTGACGGAACGAGGAGGAGGAATGTGGATTGGTAACCGGACATAAACTCCCGGAGTTTCTCGAGGATTTAGCTCTCCTTGGCAAGTGGAATCGCCAATCGGAGGACATGTCTCGAGTCAGGTGCTTCTTGGCGGTGGTTGTGATGCTCATTACAGGTAAAAGCAGTCCGAGAGATGTGTACGATATCACTGACTTGAGTATTTCCACTTTCAATCCGCCATGTCATTAAATGTTATGCGTAATGGTATCACGCTGAGTAAGATGATGCGATTACCAGCGCCTGTGTGTCGCGCAGGTGAGCGGTGGGGTGGTGAGACGAAGTCGACGAGATTGAGTGACGTCACGACGAATCGGAGTATGTATATACGGACTATCCTCCCATTTATAGTGAGTTAAAAACGACGCACTTTGTAAGACACGACTGTAAGTGTGAAGTCCGCCGCGCATCGGATGATGTTCACCGACGCAATGCAACAAAATTGTTGGCGACGAATGTTTTACAATCGTGTTTAATATGTTCGACACTGCTGCATATTTGACTCACTTTTCGGTAAATAAAATGGGAATGAAGAAGAAATGCAGACGGACTCACATTCGAATTGTACATACTTTATACATGTACTCACATTCTAATTGTACATACTTTATGGATGGACTCACATTCTAATTGTACATACTTTAACATTACTCACATTCTAATTGTACATACTTTATACATGTACTCACATTCTAATAATACATACTTTATACATGTACTCACATTCGAATTGTACATACTTTATACATGTACTCACATTCTAATAATACATACTTTATACATGTACTCACATTCTAATAATACATACTTTATACATGTACTCACATTCTAATTGTACATAATTTATACATGTACTCACATTCTAATTGTACATACTTTATACATGTACTCACATTCTAATTGTACATACTTTATACATGTACTCACATTCTAATTGTACATACATATATACATGTACTCACATTCTAATAATACATACTTTATACATGTACTCACATTCGAATTGTCCATACTTTATACATGTACTCACATTCTAATTGTACATACTTTATACATGTACTCACATTCTAATAATAACATACTTTATACATGTATTCACATTCGAATTGTACATACTTTATACATGTACTCACATTCTAATAATACATACTTTATACATGTACTCACATTCTAATAATACATACTTTATACATGTACTCACATTCTAATTGTACATACTTTATACATGTACTCACATTGTAATAATACATACTTTATACACGTACTCACATTCTAATAATACATACTTTATACATGTACTCACATTCTAATAATACATACTTTATACACGTACTCGCATTCTAATATTACATACTTTATACATGTACTCACATTCTAATAATACATACTTTATACATGTACTCACATTCTAATTGTACATACTTTATACACGTACTCACATTCTAATAATACATACTTTATACATGTACTCACATTCTAATAATACATACTTTATACATGTACTCACATTCTAATAATACATACTTTATACATGTACTCACATTCTAATAATACATACTTTATACATGTACTCACATTCTAATAATATATACTTATACATGTACTCACATTCTAATAATACATACTTTATAACGTACTCACATTCTAATAATATATACTTTATACATGTACTCACATTCTAATAATACATACTTATTACACGTACTCACATTCTAATTGTATATACTTTATAAGATGTATTCCTTTGAAAATAGATAACGTGTAAAAATTGTGCTCTATATTGGCACATCATGTGTGGACAAACAGACTCAAATGCAATATCCTCTCCTCTGGCAAGAGTAACAACACGTCTCCTCGAAGTTTGTGAGAGTCTTTCATGAAGTGACAATGTTTCTGCCAGCCTTTGGGCAGTTCCCCTCGAAGCTGCATGAAAAAGATCATATCCGCAATCTCATTGCATTTGATTGGTGACAGTTACTATTCAAAGTATGTGGCAGCAACTGGCAAATGCTGTCACATTTAACAGCATTATTGACCTGCAAAACCTAGGATGATTCTCATTGGTTGACTTGACTCTGAGCAAAGTATTGTACCAATGAGAACCGTGCCTGTTAGCCAAACACATGGTACATACATGAATCGTAGTGCGAAGGTGGCTAGCGAGATCCCAAGCATTACAGTGATGAAGTCATTGCAGTATATTTACCTAAAGTCGTTATTGGAGAGTAGGGTGTGGCCAAGTTGAAGTTGATCTTTAAATTTGAGCTTAGATTTTTCTCATTACAATGTGAAGTCAAAAACACATGCAGGAGTTGCACGTTAAAAAGAAAAAAACATTTAAGTTCATCAGGAAGCATGTTATTCTGATTTGATCTCTACTCTGAGGTGCGTGCGTGCATCCCTCCATAACGCCAAGACCATGATCCCTAGCCGCCCCAAACTTTGCATGCATATTATGGAAACTCTAAGAAAGTGCAGGAATGAAAACTGGGTATTTCGGTAAATTAAAACCCCTTTTGAGATAATTTATGGGGTGCTCATCACAAAAAAAAGAAGACAAAAAGCCTTATCAAGTTGATGGCATGCCATCTTGGTCAGCCCTCTGTCACATTGCTGGATTTTTAAGTGCCATTTTGTTCAGCCTACTCAAAAATTCCTTGACATGGAACAGACCGCAATGGTTTCTTTGCGATAAAATGCTCAATTTTTTTTTCCACTTTCCTCAGTCTTATGATCGAATGCCTGATTTTCATACATTCGAATCGCTGTATACATTGCTTTTGTAAGTGCTATAGTTTTCAAATTGGAAGGAGCTTGTAGCTATATATATATATATATTATATATATATATATATATATATATATATATATATATATATACAGCGGTGTCCCAAAAAAATAAACAACTTTTCATCTGCAAGAAGATGGTCATAACATATATTTTTTTAAAAGATATATGGCTGGATAGAAAGCTGAAAGGTTGAAGTTTATTGTACCAATGTCAAAATTGCCACCAAAATTTAAATTTTGTATAGAATCGTCGTTTTCTTTTAGACCACATGTTCGACGTAGGCTCCACGTTGTCCGATCACTGCCTGCAAACGCGTTGTCATGTTCTCCATCACTTTGGGAAACGTTTCCTGAGGAATGTTCTGGATTTCTCGGTGGATGTTTTCCTTCAGCTGATCAAGAGTCTGAGCCTAGGGTTTCCATAGATCCTGTCCTTAGATACCCCCACAAGAAGAAGTTTGGAGGAGTAAGGTCAGGGGAATACGGTGGCCACTCAACGTCTTCGTAGAGGGAGATCAAGCGGCCCTCAAAATGTTGGTTGAGAAACGCCTTGTTTTCCTGGCTTTATGGGTGGTGCCCCATCCTGCTGGAACCACTGGTTCTCATCTGGATCAGGTTGTTTCTCCTATGGGCCTGAGTTCATAGCTCAGGCAGATAGAATTCCTGAATCATTTCGCGATAGGTCCTCTGGTTTACCATGCAAGTGCGTCCCTGGTCATCTTCAAAGAATATGGACCTATTATCCCATACCAACCAACCGCCACCCACATGGTGACTTTGAGAACAGATCGAGGCACCAGTTCAGTTGATGCATTACCAGGATTTTCAGTTCCCCAGTACCGAAAGTTTTGCTTGTTTACCTCCCCGACAAGTAAGCATGGCATTCGTCCGTCATGTGAAGTTTTTTGAGGAAGTCTGCATCTTCCTCCAACTTTCCTGAGAACCAATTTGCAAAGTCTAGTTGTTTGCGTTTCTGTTGACCAGTAAGCACCGTTTCCGTTTGAATTTTGTATGGAAAGGCATGAATGTCTTGGCAAGGATCCTCTGAACGGTGCTCTTATGAATGTTTGTCTCGGCAGAAAGTCGTCGAATCGATTTTTTTGGACTCTGAACGACCGCCTGTTTCACCATTTCCACATTTTCTTCACTACGACCTGTCCTCTTCCGACCACTGTGACCCTTGTGAAGGTCACAGATGGTTCCCACATTGGTAAACTTTGCGATTGTGCACTTTATTGTCCGAAAGTTTGGTGCATGGCGCAAATGGATACCGAAATGTCTCGAGTAAAGAAGTTGCACCTGTATGACACTTTTCGTCTGGTGCCAAAGTTCAACAATTTTCGTCCATTGTTGTACGGTCAGTCTTTGCATTTTTCTGGCGCTGGCTTGGTATCAAAATAAACTTCAGGGTCTCTGCAACAAGAAATGAAGCATTAGTGACAAAATTACTGCTTTTTTAGGATCAAACGAAGCATTTTAAAAGTTGTATATTTTTTTGGGACACC
>CM068957.1:104745754-104766907 GCA_035128595.1 Eptatretus atami | reverse complement strand
GAGAAACAACCTGATCCAGATGAGAACCCAGTGGTTCCAGCAGGATGGGGCACCACCCCATAAAGCCAGGAAAACAAGGCGTTTTCTCAACCAACATTTTGAGGGCCGCTTGATCTCCCTCTACGAAGACGTTGAGTGGCCACCGTATTCCCCTGACCTTACTCCTCCAAACTTCTTCTTGTATATAATATATATATATATGTTATATATATATATATATATATAATATATATATATATATATATATATATATATACAGGGTGTCCCAAAAAAAATATACAACTTTTCATCTGCAAAGAAGATGGTCATAACATATATTTTTTAAAAAGATATATGGCTGGATAGAAAGCTGAAAGGTTGAAGTTAATGTACCAATGTCAAAATTGCACCCAAATTTAAATTTTGTATAGAATCGTCGTTTTCTTTTAGACCACATGTTCGACGTAGGCTCCACGTTGTCCGATCACTGCCTGCAAACGCGTTGTCATGTTCTCCATCACTTTGGGAAACGTTTCCTGAGGAATGTTCTGGATTTCTCGGTGGATGTTTTCCTTCAGCTGATCAAGAGTCTGAGGCCTAGGGTTTCCATAGATCCTGTCCTTGAGATACCCCCACAAGAAGAAGTTTGGAGGAGTAAGGTCAGGGGAATACGGTGGCCACTCAACGTCTTCGTAGAGGGAGATCAAGCGGCCCTCAAAATTGTTGGTTGAGAAAACGCCTTGTTTTTCCTGGCTTTATGGGGTGGTCCCCATCCTGCTGGAACCACTGGTTCTCATCTGGATCAGGTTGTTTCTCCTATGGGCCTGAGTTCATAGCTCAGGCAGATAGAATTCCTGAATCATTTCGCGATAGTTCCTCTGGTTTACCATGCAAGTGCGTCCCTGGTCATCTTCAAAGAAGTATGGACCTATTATCCCATACCAACCAACCGCCACCACATGGTGACTTTGAGAACAGATCGAGGCACCAGTTCAGTTGATGCATTACCAGGATTTTCAGTTCCCCAGTACCGAAAGTTTTGCTTGTTTACCTCCCGGACAAGTAAGCATGGCATTCGTCCGTCATGTGAAGTTTTTTGAGGAAGTCTGCATCTTCCTCCAACTTTCCTGAGAACCAATTTGCAAAGTCTAGTTGTTTGCGTTTCTGTTGACCAGTAAGCACCGTTTCCGTTTGAATTTTGTATGGAAGGCATGAATGTCTTGGCGAAGGATCCTCTGAACGGTGCTCTTATGAATGTTTGTCTCGGCAGAAAGTCGTCGAATCGATTTTTTTGGACTGAACGACCGCCGGTTTCACCATTTCCACATTTTCTTCCACTACGACCTGTCCTCTTCCGACCACTGTGACCCTTGTGAAGGTCACAGATGGTTCCCACATTGGTAAACTTTGCGATGTGCACTTTATTGTCCGAAAGTTTGGTGCATGGCGCAAATGGATACCGAAATGTCTCGAGTAAAGAAGTTGCACCTGTATGACACTTTTCGTTCTGGTGCCACAAGTTCAACAATTTTCGTCCATTGTTGTACGGTCAGTCTTGGCATTTTTCTGGCGCTGGCTTGGTATCAAAATAAACTTCAGGGTCTCTGCAACAAGAAATGAAGCATTAGTGACAAAATTACTGCTTTTTAGGATCAAACGAAGCATTTTAAAAGTTGTATATTTTTTTTGGGACACCATATATATATATATATATAAATATATATATATATATATATATATATATATATTATTAATTCGATTTTTCACAATGACCTCTCACAGACAAATTAAAGTATATATCGAAGTGTGATTTCAGCTTTGAGGATCGGATCTTGTGGACTAAATAAGTGTTGACATCTGGAGTGAAATCTGAACATGTTAAGAAATTAGTGATGTTTTTGTTTTGCGGGTGTGTCCCATTACCAATCAGCTGGTTATCACTTGCCAAACCAGCCGTTCATTATCAACTGTTTCATTGATATTTTGTTTCGCGTTCATTTGCAAGCCATGCTGATACATGGCAAAAGTACCCAAACTGTCACTGCACTGTCCCTTTGCTAAACACAAACCAAAAATACATTGCTCGACTTACAAAGTTCAGGCTCCACTTCTCTGCGTTAGGCCCCGCAGTGTTGTGTGCGGTGCTTCAGGTGGGGTCTCACCTGCTGACAATGTACAATCTGTTTTCCTTATACCACCTGTCACTTTGACATAGATGCATATAAATAGTAACGTCTGTCGACCTCATATTCAGAGTTCTACCATGTTGGTTGGTTTGACCTGTCAAAAGCATAGACTGACATTTTTATTCTATGTGACTTGATGTATTGGTTTTTTTGAATGTTGCTAATTTTCCACTCTTGAATTCCTCTTTAAAGAACTCTGTGAAAGGTGTGTGTGTGTGTGTGTGTGTGTGTGTGTGTGTGTGTGTGTGTGTGTGTGTGTGTGTGTGTGTGTGTGTGTGTGTGTGTGTGTCATTAGTTAATATGTCATGCATAACTTGTATATATAACATGTAACATTCATAATGTGTGCAACATGTCAGTATAATGTGTGTATGTAACTTGAGCAATATGTCATGTGTATGTTACGCATAACATGTAGATAACATGTTTATTATGTCGTGCATAATCTATGTTGCCAACAAGTGCAACATGCTGCACACAACATGTGCTCACAATAGCATGAGCACAAATCACAATCGTGCCAATGCATGTGCAAACCACAACCCATGCACGCACTGCCGCCACTATCACCACCACCACCCATGAGTCCCAAGGCCAAATATAACCACAAATCTTCCATGTCCGGTGCTGCACCTCCCCCACCTCCCCCAATTCATTCCCCAAAGTGCGACGAGGTAGATCCAATGATTGGGATGGGCCAAGCAAGGAGATTGGGATGGGCCAGGCATCTGCCTAGGGAGGCTAGATGCAGGCCCCTGGAGTACCGGCAGAAGTGGACACAGCAATGCACTGCTCCTGTGCATGCTCCCACATCTGACCTGACCTGACGATCCCCATCAAATTTGGCAGAACTAGAGCAATTTTCACGTGAATAATGGGCAAAGATTCACCATCTGTGCACAGTCAGTAGAGACCTATCCAAAAAGACTCATAGCAAGCATTTCTGCAAAAGATGTTCCACAAGGTACTGACTAAGGGGCTGAATACTTTTGCAACCAGTGAATTTTGATTTGTACATGTTTTTTTGCCACAGTTATTCCCATGGTGTTGTTGGGATTGCTGGAAAGCTTGGCTGAAGTCTTTCTTGAACCGTCTGGCCAGGCCTGATGTTCTATAAGCTTAGGGCAGGAATTGTAATTTGATCAGGGTGCTGCCACTAGCTGACCTACTCTTCGTGAAGAACACCATTAGACATGTAAAGTCTACCAACTAATGCTGTCAGACGGGATGTCCAGTTTAACATCCATTCCGAGGAATGGCACAAATTGATGAATCGTCCTGCCTTGAAACACCGGGATGACAGTTTTAGCTGAGTCGGAATTCAACCCAGGCTAGACAGCTTGGAGGGTGTGCATAGCTCTCGGCCATCCTGCCAAACCCCATGTTAATATATTATTATGATTGGATGGAATTAATGCATTGATTAGTTTGTGGTTGGATGAAAAATATAATTGGATGACATGGATGCTGGAGACAGGATTGGCAGAAGATGTATCAACAACCTAAGTTATGCTGACGATGCTACTTTGTTGGCAGAAGGTAAAGAAGGCCTTGATGAAACTGCTGCAGAAAGAGAGAGAAAGTGAAAAGCTGGTGTTTATTTAAACATAAAAAAAACATCTTGTCTAATGAAGAGATCAATGTGTTCATTCAGATTGGGAGACAATCATGTGGAATGTTTCAGTTTCCTGGGTTCCAAGATTGAAGTGACGGGAGCATGTGGAGGGGAAATGAATAGATGGTTTGTGTTGGGGAGAACAGCAACGTTAGGATTGACAAAGATGTGATAAAATGAACCAAGAGGAGGTTGGTGAATGCTTTGGTATTTTAGTTGCAATTTATGGATGTGAGTCATGGACAGTGAAAAAGGAAGGAAGAGATTGACATATTTTAAATGTGGTGATTAATTTTAATTCCATGGATTGTAAGAAGAACGAAACAATCAGTGCTTGAATAAATTCGACCATCACATACATTAGAAGTGCTGATGTGCTAAAACAGAAACTGTCGACTGTGGACACATCATGTGTGGAGAAAAAGGAAATCATGAAAAGTCAACCATTGCTGGCTATGGTTGAGGGAAGAAAGGGAAGAGGCAGACCTTGTATATATGCCTGGGAGTGTTTGTTACCAATTGGCTTGTTAGAGCACTGCCAAGTGGCTTGCTTGATTTTAAGTTACTCCAACGAAACAGTTGATAAGGAACGGCTGTCTTGGCCAGCGATAGCAAGCTGATCGGTAACGGAAGCTGGCTCTGCCAGAGCTTCGAAATCAGTGCAAGGTAGGGATGTTTGGACACCTCTGATAATGTCACCCGAAGTCCGCCACGACTTGATGGAACTGGATAACTGGTGATAATATCCTTTTTAAAATTTTACTTTCGATAGGTGTGCGGATTTCATGACTTGTTTGCCGATACACAGCCCATGTGTAAGTACGTCCAATTTTCTCCAAATTCCCTCAGGTGAGTACTGTATGAAACAATGCTAACGACATTAAGAATAGGGTGATCGTAAATGTCACAATTGGGGTGTCGGTGGCAATATCCCACATCACATTTGAAACCATGGTCAGGAGAAATCACCAAAGATGAGGCCCCAGATACAAGTTATAAACAGTCCATATACATCCACATAGAATCTGATGGCTAGAAAAATCGGAACAGGCAATGGGATCCATCATTCATGCGTAAAGCCTCTCTTAAGCAGTTTTGTTAGCTCAAGATCATATCTGCTTACCTAATGGCCGAGCAAGTTGAGAAGGCTCTGATCATTTCATCTGTGGGGATGCGATAAGCATAAAATCCCTTAGCACGTTGAGTTTCCTCCAAACTTCTTCCAGTTTAGTAGCAACTGTATGAAAAAGGAAATCATACATTGGATGGAATTGACTGAATAGTTTGTGGTTTAATAACTTTAACTTCCGGTATGTGTGCCCCATAAAATGCCATGACAAGCTGTTATACACCTTAAAATGGATTTGCCAAGGTGGAAAGCCCCCTTGGGGAGGGGAGAAGGAAAATTAAGTTGCTAAACCCCGTCGTGTGACCTTGATCCTTGTGCAAGTTTGGTTGAGATTGGATAAGTAACGACTGAAATGTATCACGGGCAGACAGACACCAAATTGGGTATTTTAGTATGGCCCGTTTCTCCGTTTGAGACTGAAGAGACTGATTGGAACTTCTCAGTCATTTTCTTTCGAAAAATTATGATCTGTTGGGCAGCGTGTGATGCAAAATCAGCCTTTCATTAAAATTTTGCTTGTTGAGCCTTTCTTCGGATGCTTTAAATGATATGGTTGCTTCAAAGGAATTGATGTAATGCATCTTTCATTTAGATTCTTCCAAACTGGAAGTGGTTAAATGTTTTAAGAAATGAGCATAAAGGGTAAACGTAATGGTGATTTTAAAAAGTTGCACTGCAGATAAAAAAACGACATGTGCGGCGTGAGTTTGAGTTTACGCTTGGTTCCCCACAAAAAACAACAACCTCATTGTCATTCAAGCGTATTAAGACACAATCCCTTCTCATTTCAAATAAAGTTGAAGTTTAATCCTTCATCTTTCATGTCAAGCACATCCCTCATGCAGACTTCTGCCATCAGCAATCTGGGAATTGAAATTCCATCTGATCTCTTGGAAGCTCCATATTTTGTTGCCATAAAAGCTTCCAAGAAGTTTCAATTTATTTTCTGAGTCCCCAAATACTGTTGCGGAGATGGCTTCAATGAGTTAAGAATGTATAGCTTAAAAATAATTATTTTCATAGTGCATGTTTAGCGTAAGAGTGAGGTGAATTAATTGTGAGTAGAATTTGCCTCGACATTTGTACAGAAAGTCTGTCATCTCCCCTCCTTATGTTGTGTCTAAAACCGCTTATTCCATAATCCCTTAATGTTTTATCTATTTAATCTGTCCTAAATGTTATGTTACTTGCAGCCTTGCAAATCCAACGAGGCACAAGTATTGGTATGGTTATGCCATTTTTGAAACTTTGGGGTGAGCCGAGAAGCTTAGGGTGATGCCTCGGCTTGATTGATGCTGGACCTGACAATGAGTGTGGAGCGGGCAGGGCCAGGCGACTCATGGGGTGGAGTGAGAGCCAGCCAAGGGGTTAAAAAGGGGGAGAGACTGGAAATCTGTTCATCTGGTCTGAGATTTCATGGAGGAAAACCTGCCATGCAGCTCATGAAAAGCTGAGCCTGTATCCCTCACCATCACCTGAACCGTCCATCCATCCGTCGGGACCATACTCTCTGCAGAGCGTTGGTGCTGCCAACGCAGTCTCCTTTGTCTATTCGCACAATCCTTGATGGTTCGCCACTCTGACGCAGGATACTCAAATGGCTCAATCATCCCAGCAAGCTGGTCCTCATTTTGCCAACCTCAGAAGGATGACAGGTTGAGTCAACCCCACCTGGTATTAATTCAACAGCAAGTGGAATTTTGAACTAGGCCCAAGGATCCGAAGCCCACCAACCTAGCCATTAAGCCAACACCAGGCATATCACCCGAACCTTCACCTCAGAATAGCCACAGCTGTCCACCCTCGTCCTGCATCTGTCCTGGCTTGGGCCCTGATCTCTGCTGCCTCACCCTCCAGGAGTAGCTGCTGGGACTTTACGATGCCCTGACAAACTGTCAACCAGTACTCCTGTCTTGTTCATTTCTCTCTGGTCTTCTCCTGTGGCATGAATGGGTCCTCAACATTCATCTTATTAAGGTCTCCTGTTTGTATGATTCCCTGGAGTGTGTATCCTAAATTTAAATATAACTGTGCAGTGAAAATCCTTGTGTGCCTTTCCTGTAACCCTCCCCATTGCATCCATTTTTTATAAACTTACTGGTTCTCTTGGACTTCTTTTGACTGTCACAATCGCTGCAGAAATAGTTGCGTTGGCTTTTTAAAAATCCTTTAGAGGATAGTAGTGATTGAGCACGTAACTCACTAATGAAATTACACACCCGCTGGGTTCGGGCAATTTAACCAGCGCTGCCATTTTGGGTACCCAGCATGAAGGAGAACCTGACGCTGCCCAATCGGCCACAGACGATCAAACTGAGTAGGGCAAATAGGCCCTTGATCCGGCTCAGAGCGTCTGGACCGATTGGCTGACGTGACCCTCATCACAATACCTTATTTCTTCCTCACTTATTTTGTATGCAGCCTGTGACTGCTGGTTGCATAATTGCTGGGAGCGGGCTGTCCCACTGATGGTGCCCTGTTTACAGTAAGTTTGAACTCATTTTGCCGACCTCTGAAGGATGACGGGCTGAGTCAACCCATCTGGTGTTATTTATCGGCACGACGGGTTCAAACTCAAGACCTTAAGACCCTATGATCTTAAGCCATCCCGCTTAACCGATAAGCCGACACCAGGCTTTCCCGAACTGTTGATTCCTTAATAAATCTCAAGTTTGATGGTGGAAATACTGCTCACTTGACATTTGGGGCGGAAATTCCTCTCAATTCCTTTGTAGCCTTGATTGAGTGCAGTCTACTAAGGGATTGAGGGTGACAGATCACTTATTGTCACCATTCAGACCCTTTCCCTCCATTGAGAAGTTTCCTCTCTATCCCTTCTCCACCGTTACCACCACGATTGTTGCTCTGCAGAAATAACAGTTGCAGTTCCTTCATCCAAGATGCATCCTCGTCACACTCGTCTAGCTTTGGCTAGTCACCATTCCTGTCTCCTGCACATTATGCAGAATTAATGAACACATTTGTTCGTTCTTCTCTCACACCGCCAAACTCTAGCATTGAATGACTCTTCTCCGAATACTAACAACCTGCAAGGTCCAGACCAATAAGCTCTTACTGATCCATAACCTTTTCCTTCTGTTCCTTGTTGCAGGAAGCAAATCCTGAATGACTGTGAGTTGTCACCTCTCTTCTGCAACTCAAGATTTTAATTAAAAAAACACAACTTCATTGAGGAATTACGAGTAACTAAGCATAGATGGAATTCAGCAGTAAGGTGCGTTTGCTTCAGTTTACCCAGTTACAAAAAAAAAAATTGCAAGGGAAGCTTCTTCAACCTTCTTTAAACCTTCAAAATTACAAATTGCAAGGAAACTTTCTTCAACCACCTTTCCTTAAATTCTTTACATCAACAGTTCAGGAAACCACTCAAGATGCTTGGAAGACAATAATGGCCACAGGATATGGATCAATAAAGGTTTCTAAATAATTCCTTAAACCTTTCATTTGGACTGGCTGTGAGTTAATATTTATTATCGTACCCCAACATGATTATGATCTGGCAGCATGACATGATGCGCTGCATCCCAGTTGGCCAGTGACATGTCTGCACCAGCTACATCTGACATGCATGAATTGTAACCCTCCCACAAACATAACAGTGTGTTGGAAATTATGACATAAATTGGATGTTCAATAAATCTGGTTTGGTTTTGCAGTTTCTCTTTGCCGAACATACGGTCCCTCACAGTTTGAAAACTTCTGTGTAAATGAATTGCCGTACTCCCAACAAATTGAACAGCCATATTGCATGTAAGTTTGTTTCACCCTATCTCTTGACATAACTCATTTTATTCCATAAGAAGACACTTCTTGACAAAATGTATATCTCATTTTACTTCCTCCATATTGTCAAACCTTATGTCCATTTTTTTCTCATATTTTTCATTTGCATGCTAAGCTCTACTAGTACTACTACTACATCGCCCCATTTATTCCAACTTTGTGTGAGGCGCCGGCGGAAATGTTTATGGCCCAAGTCTTCCATGAAACCAGTGGGCTATACCTGATGTTTGACTGATGGTGATTTAGCCATTAATTTGTAATTTGTTCGGGGTGTTGGCGGTAACTCACCTACTCTTTTCAAAAACACTTTGTAGGTCTTTAAATCATTATAATGTGTAACAGACCGTAAACAGTTGACGTCCTGAGGGATGGTGCACACATTGATGCCTCTTGTACGCAAACATCAGTCAGATGACAGTTTATAGTTGGGTTAGGATAAGAACTCCTGTCTTTTTTATTAGGAATGGTGGTGTAGTGACTCATTAACTCGCCGCGGGAGGAGGGTATTGCATTTGGATCCTTATATTTGTTTGTCGAACAGATCTTTTGTGTTTTCTCCGCAACCACTTTGCCTCATTAGACGAAATTTTCACCAAAAGTGGCGATAGTGATGGAGATGTTTAATGAATAATATTGACGTCATATTTCAGTTGTTGTGAAGCCATAGATGAAAAACCAAAAAAGTTTGGATCGCTGTATCTCTGAAACTGCACCAAGAAAAAATTGAAACTTGCACCCTCATGGAATAGAATGATTTTTTTTAATGATGTCGTGTTGTATGTTAGTTCATAATTGCATATGTAGAACGCTACATCTGATCAGTATGAAAATTGAGGGCCATCTTAGGGATAAAACGATCCATAGAAAAATTTTGATGTCATCAGTTCTTGATTTGCGCAACCTTTTTTTTTAAACCTTCAAAAATCTTCTCTGAACTGGCTGAACAGATGGAGCGGAAACTATGTTGTATGACCCTATCCATGAGGAGCAAAAGTTTTACACATGACACTATAGGTCACATGGTTTGGTCGCCATATTGGAGTGAAGAAAAATATTAAATAATGTTTCTCTGGAACTACTTAATCAATCGACATGAAGCTTCAGAATTATGATCTAGTAGTAATGGTGAATATATGTTTTAAATTTCAACTTTATTGGGTGGCATGGTCTGGCAGCCAGAAGTTATTTATTTTTGATATTATATATATATATATTATATGTTATAGAATAAGGCTCACTTGGCTGTGTCTGGATGGTTGTAGGGTTAGAGGAGTAGCAGCTTGAATGTGAATCCTATCCAGGTTTCCCCTGATGACTTCATCTGCTTTTTCCTTGTTTGGGTTCCTTCTGATATCTCAATGCAGACTATACTTATTTGGTTCCATTGTGCTGAATTGAATTTATTTAATCCCACTCTAAATTCATTTAATAATCTAAACGTCATGGGTTAGGGTCAGGTGTCCAATCAAAGCGGGACGTCTTGGTACCCCTCATCACTGCCACAGTTATAAAGTGGCAGTTCTAAGTTGATTAATTACGTAACACACCAGTTCACAAAACGCTGCACAAACAAGTCCTGTCGAGGGTCTGCAATCTCTGATTGCACTTTTTCTTGTTAATTATTGGTTTACATTTACTAATAGCAGTAAGAAAGCAAACTTACAAAGAACAAGTTCAATCAAGGTGAGTCTTTCAAGTGCCAATAGTAGTGTGGATACAGAAGGATGCAGAAATGCAGAGAGCTTGTCCATGACAGCTTGTAGCGTGCTTACTCTTCAAGACTTTCTCGTTTTTATTCACAAGTTATTCAACACGTCAATAATGTAATCAATATTGACTTTGTCGACATCATCAAACCATTGAGCGAAGTTGATTTGCTTTTTTGGCTGAACAGCCATGACGACGAGTAACATCCTCTTTTAGCATTAGACGCCCTAAAATCCGCCCTCTTCACCAACAGGCTGAGAAACGGAAGGATTATTCATCAACTAGACTTCATTCAACACCTCATTGCATTTCAAATGTGAGTGAAATTTATTTTGTTCTGGCTTAAACATCTTCATCACCTGGTTTCAACGCCATCATTATCAACCAGCACACTGAAGGAATTATCATTATAATTCATGACCCAACGTGATTATGAATCTGGCAAGCATGACGTGATGCGGCTGATCCCGTTAACCAGTGACATGTCTGACCAGATACATTTGACATGCAATGACTTAAAACCCAAGTGCAGGCACTGCCTGTCATTTTTTAGGAACATGGTTGTCGATGGACCCATAGCACATGCAGGAGATGATGCACAACAATGCCTAGATCCTGGTGCACAGCGACATGCAGGGGGTGCATGTTTGTATCATTGGCAATTTGGGGAGAATGCACACAGATGTGTTCAGCCTTGCAGTTTTTCACAGCCCACCCTGCTTTGTATCGGGAAATGCCCACCAGCGATCAGGCAATGAACGAGTCAGTCTGGCGACCAACAACCAGTTGCTTATTTTGCATTATTGACAGGGATGCTGGAACCCAATTTTTTGTTGACACGAGCTGATGTCAGCGTTTTACCCCAGTGGTATGGACAAACGTAAACTATCTGCATTTACTCTCCAAGGTGTCAAAAATCCACATTTCCACATGTGTGAACGATCAAATCTCTCACTGTTTGCCTGAATGTTTTTTCCGATGAATCATCCATGCTGATACCCATTCCTTATTATCGGCAATATCTATATTTGAAGCATTTTGTGGTTAGTTGGAAGAGACCAAAGATCCTCGACTCAAACCACAAATCTTTGTCAAAGGCATCACCTCGCACGTGCCTTTGTCAGATGTTTGTCAAGTCCGACCACATGGCCAGTTATGATGCCATTCTTCAACAATACCAGAAATAACTCTGCCAACCTACAGTGAAATCTGGTGGTCAATACTTCTCTACACACCACATTAACACGCATGGCCCTCCAGGCTCGGCTCGACCACGTCGACTAGCTCCGGATTGTTATGCAATGGCTAAAGCAGAGTTTGACTATATGCTAAAGTTGGGTATCATATCCCTAACACGTAACTGGTCCTCACCTTCACATATGGTCCAGAAGAAGGTGTCTTGTGGTGACTACCATGACTGAACTGGACACAGTTCCAGACTGTACCCTGTACCCACACCTGCAGATTTTACTTTTTGAACTTTGGAAGCAAATTTTCTCCAAGCTTGATTTAATAAGTTATTGTCAGATACTGGTAGAGCAGCTGAATACACAAGCACAGCCATTATCACTCTCTTTGGCCATATCAGTTTGTGTCCTGCCCTTTGTGTTACGCAATCCAGCACAACTTTTCAGCACTGTTCATCGATGAGGGTATTCGGGTTTACTGACAGATGATTGCTCATAAGCCAGACGTTGAGCCTGAACACCTTACAGCTCGTATTCACTCGTTTATCGCAGTATGGGCGTCGTAAGCCAAATGCCAGTTGGGGTATGCTCATTACATTTGTTGGTTCGACCATCGCATCCATCCACTGGCTGACAAGGTCAAGGCAATCCAGGATTGCTGCAGCTAACATCAGTGTGCAACTATGGGAGTTTCTGGGCAATGGGACTTATACAGGAGATTTATCCCAAACTGTGGGCAGACACCCGTCATCCACGAACTGACCTCCGCACACAACATGGGAAGGAAGCCAAAAAATACTCTTATTTGGTCGATGAATGCTTTTACGCAGTGAAGCCTTCGCTACAGAGGCCACTGCTTGCCCATCCGAAGTCAGATGCACCACTATGTGTCATGGTGGACACGTCAGATGTAACAGTGTGTGGAGTTTTCCACAAGCTTGTGGAAGGAAGTGGAGCCCATTTCCTTATTTTGCAAAAGGTTGCAGCCATCAAGACGAGTACAACACATTTAATCTCGAGTCGCTGGCAGTTTCCCTCACAATCCGCAATTTTTTTTCCATCTGCTTGAGGTAGGCATGTTTGAGTTTATCAATGATCACAAGCTTTTAACGCATGTTTTCCAGGCAAAAACCTAATCACTAATCACTAAGAGAGGTCGCGACACCTTGACTACGTTTCTCAATTCACCACCGACATACGTCATGTGAGCGGTAAGAGAATACTGCAGCTGATGCTCTCTCACGGCTCAATAGCAACCACCTCGACATAGCCCCTTACATCAATTTAAACAATCTTGCCAAGGATAGCAAGGGGCTGAAGAACTCTGCAGCATTCAGAGCAGGTCCACATTGCGTCAAGTAAGTGAGGTACTCCTATCTCTGAAAGCGACTATGTGTGCGACCTATCCACTGGCACTTTCATCCATATGTTCCGTCTGAGTTTCAGACGAGCCGTATTTGATAGCTCTGCACAATACTATCACCCTGTATCACAGCAACACTGCAACCTTGTGACTCAACGTCTTGTCCGGGTGTGAAATGACTTACGAGATGAGAAACTGGGCCAGAGCCTGTCGACAGTGTCAATGAGCCAAAATACATTGTCACATGCACACCATTGGTATCCTTTGCATCTCTCTGATGCCTGTTTTGATCGATGCGCACTTCATTTTTGTCGGTATATGTCCACCATCTGGCGGTTCATGTTTTTTTTAATTTTTTTTTAATTTTAATAATAATATACATTGTATTCAAAAGCTTGTTGAGCTACACACGAATGTATAACAGGGAGCAGGAGACAAGAGGGACAGGAGAGGGAACAGGAAACAGTGGGGAACAGACACATGAGAGATCTGTGGAAGGGAGAGGGATGGGTGGAGACATTGGTTAAACAAGATTGACACTACAGGGACTTTTCAGGAAGGAAAGCTATGGAATATGAAGTAGGGGTTTGGTGATTAACGGGGGTAGAAAGATCATGGTTTTGATGGGAAGAGAGTGGTGAACAGCTATTTGAAAGACCTGGAGGAAGAGTGGGATTGGAGATGATGTGAGTTTATTCCAAAGGTGGGAAAAAAGATAGGAATTGAAGATGAAGGTGAGCAAATGTGATTCTTTCATTTTGGCAGTTTAATCAGAAGGAAGTTGTGGTGGACCCTGAGCGCCTGCGAGATATGGTGAAAACAGATTACAGACAGAGCGGGGGGGGGGGCAAGACCGGAGAGTAGATGGTTGAGAAGACAGAAGACCACTGCCTGCTTGCAGTGAAGAGTTGAGAGGAATCAAAGACTCGGCCTCATGTGGAAGTCAATGATCTTAAATTGCCTTGGTTTTCCACAGTGTAAAGGTTGAGGCAGGAGCACCAGCCCAGAGGTGAGAGCAGTACTTTCATCCAGCCTGTGGATGAAAGCTGTGTATGTGGTCAGGGATCAGGTGTGCAAGGAAGGACTTGCCACGACGGAAGGATGCCCATTGGTGACTGGCTTTGGAGGCAGCTGAAATGTGGTTTCCCCAGGAAAGATCATGGCATGAAGGGCTTCATCAAGAGGATTGCTGAGGAAAGTAGATGGAGGGTTTCCCAGACGGTCTTTCGGAGATACATAGTGAGATGTGATTTGGTCAGGTTAAAGACATGTTCCACTTGTGACCAGTTTGGATTTATTCAGATCTGCAGTGAGCGAGGAAGCGGCTGTTTGCCCAATCTGAGTGAGACAGATGGTACGGCAGAGGGTGAGTCATCAGCAAAGTGATAAAGAGGATTTTCCAGAGTCGGATGAGATCATTGATGAAAAACCAGAAAAATCAGAGCCACAACACTACCTTGAGAACTCCAGCCTGGCAGGAAGAACGAGGGGATTGAAAGAACTCCATTAGGGCCACACTGTTGACTGCGACAGGAGAGGAAGTCTGTGAGCCAAGAGTGGAATCGGCCTTGGATTACCATAGGAGATGAGTTTAGTGAGCAGGGGTGAGTGCCAGACATATGAAAGCACACGATATGTCGAGGGAGATGCTTGATCTCATGTCTGTCATTGAACCTCCGTCAATGTGTTGGATAGCCAGGAGCAGCAAGTCCAGGGTTAAAGTGACCTGACTAATCCAAATTGATGATTGGAATCAAGCCATTGGAGAAGAAGAAGGATTAATGTCAGGGTGATTTGGATCAATCACCTTGCTGATGATTGTGAGAAGCTGATTTGGTCTGTAGTTTGCAAGGATCTGTTTTTTTACCTTTTTATGCGAGGATGTTGACTGCATGTGTTGTTTGTTCCGAGGTGGCCAGAAGATATTCCATTATCTTGACATAGTGGTGGAGACCGTAGCCCAAGCTTTTTTGTTTCCAGATGGTTGTAGTTTGGGTTTGCCCCATCTATTAATCACCAATGAAGAGAACAGTTGAGTCCATCCTTTCAAAATGCTGGATCAGTTACTTGGAAGTGAATGACACCAGAACTACTATCCGACCACCCCGTGCAAAAGCGGGCTTGTTGAACGGTGTTCCATCGACAGCTTTAAGTCTCACTGAGTACTAGGATATTGTTTGTGGGACGATGCTCTATGGACTGTGATGATAGAGAGTTGTGAATGTGATGGCGCAGGCGGTGTTTATGGGGGAGAGGAGTCTAATATTTAGGATATAAGAGAATGATGGCAGTTGCACGTTTTATATATCATTGGGGTGGAGGATGGTGGCAATAGAGTGACATGGCTGAGAAAGGTGAGAGTTGGTGTTGAACTGCAGAGGATGATGAAATTGGTGTCTTTCAATTTAGCATGGATTCAATTGGTAAGTACTTTTGTTCAGGCAAGTGAAGTGAGCTTATGTTTGTGATCTTGTGCTAATCTGATGTTACCTGATGGCTTTGTTCTGTATTTTGGAGTTTGTTTTGACATTTTGCGTCTTGAAGGATGGTGGCCCAACTCGGCCTGATATAATTAATTGATGGTAGTCTGGTATGAACTGTTTGTATGGTTTTTAGAAATGATCTTTGTGGTCCGAAGTTTGTATTAGTGAGTGTTTTTAGTGTTGTTTTTGAGGTTTACCGCTTGCAATGAGTTGATCTGTGTGTTCTGTTGTTAAGGTCCTCTGCATATCCAGTTGGATTGTCTGTTAAGAAAATTTGTTGTGATTGAAAAGGGTAGTGTTGGATGTGCATTGTATTCATATTGCCTGGGGTGAGAAGGTTCCAAAATTTTGGATGGAGATGCAAGTCATGTGGTTTCAGTGTGAACATGTTTTCAAAGATTTAGAGATATTGCTGGAGGGTGTGGTGCCTGACAAAATTGAATGTTTGTTGAGGCAATATCATTGCAAAGAAGTAGTTTTCTGCTCTTGAGGGGTCGGGAGGGAGAGGTCTGAGGAATAGTGAAGAGTGATGAGAGATTAGGACAGAGGACCTGTGTACTTGAGATAGTAGAAGCGTTGAAGGAATCGAGGGTGTGGTTAATTATTTATTTGAGCTTGATGACTGGATAAAGTTTGCGAGGCATTTCTTATAGTGGTATGCATGTTGCTGTTTTAGGATTCTTTCCGTGAGAATGTTGTGGGATACGGGTGCCAAAAGCTTATCCTATCGATTGTCCGTGTAACAGTTCTCAATGGAGGTTTTTTGTTGTTGTTGAAGCCATTTAGAATGTGTTGTGTTAAATGTAAGAGAGAGTGGTTGAGTGTAGTGGATGAAAGCCATGTGTGAGGGTTGGGAGGAATAAAAGGAGAGATTTTATTTTCGGCATGAGCCTTTCAGTATTTTACTGGTGCGTCAAGAGAGAAATAGGCGGTATGATGCTGGCTTATTGGGAGTTTGGTTGGTTTCCATTATTGATATTATGATTGCTTTTTCCATTAAAGATGGTCTTTATTGTGGGTCCATGAAGTGGTTGTATAATTTTAGTTTTGTGCATTAATGGATAAAGGGCCGAGGTGCTTTTGGAGTGAACATTTGAAATATTGTCTGTCCTTAGATTGGGTTTTGGCCGTTTCTTTTTTAATCACATCTGTACAAAGTTCGTGTGACGCTTCATTGTCAGTTTTCAATTTTATTTATCTTTTGGTATTGAATCTTTTCTGGGAATGGTTGTATTTGTTTACGATGAGCGCAGTTAGTTGATTGGAGGTTGTTGAATGCTTCTTGTTTGGATTGGTGCGTTCTTGATTGCATTTATTGTTACCTATTTGGTGTGATTGAGGGTGGGTTGTTACGTGAGTTGTTTTTTATTTATTTTAATTTTTTTATTTTTTATATCCACGTATAATTTTCTATTGTTTGTTTGGTCAAGACTGCTGATGAATTCTTTTTTCTTTCTGTTTTTTGCCTGTTTGACGAGTGTGTATTTGTGTTGCTGAAGTACTAATGTGTTGGTCGTGAAAGGTTGAGTTTTGCCTTTGCTGAGAGTATTTATTGGTTTAATTATTGTTTATTTTGTGATAGTTGGATTGAAATTTCAGATACATGGCCTTTTTGGGTAGATTTTTTTTTTGGACGTTTCAGTTTGTATTTGTACTATTTTGTAAATGTTTTATGCTGTATTTTTTTGAATGAATACAAGGAAGTTCATAATTTTGTAAAAGCCTGTTTCTATGATTGTGAACGCTACAAACATATTCTTGTGGGTCCAAGAATACTAGGCTTTGGCTCAAAATGTTATACAGTCATGATTGGAAATTCATTGGAGTACTTTTGGTTTGAGCTACAATCGTTGTTTACATTTTCTCACTGATTGTAGGTACTCTTTACCTCCTCATTTCTAAAGTCCCTATTGGACAGTTGAAGCCATCTATTCCATTTCCATGAGGCTCGCAGTTTATGTTTGATGATAATCGAAAGCATAAGGTCTGCTGGCACAGGAACAGTGTATTCTTTTCAATGCATTCTAGCTGTTGAGTGAAGAGGGAAATTGATTCTTGTAAGTCTTCTTGGTTTGATCCTTTTCTGGACCTAATCAGTCTTGCAAAGGATGTGGACAGCCCATTATTTGTAATTTTAATTGATGAATGACTTGATGCAATGCACTAAAAATAAAGATTCTACAATGTCTTCTCCCATCCTTTTCCTCTCTCTGTGTAGCTGCACCAATGATACATGGTGAACGTTGCGACAGTAAAGCATGAAATAATAATCCACCTTCCAAAGAAGTCATGTTATTTATCTTGCTGTTGGCTTCTTTGCTTCATCATCATCGTCATTGTTCTCTGCTTCATGTTCGAGTAGTGGCTTCCTCTTCCTCTGAATTTGCATTCTTTCTATATATGGCCTTAATGAGCTCTTCAAGAATTCCTCCATCCAGCATTGAGTACATGTCCTGTTATTCCACTTGGAATACAAAGCTTCTTCTCACTCCCTTCGAGCAATTTTTCAGATTGAAATACATCAAAATTAATTTTCCTTTTTAAAAATAACAGAGTTTAAGGCTCATGGAAGAGGAGAACATGTACGGATCAGGTGCACAGAACAAATATAAATAGAGGAGGTATAGCGAAACACGAGAGCAGGATTTGAAGGACAAATAATGGGTTGAGGAGGAATGATTTGGTAGGGAGGGCACTGGTTGTGGACAAGACACACACAGAAGCAAACTCTAAATAAGAAGGAAAAAAACTGGAAATTCGAAAGAAGTGTGCGGTGGGGTGTTAATGTTGGTAGAAAGATCATGGTTTTTGGGTGTGGACTATCTGAGATGGTGGTGAAACAGCTGTTTGAAACTTTTGAGGGGAAGAATGATAAGAATGAAATTGAAGAGAATGTGGAAGAGGCTGCAGCCTGTCTTTCTTGAAGGAGAGGTGGATGTCATTGGTAGAGGATGGTATTATCAAGCAAATAGTAAAGGGGATTTCCAGAGTCAGAAGATCGTTTATAAATAGATTAGGGCTGGGCCAGAACACTGCCTTGGGGAACGTCCCTTCGCAGTGAGAGGTGAAAAGGATTACATTGTGGCCACATTGTTGGCTATGATGAGTTTTAGAGGAAGTCTTAATCCAAGAGTTGCAGTTTGGCCTTGGATGCATAGTCAGAGAGTTTGGAGATGCAGATTGCCAGATATCAAAAGCATGAGATATTGGCCCTGATCTCATGTCTGACATTTAGGGGCTTCGATCCATTGTTGGGAAAAGTAGAAGCAGGTTAGAGTGATGCAGTCTGAATCCCAAGATTAGTGTCAGGTCAGGTGATGGAGCATGCGCCAGAGCAGCGCGTCGTCTGCGTCCACTTTGTCCAATTCCTTGAATTCAGATTGTGTCTGAAATGAAGGTAGTTGGAGAAGAGAGGATTCCATATAACTTCTATGATGGAGTCAGTGGTCTTTCTGATTATTGGAATAAGCTAATACATAGGTCTGTAG
Source organism: Eptatretus atami (assembly GCA_035128595.1). NCBI lineage: Eukaryota > Metazoa > Chordata > Myxini > Myxiniformes > Myxinidae > Eptatretus > Eptatretus atami. The sequence goes on along the minus strand of CM068957.1, from coordinate 104,747,966 downwards.
TGTAGGGGATTCAGTTTTTGCACCTTTTTATGGAAGTCAGTGATGGAGATGACTAGGGCAAATTATATCTAAAAAGGAGCAGAAGATTGATGTGCAAGACAAGTGGTTTTAGGACATTGAGCTGATGCCGTCAAGTTCAGTTGTAGAATAGTTCAGAACCAAGTATTCCAGAAATTCTCCACCTTCTCAGGTGTAAAAATACAGAGTCAAGAAGCGTTGTGGACTGTAGGTTGGTCAGAGGCGATGAGGTTGTGGACCAACATGAAGCAGCATTGAATGGAGGGTTCGACCTTCTCACTGCTGGAGGTTCTGCTGAGTTGCCATTTTGAATGAGGGAAGGGATGGGAGGAGAGTACACCGAGAAGACTTAACAAGGCACCATCAGTTTTAGAGGAGACAGGATTGAAAGGTTCATCTCGGATTGGACAGGTGTTGTTTTCTGGCTCTCCGGAGAGTAGCTCACTCTTGCAGTCTATTGTATGAGCTAGAAGCATTGGTGTGGGTTGATTTCCAAGAGAGAGGCATTATCTCAGAGCACTGCCCACCACAGTATTTGACTTTACCAAGGTGGGATAACTGTAGTTGAGGATGGAGGATCGTGCATAGAAGCAGGTTGAAGAAAAGCCAGTGGAGATAGGCAGTTAGATATCAAGAGCCAGCCTGAGAAGTAGGGACTCCGCAATGCCTTGTCCTCAGCACTGAGGCAGCTCTCTGACAGCTCAGAGTCGTTACTCACAAGAGTATACCAGAATGAAAAGGGGCAGAGAAGGTGATCAAGAGCAGCAGAGAGCTCACAACCCGTCGTAGAGAGGACTTGCCGAGGGAAAAATCCACGCGTCAGAATATATACAGCAGCTATGCGTCGCGCTCCAATGGAGTCACAACAAACAACAACAAACAGTACCGAAAAGTCCCGAACTAACATGGAAAGTTTACAGGAATTATAACCGCAACACAGTGCAAACGCTATCTTCATAGTAATAACCTATTATATATATTATATTAGTTCTTTAGCATATATATAATTATATATTATCGTATATTACTTTATATACCCGGGCTCTTCTCGTATTGGCGTTGCGCTGTAATCCGGACTCGGAGGCTTGGGTTGGAGGATCGCTTTGAGGACGGGTGCTCTCTGTGCGCTGGGCCGGCGCTATGAAGGTGTAGGGATCCCGGAATCATGGCGTGTAAACCCATCTTATTCCTGTGTCTTTAAGAAGCGACCAGGGTTGCGTCAGGAAGGGCATCCGGCGTATAACCGTCGTGCCAATCAGTATGCGGATATTAACGGAATGGATCCGCCTCGTTGGTAGCGACCGCCTACGGGAGCAGCGAAAGAAGAACAACAATAATATTTATATATATATGTATTAAAAGAGTTGTGTGTTATATATATATTACTTACAAACGTCTTGGGGAGACACATATTTCGCTGTTGTGGTTTGCTGCAACTTGCCCTCTATAACAGAAAAACTGATGAATCCGGTTTGAAAAACTGAGCTTTATGAGGTTTGGAAGCAGTAGCTGCAGATTCTATAAACATGTGGATATCCCTGAAACCGGAAGTCCTTATTGATAATAGTTGCCTTTTGTGTGTCAGGGAGTGTGGCATTTCCATTCTTCCATAATGACGGAAATGTGAAATTTAGTAATAATTCCTTCTTTTATGTCATATGTTTGCTGTTGAAATGACCTTCGAGTCCACTTGAAGCATGAAATACCTAACCCTTTTCCCTTCTGCTGAAAATTTTTTTTCTGAAATGCTTCGTTATATGGTATTGTCAGTTAATCCTTTTTTTTTGCCATCTGCAGTCAGAGATAGTCAAAGTCTCGCGTTTCCCACCAGTGAATACTCTGAACCATCGTGATTGTCGCCGAGCAGCCAGGCATTCGATCCTGGTGCTAAATTCTTCTGCCAGACTGATGCTTCTTGGAGCAGGCTGGTTGTGGTTTAGATTTTAGAACCAATTTACTCTGTCTCCAACCGAATGGGGGGAGTTGGCCATGTAGACGTCATCGCTGTATGTTGATGGGTTGCTGCAAACTTGTTTGATTCCCTTCTTTGAGCTTTGAGATGTCTTTGTATTGCGTGATGGGCGGTTGCTGTTCTCTGCCAATCAGAATACGATCAGCAGGTCCATTGGTAGCTAAGGAAGGAACCAGCTTCCATCTTAAAATGATCATCTGACTCCTCCACATAAGCATCCTT
>CM068957.1:104713631-104732389 GCA_035128595.1 Eptatretus atami | reverse complement strand
GACCGTATCCTTGCTCTTCGGGTCCTCACGGAAAACAGATGAGAGTTTCGGCAGGGGCTGCTTGTAGCCGATGTTTATCTCAGTAAAGCATTTGATTCAGTGAATCGGGATGCCATCTGGAGGATTCTTGGTCTTCGTGGGGTGCTACCAAAACTGATCAATTTGATGTCTGAGCTATACTCTGGTACTGAGAGTGCTGTGAGATGTGATGATACCATCTCTGACTTATTTCTAGTTGTTACTGGAGTTTGTCAGGGGTGTGTACTAGCCCCCACACTTTTCAGTGCTTGCATGGACTGGATTTTGGGGCGGATGTCAGAGAGATCAAGCTGCAGTGCATCGTTTGGGAATGTCAAGATCTCCAACGTTGATTTCGCAGATGATGCAGTCATCTTTGTGGAGACTCCATATGTCCTTTTGGGGGCCCTCGAGGTGCTTAATGAGGAGTCAGAGCCACTGGGATTATGGGTTTCGTGGGTCAAAACTAAGATCCAGGCTTTCAATGACATCTTGGATGCTGCTATCTTGTCTGTACCTGTTTGTTGCGAGGATGTTGAGGTCACGGAGAGATTCACTTACCTTGGCAGTGATATTCATGTCTCTGCTGGCTGTGAGCCTGAGGTCAACAGACGTCTGGGTCGGGCCTGGAGAGTCATGGATTCACTGGATCATGGGGTGTGGCGCTGCCGGTACCTGTGCGGGAGGACGAAAGTCCGAGTCTTCAGGTCCTTGGTGCTTCCAGTTTTGCTCTATGGATGTGAGACTTGGACTCTGACCAGGGATCTGAGACAGAGACTTAATTCCTTTGGTACCAGGTTTCTTCGGAGAATCCTTGGCTCTCGCTGGTCGGACTTTGTGTCCAACGAGCGGTTGCTGAGCAAGACTCAAATGAGATTTGTTGCCTGCATGGTCCGTGAGCATCATCTGCGGCTGTATGGACATGTGGCTTATTTTCCTGAGGCTGATCCTGCTCACCAGGTTCTTTCAGCATGGGAACCTCGTGAGTGGAGGAGGCCAATGGGCCGACCACGTCCCTCCTGGTTGCAGCAGGTTGATCAGCATCTCAAGGAGATGGGGATGGGCTGGGAATCTGCCTGGAGGATGGGCAGACGGAGGCCCCTGGAGTACCGGCGGAAAGTGGATGTAGCGACGCACTGCTCCGCCGCATGCTCCCTTACCTGACCTGACCTGGTGGCCTTGACCTTGACCTTTGATGAATTTGCACCACATTTTCCTCACATATACTGCACATATGCACAAATAAGCTATGTAAATTTCAATTTGATATCTTCAAAAATTATTGAAGTATGGTAATAATAAATTCACAAAAAGTATGATTTGATTCTAATGGGGTAAAATTGTTGTCATTGAAACCGTTGACATTTCAAATCGGCCAAGCCGATATTTCTGATTTTTAGAGAATCAACGCTGTGACCAAATATGCAAATCCTGTTCAAATTTCAAGTTAAGAGGATGGAAATGGATTTTATGTGGTTTTGAGCTTTGACCTTTTGACTTCAGTGACTCAATATGTAAATCCAGTTCAAATTTCAAGTCAATTTGATGGAAATTGATGATTTTATGTGACCTTGATCGTTGGCCCTTTGAGCCTTTGATCTATAAAACAATATGCTTCGAGGTTTTGATGGGTGAACCATTTCAGTGACCCAATATGCAAATTCTGTTCAAATTATCGAGTACCCACCCTTTGGGTAGGTGGAGATTGCACATCACTTGCTGAAAAAGTATAGTCTGTATATTGCAAGAAGACTCAATAGATGTTTGTGTGGTGTGTATCTCATGGGTCTAGAGGTCTACATGTCTATAAGATCTAAAGTATCTAAGTGGTTTGCAGGGTCTATAAGGGTCAACAGAAGTCTAAAGGTCTCAGGGGTATAAAGGGTATTTTCCAATAGTAGTTAGTGCCTAAATGGTATGAAGGAGTCGAAATTGTCCAGGGTGTTCAAGGGGTCGAAAGGGTGTAAAAGGTCTAAAGGGTATGTTCTGACAGTAATTGGGGGTATAAAGTCTCTGAGAGGTCTATAAAATTCTAAATTATCTAAAGTGGGTTTAATTGGTCTAAAGGGATGAAAGTTCTAAGGATCAAGAGGTCTAATTGGTCCAGAGGCTATAAAGGTCTTAAGTTGTCAAAGGGTCTATAAGGGTCTTTTTTGTGTCCATAGTCAAGGCTCATGGAAGAGCTGGAATGCAGAACAGATCAGGACACAACATGAAAAGGGAGATGCCAACAGCAGGGTGGAGGGAGAAAATAGATGGAGACGGACAAACAAGGGATGCAGGTAACAATGAGGGGTCCAATAGGGTAGGGAGAACACAAGGGGTGAGCAAGATGGATACAGAGCAAAAAAAAAAAATTGGGGGGGGGGGGGGTGGGCTGATTTAATGGGTGTAGAAAAGATCATTGTTTTGCATGGGGGATGACTTGAGATGGTGGGGAACAGCTGTCTTCAAGAACTGGAGGGAAGAATGAGATTAAAGAGAGTGTGGAAGTTGCTTACACAGTGGGGGTGGGGGGGGGGGTGGGAAGGGGAACAAATGAGTTGAGGTGAGCAATGTTCTTGGATTTGGCAGTTTCACTAGGAGGGGGTTGCTGGAGGACCGCTTGCATCCTATAGATACCTGGGGGGGGAGGGGGAGAAGGGCAGAGGGTGCAAGACCAGAAAGGAGGCGGAAGAAGACAAAGAGACAACTGACCAGTCGGTGATGGTGAAGTGATCGGCCCATCGACCCAGCCACATCACGAGAGATTACAATGATCTTGAAAGCCTTGGTTACCACAGCGTCAAGCTGAGCAAAGTGGAAGGCAGGGGAATCAGCCCAGAGGAGAGGGCAATACTCCATCAAGCTGAGAATAAAATGCTTGTCGGTGGATAAGAGCTCAGGTGTGTGAAGGAAGGATCTTGCACAATGGAGAATGCCAGTTGGCATCTGGCTTTGGAGGCCAACTTTCAAATGTGGCTGAAAGTGAGCCCCAAGAGTTTTGAGTGACTGAACCTCTTTGAGAGGGTTATTGACAAAGCAGATAGGAATATTTGTGGTACGGTCCTTTTCGAGATAGAGAGATAGAGATTGAGTGTGTGGTCTCAGGATTAAAAGACATATTCCAAGTGTTTGACCAATTTGTGATTTGTAAAGGTCTGAATAGAGGGAAGATGTGATTGCCTACCTGTTTGAAGGATAAGGGATGTCACTGCAGAGAGTGGAGTCATCAACAAAGAAATAAAGAGGATTTTCCAGAGTCAGAAAGATCATTGATGCAGATTACGAATGGGATGAGGCCAAGAACACTGCCATGGGGCACTCCAGCCTTGACAGGGAGAGGAGAAGAAAATATTCCATTGAGAGCCACATGTTAGCTGCAAGAGTGGAGGATGTCAATAATTGAAGAGTTGAGTTGGCTTTGGATTCCATAGGCAGACAGTTTGGAGAGCAAGGCAGGATGCCAGACTGCATCAAAAGCTCAATATATGTCCAGAGAGATGGCCCTGATTTCATGATTGATAATGAGGACCTCCACCATTGTTGGGAGGGAAGAAGCAGCATGTCCAAGGGAGAGTGAACAGGTCTGAATCCGAATTGATTATCTGGGAAGAGGCTTTTGGAGAAAAAGAATGATTTTATGTCAACTGCGATAATGGATTCCATGACCTTGCTGATGATTAGATGTGATGTTGGCTGATTTCCAAGCAGATGGAAGATGACCTAGGATAAATGACAGGGTGAAAAGGGCAGAGAGAGGAAGTGCAACAGCAGCAGAGCAGATGTTTAGGACATGTGAGCCGATGCCATCCAGTCCAGATGTAGTCAGAATCAAGGGTTGACAGAAACTTTTCCACCTTCTCAGGTACAAAAGACACAGAGTGTAGGAGCAGTAGGGTATGACTGGGAAGAATTGGTGCAGACAGAAAGGGGTTAGAGACACAAGATTTTGAAGCAAACACAGAATTGAGGCATTTGGCCTTCTCACCAGAAGAATCTGCTGTAGTGCCATTTGAAGTGAGGGAAAGGGATGGAAGGGGAGCATACACCAGAAACAGACTTGGCAAGGTAACTCTAGGTTTGAGAGGAAGGAGATAAGTTTGAAACTTCAATCTTGAGGTGAGACAGATGTTGTATATCTGGCTCTCCTGAAAGTGGACACACTTTCTGCCAGCTTTTTGGAATGCACCAAGTTAGCCTTCAGTCGGATTTACCTCCCAAGAAGAGAAGACAAGTTGTTTCAAAGCAACTCCATCACCACAGGATTCCGTGTACCAAGGGTGGGAAGAAGGGTAAGATAATTAAAGAGGAGATGGGATGAATCTGTGTATGAGAGAGCAGCTTTCTGTGGAAGAATTCCCAGGATTAATTAATATCAGGGGTGGTCGATGGAGTAGGCTAGTCCTGAAGTGTGATGGCTGCTTGCAGTTCCTTCCAGTTTGCCTGACTGAACTGCCAGATTTGCTGGCATTGAGGCTGCATTCTCTGAAAATGGCCAGAGAAATGTTGACCTTCACAAGCACATGATCAGATGAGCCAATATTGGGCAGAGGACAAGCAAGATACACTGGCGAAGAAGTTTGTCATCACCAAATCCAGAAGGGAAGATTTGCCATTGCGAGAAATCCTGGATGAAAAGTTCACAGATTGAGTCATGGAGTCACAGAAGTCCTTTGCAGAAGTGTTATTGCTGGTGAGAGAGGTACCAACACCCAGCCATTTTGCATGGTGACAATTGAAATCACCACATATGAGGAAGAGAGAGATGGTTTGAGTGGTTAAAAATTGGTCCATATCATCTGAGAGAGATGTAGATGGAATTGTCACTGTTGTGAGGAAGGAACAACACACAGAAAAACATGAGGTGGGAGAGGAGGGAAAGTCACAGCCAGAGGTACTCCTGGGGTTTGGGAAGTGTAACAGCAGTACACGAAGAGTGAGAAATGAAGTTATTGATGTACAGTAAAACTCTGCCACCAGGATGATATGGAACAATTGACCACCTCCCACTAAATAAGGTTATACTCGAAAACCATAAAATGAAAACAACCAAATTGTCCACAGCATGGATAGACAACAAAAAATCTTTTGATAGTGTTCCACATTCATGGATGATAAAGTGCATGCAATTGTACAAGATCAATCCCCAGATAATCAAACTGTTTGAGAAAGCAATGGAGCTTTTGAATACCACATTGATATTGCAGCACTCAGAAGGAAAAATGGAAATATCAGGAGTTAAGATACGATATGGGATCTTCCAAGGCTTTCCCCCTTATGTTTTGCCTGGCTCAGGGTCCACTGAGCAACCTGATTAATGAGGAAGGACATGGATACACCCTCACATCCAATAGAAAAATGTCCAAATGACCAAGAAAGGGGACACATCCACTGTACATGGATGATCTAAAACTCTTTGCACACAACAATGAAAAACTGGCAGAACAATTTTAATTAGTGAGACGTTACTCTGGTGACAAGCAAATGGAATTTGGCCTTGATAAATGTGCCAAGTGCACATTCGTACAAGGTAGACCATCAAAAATGGAAAACCTAAAAATCGACCTAAATACAACAATACAGGAACTAGACAACGAAACATCACACAAATATCTTCCATTCGAAGAGGACCACTAAATATATCACAAATGAATGCACAAAACAAATGCCAAAGAATACCTGCGTAGAATGAGGATGATCTGGAAAACATATACCTCTCCCCTAGAAACCAAATTAAAGCCATAAATCGACTCTCAGTACCAGTGTTCCAACACAGCTGTTGAATTATCAACCGGTCACAAGCAGAAATCAACAAACTAGATATCAAAACAAGGAAGCTCCTAATCATCCCCACAAAATGTTCTGCAAAAATCAGAGCATCCTGAGAATGTACATGCTTAGACGAGAATGGGGTAACAGCCTGATAGAACTCAACCAAGTGCACAGAATGACATCAGTAGGACTGGCTGAGCATGTGCCAAGTTCAACAGATTACCAAATCCAATTTGTACATAAACACGAAGATGGCATGCCAGAAAAGGTATCCCTAACCCACCTTGCAAAAAACTTCCAAAAAAGGTGTGAATAGAAGATGTCATGCACCAAACCGAAGCAGAAACAAATACAGCCCCATCGATTGCAAAAAAGACAAAAGAAAAATCTAAAGTGAAATATCAACAGATATACACCGACAACAGGGAGAACGAAAAAAAGCACAAAAATTCAAAAAAAAGAGTTGGTCAGACTGGGCATCAACAGCGAAGGCTCATTGGAATGGCTATGAAGAGGTGAACTCCTTGGACAGATAATGAATCAAAATAAATTCCCCAAATCAAGGACACTATACCAACGGTTTTGAAAAGATGGTGGGACTGAATCAATCGGACAAGTATAGATTTTGCAAGATGGAAACAGAAAGCATGAGTCACCTCCTGTCAGGATGTATAAAAACTTATGTCGAATCAACTGTACACACAAAGGAAAAACAAAGTATGTCGGCACATCTGCAACAATTTCAACATCTGTTCCAGAAAGCTCATGCAAACATCAACCAAAAGCGATCATTGAAAACGAGGACATAACGCTCACGTATGACCTGATGATTCCATCGAGCGTCGTCATAGAAAGCAAGGCATTGCATCGTACTTAGGTACACAAAAGAAAAAATGGCATTGATAATTGTGGTGTCAGTACCCAGCAATTTTGGCCTAAACAATGCAGAAATCAAGAAAATGACCAAATATCAGGACCTCAAAAATGAACTCAAAAGATCCTGGAAGTTGAGGAGTGCCAAATTTGTACTCGTGATAATTGGAGCAATGGGAATGATGAAGAACCTTACAAAGATCCCATAAACCATCCCCGGGAACATTACCACAAACTAACTACAGTTGGAGGCTGTGGGAGTGACATGTGCAGAGCTACACACGAGAATGACTCTTAGCTGGAATTCTTAAGGGAGGAACCAGTAGCAGCACATGAATGATGAGCAATCTTTCAGGTACGATTCATCCTCGGTTGGAGGTGCAAGGCTTGGATATATTTTATGTCTCAAGCAGTTTGTAAAATAATGACAATACCTGAACAGAGATTTTGTGTACAAAGCTTGAATTTTACCTTGATCATCGAAAACATGAACTTAATTCAATGATGTATGGGTACTCCTGACCCCAAGCAGCCTAAGACTGAACTTGACATTGTCTGGTAAGACCTGAGGCAGGTCAACCACCTGAAATACAGTGCTGATTGAGTGGAGAGGATACTAGACTTAGCTGTCTGAAGGTTGTCAGTTAAACTTTGGCTTATAGCAGAAATAATAAGGGTTTGGATTTTAACCTTCTAGAAACTGGGCTCAACTGAAAAGATATACAGTAGTTGTGTTAGTGGATTGTCAATTTAAAAAATCCAACCTGCTCACTAATGACTCTCAAGGAGGAGTTAATCTTTCTGCCCATCTCATCTACCAATCTACATTGTTTTGTCGACTTCATGCCCTACATATATAGGATGAGCGCATTCATGTTACCTATGAAAAAGCAACAGCACCCACATTCTCCTCGCGAGACCAAATGACCTTTACCCGATGAAGATACGAGGAAGATCAACTTCCTTTCTCAAGAAATATCAATTGTAAAAATACTTATCTCAAGCTCTGTGCCAAGACATGACCTAACTCACCAGAGGATGGTGCTGTTGCATCTATTTTGTACTCTTGGAGTGATGCAGGCCAAAGCTTTGGGACCATTGGTTTCTTCTGGCAAGCAGTTTGAGAGAATGGACTTGCTATTTTTACGCTCTGTCACCCCAAGCAATGTCGACCCCCATATGGTATATATCCGTGATCTCTGTTCTATAACTTAACTTCTTTTTTTGTCTGCCCTGACATGACTTGGATCTTTGGTTGACACATTTCACAGTTGTAAACCTATTTACTTCCACAGGTATACCTTTGAACGTCTTAGTATACAGTCCTCGATATTTATCCATCAATTTCCAACATGGTCGTTGCCAATAGCAAAAAAAAGCGACAAGATTGCTTCCTCTGCTGTTCACCAGGATATATGAATAAATATAGGGATGGGTGGTGGGTGTATGTGTGGGTGGGTGAATGGGTCAGTATGGATGGATGGATGGATGGGTGGGTGAGGGAGTGAATGTGTGTGTGTGGGGTGAATGAATGGGTAGATAAATAAGTGAATGAATGGATGGGTGTATAAGTGGGTGTGTGGAGGGATAGGTGGGTGGATAAGTGAATGGGTGGATGGGTAGGTCGGTAAATGGTGATTGGTTGGATGGAAGGGTGTGTGTGTGTGTGTGTGTGTGTGTGTGTGTGTGTGTACTCGAATGCTTGAGGATTGAGGGATAGATGAATGAATGGTGGATATGTATTCTATCAATTTGGTGAATCATGTACAGTGAATGCTGAGTCTGATAGACAAATGCACATTGCACATTAAAAGGTTATTTATCCAAACACAAGAAAAAGTTGTTCCATCTGTCAAGTCATCATTGTGCACCAAAGTTACTGAACAATATGTGATTCTTCTTTTTCTTCTTCTTGCATATGGCAGCTTGGATGCCTGGTAGCTATCATTTTGCTAGGGTACACTGATGCTGTGCCTCTATACCAGCACACTGGTACTCATTTTGTCAACCTCAGAAGGATGACAGGCTGAATCAACCCCCGATCTAGTGTTGATTCAGCAGCCAATGGGACTCAAACTCAGGAATGAGATCCCTAACCACTAAGCCAACACTAGCTTACAATATGCTGATTGACATATTATAATGTCTCCTAGCCTCGGAGAAAGTTTTGATACGTCGTGTACCCAAAGAATGATGTGATGTCCAATTTATGGAAGCTTCAATATTAGGAAAGCTTACGTAAGTTCAAATTTGTAATTGGAGAGATGCAATTGTAAAGCAAGAACAGACAAGTTGTTGCAGGTCTTTCTGTGTATTATTAGCCCCCCTTGGACTTAGTCTGAAACAGCGGCTTATGGATTTGGTCTCGATTTTCGTGTCTGTGCATACGTGTATGCATCCGCAACCAATACTCAGACATGTCTGGACCAATTTTATTCATATTTGGTACAAAGACAACACATGATTGTATACATAAGCACGTCATTTTTTTTAATTTGACATCAGATCCAAGATGGCCGACTGTCGACCATTTTATTTGTAAAAAAAACAAAACCCGGTGTCGAACACGTCCTCAACCATTTATCAGACAAGCATTTACCAATGTTGTTCAAACTCGGCACACAGATAACGAGTGATGGCTTACATATGCATGCCATTTTTTTTTGAGATCAGATTCAAGATGGCTGACTGGTGGCCATTTCAGTTGTAAAAAAAAAAACAACCTGATGTTGACTCAACCATTTCTCGGACAAGCATCTACTGATGTTCAAACTTGGCACACAATAGATGAATGATGGCTCACATATGCACGTCATTTTTTTTCGAGATCAGATTCAAAATGGCCGACTGGTGGCCATTTTGTTCCTTAAATGTGTCCCCAACCATTTCTCAGACATGCATGGTCCTGTTTTGATCAAATTTGGCAAAAGCAGTACATGAGGGCATACACATGTCCCTCACTTTATTTTGCGATCTGATGAAAGATGGCCGACTGGTAGACTGGCCGCCATTTTACTTGTATATAAATATGGGCTAGCCCTTTAAATCTATACAGCAAAATTACTAAAACAACGGCGGCTATGACATTTTATGTCTTTTTGCTTGTTTCTATGACCTCTCAGATGGTATTAGCATCTTCTGAATGGCTTAGGGTTGTCATGCTTTCGCATTTATTATTCCTATATTATTTATGAAATTGTAGACAAATGTATTGTCTGAGTATATGTGTTAGGTCATGCTGTTGGTGTGATGTTATAGGTAAAGGATGGGACACAAACCTGTATAGGTAAAGAACAGACTGATGTGTATAATTAATGTTAGAATGGGAATCGATTCTAAATTCAGCTCGGTAGTTGGATCATTAATAGATGGGGCATAGCTGTGTTGTTGATGCTGTGCCCCTGCACATCGGAGAAGCAATTTGGAATTTGTTTGGGGTGCTTGTTCAGGGTGCCATTTGTCTACTCATCGCGAAAGATGCCGTGGTTCTCAAAATGTCCACTGACTAATACTAGAAAATGGGACAACCGGCTGAACACAAACCCGAGGGATGAAGCACTTTGTGATGCAACACCCTGCCTGGAAAGCATCAATGGGACACTTTACAGTCTGATCGGGTATCATACCCAGATGAGACGACTCAAATGTAAGTGCACTACCTCTGCACCATCCTGGCAGACATTTTCAAGTCACTCCAAGCTGAATCCTTTCCATCAGAAACATAGTTTTCTTATACAGGAATTAGATAAGCAAAAATGCACACATTACTCCAAGTTTCATGAACATAACACTAACTTTTATTTTACTTTAAAATTAGTCATTTTATACCTTAAAATCCTATTTACCTGGACATTAGCAGCTTTTGAAAAATATTGCTGACCTCCATCGCTGTGGGGTCTCGTCTAGCTGAACTTTGTGTTGGATGGTTGTACTTGTCTGTGGGTATCTGGGAGGGGCTGAACCTGGAGTCTGTTGGTGTCTTTATCTCCATCTTCCATCCTGCATCCTCACACACCTGCTCTCACAAATCTCACCAATATTCGGACATGACATGCATACTGAGGTCCATAATTTATGCGTACCGAGGGCTATGTAAATTGAGGAAAAAAATTTCTTCCATTGCTGCAGATCCATTTCATGAGCCATAAAGACCTGTGTGATAAGTGCTACACCACCAACAGTGAGGTAGTTTGAGGGGTATTTATAGAGGCTGAAAGTACCTTTCATAACCACGTCAATCCTAAAGTTTCATTGTAATTATTAAGAATCTTTGTGATAAATTTGAATGAGGATGTTTTCATCAATAGGATTATGTCTTCATACTGCTCTCAACATTCTTTTAAATATAGAGATGAAGGCTCATGGAGGAGCTAGTTATGTCAGTAAAACATTTGTCTATCTTTTTAGCAAATACATCTTGTAGCGGGATTCATTTCCGAACTCATTCTGCTGCATCATTACTGAGGCCTGTGCCCGGTGATGCTCCATGTAGATTATGGCAGGAATGACCTACTATACTCTTTTTAAATGGTTTCCATAAACTCGACACATCGCTTGCCAAAAACGTAGCAGGAGGAAACCTGGTTTGGTGGAACCATAGAGATGTATCATGGTCAGCAGCCCACAACGACAGGATGCGCCTAACAGTTGGACACACTAGTGCATTGGTCGTGTGGATATGTTGGGATTTTGTCTGCTGTTGAACTTTGCTATGAATTTCAGAACTCTTGTCTGTGATTTCTCACGATGTGTGTGTGTCCAATGTGGCATCAATCCATGGCAGTGACTGACATTTTATGCTCAGAGTTCTCTTCATTGATAGAGGGAGGTTTTCGCTTTATTTTTTTCTTTAAGCAGATGGACATGAGACTGCTCGATAGCATTATATCACCCAAGCTGACATGAAACAGATTAGCTAATGATAAGCATGGGCATGTCTTATTATCCACACATTAAGTCAACACAAAATGGCGTCCCTCCCACAGACCCATCCCCCTCTGTCATCACATCCTACTACTACTACTACTACCACTACTACCATCAGCCATGACCTCTTCTGGACTGACTATATCGCAAATCAGAGCTCCAAAGCCAGCCCTAGACTAGGTATTCTCCATCATTCTAAGTCTTTCCTTGATAGAGTGAAACAACTCACAGCCAACAAGGCCTTTGTCTAGAGCTCAAGGGAGTACTGCTCTCCACTATGGACTGGCACCCCAGCATCACACCTGTCTCTCCTGGATTATTTGCAATTATTGGATTCTCTAATGATATGCCGAAGCACAACACCTGTTGCTCTCACATTTCAGGCAGGTCGGTGACTCTGTTTGTTACTGCCTCTCCTCTGGTCTAGCTTCCTCCTCTCTCTCAGCCCTCTCAGTATCCCCTTGCTCATTCAGGATACCTGCAGTCTTCCATTTACCCCCTCTTGGTTGAACTCCCAAACCCAGGCTTACTGAACACATCTTCCCAATGGGGATTCAATTCCGGCGGTGTTTCACAATGTCATGTCAGCCCCCCCTCCCCTCCCCATCCCGACCCACAATATTTTGTACCCGTATTAACCCTACTTAACCCAATCATCTTATTTGTAGGTTACTGTGTTTATTCCCCTCCTCTCTCCATTATTTTCTTGTTCCTTCATTCCCTTGTTTGTTGTGTTCATCTATGGCCCCACTGGTCCACTCTCAATTCGTTGTCTTTTTACCCTCTGTCACCTCGCTCTTCCCTGATCCTTGATCTTGTCTAGAAAAATTAGCGAATACCAAACCTTTGTCTGTGTATACAACTTCTCATCAAGAACCAGAAAAGTATGAATAGTTTTCGCTTTTAGAACCATTTCACTGATATAAAAGAAAAAGATGACTGTCTCAAAGTATCAGAGTGCTCTTTAAAAAAATATTAAAAAGAATGCGATAAAAAAGAAAAAAGAAAAATATCTACAGCACATGATTTTAAAATTGAGTCCACCTGACTTGAACACAGTACTCCTGTACTGCACTGTAAACGGGAAGAGATAAGGCCACCTGGCACCTGCAAACCCTGCACATGTAATGGCTCAAACAATCTTAGCAGGTGGAACAGCCAGTTGATTACATCTCTCTGAATCCGAGGGTCAATCTCATTTGCAACTTTCGTTAAAAATTCAATCAATCGCATTTTTTACATCTACTCCACCACTATCCTTCAATAGATCTTCATACCTGCCAGTTAGAACTGAGCTATCAGTTTGTCAGTTATGAATGATAGTCTGGACGAGGATCGAAGGTTAAAGGCATCCAGCTTACATTCGTGTTTAAAATGCCGAGTTCCTGGTTGAAGTAGTGTATAACGACGAGCTCTGACGTGTTGAAAATGAAGTCCGGTTGATGATTACTCCTTTGTCGTCTCTCCAGCGGTTATCGAAGAAGAAGGGCTTTCTTGGCGTCGAGCCGCCATGGCTTTAAAATGGCATAAAAATTAGTAATCAGAAGAGGAGACTGGTTCGTTTTTGTCGTGGTCGTTTAACCAAACAAAATCCACCTCACTCAATAGTATTGACGATGAAGAACAAAAGTCACCCTTAAATATTGACATGTTGAGTGACTCGTGAATAGGGATGAGAAAAGACTTGCAAGGAAAGGTGTGCTACCAACGCGTCATGACGACGAGCTCCCGTGGAGTGCCTTGCAGTGTCCGCTACATCTATTGGCTTTCTGGAAGGACTACGCTGATTGGTTACTAGTGTTCACACGTTAGCTTTAGGACAAACTAGCAAATACAACCCGTCACTTTGCTGACGGGAATAATATGGAATAGGCAAAGCCTAGAGCCGAACGTAGAATTCTTCTTACATTCGCTTCTGACTTTACCTATAACTTGTTCACAACTGTATACGCAATTTCCGGTTACTTCGCGCTGGATTCGGGATCAGCGATCAAATAATGTAAATCACGATTAAAAATTATTTTTTGATGATGCGGGAGATATCTTTATTAAAATCAGTGGAGGAAATATACACCATGTCTGATATTATTTGGGTCTTTCATGTCTCCGACGATGCCTTTATCTCCCGGCATGCATCATTCCCCATGACAAAAAACGGAAACAAAAAAAAACCAGAAACAAAAGAAAAACGGAAGCAAAAGGGTCATAGCCAACCACACGGATTCACAATTGCAAGGGTATTGTGTTGTTTTTTGTTGTTTCCTATTCTCTCATGTGCACGCGTTAAGTAATATTCGCAAGATAGAAATAAAACCCAATCGTGTTTATACACCGCACAGCGTTTCAAAACAACGGAAGCAAAAGGTCATATCCAACGACACGGATTCCAAATACCAAGGTATTGTGTTGTTTTGTTGTTGTGTTTCCTATTCTCTCACCGTGCACGCGATATATGAAGCTCACTGCGTTCGCTAATATGGAATAGGCAAAGCCTAGAAGCGAACGTAGAATTCTTCTTACATTCGCTTCTGACTTTACATAAAACTTGTTCACAACTGTATACTTGCCAACTATACCGTGGTATATGTAAGTGCCACACAGCTGATGATTTTGACGCAATTCCGGTTACTTCAGCCTGGATTCGGGATCAGCGAACAAATAATGTAAATCACGATTAAAAAATATTTTTGATGATGCGGGAGATATCTTTATTAAAATTAACTTTGGGAAAAAAATAATTGAATAAATAAATAAATAAACGATCACTTCTAGTCAAGAATAAAAGAAATTAAAGTTCCGGAAAGAGTTTCAAAATCACTCCCGTAATGTTAAGTACAAAATAAACACTTCCTGTCATGAAAAAAATCACTTTTGGAAGTATAAAATTAACTTTGGGAAAAAAATAATTGAATAAATAAATAAACACTTCCGGTCATGATCTCCCGGCATGCATCTTCCCCATGACAAAACCGGAAACAAAAAAAAAACAGAAACAAAACAAAAACGAAGCAAAATGGTCATAGCCAACGACACGGATTCACAATTGCCAGGGTATTGTGTTGTTTTTGTTGTTTCCTATTCTCTCATGTGCACGCGTTAAGTAATATTCACAAGATAGAAATAAAACCCAATCGTGTTTATACACCACACAGCGTTTAACAACAACCAGAAGCAAAAGTCATATCCAATGACACGGATTCCAAATAGCCAGGGTATTGTGTTTTGTTGTTGTTGTTGTTTCCTATTCTTTCACGTGCACGCGTTAAGTATGAAGCTCACTGCGTTCGCTATTAAAGGTTGGGGGAGAAAGAGGGGAGCGAGGAGGGTGGTGAGGGTGAGGATGGGGGAGAAAGGAAGGGGGTAAGAGCGAGGAAGGAGGGGTGGGGAGAATGACACGTCACCAAACATGACTCCACTCCGGAAAAGGGGGAGGGAGGGGGTTGATAGCGAGGAGATAGGGGAGAGAGAGGGAAGTGAGGGGTTGGGAGGCGGTAAGCGTAAGAGGAGGGGTTCTGGACTTGCGTTTGGTATAGGGACTTGAGGGGGAATGATTGGGAAGAGTTCTCGACTTGTGTTTGGTAGTGGACTGTGGAGAAAGTGGGGAGTGGGGAGCAGTACAGGATTGAACAAAATTGGGTATGTTAATACAGCATGTTAATACAGAGACCGCCCGGAGATGTTCATGTGGGTGCAGAAGGAGGAGGTTTGGTAAAAGGTAAGCGTGAGGGAGGGGAAGGGAAATCAGCATCATGGGAAGGACAGAAAGGCAGTGTGAAGGGAGCTTAAGTGAAGGTGGTGTGAGAGGAAGGGGAGGCAGCGTTTAGGGAAGGAAGTGTGTGAGAGGAAGGGGAGGCAGAGTGAGAGGAAGGGGAAGCAGCGTGAGAGGAAGGGAGGCAGCGTGAGAGGAAGGGGAGCAGCGTGAGAGGAAGGGGAGCAGCGTGAGAGGAAGGGAGCAGCGTGAGAGGAAGGAGGGCAGCGTGAGAGAAGGGAGCAGCGTGAGAGGAAGGGGAGGCAGCCTGAGAGGAAGGGGAGGCAGCGTGAGAGGAAGGGGAGGCAGCGTGAGAGCAGGGCCAGATTTTCCAATAGGCAACATAGGCCATTGGCTTAGGGCCCACCAGTAACTGGGGGACCACCGGGGACTTGTGGGTTCTCTGATCGGCCAAGGAGTAGGCTAGTAGGCCCGATAGTAAAATGAATAAAATAAAATAAGGTAACGAAAAATATAACAGTACATTTTAAAATTTATTATGCTTCAGTTTCATTGTATTTTTCCATTATTCCTATGTGTAAGATGTACATAATATGGAACTTGATTTACTTTGATGTACTTGATATGGAACTAATTTGATTAAAAATTATTGATGTGTTACATTATGTTGTAATTCTTTTTTTGACATTACAATATTACTATACATATATATATACATATATATACAGTATATAAATTATTTGGGGGGGCACTGATAAGGTTTGGCCTTGGGCCCACAAGCAAGTAAATCCGGCCCTGCGTGAGAGGAAAGGGAGGCAGCGTTAGGGGAAGGGAAGGGTGATAAAATACGCCCAAACAGCAACATTTTCTTTTTAACCACCGTGTTGAACATAACACCGGGTGGTGACATTTAAATTTGCGCTATCTACCTGGCAAGGGCCTGCCTACCTGTTCGCACGTGCAGCGACCTTCGCATCCCCCTCCCCCGTTCGGCCCACTCACAATGGGATTTGTACATGATACACTGTGGGGAAGCTGTTTTAAATTCAAAACGAAGCAGTTAGTCTTTAACAGTGAGTCCCCCTCACTAGAACGATGACCAAAGTGAGACGATCGATATAATGATGTACATACACGTCCAGCCCTAATTGAATACCTGTGTAAATAGTTTCGCCGTTTTGGGGCGGGAGGTTAATCATCGTTCCAGGACACAAAAAAACAAAAACATTGAAAATGTTCATTTGAACATATTTATTCAAGGAGAGGAAAAAAAACCGACGATCAAGTGTTGGGGAATCTATTCATTAAACCAAACACGATCAATTTCTCATCTGTGACGAACTCGCTAAACCTTCAACACACAAACAGTTTTCATTTGAAATCCGCTTCACAAACCTTTTCCAATCGTTGTGTGAAATTTTCGAGAATGGAAATTAAAGATCGATACTTGTAGAAAAAAAGCAAAATAAACGTTCTGTTACAACTTGTATTATAAATATATAATAATTATCGATGGAATCAAAGAGTCAGCGCTTTCAGGGAATCGGGACGATGCGTTGGAGTTCATAAAGGGCGTCAAGTTCGAGACGTACTGAACCGCACTCGCTTCTGAGGACGTGAATGCGAGGATGACGCACGGACGTCGCGGTCACGCGGGTGTGACGCACGGACGTCGCGGTCACGCGGGTGTGACGCACGGACGTCACGGTCACGCGGGTGTCCACGCGGCCTCGTCACGAGTGACGCGAAACCGATGAGCGGGAATTCCGCGCTCGTCACGCGACCAGGTCGCGTGGAACGCATGGCTTCGCGTGAAGAGCGCGTTGAGGGTTTTGAGGGAGAGTTAGATCGAGGGTGACCAACGAACGGTCGTGTCGTTTGTGTCCTCAAACCGAACATTTCCTTTAAATCCTTCAGATTGTCGTTATACTGGGAATTGAGGGGTACGTTGGAGTCCGATTGTGACGTACAAGCGGACATAGCTTGAGTTTGTGTGAAGAACATATCAAGCAGACATCTAAGTGATAGAACCGCTCAGATTTTGCTGCTGTGGACGATGGAGCAGAGACGAGCGAGACTTCGGTCTGACACTGAATGGGTAAGCAGTCATGTTGTGCAACACTTTTTTGTGGGAGGTGTATAAGCTCAGCGTTGGTTCCTATTCTGGATAACGTGTACTGTCCGTATTTCTTCATCATTAGCCCCAATTATTTGCACATTGTGGGTTCACGAACTGGCTAGCCAGCTTGGCCTAACTTTGGAGGGGCGATTATAATTCGTTGAGAGTGCCGGCGATAGCTCGTCGACTCTTCACGAAGAATACTGTGGGATCTCTAAGGTGCACCAACTAATGAGAGTATCCGAGATTCCCGGATTAACGTCCATCCAAGGGTGTGTGTGTGTGTGCGTGTGTGTGTGCGTGTGTGTGTGCGTGTGTGTGTGTGTGTGTGTCACGTATAATATAATTATCTCCATATCCTATGCGGGTTTCAGAATGTGGGACAGAGTTCTCCCAGGGCTCAAAGTATCCGCCTCCGTTTCGTTGAGGGATCACGATTCATGGACAGAGCTGTGAAGTTTTCTTGTTACCTCGGCCACCGCAGGTGAAGGACGTTATGTTTTCATGTCTGTCTGTCTGTCTGTCGTTGTTTGTTGGGTAGTCGATCCAGTCGAAAAAAAAATTTTGAGATTTTTTTTTTCTACCCTTATCAGTATTTCGTTGATATTTGTCTGTCTGTCTATTGGCTGCTCGCTCTAGATCTAGAGCACCCTTATTCTGGACATTTCCATCTGTCTGTCTGTCCGCGAAACTTTGGTCAAGCCCAGGGGCTAAACCACTCAACCGATTCCAATGAAATTTGGTAGTAGGACCAATATTTCTGGGAATCGTGTGCTTTCGAATATGGGACCCCGGGCCCTAGCAACGGCATAGCAACGGCCCTTTAAAGTGGTCAAAAAATCGAAAAAAAATAAAAAAAAAGTCGAAAAATCGAAGCTTAGATTTCTGTGCACATTCTACCGAGCTCCCTTCATGCCAATTGCAGCCCTAACAAAAAAATATTTGTAGGAGGAGATAGGTTTTGGCGAGTAATGTCGAACATTTCAGAAACGGTTAATTGCGAATATCTCTAAGAGAAAGAGTCTGATTTTGATGAAACTTGGGTGAAATGTGTACAATGTGGCTAGCATGTACACAAAAATGAATGGTTGCTATGCACACCTCCGTTGCTTAGCAACAGCTAAATACTTTATCGTACATCGTACACTTATTGTGGACTGTAGAAAAAAAATCAATACCTACGAAACTGGACCTCCGAGGGACCTGTTTTTTGTGCCCAAGGAGAATGTCTTACAGCATCATAATAAAAAAATTAAATTGATGCTTTCTGCACTCAATTGAACCTCATTCCTTCCCATCATGGACCGACATGTGGCGCTACTCAGCTGGATCATGTACTGATTCCTGAACAATATACAA
>CM068957.1:104685435-104698749 GCA_035128595.1 Eptatretus atami | reverse complement strand
TCATGGTTTTCTTCATTTCCATTTTGTGTTTCATTCGCTGTCTTTGTCTATCTCCTCGTACTCCAGCCTTGCCTTTCTTTCAATTGGTCAACCTCAGCTTCATGTTCTTTTTGTTTTCATATCCCATGTTCCTCTCGTTCTTCCCTCTCCAATCTCTTGTGTCCTTCAATCTCCTGATTTCTCCTCCTGCTTCCTTCCTTGCTCCTTCAACTTCTCGTATTCCAACCTATTTTTTTCGTTTTGTCGTTCAACTTCAAATTCATACTCTTTCAGTTTGCTATTCCACTGTCTCTCTTGTCCTCATTCTGTAATCTCGTCATTTCTTTCAACCGACTGACTTCCTTCTCCTGTCTTAATCTTTGTTCTTCCAGTACTCTTTCTTGTTCCTCATTCTGCAATCTGACCTTCGCTTCCAGCTGTTCAATCTGTACAGTGTGGTCTTTAACGTTTCATTCTCCGTCCTTGTTCTTTCTTCTCTCACCATCCTCAACTCGTTTTGTAATTCCGTCTCTTTGTTTGGTGTTTCTGTAACTCCGTTTCTTTCTCCAATTCTTTTCTCATCTCCGCACCCTCCGACCTTGCTTTGGCTTCTAACTGTTCTTCGGCTTGCCCTTGTGTTTGTCTATCCGTCCCAGTTCCTCTGTCTCCGTTTTACCTCCCGTCCCAGCTATCAGCTCTCTTCGTCATGTCTTGAAGTCTTTTCTCACACTCCACTATTTTTATTTCCTTCGTGCACGTCTCCGTCACGCCAATTAATTTTTCCCTCTCGGTTACCGTCACTTTTTCCGTCACCTCCACACTTCTCGCCCAACACGTCTCCCGAATTATTTTTCCTCACCCGCCTTCACCGCGGGCCTGACAACCGTTGCACCCGTTCCCAGCTCGTTTGCTCCCACACGTGGCGTCGCCATTACGCACTTCGCTGTTGTAGCCTTCATGCCCGCCTGCAGGCTCCGGCCCATTTGCTGCGTTTCACTCCGCATTTCTTTCATTTCTTCCTTCATTCCTTGCGCATTTGTTTCCATATTCGTTTTCATTTCGTTTGTGTTTGTTTCATTCTGAGTGCGTTTCCATCCATTTTTTGTTTCATTCCATCCATTTTTCCGTTCATTTCGTTTTTCATTTGTTCCAGCATGGCGAATAGCTGGGCCATGACGGGCGCACTCAGCTGAGCCGATCGGCGAGGATCGGGGGTGTTGGCGGAGAGGGGAGGGGAGGTGTCATACACCGCGGCTGCCGCCGCACCCATTTCGGGCCCTGGGTTTGTTCGTGGGGGAATTGCTCCTGCACATTAAGCATTTCCTGCTCGGGGCTTACATCCTGGCCATGGATTCTAAACACTCTACATCCATTCCTATTACCCCGGCTCCCGCTCGCCTTGAGACGCCATCTTATTCCACGTAAGGTTAATTTTACTCGCTCGTAATTTAGAGGGAATCGGGGGTCGCTCCTCTCACCCCTGGACCGATTCCCTATGAATTTAGCTTGGAGACAAGAAAGTCCGTTTTCCCGCTCTCTGACCACAGTGTTGCGAATTCGCGCCTGCCGGCGTGCGATCGGCCACGTGACTCGAATCGCAACCGCCTCGCCCACCGGACGGACAATTCAGTCGTGACCCTCTCGGACTAACGCCGGGAGCCAGTCACGGGTGGGGTTTAACCCCACCACAACCCAGTCCGCATTCTACCCGTGCGAGGTAGGGTGAATCGCCGAAAGTCGATATACCTAAGTACCCGCACGGGTAACCTCCGAGGGGTTGTACCTCGCCAAGGCGACTTCGGACACGGGCCGCTTAAGCGACCTGTTCCATGCTAACGGGATAACCGAGCGGTGTTATCGTCGGCCTTGACGGTTCAGATTAATTATCGGGCGGATTAGCCCACGACGAACCCTTTACATGAAACAAGATGGAGACCCAACGAAGGAAGGACGCAGCGAAACGGGGAAGAATTCAACAGAAGCACGTTTAATTCACAGACAGACACAAATAGCACACATAAAGCAGGTTGTATTCACAGCAACAATTATAATTGAATAAATGCACATATATCACATAAAAGAAAAGAACGACAACGCAACGATGACGCAGAGCTACAACCGATTACGCCGACACACGGACCACTTACACAATTGACTACTTGGATGGCTGTCCAGTCGTCTGTTAGTGCTTATGCTGATTGGCTGTGTGACGAGGCTCAGTGCAATGTGATTGGCTCCTGGCAAGATTGAATAATGTATCATATAGGCTTATTAAAAGCTGTTATTCGAAATCTGATTCCATCTTTGACAATTGAAAATTATGGCCTAAATAATTATGTTGAAATCTGGAGTGAAAATGGATAAAAAAATAAGGAAAAATCGACTTTCTTCTCACCTGACACGATATAATTAAATAATAGGGTTCATGGAACTGATGTAAAATGGCTGCAAAATTCATTTTTTCACTCTTTCAAAGGTACAGTAATTATTGTATGTCTAATTTTACTTTACACCACCCAGCAACACCAGTAGAAATCTTTTTGGATTCAGATTTGACTTTTATTCGATGTATATTTTTAACGTATGTACATGTAAATAACATGAATCACAGTTTGTTTATTAACAGTGCGTTATTAAGATACAACCACAGCCAACAGGATGACTTTGAGGTATGCACACTCGCCTCTAAGATGTCTATCCTGGGTTTTAATCTCTGCCCATCTATAAAATGTCACCCTGGTGTTTCACAGACTGGATGAAACATCAAGGTGTGTGTCCTCCCTCCGACGGACGTTAAATGAGGCGTCCTGTCTTCCGAAATTTGTTGATGGACGTTAAAGATCCCGACAGTGTCCTTCATGAAGAGTGGGCTAACTATCGCCAGCTCCATGGCCAAATTACAAATTCCTGCCCAAACTACTGCTGGGAAGGCAATGGCAAACAACCCAGTCTAACCCATGCTCAGGAAGCTGCTTCACGGCACAATGCTCAGTATAACAAGTATGGTGCATCAAATCTATATATTACTAAAACTCTCATCTTGTATGTAATATGTATGTTCCCGAAATACAGCCAAAACGGTACACAATAGCGCAAAAATTTTCAGCCCACCTTACTCACCATTCTCCTGCGGTGTGCAGTATCAAGTTTCGTTCAAATCGGGCAACTAAAAAAATTTTTTAAAAATCAATTCCCGATTCAGTCAAGTACTCTTTGGGAGAATTTGATCAATGCAAACAACCTCAGCGGTATAGTTCGCTGGAGCTATCTTTATTTATTTATTTTTTAAATGATTTTTTTTTTATCAACCAGTCACAATGGGAACCCAACGGGTTCACAGGTTGTCTGGTATGGAATATAATCTTGATGAAAGTGACAAGTTACACTGTTTGTCGGTTTTGATATTTAAATGTCTTAATTTACATAAGACATAAACACAAGTTCGTTTTGATTTTTTCCACTTTACAATACATGTTCAGTACAGGGCTCGGACTCGGACTTGGTCTCGGAATGCCAAGTACTCGGACTCGGGACTGCTGGATTCGGACTTGGACTCGGACCAGTTGGACTTGACTACAAAACTACTTGACTGATTCTTTCTTAGCCATTCCAATGAGCCTTCTTTGTCTTTGCCCAAACTGTCCAACACTTTTATATTTTTTGCTAGGTGGGTTAGAGATACCTTTTCCGGCTTGCTGTCTTCGTGTTTGCGTACAAATTGGATTTGGTAGTCTGTTGAACTTTTCACCTAATTCAGCCAGTCTGACAGATGTCATTCTTTACACTTGGTTGAGTTCCTTCAGGCCACTAGCTCCTTCTCGTCTCAGCAGGTGCATTCTCAGGATGCACCGATTTTTGTGGAACGTTTTGGGGATAGTGAGGAATTTCCTTGTTTTGATATCTACTTTTTTATTTCAGTTTGTGGTCAGTTTATTATTCTGAAACTGTATTGGAACATTGGTACTGCTAGTTGGTTAATGGCTCTGATTTTGTTCCTTGGGGAAAGTTATGGTTTCAGGATCATCCTCATTCTACACAAGTATTCTTTGGTAATTGTTTCATGCATTTGTTTTTTGACATATTTGGTGGCCCTCTTCTATTCCGAGGTATTTGCATGATGCTTTGTTGTCTAGTTCCTGTATTGTTGTATTTAGGAAGATTTTTTTTAATGTTGTCCATTTTTGTTCGTGTACCTGGTATGAATATGTTCTTGGCACACTTATCTAGGCTAAATTCCATTCGAATGTCATCGAAGAACCGCTTCACAAATTTCAGTTTTCTGCCAATTTTTTTTGTCGTTCCATGTGAAAAGTTATAAATCATCCATGTACATTGTACAGTAGCCGTGTCACCTTTCCTGTTTTTTCGAAACATCATTTTATTGAATGTTAGGATGCATCCATGTCCTTGCTTATTAATGAAGTTGCTCAGTGAATCCAGAACCAGGTATAACATGAGTGGGGTGAAAGGCTGTTTCCCTCAAAGATTCCACATATTCACTCCTGGTATTTCTATCTTTCTTTCCGAATGCTGTCATAATTGATGAGGTTTCAGATATCAATTATGTATTCCAGGGTTTCATTGCTTTCTCAATTAGTTTGATTATTTGGGGGATTCATCTTGTTCACTTGCATTAATTTTATCATCCATGAATGTGGGATGCTATCAAAAGCCTCTTTTGATATATATATATATATATTTATTTATTTATTTATTTTTTTTAAACTGTTTCCTGGCTGTAGACAATTTGGTTCTTTACATTTTACATTTTTCAATTATGTCCTTGTTTAGTAGTAGGTGGTCCACTGTTCTGTAGCATCCTCTTTTACAACTTCTGTTCTGTCTCTTGCTGTCCTTGTTGTGTTAGGTGGTGGTACATCATTTCTGTGATGATTCTCGTGAGAAGTTTGTATGTTCTTGGTAGACATGTTATTGGTCGATGTGTGTGAGGTAGTAAGGTTTGTTCTGGTTTCGGGATGTGGATGGTGCACTGTGAGGCACTCATCCATTACCTTTTCCTCTTGGATAAGTTTGTTGAATGCTCGAGCGTTGTTGCGGAGAGCTTCTAGTTGCTTTAGCCAGAAGTTTGGAATTCTATCGGGGCCTGGGCTTTTACAGTTTTGCAAGTTAGTGTGTGTACGTTTGTTTGCTTTCGTAAGACAGTCCCCCCACATGTAAGATGATTCTAGTTTTCATTATACTAAAACACAGAGAATTGGCATGCTTTGGAATAATTTGTACAACTTGATAGTAGTTCCCTTACGGGGCTGACAGGATGGCCGAGAGGTACATACACTCACCTCTAAGCTATCTAGCCTGGGTTTTAATCCTGACCAAGCTATAACTGTCTTTGCGGTGTTTCACAGGCAGCGTGATTCATCAATGTGTGTGCCGTCCCTTGGATTGACATTAAACGGGCCTCCCATCTGCCGGAATTCGTTGGTGGACGTAAAAGATCCCATGGTGTCTTTCATGAACAGTAGGCGAGCTATTACAATATTCCTGCCATAACTAGTCGAATGCCGGTTCGTGAAGACCCAGCACAAGCTTCCCCTGTCCGACCCAAGAAGAAATGTGGGGTAATAGTGGCCGTTAAAGAAGAAGAATAGTAGTTCCAGGAGCCTTACAAGGAAGTTCGACACAACAAGGCCAAGTAGTGGTTTTACAAGGAAGTTCGACACACATACACACACACACACACACACGTATATGTTGCTGCGGTTCTGCAAAACCGCATGCCTCTAAGGCATTGGCACCCAACATACAGTGATCCCCAGGCATATTTTGTTAGTCTTCATGCAGTCAGATGTTCCCCTCATGTCTTGTGGGTTAACGGGACGAAGTGCGTTGCGTGGGTCTAATACAGTGTTTCTCAACCGGGGTTAACCCGGAACCCTAGGGTTCCGCAAGAGGTCGCTAGGGGTTCCGCGAGAAACAGTAATAAATAGGCTAATGTATTTTTGAGTAGTTTTTGTTTGATTTAATATTCGTAATTTTACTACACACGTAAGGCATATTGTTGGAAACTCCTTGGTTATTATAATAGAGGCTTCAACCTCTTATATTATTTACAATTATAACAACCATAGGGAATGTATTTAACGATGTCTATATGGCGCCAGTGTGAAACCGCCCTCACTGGTTAGTGGACGTCCTGCACGCGGCGGATTCGTGTATCATTGAGTGACTGACTCAAGTACGGGACTCATGCACGTTGTCCATCTATCTTCTCTGTGCTTCCTAGCGCGAAGTCTCTCTCTCTCTCAAGGTTAGTTCTTCTGTTTATCTTTATTGCTTCAGCTTTATTTGTTTAAGTTTTGTTGATCAAGTTACATGAGGTGTGTGTTTTTTTAATTGTCAAACAGACTCGGGGTTGACAAACACTTTCAAAAATGACGTTTTCAAACAAAAACCAAAATAAAAATTTTTTTTGTGAATTAAAACCTCGGTGTGAGGTCTCATAAACGAGCAGTATGTTTTTTTTTTCATTGCCAATAAATTTGACAAAAAGGGGTCATTTTTTCCTTAAACCAGGTATCCGAAAAAAATATATTATATTTACCACGTGAACTATGATAAAAATATAAAAGGGCAGATATTAATAATGGTATATAATAATTTTTATGCAGGGTTCCCTGAGACATGAAAACTATTTCAAGGGTTCCACAAGGGTAAAAAGGTTTAGAAACGCTGGTCTAATAGCTAGGTCGAATAACTATATCTCTATCTTCAATCCTGATTTTCATCCAACCCTTTCCTTTTAACCATGGTGCAAATCAAGTCAAGCACGGCACCCAAGCAGCCACCTGTGAAACACACAATGTGAGCAAACTCGCTGCCCAGCGCGTGCATGGTGCGCCCTTTCATTCATATCTGTGTGCCATTTTACAACAGCATCTCACCTCGCTCAACCTCCGCTCACCAAAAACTCACCACCTCGACCGCCAACATCTCCCGCACACGGGAAAAATCAACCCGTGCCTCCTCGCACCTCTGCATCATTACACTTTGCCACCAAACAGAGGCGTGCTGCACGGCCCAGGCCACTCGGACCGCATGGCGTGGGGACGGGCCAAGCGCGTTGACAGCGCCGGCTGCGTCTTGCCGAGGATGCCCCGGCTGGGCGTGTAGGACCGACGCAACCCTTGTCCAGTCACCAGAACACGGCAGAATGGGCGGCGAGGGGACGGAGGTCATGGTGGGGGGGGGGCAGTGCGAGGCTCTGGGCTGTCATGCCGATGTGCACATGAGACCACTTCTGGGGAGCCTGGCAGGGTGGGGCTATGATCACCGTGACCCAATAGGAAGCGCGATTCGGGTCATGGCGCGTCCTTCAGGTCGTCACCCCACCCTTTGCATGGGCTTATAAAAGGGGGATCGCGAAAGCCGTCCTCTCCTTCCTCTTCCTCTTCCTCTGCCTCTGCTCTGCCTCTGCCTCTGCTCTTCTCCGCCTGCCTGTCCTTCCTCTTCTCCGCCTGCCTGCCTCTTCCTCTTCTCCGCCTGCCAGCCTCTTCCTCTTCTCCGCCTGCCTGCCTCTTCCTCTTCTCCGCCTGCCTGCCTCACCCACTTCTTCATCTGCCTGCCTCACACTCGTCTTTGCCTGTTTGACTCGCCCTCTCCTTTGCCTCTCTGCTCCGCCCTCTCTTCCCTGCTCCTCGGCTGTTGTCGCTGCATCTACACTCGGGTTTGTGTGCGACAGACGTTCTCCTGAGACCAGTGCGGAGCACACGTTTCCACGAGCCCCAGCAAAGTGATTAAGCAGGAGATAATTCGCCGACTCTTAAGGTGGGATCGCTCAAGTGGAGCGTCCCCCAAAGCATACTGGGTTACACGGTCAGCCGACCGCGCCAGGTATTGCGAGGCCGTTCGTCCTCATCTGTTCTCCTTCCTTCTGGCTGTCTAATCTTCAGTGTGTGTGTGTGTGTGTGTGTGTGTGTGTGTGTGTGTGTGTGTGTGTGTGTGTGTGTGTGTGTGTGTGTTGGTGCCTGGCGTAGTATAAGTAGGATCTAACGGGATAAGTCTGCTCTGTGTATGCTTTTGTAAATTGCTTGCCTTTTATCGCACCCCATAAATTCCTTGCTTTCCCTGCTATACATAATAATAAACGCCATTCACTGTGCCACATACTTTCCTCGCTAATTGTAAATAAATGCTTTGTATGGAAACGTTCCAAGCTCGTTTTCATCTTTTCCTTCATTGGTCCGCATGGTCCGTATCCTAGCTTAGCCGAGACGTTATCCACCAACGATCTGTTTTCGAGCCGGTACGCTCTTTGGAGTTACGCTCGGCTGCATCTGATCCGGTAAGGTGATCCGGTTTGAAAAGGCGTACCGAGGGCGTCTCCCCTGGTAATTAGATCACGTGACCATTAGGTAACTGCTATCCAGTAGACGGAGGACCCTAAGTCACGTGGTTGAGTTATTGACGTTCCTAGTCGATTAGCGACCCGCCGCGTCATGGAGTTATCCATGTGCGATGGCCTGCGATTCCGGATACTCTGTTGGGAACCGAGGTAGTTCCCCCCCCCCCCCTCATTGTCTTCTCGCACCGACCCAGGTCCGCAACAATCATAGAAAATGTATATATGTGTGTATATATATATATTCTTTTCATGGATAACATCCAGTTTTCAAGTTATTCTGTGCAGGAGTGCATTAGCAGGTATGATAATTCACCCACTTTAAAATAAAGGTAAAAATCTAAATTGAAATTGGCCATCCCAACTTAATAGTTAGTTCCCACACACACCCAGAGTACAACCACTATTTTACAACTTATTTTATCCTGTGGTTTAGGAGTGTATAAATGCAGAGCACATGCAGGTATGGTGGACAAAAAATGGAAACACCTGGGTAAATGTGGGACACCAAGTATATTGAAAGCAAGAGCTTCCACACAGGTGTGGCCCATGTGTTAAGCAAATAACATCCCAGCATGCTTTGGATCATGTATAAAAATGCTGCACATGCCTGGTTGTCTCTCATTATGGCTGGCATGGCTGCAAGAAGAGACCTCGGTGACTTTAAATGACTGGTGATTATTAGGGCGCGTTTGGCAGGAGCCTCAGTGACAGACAGCTCAACTTGTTGAGGATTCACGAGCAATGGTGTCGAAGGTGATGTCGGTATGGAACTCCGAAGGAAAGACCTCATCAGCAAAGGGCAACAGTCGGTGGAAGAGCATACTCCAGGATTGCGATATCAATGCATTAATTTGAAAAGCAAGGTAAAGCAGGCAAGCAACTGCAGATCAATTGACTAAATTTCAACCTGGGGCATGAGCAGCCAGGTTCATCAAAAACAGTCCACTGAGAACTCCACAGAGTAGGATGCCTTCCTCGGGTTGCAGTGCACAAACCACTCATCACACCTGGTGATGCATGTTTGCGAGTCCAATGGTGCAAAGAGCACCGGCAATGGACTACAGAGCAATGGAGAAATGTGATATGGTCAGATGAATCATCCTTCGCCATGTTCTCGACAAACGGACGAGTGCACGTGTGGCACCAACCTAAAGAACTCTACAGCTCTAAGTGCTTGGTTCCAATAGTGAAGGGTTCTGGTGGTTCTGTAATGTTGTGAGGTGCATTTTCATGGCATGGTTTGGGTGCAATCATTCCCTTTGAAGGCAAGGTCAATTCCAATCACTACTTGATGATATTGAGTGAGCATCTTCACCCCATGTTGCAGCATTTCTTTCCTGCCGGGAAGGGTGTCTTCCAGGAAGGCAATGCCCCCGTCCACAGAACACGTGTGGTCGCCCATTGGTTTGATGAACATGACACTGATGTTATCCATATGTCATGGCCTTCTCAGTTACCAAATCTGAACCCAATCGAGCAATTTTTTTCTGTTTTCTCTACAACCGCTTAGCTGATTGACACAAAAGATTCACCATAGGTGTGACTACTCATGTAGAATGCTTCTATGATAATTGTCATAGGCCACATGATTTGGCAGCCATGTTGGAAAAAGGAAAACTTTGGACCTCTGTATCTCCGAAACCACTACATGGAAAAAATGAAACTTGGCATGTGTCAAGTACTTCCCATGGGAAATAAATGTATTTTTTGATGATGTCATAGGTGGCTTCCATCCAGCCATTGGGACCTACGCTGTGCAGAGCATTGGTGCTGCCAAAGCGGTCTCTTAGGCTATTGGGCACAATCCTAGACAGGTCACCACTCCAACACAGGATACCAGCATGCTGATACTCATTTTGCCGACCTCAGAAGGATGATGAGCAGAGTCATCCCCACCTGGAATTGATTCAAGAGCTGAGCAGGATTTGAACTCAGGATCCTCAGATCCCAAGCCCACTACCCTAACCATTAAGCCAACATCAGGCAAAGCTGGCTTTGTTATTACATTATAATTGCATGCGATGAATGCATCTGATCAGTATGAAAATTTTTGATGGTCATCTCGGGCTAAATTGGAATTGGGGGAAAAAAATGATGACGTCATTATGCATGTGGTTCAGCAGTCAAATTTTGTTTTTTTTTACATAAAAGCCTTCGAAAATCTCCTTCCCCTAAACAGCTGAACAGATCGAGGCAAAACTTTACAGGTATGACGAATAAAAACCTGAAGAACTAGATGTTCTCCACCTATGATGTCATAGGTCACATGGTTTCACAGCTATGATGTTTTTTTTGAAGAATAAACCTTTTAAAAATCCTCCCCCAGAATGGCTTGACAGATTGAAGAGAAACTTCACCCACATGTTCCTCAAGCCTTGGGGATACCAGGCTGTTCATGAATAATTAATAGGTCACATAGTCTGGCAGCCATATTGAATTCAATGAAAATCTTTAAGAAAAACAATATATCTCTTGAAATGCTTCATCAATTGACATGAAACTTCACATTTATGATCTCGTAGTTATGGAGAACATATGTTTTAAATTTCAACCTGATCGGATGCATGGTCTGGCAGCCAGAATTATTTAATGTTTTGAATTTGTGTTCAGGGATTTAAATCAAACTTGGTACAAGTACTATAATGGGGGTGAAGGCATATCTGGCAACATTGAAGAGTGCCTTTCTAGTTGATGGTTTCTTCGTCATGAAATTACAAAGAAAACCACTCATAAACGGAGGTGGCAACTCGGTTGACATCATCAGAAAAAATTTTGGACCATCATGCCTCTGCCTTTTCTGTGGTTGGCTGCCCACCCTCTTTCCCCATTGAAATAGAAATCCATAACGAATCACTAGCTGAATATTTGTTTAATGTGTTACTGGGAAGTGTGGGCATCACTATTACACACCATCACCAATGGAAGCAGTTAACAAACCCACATACTGCAGCCACGTGTGTGTGTGTGTGTGTGTGGTGTGTGTGTGTGTGTTGTGTGTGTGGTGTGTGTGTGTGTGTGTGTGTGTGTGTGTTGTGTGTGTGTGTGTGGTGTGCTTAAAGTAAAAACACCGTATATATCGCTGTTTTATGTTGGCCTCAAAATGTGAACACCACCTCATTCCAAAAATATCCTGTTCATGGGAACTGATAGGAACCTTATAATGTTTCTATCAGATTTCATAAAGCATTTTTTGCAAGTTCATCTGCGTTCCTCTCTGACGAGAGATGATGTCCTGTTGGTAAGTGTGAGAAATGTAACGAGAATCTACGAATGAAATGTCAAACCTGATGCTTCAAAGCTAGGTCAATATATATTGATCGGAAAATTAATATGAATGTATGTGGCTTTTCTACAGATCCTATCTTTTTAAACTCCAATATTATACAACGAATGTTTGACAAAGCAGACACACATGTATATCTCCTGCACGAGAATGCAATAACATTTCCGCTTAAAGTATGCAGTTCTTTTGATTATTTCGACAATTATTTATACAATCGCCATATCCATACATCCTCTGATGCCTGTGTTCCAGGCAGAGCACATAACTGCATGCAACGACATGAGTATAGCATTTACACCAACCTTGAGAAGTTCAGCATGGATGCCACAGATCCCAGGAGTTTTACCCCCATTTCAACCGGTTCACCGCAGCCTGTGCTTCCACAAACGAAGGTGGATCACAGGTGATTGGAGGGTCAGCAAAAGGGATAGTAACACCCCTGACATCCAACTCAACAGCTGGTGGATCAGCCTGGTACAGCCACTGAAAGTAACCAGCCCAGCAGGCCTTCACTTCAGACTCCTCTGTCAAGAGCCCATCACCCTCAGCTCTAACTGCAGTACACCGAGAGACGGGCTTGGAGGAACGCAATGCGCAAATTCCCCTGTAAGCAGGATCAGAATCACTTGACCACAGGCTTAATGGTGAGAGTGGTGGGCTTGGGATCCGAGGGTCCTGAGTTCATTTCCCACTTTTTCCGTTCAATTAATACCAGGTGGGGTTGACTCAGACTGTCATCCTTCTGAGGTCGGCAAAATGAGTACGAGCTTGCTGGTATACTGTGTCGGAGTGGTGACCTGTCCAGGATTGTGCCTAATACTCTAGGAGACTGCTTCAGCAGCACCAACGCTCTGCATAGAGTATGGGCCCAATGGATGGATGGATATAAATATATTTCTTACAACTGAATCACTCCTTCACTGATATAAGTATTTAGTACCATCTAGGTAGGGTAGAAAGCTGACATTTTGCATACTAATGCGACTCAAAAGCAATATCCTAGGAAAAATCAGAAAACCATTGGAAAATTTCCATAAACAAAAATATCCGTGAATAAAAGTCTGCCAATGCAGACCCGCTTTGCTCACAGTGGGTCATGTGACCCAAAACAATGGAACTTACATTTGTACTGGTTGCTCGGCAAAGCTAAAGGCCCTGTCACACCTTGACGATTTAGCCAGCGTCTGCCGACGTATGAAAAATTTGTCTAAAACACGTCGAATACGTATGGGTAAGTTTTGTATACGTTAAGAGCACGCCTGGCATACATCGTAGTACGCTGGCATACGTCGTAGTACGCCTGTTAGACAAATTTTCCATGCTTGAAATTTTTCGATGTATGCCAGCGTATGACTCACACATTCCGCATACGCTGGCCATAAGTTGTAGGCACGTTACACGATCCTTGACACACGTCGACACACGTTACTTGTAAGTTACTCATAAGTCAAAACACGTTGAGGTAATGCTTAGCGTACCCAAAACTTATTTCTAACCTATGAGTAACGTGTTGTAGGCACGTTACGCGATTTTAATAATTATAACTGCACTAGAAATCGAAGTGTCAACATCACCGTCATACCGAAGAAGGAAAAAAAAAAAAAAAACCAGGGAGTCTGGAACACTGACGCTAACCTTACCTCGACGCGTTTCGACTTATGAGTAACGTACAAGTAACGTGTGTCAACGA
>CM068957.1:104660943-104678627 GCA_035128595.1 Eptatretus atami | reverse complement strand
ATTTTTTCATATACGTCGGCATATCCGCCCCTGATGGGGCTTTTTTTAAAAAACGTCAAGGTGTGACAGCGGCTTGACACTTCGATGTCTAGTGCGTTATGATTGAATCGTCGAGCCGCAGCCTATTAATAGCCTACGCCACGTGATCGTCGGCGATACGCTGCCGCGCGCTATGCATAAGTTAGACTATCGTTGGGCATAGGTTGTGAACGCCGACAAACACGCTCAGCATTCGTTGATATAAGTTATCTATATGTTATCGAAACGTTCTGTGTACGTTACTAATACATTATGCATACGTCCAACTCGTTATGAATACATCCAAAACTGAAAAACATCAATAGTTCAGCGTACGCCAGCGTTTTACATACATTTTGATACCTTGCCAGACGCTGGCTAAAACGTCAAGGTGTGTGTGACAGGGCCCTAACATGTGCTCTTATCCCTCTTATTTTTTTAACCTTGGCCATTTCCATTACAACAATGCCTATAGCTGTAAACCTTTAAATAAAGAAATCATTCTCATAATTAGTTCGTGATGAGTTATTTATTTACTTTCGGAATGAAAACATAATCCATTTCATCAAAGTATATATACTTCATCAAATATGTAAAGCTCTCTCACAATCCACATCCTATATGTATTATGCCTGCACATATGATGCACCTGAGTAGTTGCTTGCAGTGCTCGGCAAGATATATATATATATATATATTATATATATATATATATATATATATATATATATATATACACGTGTGTATGTATGTGTATATAATATATATGTAATATATATATGTATATACTGTAATATTATATATATATATATATATATATATATATATATATATATATAATGAGGCCCCGCGAGGAGGAGTGATGTAAACGACATTTTTAAAAACGGCAGAAATCCAAGTCAAAATTTGCGCAACTTCAAACGCTGTAATTTCGTTATCGTTATAGATAGAAACATCATTTAAAAACCACAAGAATCCTTGTTTCAAGCAGAAGCTGATAATGTAATGAGGAAAAAAAAAAGCAGTAGGGTACGAAATTTTACATTATAAACGGGTGGTTTACATGTTAAACACAGCACTATTTTCAATGATTGTAGTGAAGTACAATACCAAAAACGATAATTAGTGGTCATGGAAGTGGTAACTGTGTGTTATGGTTGTCATTAATACGAGAATAATGGTGGGGGTGCGGCACGCTGCACCACGCCGCCTCCCACCAAGGAAGATTGCTGCGGACGCTTACAACATTCCTCCACGGGACTAGCATCCAGCCAGATGCGGCTGGCGAGACAGCGCTTGTGAAAGTTTTTTTCGCGAGACTTTCAGCCCTATTTCGGTGGAGTTTGGTGTAAGGGACGTGCTCGGATGATAGGGGAAGGGTTAAAATAGTGCTATATGGCATTAACTCAAAATGGCCAATGTGTCGCTTACATCACTCCTCCTCGCGGCCCCTCATATATATATATATATATATATATATTATATATATATAATATATGTGTGTATATATGTGTATGTATGTATATATATATATATATATATATATATATATATATATATTATATATATATTGTTACGGCTTGGAAATTCGCAATACACCATAAAGGGTCCTTAGATCAGTTATGATGATAAGTTCATGTGTAGTTAGTCCACACCTGTTGCTTAGAGGGAATGATGTGTGATTCATCCGGGCTGTGACGCTTTTGAGTTAGCCATTTTCTTTCTCTATCGTTATTTTGGACCAATAATCCCCCAACAACCACACCACCTGTTAACACCGAACGTCGTTGCTTCCGGGGCCCGTTCGGTGATTCTTGCCGAACGCGTCAAGCCACGAGTGCACATGGATCCTTTCGGGAGAGGAGAAGCGAATCAGGAAGGCTTCATGCCCCTTTTCTTCCATCCAATGATTGAGCATCGGTGGCATGGCCCCGCCTCCGAACCCGCTGTGAATGCGTTCCTTTCGGGAGAGAGAAGCGGATCAGGAGAGGCTCACGCCGCTTTTTGCCCGACCAATGGCTGAACGTCGGGTGGCGTGGCCCCGCCTCCAAGCGCGTTTTGATCCGCGAATCTGCATACAAGCTCCTCCCCCGGTTCTATAAAGACACGAGCACAACGCAGCTTGTGTGTGCAGAAAGTGTCGCTAGTCGGAAGTCGTGGAGTCTGAGAGGTTGTCGTTGCGGGGGACGGACGGCGAAGGGGACGGAGCTCGGAGTTGAGGTCGAGGGACGAGTCGCGGAATGGAGCAGGGACGCAGAAGAGGACTCAGGGCGAGAGTTCGCCGGAGTCGGTGCGGTCCCGAGACCCCGCTAGCGGGACGGAGCATTCCGCCCATTCCCCTCTCCCGACCCTGAGCATCAACAATTCCCCCCCCACCCCATCCGCCGCTTGAAGAATAGCGCCGGTTAAACCCGTCCGTTCCCCAACACAACCGTGGTGCCGACCAACACGTGCCTGCGCAACGCATGCCAAAGGAGCTCACCGACCATACAGGGCACGGAGTCAGGCGCGTTACGCGGACATTGCGGCTAGCCGCGCCATCGTGCCACGAGGGCGCGGTAAAGACCCCTTCGGTCCTCGTGGACCTGGCCGATCACCCAGGTCCCACGTTCATTTGGTCCACGGACCTGTCTGCCTCCTTGCCTGGAGGTTGGCTTGTATTTTCTTTGCTTTTGGTGTAAATGTGGTGTGTGGCGCCAGTCTATTAAGTAAACCCGTATAAGTGCTTGTACATTGCGTTATTCGGTTTTAACTCTGCGTATTGTTCTTGCTTTGACTGTGTACGTGCATTTTGTATGATTGTAAAATACGTGCTTGTCTGAGTGTGAATTAAAAGTGCTTGTCAAACTGTTTCCCGTTTCGTTGCGTCCTTTCCTCTGGTTGACATTTCCATCTTGCATCACGTAAGGATTGGTAGTGGGGTTGAAAAACCATAAATAATCTGAACCTCGAGGTCGACAATAACTCCGCTCGGTTATCCCTGCAGCACGGAACGAGCGGCGCTTAAGCGGTTCGTGTCGAAGTCGACCTGCGGCGTGGTACAACTCCTCGGTACGCTACCACGCGGGTACTTAGGTATATCGACATTCGGCGATTCACCTATGTCGCGCGGGTAGAATGCGGACTGGGTTGTGGTGAGTTAAACCCCACCCGTGACTGGCTCTGGCGGTAGTTCCAGGAGGGTCACGACTGAATTGTTCGTTCCGGTGGCGACGCGTCGCGATTCGAGTTACGTGGCCGATCGCACGCTGGGGCGGCGAAATTCGTAAACAATATATATATATATATATATATATATATATATAATAATATATATTATATATTATATATTTTGTTGCGGGCTGGAGGTCCATTGCGAGAATGACCTCAAAGGTGGGGGAGGTTACGTCGTCTCCACAAGACTCTCCGGAATTGTAGGCCGTCCCTCTCGGATAATTCCGTGAGGCGGCGGGTCGCTTAACCGACCGTGGACGCCAATACCTGCACCTCGTAGCATAGAGTCTTTTTGTCGAGAACCAATTTACCTAATTAATCGCGCCGTGTCGTCTACCGGGGAACCACGCCCTCAGTACGCCTTGCCCGAACCGAACCACTCTACCGACTACAACTGCCAACTACCTTTCCGTTCGGATGCAGCGAGCGGATCTGCCAAGTCGTACCGCGCTAGAATGAACGGATTATCGGGTATAAAAACCCGGCTAAACTCAGATCCGAACCATGCTGACCATGAAGGAAAGAACAAGAACGACTGGGAACATTTTAATAATAAATTTATTTATTAATAACGAGAAATTTATGTGCACAGAAACAGGTATATTGGGTGTTATGCAGGGGAAGAAAGAAGATGTAGTGCGACAATTTACAGCAACTTAACAAAGCACACAGAGCAGACTTAGTGGGAATTATACAGGCAAGATTTACAATGATCGAAAATACTTATACAGTTTCTTACTTATTAGACTGATGCCACACAACTCAGACACACACTCGGACAAAATAAACCCAGTTGAAGGCAAAGGACTTTCACAGCCACGGAGATAGGTGAGCTGAGGTCGCAGTTCTTTCGAGTACTTGAGTCTTGGGTAAAGGAATGCTCTGTGCGTGCGGCACCTGCCAAGAGTCATGCATCGGTCCACAGCCGCCCGGTAGAGTTCGGGTCCGTGGAGAGCTCGAGTGGGGCCGGGACAGTAAGTCGGGCCCGTCGGGGAGAGACGTGAGCAGAGCCAAGCAGCGGGAACCCTTCGTTTCCAACCAACTCCGGCTCCAAGCAAGAACGAACGACCCCAAAGAAACTCAAGACTGAGGATTGGTGTCGTGGTTTATAGACCTCCTTCAGTGGGGAGGGGCCCTTGGTGAAGCCGACACCACGTCCCGCCCTGATTGGAACAGGGCCTCCATGGGTCCGCCACTTTCTGGAGGGGCTCGGCCAGGCACCGGCGAGGCGCGCGCCCACTCACGCGTGTGGACTCGTCAAGAAAGAGTTGGAGCGTTTGAGAAGCCGAATCGGAACTGCGACAGCGAAGATCTGGTCTTGGAAAAACAAGCCTCCAGAGACAACAGGTGGAACCGTGGTAAAGTTGTTGCAGTGAAACGAAGGCTGCAAGCACTCGGGTACCGTGGGACGCAATGGAGGATGGGATATAAAGGATTTTATTACCGCTAACTAAAAAAACATCGCAACGCAACTCCTTTGATTTCCCACTACACACAAGGAGGAGTTTTGTCTACACATATACTTAATGGCATAAATATATATATATATATATATATATATATATTATATATATTATATATATATATATATATATTATATATATTAATATACACCATACAGCTCTGGAAAAAATTTAAGGACCACTGCAATTATCAGTTTTTCTGGTTTACTATTTCTAGTATGTGTTTGAGTAAAATGAACATTTTTGTTTATTCTATAAACTACTGACAACATTTTCTCCCAAATTCCGATAAAAATTATGTCATTTAGAGGCATTTATTTGCGCAGAAAGATGACAACGGTCAAAAATAACAACAAAAGATTCAGTTTTCAGACCTCAATAATACAAACAAAACAAGTTCATATTCATTTTAAACCAAAATACGAATGTTAACTTAGGAAGAGTTCAGAAATGCAATATTTTGTGGAATAACCCTGATTTTCAATCACAGCTTTCATGCGTATTGGCAATGCTCTCCACCAGTTATTTCAACCCATTGCTGTTGGGTGCTTATGCCCACTCCTGGCGCCAAAAAATTCAGCAGCTCGGCTTTGTTTGATGGGCTTGTGACCATCATCTTCCTCTGATCACATTCCAGGGTTTTAAAATCGGGGTTCAGGTCTGGAGATTGGCTGGCCTGACAGGGGTCTTGATCTGATGGTCTCCATCCACACCTGATTGACTGGCTGTGTGGCAATGGAGCAATTGTCCTGCTGGAAAAACAATCCTCGAGTTGGGAACATTGTCAGAGCAGAAGGAACCAAAGTGTTCTTCCAAGACAACCTTGTACGTGGCTTGATTCATGAGTCCTTCAACAAAGACATCTGCCCGATTCCAGCCTTGCTGAAGCACCCCCAGATCATCACCGACCTCCCACCAAATTCACAGTGGGTGCGGAGACACTGTGGCTTGTAGGCCGTCTCCAGGTCTTCCGTCTAACCATTAGACGACAAGGTGTTGGGCAAAGCTGAAAATTGGCTCATCAGAGAAGATGACCTTGCCCAGTCCTCTACGGTCCAATCCTTATGGTCTTTGGCAAACCTCAGCCTAGCTCTCTTTGCTCTCATTGATGAAGGGCTTTTTCTAGGCTTTGGCACGACTTCACCCTGCCCCTAGGAGCCTGTTCCGAACCGTCCTCGCCGTGGCAGTTCACCCCACTGCCGTTTTGCCATTCTTTTTGTAGGTCACTTGATGTCATCCTAACGGTTTTGTTGAGTGACATTTGAATGAGTTGGCAGTCATCCGCAGTCAGTGGAAAGTCGTTTTCGCCTCTGCCAGTCTGTATCTTTGTTGTCCCCAAATGTCTGCTGCTTGACCTTGTCTTATGAACCGCCGTCTTTGAAATATTTTTTTTTTTTTTTTTAAGGTGGAAGCACGTGAGCTCACTGTATCCCTCTGCCGGTAAAGCCATAATTGAACCCTTCCTTTCCTCACTAAAAAATTTTCTTTTCAACTCTTTTGGCATGGTCAATAGTTATTTTTTTGATTTCCAATTACTTTGAGGTACTACGTAGCACTGTTTTTGCCAATCCAGCTGGTCCTATTGCAAGAGGATAGTGACGACCACAAGCAGTGGGTTTTTATCTTTCGTTGTTAAATAAGATTCGGTTCAGGTGATCACCTAATCGGTACCTCACCTAATAGAATGAGGTGTGGCTGTGTTGGAATTCCACAGCACTGAATGGAATGGCTGCGATACATGTAGAGATGCTGATAAAATTTTTGAGTGGTCTCTTTTTTTTTTTTAAATGTGAGGACAACAATGGCATGGTTTCGATTTACATCGTGTTGGGGATGCCCACTATGACAATTTACTCCTTCATGCACCACCTTCCGCCACCAGGAGTCATTCTCAGGATTTTTTTTTCAATGTCTATCCTTTTAGGGATTGTGATGTCATTGGAAGAGGAGCCCTTTTGTTTGACCATCATCCTATACCTCTTGGAGCACCCGCATCATTATTTACACAGGCACATTCTCTGCATGTAGATAAATGACAACCTTTTGACAGATTATTACCTTTGGCCACCGGAAGTGAAGGAGGTTATGTTTTCACCTTTCTGTCTGTTTTGTTTGTGTGCAGGATATCTCAAAGTTGTGGACAGATTCAAATGAAATGTTGGAGACAGGTTGGGTGGTTTGACAAGGACAAACTGGTTAGATTTTGGGTGAAGATGCGGATCCGGATTCCACTACTAAGAAATTTTTTAATTGATTTCTTCACCAATGAATTGAATTGATTCTTCACCTTCACCAACCGCTAGACAGCATGATATCTCGAAAAAAGTTGTGGACGGATTCGGACGAAATTGGTGGACATGTTGTGTGTGTGGACAAAGAATTGATTCAATTCTGGTGAAGAATCCGAATCCGGATACGAGAATTAATTTAATTTTTCAAGTTATTCTTCAACATTGCAGATCGGGCCAAACAATATTATAGCATGATATTCAAAAATGTATTGGGGCCGATATGTTCTCGTGGGTCAGGGCATTACGTGGCGGAGGTACGCGCTCTAAAACCAAGTGCCATTCTCATTGGCATTCTAGTTATGCCTTTTTTGTGTTTTTTTTTTTTTAACTGCATGAAAAGATGACTGTTAACAACATTCCAGTTTAACCGTGTTGCCACGTGGCTGTTCCTGCTCCGATGACATGTTACTTAAGGCTATCATCCTTTGCTTACAAGGAAAGCAAAGAACAGTTGAAGCAAATTAAAAGGAACAAAAAGTGGTTTAGTTTTTGCTTTTAGCTGTCTGGCCAAATTTTTTGGCATAATGTATGTTTTTACAAATATATATATATATATATACATATATATAGATAGATATATAAATACCGTTTTTACAGCGCATGTTTTCCCTGCTGTGGGCAGGGGTTGGGCTTTTTTTTGAAGGCAATGTTTTAATGGCCGGATGCCCTTCCTGACGCCAACCTGGTCCGCGCCTCTTTACGACACACAGGGATATGTTGCCCTATTTAACCGGGCATACATCGAGACCAGTACACTGGTACTCCATTTCGCCCGACTCGGAAGGATGAAGGCTGAGTCAACCCCCTGGTGTTAATTCAGCAGCCAACGGGCTTGAATCCAAGGACCCTATATAGATAGATATATATATAATATATAATATTATATATATTATAATATATAATAATATATATATATATATATACATATGTACATGTCGTTTGTTTCTATTCCTCTCCCACTATTTTTTGGAAGGGTTGTACAAGTTATTGACCAGTCTAATGCAGCATTTGTAGATTTGATAACATTTCCTCAAAGGATATAGATTATCCGTGAAGATGCTTTATCCATTATTCCCGGCCTTAAAATCCAGGAAAACTCAAACTCTACAGCAAGACAGGTAACCCTGCCTTGTGCGTCTGGCTAAAAAGCAAATGCCTGCAGGCTTGGGGTGGAGGTGGGAAAAGTGTGGGTGTGTGTGGGGCGGGGGGGGGGGGGGGGGGGTTGGGTTAAAGCAATGAGTTCATACTCGTACTGGGTTCATTTTGTTTTTCTTGGGTGTCAACTGTGTTTCCTAAACATAATTGCGTGGTTTCTGAATTTTTTTGTGTCCCATGGAATTTGGAGTCTAATTCCTCTGCTTGACCAATCTCACACCCATCAATGTTTCTGCATTGATTCGTGCAGGAACAGCTGCTTGCGTTTCCTGTGCACTGTTTATTGTTGTCAAATGGTAAAAGCTCAGGTCAGTTGCTCGGTATCTCCCATATGCGTCAACTTGACGTCATCACGTCCTTTAAAAACCTCTTACTTAAGTTGGAGTCTCATTGTGACAGAGCAAACGAGTACACTGCTCAACATTTTCCCTCTCTTATCTGTCTCACCTTTTCTCCTTGACTTGCTCAGTGGCAGATGGATGTGAATCGGTGCGGTGGGAAATCGACCCTTGGAAGAACAACTGAGTTATTTGAGAGTACATGTTGCAGAAAAATCTATGTACACTCGCAGAAGCAAAAGAAAGGAGTGAGGGACAATTCCCAACTTATTTGTACTGGCAAAGTTTTGAAAATTTTGTGCTTCAGCGAAGCACATTGATAGCTTTTTTTTGCATCGTGTTGACGGTAATTTGTTTCCTGTGGCTAAAACCAGCTTCTCCAGGTGAACAAGGAATGGGACAATCATACCATGCGATGAAAGAACTCTCTGCACCATAAGGTACATTGTTCTCCAGCTGAAATTGAGCACCTTTGTCTTAACAAGTTTGTTGCTCCTTTGTGGGTTGTCTATGTGGCAATGTCTTGGGCATTGTAAAATGTTACAAAATGCTCCATGAGAATTTTGTTTTTCATTCTAAATGCTTCCGTTTTGCTTCCTCTACTCCATTGTTCTGGCGAAGTTTTAAAGCTTGGTACATATGAGATGTTTTGGAATAATTTTGGAATATTCAAAAA
The DNA here is from genome assembly GCA_035128595.1 of Eptatretus atami. Classification (NCBI taxonomy): domain Eukaryota; kingdom Metazoa; phylum Chordata; class Myxini; order Myxiniformes; family Myxinidae; genus Eptatretus; species Eptatretus atami. The sequence goes on along the minus strand of CM068957.1, from coordinate 104,669,473 downwards.
GTCAAAGCTTTGGAAACCAAATTCGTACATATGCTTTTCGCAATCTTCCAGCTTTAATTGTGAAGATTTATCTCTCTTGAAATGAACAGCCCCAAAGGAAATTTTTTAACCTTTGCCGTATTTCCATTACAACAATGCCTATAGCTGTAAACCTTTAAATAAAGAAATCATTCTCATCATTAGTTCGTGATGAGTTATTTATTTACTTTCGGAATGAAAACATAATCCATTTCATCAAGTATAAAGCGTCACAGCCCGGATAATCACACATATTCCCTCTAAGCAACAGTGTGGACTAACTACACATGAACCTATCATAAACATAACTGATTCTAAGGACCCTTTATGGTGTATTGCGAATTTCCACAGCCGTAACAATATATATATAATATATATATATATAAGTATAGTATATATATATATAATATATACATACACACTATATACACACATATATATATATATATATAATATATAATATATAGTATATATATATATGGGGGTCCGCGAGGAGGAGTGATGTAAGCGACACATTGGCCATTTTGAGTTTAATGCATATGCACTATTTTAAGCCTTCCCCTATCTCCGAGCACTCCCTTAACACCAAACTCCACGCCAAATAGGGCTGAAAGTCTCGCGAAAAAAACTTTCACAAGCGCTGTCTCGCAGCCGCATCTGGCTGGATGCTAGTCCCGTGGAGGAATGTATTGTTAAGCGTCCGCAGCAATCTTCCTTGGTGGGAGGCGGCGGTGGTGGCAGCGTGCCGCACCCCCACTTATTCTCGTAATTAATGACAACCCATAACACCAGTTAACCACTTCCATGACCACTAATTATCGTTTTTGGTATTGTACTTCACTCAATCATTGAAAATAGTGCTGTGTTTAGACATGTACTAACCACCCGTTTTATATGTAAAATTTCGTACCCTACTGGGCTTTTTTTTTCCTCATTACATTATCAGCTTCTGCTTGAAACAAGGATATCTTGTGGTTTTTAAATGATGTTTTTCATTCTATAAGCGATATAAACGAAATTACAAGCGTTTGAAAGTTGCGCAACTTTGACTTTGGAATTTCTGCCGTTTTAAAAATGTCGTTTACATCACTCCTCCTCGCGGGCCTCATTATAATATATATATATATATAATATAATATATATATATATATATATACAGTATATACATATATATACTACAATATATAAATAACACATACATACACCGTGTAATATATATATATATATATATAATATATATATATATATATATATATATATAATATATATTTGCGAGCAACTGCAAGCAACTACTCAGGTGATCATATTGCAGCATACCATACATATAAGGATGGTGGGTTGTGAGAGAGCTTTAATATTTGATGAAGTATATATACTTTGATGAAATGGATTATGTTTTCATTCGAAAGGTAATAAATAACTCATCACGAACTAATGATGAGAATGATTTTCTTTATTTAAAGGTTACAGCTATAGGCATTGTTGTAATGGAAATACGGCAAGGTAAAAAAAATAAGGAGGATAAGAGGCACATGTTAGGGCCTGTCACACACACCTTGACGTTTTAGCCAGCGTCTGGCAAGGTATCAAAATGTATGTAAAACGCTGGCGTACGCTGAACTATTGATGTTTTTCCAGTTTTGGATGTATTCATAACGAGTTGGACGTATGCATAATGTATTAGTAACGTACACAGAACGTTTCGATAACATATAGATAACTTATATCAACGAATGCTGAGCGTGTTTGTCGGCGTTCACAACCTATGCCCAACGATAGTCTAACTTATGCATAGCGCGCGGCAGCGTATCGCCGACGATCACGTGGCGTAGGCTATTAATAGGCTGCGGCTCGACGATTAAATCATAACGCACTAGACATCGAAGTGTCAAGCCGCTGTCACACCTTGACGTTTTAGCCAGCGTATGCCGACGTATGAAAAATTTGCCGATACGCTGGCACACGTCGAATACATTATGGGTAAGTTTTTGTATACGTTAATAGCATGCTGAAGGACGCTGAAGCACGTTGGCATACCTCGTATACGCCGAGTACGTCGAGAAATTTTCAGCATGTTGAAAAATTTTCGACGTATGCCAGCGTATGACACACGTTCCGCATACGCTGGCCATTAGTTGTAGGCCAGTTATGCGATTGTTGACACACGTCGACACACGTTACTTGTAAGTACTCATAAGTCGAAACACGTCGAGGTAATGGTTAGCGTCAGTGTTCCAGACTCCCTGTTTTTTTTTTTTTCTTCGGTATGACGGTGATGTTGACACTTCGATTTCTAGTGCGGTTATGATTTAAATCGTTGAGCAGCAGCCTATTAATTATATTATAACTGCACTAGAAATCGAAGTGTCAACATCACCGTCATACGAAGAAGGAAAAAAAAAAAAAAAACCAGGGAGTCTGGAACACTGACGCTAACCTTACCTCGACGCGTTTCGACTTATGAGTAAGTACAAGTAACGTGTGTCAACGATCGCGTAACGTGCCTACAACACGTTACTCATAGGTTAGAATAAAGTTTTGGGTACGCTAAGCATTACCTCAACGTGTTTTGACTTATGAGTAACTTACAAGTAACGTGTGTCGACGTGTGTCAAGGATCGTGTAACGTGCCTACAACTTATGGCCAGCGTATGCGGAATGTGTGAGTCATACGCTGGCATACATCGAAAAATTCAAGCATGGAAAATTTGTCTAACAGCTCGGCGTACTACGAGTATGCCAGCGTACTACGATGTATGCCAGCGTGCTCTTAACGTATACAAAACTTACCCATACGTATTCGACGTGTGCCAGCGTTTTGACAAATTTTTCATACGTCGGCAGACGCTGGCTAAATCGTCAAGGTGTGACAGGGCCTTTAGCTTTGCGAGCAACCAGTACAAATGTAAGTTCCATTGTTTTGGGTCACATGACCCACTGTGAGCAAAGCGGGTCTGCATTGGCAGACTTTTATTCACGGATATTTTTGTTTATGGAAATTTCCAATGGTTTTCTGATTTTTCCTAGGATATTGCTTTTGAGTCGCATTAGTATGCAAAATGTCAGCTTTCTACCCTACCTAGATGGTACTAAATAACTTATATCAGTGAAGGAGTGATTCAGTTGTAAGAAATATATTTATATCCATTCCATCCATTGGGCCCATACTCTATGCAGAGCGTTGGTGCTGCTGAAGCAGTCTCCTAGAGTATTAGGCACAATCCTGGACAGGTCACCACTCCCGACACAGTATACCAGCAAGCTCGTACTCATTTTGCCGACCTCAGAAGGATGACAGTCTGAGTCAACCCCACCTGGTATTAATTGAACGGAAAAAGTGGGAAATGAACTCAGGACCTCGGATCCCAAGCCACCACTCTCACCATTAAGCCTGTGGTCAAGTGATTCTGATCCTGCTTACAGGGGAATTTGCGCATTGCGTTCCTCCAAGCCCGTCTCTCGGTGTACTGCAGTTAGAGCTGAGGGTGATGGGCTCTTGACAGAGGAGTCTGAAGTGAAGGCCTGCTGGGCTGGTTACTTTCAGTGGCTGTACCAGGCTGATCCACCAGCTGTTGAGTTGGATGTCAGGGGTGTTACATCCTTTTGCTGACCCTCCAATCACCTGTGATCCACCTTCGTTTGTGGAAGCACAGGCTGCGGTGAACCGGTTGAAATGGGGGTAAAACTCCTGGGATCTGTGGCATCCATGCTGAACTTCTCAAGGTTGGTGTAAATGCTATACTCATGTCGTTGCATGCAGTTATGTGCTCTGCCTGGAACACAGGCATCAGAGGATGTATGGATATGGCGATTGTATAAATAATTGTCGAAATAATCAAAAGAACTGCAACTTTAAGCGGAAAATGTTATTGCATTCTCGTGCAGGAGATATACATGTGTGTCTGCTTTGTCAAACATTCGTTGTATAATATTGGAGTTTAAAAAGATAGGATCTGTAGAAAAGCCACATACATTCATATTAATTTTCCGATCAATATATATTGACCTAGCTTTGAAGCATCAGGTTGCACTTTCATTCGTAGATTCTCGTTACATTTCTCACACTTACCAACAGGACATCATCTCTCGTCAGAGAGGAACGCAGATGAACTTGCAAAAATGCTTTATGAAATCTGATAGAAACATTATAAGGTTCCTATCAGTTCCCATGAACAGGATATTTTTGGAAATGAGGTGGTGTTCACATTTTGAGGCCAACATAAAACAGCGATATATACGGTGTTTTTTACTTTAAGCACACACACACACACAACACACACACACACACACACACACACACACACACACACACACACACACACACACACACACACACACACACACGTGGCTGCAGTATGTGGGTTTGTTAACTGCTTTCCATTGGTGATGGTGTGTAATAGTGATGCCCACACTTCCCAGTAACACATTAAACAAATATTCAGCTAGTGATTCGTTATGGATTTCTATTTCAATGGGGAAAGAGGGTGGGCAGCCAACCACAGAAAAGGCAGAGGCATGATGGTCCAAAATTTTTTCTGATGATGTCAACCGAGTTGCCACCTCCGTTTATGAGTGGTTTTCTTTGTAATTTCATGACGAGAAACCATCACTAGAAAGGCACTCTTCAATGTTGCCAGATATGCCTTCACCCCCCATTATAGTACTTGTACCAAGTTTGATTTAAATCCCTGAACACAAATTCAAAACATTAAATAATTCTGGCTGCCAGACCATGCATCCGATCAGGTTGAAATTTAAAACATATGTTCTCCATAACTACGAGATCATAAATGTGAAGTTTCATGTCAATTGATGAAGCATTTCAAGAGATATATTGTTTTTCTTTAAAGATTTCATTGAATTCAATATGGCTGCCAGACTATGTGACCTATTAATTATTCATGAACAGCCTGGTATCCCCAGGCTTGAGAAAATGTGGGTGAAGTTTCTCTTCAATCTGTCAAGCCATTCTGGGGGAGGATTTTTAAAAGGTTTATTCTTCAAAAAACATAATAGCTGTGAAACCATGTGACCTATGACATCATAGGTGGAGAACATCTAGTTCTTCAGGTTTTTATTCGTCATACCTGTAAAGTTTTGCCTCGATCTGTTCGCTGTTTAGGGGAAGAGTTTTCGAAGGCTTTTATGTAAAAAAAAACAAAATTTGACTGCTGAACCACATGCATAATGACGTCATCATTTTTTTCCCCCAATTCCAATTTAGCCCGAGATGACCATCAAAAATTTTCATACTGATCAGATGCATTCATCGCATGCAATTATAATGTAATAACAAAGCCAGCTTTGCCTGATGTTGGCTTAATGGTTAGGGTAGTGGGCTTGGGATCTGAGGATCCTGAGTTCAAATCCTGCTCAGCTCTTGAATCAATTCCAGGTGGGGATGACTCTGCTCATCATCCTTCTGAGGTCGGCAAAATGAGTATCAGCATGCTGGTATCCTGTGTTGGAGTGGTGACCTGTCTAGGATTGTGCCCAATAGCCTTAAGAGACCGCTTTGGCAGCACCAATGCTCTGCACAGCGTAGGTCCCAATGGCTGGATGGAAGCCACCTATGACATCATCAAAAAATACATTTATTCTCCATGGGAAGTACTTGACACATGCCAAGTTCATTTTTTCCATGTAGTGGTTCGGAGATACAGAGGTCCAAAGTTTTCCTTTTTCCAAACATGGCTGCCAAATCATGTGGCCTATGACAATTATCATAGAAGCATTCTACATGAGTAGTCACACCTATGGTGAATCTTTTGTGGTCAATCAGCTAAGCGGTTGTAGAGAAAACAGAAAAAAATTGCTCGATTGGGTTCAGATTTGGTAACTGAGAAGGCCATGACATATGGATAACATCAGTGTCATGTTCATCAAACCAATGGGCGACACACGTGTTCTGTGGACGGGGCATTGCTTCCTGGAAGACACCCTTCCGGCAGAAAGAAATGCTGCAACATGGGGTGAGATGCTCACTCAATATCATCAAGTAGTGATTGGAATTGACCTTGCTTCAAAGGGAATGATTGCACCCAAACCATGCCATGAAAATGCACCTCACAACATTACAGAACCACAGAACCCTTCACTATTGGAACCAGGCACTTAGAGCTGTAGAGTTCTTTAGGTTGGTGCCACACGTGCACTCGTCCGTTTGTCGAGAACATGGCGAAGGATGATTCATCTGACCATATCACATTTCTCCATTGCTCTGTAGTCCTTGCGGTGCTCTTTGCACCATTGGACTCGCAAACATGCATCACCAGGTGTGATGAGTGGTTTGTGCACTGCAACCGAGGAAGGCAATCCTACTCTGTGGAGTTCTCAGTGGACTTGTTTTTGATGAACCTGGCTGCTCATGCCCAGGTTGAAATTTAGTCAATTGATCTGCAGTTGCTTGCCTGCTTTACTTGCTTTTCAAATTAATGCATTGATATCGCAATCCTGGAGTATGCTCTTCACCGACTGTTGCCCTTGCTGATGAGGTCTTTCCTTCGGAGTTCCATACCGACATCACCTTCGACACCATTGCTCGTGAATCCTCAACAAGTTGAGCTGTCTGTCACTGAGGCTCCTGCCAAACGCGCCCTAATAATCACCAGTCATTTAAAGTCACCGAGGTCTCTTCTTGCAGCCATGCCAGCCATAATGAGAGACAACCAGGCATGTGCAGCATTTTTATACATGATCCAAAGCATGCTGGATGTTATTTGCTTAACACATGGGCCACACCTGTGTGGAAGCTCTTGCTTTCAAATATACTTGGTGTCCCACATTTACCCAGTGTTTCCATTTTTTGTCCACATACCTGCATGTGCTCTGCATTTATACATCCTAAACCACAGGATAAAATAAGTTGTAAAATAGTGGTTGTACTCTGGGTGTGTGTGGGAACTAACTATTAAGTTGGGATGGCCAATTTCAATTTAGATTTTTACTTTATTTTAAAGTGGGTGAATTATCATACCTGCTAATGCACTCCTGCACAGAATAACTTGAAAACTGGATGTTATCCATGAAAGAATATATATATATACACACATATATACATATCTATATTGTTGCGGACCTGGGGTCGGGCGAGAAGACAATGAGGGGGGGGGGGGAACTACCTCGGGTTCCCAACAGAGTATCCGAATCGCAGGCCATCGCACATGGATAACTCCATGACGCGGCGGGTCGCTAATCGACTAGGAACGTCAATAACTCAACCACGTGACTTAGGGTCCTCCGTCTACTGGATAGCAGTTACCTAATGGTCACGTGATCTAATTACCAGGGGAGACCGCCTCGGTACGCCTTGTTCAAACCGGATCACCTTACGGATCATAAGATGCAGCCGAGCGTAACTCAAAGGACGTACCGGCTCGAAAACAGATCGTTGGTGGATAACGTCTCGGCTAAGCTAGGATACGGCATGCTGACCAATGAAGGAAAAGATGAACAGCTTGGAACGTTTCCATACAAAGCATTTATTTACAATTAGCGAGGAAAGGTATGTGGCACAGTGAATGGCGTTTATTATTATGTATAGCAGGAATGCAAGGAATTATGGGGTGCGATAAAAGGCAAGCAATTTACAAAAGCATACACAGAGCAGACTTATCCCGTTAGATCCTAACTTATACTACGCCAGGCACCAACACACACACCACACACCACACACACACACACACACACACACACACACACACACACCCCACTGAAGATTAGACAGCCAGAAGGAAGGAGAACAGATGAGGACGAACGGCCTCGCAATACCTGGCGCGGTCGGCTGACCGTGTAACCCAGTATGCTTTGGGGGACGCTCCACTTGAGCGATCCCACCTTAAGAGTCGGCGAATTATCTCCTGCTTAATCACTTTGCTGGGGCTGCGTGGAAACGTTTGCTTCCGCACTGGTCTCAGGAGAACGCTGTCGCACACAACCCCGAGTGTAGATGCAGCGACAACAGCCGAGGAGAGGGAAGAGAGGGCGGAGCAGAGAGGCAAGGAGAGGGCGAGTCAAACAGGCAAAGAACGAGTGTGAGGCAGGCAGATGAAGAAGTGGGTGAGGCAGGCAGGCGGAGAAGAGGAAGAGGCAGGCAGGCGGAGAAGAGGAAGAGGCTGGCAGGCGGAGAAGAGGAAGAGGCAGGCAGGCGGAGAAGAGGAGGGACAGGCAGGCGGAGAGAGGCAGGCAAGGCAGAGGCAGAGGCAGAGGAAGAGGAAGAGGAAGGAGAGGACGGCTTTCGGCGATCCCCCTTTTATTAAGCCCCATGCAAAGGGTGGGTGAGCGCCTGAAGGGACGCGCATGACCCGAATCGCGCTCCTTATTGGTGTCACGGTGATCATAGCCCCACCCTGGCCAGGCTCCCCAGAAGTGGGTACTCATGTGCCAATCGGACTGACAGCCCAGAGCTCGCACTGCCCCCCCCACCCATGACTCGGTCCCGCGCCCATTCTGCGTGTTCTGGTGACTGGACAAAGGGTTGCGTCGGTCTCACGACCAGCCGGGCATCCTCGCA
>CM068957.1:104641731-104658493 GCA_035128595.1 Eptatretus atami | reverse complement strand
TGTAGGCCGTCCCTCTCGGATAATTCCGTGAGGCGGCGGGTCGCTTAACCGACCGTGGACGCCAATACCTGCACCTCGTAGCATAGAGTCTTTTTGTCGAGAACCAATTTACCTAATTAATCGCGCGGTGTCGTCTACCGGGGAACCACGCCCTCAGTACGCCTTGCCCGAACCGAACCACTCTACCGACTACCAACTGCCAACTACCTTTCCGGTTCGGATGCAGCGAGCGGATCTGCCAAGGTCGTACCGGCTAGAATGAACGGATTATCGGGTATAAAAACCCGGCTAAACTCAGATCCGAACCATGCTGGACCAATGAAGGAAAAGACAAAAACGAACTGGGAACATTTCTAATAATAATTTATTTATAATAAACGAGGAAATTTATGTGGCACAGAAACAGGTATATTGGGGTGTTATGCAGGGGAAAGAAAGAAGATGTAGTGCGACAATTTACAGCAACTTACAAAGCACACAGAGCAGACTTAGTGGGAATTATACAGGCAAGATTTACAATGATCGAAAATACTTATACAGTTTCTACTTATTAGACTGATGCCACACACTCAGACACACACTCGGACAAAATAAACCCAGTTGAAGGCAAAGGACTTTCGCAGCCACGGAGATAGGTGAGCTGAGGTCGCAGTTCTTTCGAGTACTTGAGTCTTGGGGAAAGGAATGCTCTGTGGTGCGGCACCTGCCAAGAGTCATGCAGTCAGGTCCACAGCCGCCCGTGTAGAGTTCGGGTCCGTGGAGGAGCTCGAGTGGGCCGGGACCAGTAGTCGGGCCGTCGGGGAGAGACGTGAGCAGAGCCAAGCAGCGGGAACCCCTTCGTTTTCCAACCAACTCCGGCCTCCAAGCACAGAACGAACGACCCCCAAAGAACTCAAGACTGAGGATGGTGTCGTGGTTTATAGACCTCCTTCAGTGGGGAGGGGCCTTGGTGAAGCCGACACCACTGTCCGCCCTGATTGGACAGGGCCTCCATGGGTCCGCCCTTTCTGGGAGGGGCCTCGGCCAGGCACCGGCGAGGCCCGCCCACTCCACGCGTGTGGACTCGTCAAGAAAGAGTTGGAGCGTTTGGAGAAGCCGAATCGGAACTGCGACAGCGAAGATTCTGTCTTGGAAAAACAAGCCTCCAGAGACAACAGGTGGACCGTGGTACGTTGTTGCCAGTGAAACGAAGGCTGCAAGCACTCGGGTACCGTGGATCGCAATGGAGGATGGGATATAAAGATTTATTACCCTAACTAAAAAACATCGCAACGCACTCCTTTGATTTCCCACTACACACAAGGAGGAGTTTTGTCTACACATATACTTAATGGCATAAATATATATATAAATATACACATACAGCTCTGGAAAAAATTAAGAGACCACTGCAAAATTATCAGTTTTTCTGGTTTTACTATTGTATATGTTTCTAATTGATAGTCACATGGTTTGCAGCCATGGTTGGATTTCAAGAAAAATATAAATAAATGTTTTCTCTGGAATCACAAACCTAACGAAGCAAAAATTTGCAAAACTATCATCTTCCATCATGTCTGCATACATAGTAAAAATTATGACGTCACAAGTCACATAGTTTGCGCGACATCTTGTTATTATGCAATGTGATACTACTATTCTTATTATGTTCAAATATTATTTGTGTGAATTAATATCTGCTTTGTTGCAATGTTATCATTTTTCGTTTTGGCAAGATATGAGTCAGCTATGTTATTTATTTATTTTTTTTTTGTTTTGTGGTTGTTTGTCTGTATCCATAAAAATAATATCTGCAGACGACAGTGTCATTGGAAATTTTTGTACTTCGCATATCAGAGGGCCTATAGAGGTCCCTTTCAGCATAAAAATTTTGAAGGCAAGGTCCAGTACTTTTTCGCATAATCAGGTGATTCGACAAAACCTCAATTTTTGAGTAATTTGATCTGTCGTCTTCAAACTTTCATGCGAATATAGTTCATGGTCTGGCGCTCAGTGATTATTTTGTGCTGATTGGCCCTTGACCTTCAGTTTTTTTGTTTGTTTTTTTTATATCGTAAAATCAGCGTATAAATCACTCTGCAGAGCACAGTTTTCATTTGGAAATTTTGTAACTTCCCATATCGAGGCCTATAGAGGTTCCCTTTCAGCGCATAAAATTTGGAGGAAGTCAAGGTCGGACTTTGTCGCAAATCAGAGGAGTCGAACGAAACCGCTTATTTTTTAGGTAATTTTATGATCGATCGTCTCCAAACTTATGGCAATGTAGTATATGTCTGGCGCTCAGCTGATAGTTTTGGTGGCATTGGCCTTGACCTTCATGGTTAGTCGCTGAGGTCAAACATATTGACCCCAAGGTCAAATTTTCAAGTTTTAGGAACCATATCGTGTAGTACCATCAATTGAACACCTCGATGAGTGCTTCTAGATATGTCAAGCTTGAGACATTATGACTTCATTTGGTGACGTTATGAGGCAAACACATTTTTTCATGGTTACTCTGTAGAACGATTCTCATCGGAATCTCTCGAGGCAGATATTCCTCAAGGAGTCGCTCTGGTGGATAGCAGCTCTGTTCACCTCAGTGTGACCTTAAAGAGTCACACGTGGTCACCTTTGGCAAGATACGGGACCTGCGGGTGACATTTTTTATTTGTTTTTCATATATTTTTATTTTGTAAATTTTATCATTATTACATCATATCATTACATTGTAATTAGAAATGCCATGCGTGGTTCGGACGACGTATTAAGCTGGAAATAAGCTAGTAACAAACTTGCGTAACAACAGTAACAAAATAGAAACCAATGAATAGCATAACTGGCAGCTTCAACAACGTCCAAGTTGTCCACGACCGAATGATGTGGGACAGAATGGCTCTGGTTTCTCCCAGAGGACCTTAAACAAGGGTTTGTCATCAGTCTCAATCGTAAATATGTCTTCCAAAAGACCATATTGGTTCATCTTTAAGTGCCCAGACACACACCCAACGCCTCTCGTTCACTTGAGCTAAGCACGTTTCAGCTGTCAGATAGGTTCGTGATGCATACGCAACAGGCTGAGATTTACGGTTCATTTTTGCAACAACGCACACACAATGCCATATGACGAGCTATCCACAACTGAGAATAAGTTCCTGGATTGATCGTAATGGGACAAGTAACGGCGAAGGACAGCATGGTTTCACGGCCTAACACTTTTCTTTGTAGCTTCCCATTCCAGCACAATGCCTTTCCTGAGAAGAAGAATTGCAGAGGCTCCACGGTTTGCTTGGTTGAGGCAGGAAATACCCAAAGATAGGTCACATACCCAGGAAGCATGAAGTTCTTAAATGTTTTTGTGGCATTGCGTGCATTCACAATTGCATCAACTTTGCTCCGGAGAGGGAAAAAGCCTTAACAGGAGATTTGATGACCCAGGTATTTCAACTTCACCTCCATAAAGCTCCACTTCTCACGCGCTTAGCACTAGCCCAGCCTGTGACAGCGATTGAGACTTTGTTTAGGTTCTCGAGGTTGTTCATGTGTGACTTCCAGTCACTAATATGTCGTCTGGAATATGACTGTCTTGATACAGTTTTCAATAATGTCTCATCTTCTTGGAAGATTGTTGGAGCAGAGCGTATACCAAATGGTATTTGTTGTACATTAGAGTCCTTGATGAGTGTGATGCAAGTATCGGGCTTGAATCATCATCCAGTTCCATTTGAGCATAGCCTGGTCAAGTCAAGTTTAGTGGAATGTCTAGCCACCCATGAGAGTGGTGACAGATCCTCTTCTTTGGGCAAAGGGACCATCCACTTGAATAGCGGTTGATCATCAGGGTTTTAGTCCCACAAATGTTCACGTTCATCTGCTTTGAGATTGGAATGATAGGTGCTGGCCCAGATCGGAGTACTCAACTGGTGAGATGATGCCCTCACTCTGCAACGGTCAAGCTCACATTCGAATCGCTGATCCAATTGAAAGAGTACAATAAAAACACGGTAGAAAAAAAAAAACCTAGGAAGTGCATGATCTATTGACCCGAAACGTGCTCTCAGCGTTAGCGTTTTTAATTAAATGTAAATAAATGATTCCATTAAAACTGAATGGAATAAAGCAAAATCATACCACAAGAAATGTAAAAATTTGAATTGAGGATACATGACAGGCATGCAAATAGAATTGAAAAAAAACAGTTGGAGCACATCAACATAAATAAATAATAAATTGCTGGGTCCATTGTTAAACTGCGTGTCCCATCTTCCAACATTACTTGTAGATTTAAAGATCCCATGTGTTCCCTCATGAAGAGACAAGCTATCGCCGGCACATTAGTCAAATTCAGCCTGTTCATGAAACACTGGGCCAAAAACTCTCCCTGCCTACCCCACAAAAACGTTGGGAATAATTTGGCCATTATACGAAAGTACATCACAAGTGAACAACTGTTCAGTTCCTTGTCCTCCTGCATCAAAGTTCCTTGTTAAGCTGCCACACCCAGCTCTCCTGCAATAGCTACTATCTCTTTGAACATTTTACGCAACAATTGGTGGCCTCTCTGTCTTCTATCACCTCCTTTCTGGTCTTGCACCCTTTCTTGCTCTGTCCCCCACCAGTAGTATGGTGGGGATGACTATGTGGTTTGGAGAGGCCATCTTAAAGCCTGGTGGAAAAATGGATTGACAGATTGAGGAAGTTGTTCCACAGGAAGGAAAAAGAAACAAGATGGAGGTGAGCATGAGCCTGGATTTTGGAGTTCACCAGACATGGGTTACTGGCAGACCACGTGTAGCCTGCTGAAACTAGGGGAAAGGGCAAATTAGTTAGGGGAAGGAAGGACAGAGCAAGGAAAAGTGGAGTGGAAGACTAGAAAGGAGGCTTTTGAAGACGATGCCACCGATCTTCTCTCAATCCTATACTGTACTTGTGTTTGCATCCAGCATTCTTCCCCTCAACCTTCTTCCTTCAAGTGTCCTTCATGTCTCTGACCCCCCTGTGGGTGTTTCCCAACTTTCCACTGTGTTTTATACAAGTCTGCCAAATCAGCCAGCCAGGAAACAGTTGTCTGAGGTTTTCCTCTCAAAATCTCCAGATTTAGCAGCCCAGACTTTTTCTCTGGGATACCCAATGACAGGGTATGCCATACAAAAACTAAAGGACAATGTTCATAGAGAAAATCCTTAACATTCAGTTGGAAACTCTGGCATCAGTGATGGAGTGTGTTTTACAGTGGGTACAATTTTTGTGGGGATGCCCGTGGTGGTCACTACTGATGTATTTTCACAAAATAAATTGTGAACAATCTCCAAAGTGTGTTCTTTAATTTCCATCTGTATATTGAATACAACATACTTATTATTCCTACATTGGTGTTTGGAATACAGTCACGACTTTTGGCGGACCCTGCACATCTTTCCAGGGCCTCGACATTGCATTAAAAATGAATAAATAAACCTTCCAATATATACTTCGTGAAGATGGTACATATTTTTCCATACTCTGGATATTTGAACTATTTTCCTGCCTTTTCCTGATATTGTGTTTTAACCTATTCTCTCCACATTCCATACTACCACAAGTGTGAATTAGAGGTCTACTGGATGGGGAAAAACAAGAAGCCAACATAAAAACTTTCTCGTTGTGCCATTGCTGCCAACTTGCAACTGGTTGGTTCATTTGTCCACAATGTAATGAACAATTTTAGAACTGATGTTAGAGATGCAATTCCCTTCCAACATGCCTCCCACAGTAAAATGATCACCAACCAGAGGAAACAAATGTTCAACAAAGAGCACCCTGTTTTGCACCAAAACAAACATGACATCAAGCCCTCACACACGGTTGGTGTGGTTACAATAGCAAACATTTGATCATCGCATTCATCTCATTACGTGATTAGACAGTCCTTTCCTCCCCATTGTTTTAAAGTATACAACATATGCACCGAGATTTTTGGAGAATGAAATGAGAGCATAATTTTGATTGGTTGGAAGGATTTTGGAGGCGTGTCTCTTCCTCGGGAACGTTTATGTTCCCCCTGCCAAGTTTCCTTCGGTGCATTTAAACGTTATGTTCAACCACAAGTGTGGACTATAAAACATATAGACAAGATCAGGATGAAAAAATTTGTCCCCTACATAATTAGTCAGATCGCTGGATTTTTACCATTAATTTGTAAAGACAGAGCGATGCTACTGTTGGAATGAAACCCCAACCTTTGTGATGTTAGTGTCGTAGTTTTAGCCTTCAGGCTACGATCGTACAAATCCGAAGCTTTGCTTATGAGTTTATAAAAAGTAATGCACTCCAAATAATTAATGATATCCACAAGCAAATACTAATGAGGAAGTTTTTTTTTCCAACTGAAAATACAAAACTATACTTTGTAATCCAATTTAAAATGAAATAAAAAGGCTATTCTAAATTTTCGTTTTTATGCAATCCTTTACAAACCTTGTCTTTGGTAAAAGGAAAACTGAGGAGCATAATATATATATAATAATGATATATTAAGTCATTATAATATATATATATATATATATACCGGGCGAGTGGCGTGCGCCTGAAATCCGGCTACTCGGAGGCTTGGGTTGGAGGATCGCTTGAGACGGGAGCTCTGCGCTGGGCCGCCTAGAGAGGGTGTAGGCAGCCCGGAATCATGGCGAAACCCAATCCTTATCCCTGTGTCGTAAGAGCGACCAGGGTTGCGTCAGGAAGGGCATCCGCGTAAAACCTATGCCAAATCATGATGCGGATCATAACGATGATCCGCTGTGGCGACCCCTAACGGGAGCAGCCGAAAGAAGAAGAAATATATATATATATATATTATGAAAAAACAGATCAACTGCCTTCGTTTGTAATAAATATGTAAATATTATATTTATTGTCCAAGTTGTTTCACCAAATATAAAAATGCAGATGCAGAAGCCTGCACACTTTAAAGCATAGACTGCATTAAACTGACATACAAACAGATAAAAAAAACATCACGTGGTACATAATTACAAACAAAGAACACAAAATGATAGGAAACGTTCACAAAAATTCAAAATCATGGCTCGACTTTAGAATCCAGAAACATCATAAGATTACAAACGTGCGATAAGTGATAAAGGATTCATTTCGGAGCATTCCGCATCAAATGGCGATTGTGCGTTGCCAGCCACAAATCGACAAAAAAAAAACTTGCACCATTTACGATGACACGTGAACTTGCAATGTAATACAGTAATTTCACTTGCAAATTTGTGGTTTCATCAACTTTTTCCTTGATGCGCCGAATCGACCTCATCACAAAAGGATGTGCCACATTTCACACATCTTAGGTCTGTCTCACAAGTTACTGCTATTGCACAATTACCTCTGAGCTGTATATCCTGGATTGGGATCCCGACCCAGCTATAAACTGCTCCTGGTGTTTCGCAGGCTGAATGAAGCATCATATGGTGTTCCATCGGATGATGTTAAACTGGGTGTCCCGTCTTCCAGCATTAGTTGCTGGACGTTAAAATCCATGGTGACCCTGAGAGGAGTTGCCGAGCTATCGCTGGCACCATAGCCAAATTCCAAAATTCCTGCTCTTACCCAACAGGAGCACTGCATCAATGACATAGCTGCACCGCCAGAAAATGATGCCATCACAGCCATGTGCAGCCAAGAAGAGAAGAAGGCTAATGCAAGGTGATTTGAAACTTCCTCAGAATGACAAAATCCTTCATAAATGAGTGCATTTAAATAAATAAATAAATCCATCGCGTGATGCAGGACTTCACGAGGTTATCTTTTCATCTCTGTCAGTGTTCCCAGAAGTGACAGTCATCCTCGCGGCACCAGTTTTACAATAGGTTCCCTCTCGTGCAGCTTCTTCTGCAGACGCTTGCGCTCCGCACGTTCTTGCCGGAAATCTGATTCATAGAGGGTGAGCTGTGGCACAGGCATCAAAAGGCAGATACTTCTTTGGTTTGTTCATTTTTAAACATCTCACGTGTCGAACAAAAGGCGAGCAGAATGGCTTGCCATCCATTGAATGTCGCTCTTGTTATCCACCATTCAGGAAACTGGGGAAATTGACATTGATTGTACCTTAAGCCTTGATTGACACAAAGGCAAGGGACAGATACACAGTGAAAGCATTCGTATTTAGTTTAAACAGTCAACTTAAAAGGCTTTTTGGTAGGGAATCAAGTACCTTCCATTTTAGGCACGCTGTGCCTTTTACTGAAAGGTCTGCTGCTACCTAAAAGTTTTAACCTACCTGATACCGTGCGCCATCCATTTTGCCTTCAGTGCAGCAAACTCGCTTTGCAGCTTCTCGTGTTTCATTTTGTGCCTGCTCTGCAGCCGTCCTTTCTTGCTGTTTATCTTTATTCAAGGCCATACCTGTAACAGAAGCATTGACTGGATTATTATTATTATTACTCCTGACGTAACTTTCATCTCCAGTCATATAATGAGCTTTATGGATCGCCTACATCTAAAACACCTCCTCTTTTTTCCACCAATCTGTACCGACACAGCAATCAGAATTTAAATCATCCACCCTAACTGTGTGTACGAAATATCATGCTACCCACGTTAAGAAAAACAAACCGCAACGCACTCACGCACTCTCTGACTGTCACATTAAAACACTTTGGGAATCGGTGTGGTTCAGGGAAATTAATGGGTAAACTCCAAGAACAGTGGTTCTCAAATTTTTTTCCGTCTCAGCTCACCCTTGAACATTTTGTGGATCAAAATTCACATGAGATTACAAATTATATCACATAATTCAGCATTTTACTCAAAATGTAAATTTATAACTTTCATTGCCGTGCAAAGCTGTGTGCGATTACCTTTTTTTATTTTTATCACCTTTGAATATTGATATAATAGCAGTAGATTGTCTCTAACTTGGATATAATCCCAATGAAGGTACAATATTAAACTTCTGGTTAAATCAGACAAACTTTGTCAAACCGTTTCCAAAAGCTTGTTGGGCATGCTAGTCAAACCTGTAGGTCATGCAGCCCATGTCAAACCACGGACAGTTCAAACACACACCCAGGAAAGGTATGGATATCTTTGACATAACTACATTAAGGGATACAATTAACTCGGATTTAAATTAGACATAAAAATGTTTTGGTTAAATTATACAACTAATTGTACTGTGCTCAAGGCTGCAATATTAAAGTAGGCCATCTGGGGGCGCTATATTAAAGTTGATCTGCATGCACGCACGCATACACACCGACCTGTTCCTTTAACTGCTTGTTTTGTGCCGTCATGGAGTCAAATCGAGCCAGAGTGTTTCGGTCCAACAACAATTGGTCATGCTCTGACCTTGGTAAGGGCACCCTCAGGATCTCAGCAACAACCTGTTGGTGCAGCAACAGATTATAATCACCAGGCTATACATCAATTTCACGTTATGATGCTTCATTGTGTAATAAAAACAAATTTCATTTAGGGTCTACACAAAGCATGATGGCAAATGATTGACTTTAGAATTCCGTTTCTAGCTCACCAATGGACCATCCGCCCTACTGCGTCTCCCCACCCTTCTCCATAAAACATGGCTTTTTCAATAAAGATGGTCCATTGTGGTATTAATCAAATCAGTTGTAATGTACAGCGGTTGCGTTACCTGGTTTAGACGAGCAATTTCACAGTGAAGTGTGCTCGCATCTTGTCAGCCCTGGCATAAGCTCCTCCTGCAACTTGTCATTCTGTTTCCAAAGCTTCAGACAGGTCTTCCTGTAGCAAAGCTTTCTGGGCCTGGAGACAAGCAAAACAATCCACATTAGAACTTTGAGCTGCTATAGAAATGACTTTGAAAAGTAGGTTCAGAGTTTACACTTTTCTGTCAATGGCAAAAGATTGATTGTCTGCATTTCTCCCCCTCATCAATCGTTTATCGTCCAGCCCCAAACTTCCAATACTAAGCCAATAAGGTATAATTTGGTACAACTTGAAACATGCATGACATGAGAAAAATCAAAATTCAAGTGTACACAGGAAACTGACTCACAGCTCACGTTTGCAAATGGAAATTGGTGGGAACCCAAAGTTTGTTATGCAAATAAAAAAGGTGAATTCAGGTTTTATAGAAAATTCGATCATACTCACAGGAGTGGACAAGCGAAGCTAGACGAGCAATTTCCTCTGTCTGACTATCTTCATGCTCGATCGTTTTCCTCTGCATTTCCTGCAACTGCCAAAGTCACAGAAAAAACGAGGAGGGGGATGTGGTCAAGTCACTGTTGTGGGGTAAGGAAGGTGACAGGTACATGACATTCAAATGAGCCCAAAGATAAGTATTCATACTCACAAATGAGATAACAGTAGAGATAAACAGAGAGGTGTATAGTTAGGAAGAACCATATTCAAAATTGAAGGCACCATCACCTCAAAAGAGGCATGCAATTTCAAAAGCTGCCGCTAACTAATAATAAATCTCGTTCTTTTTTTAACGGCCACAATTATTCCCACAAGCTTGTGTGGTTTGCCGGGGAAAGTTTTTGGCCCCAAATCTTTTCACGAATCGGATGGCCAGGCCTGACGTTTGACGAAGTTGGGCTGGATTTGGAATTTGTTCAGGTGCCGGCGATAGCTTGCCTACTCTTCGTGAAGACACCATGGGATCTTTAACGTCCACCACCTAAGCCGGCAGATGGACGCCCGGTTTAACGTCCATCCGAGGACAGCACACATCGATGAATCACCCTGCGCGCGAAACACCAGGATGACCGTTTATACCTGGTCAGGATTCAAACCCAGACCAAATAACTTATAGGCGAGTGTGCGAACCTTGAGGCCATCCTGTCAGCCACTAATACTAAAACTAATAATAACAACGACAACAAAAATAATAATTTTATTTATATAGCATCTTTTTGTCGATGGATCAAGGTGCTGAAAAAAGGAAAGCAAAATAAGGAGATAAAAAAGTGGTGGGTTTGAAAGAGCAAATAGGGTGCTGCCTTTGAGGTGTTCATCACATTAAAGAAAAAATGGGGGGGGGAGGGGGAGGGGCGTGTGGAATTAAGGATAAAGTGAGGTGCGAGTAATACAAGTTAGCTCTACTTATAACAGTATAATTTATACAAATGAGGAAGCAGTCAAAAAGAAATGTGCGCGCACACGCACGCACAACACACAGCATTTTAAGGCCATTTTCCCTGCCAGAGCAGGGGTTAGCCTTGCTGACACCAACCCTTTAGTCACCTCTTACGCCACGCTGGATACGGTGTACCTATTCTAACCAGGGCACACACCGGGACCAGCACACTGGTACTCATTTCGCGGACCTCAGAAGGATGACAGGCTGAGTCGACCCCACCTGGTGTTAATTCAGCAGCCAACAGGGCTCAAACTCAGGACCCTACGATCCCAAGACAGCCAGCCTAAACACTAAGCCAACACCAGGCTTACACACAATTTTATATATACACATATATTATATATAATATATATATATATACACATACATATATATATATATATATATCCATCCAACCATTGGGACCACACTCTGTGCAGACCGTTGGTGCTGCCTAAGCAGTCTCCTGGGCAATTGGGCACAATCCTGGATGGGTCGCCACGCCGACTCAGGTACCAGCAAGCTGGCACTCATTTTTGTCGACCTCAGAAGGA
Organism: Eptatretus atami; assembly: GCA_035128595.1. NCBI lineage: Eukaryota > Metazoa > Chordata > Myxini > Myxiniformes > Myxinidae > Eptatretus > Eptatretus atami. Next base: position 104,646,871 of record CM068957.1, on the reverse strand, counting down.
TGACAGGCAGAGTCAACCCCACCTGGTATTAATAAACAGCCAAGCAGGATTTGAACTCAGGATTCTAGGTCCCAAGCCCACCACCCTAACCATTAAGCCAACACCAGGCGTACATTCATTATATACATATACATATATATATACATATAATACATAACATACATATACATACATAAATATACACATATATACATGTAAGGCCGGTGTTGGCGTAGTGATTAGGGTAGCGGGCTTGGATCCAAAAGGTCCTGAGTTCAAGCCACGTTGACCGCTTGAATTAATACACACCAGGAGGTTGACTCAGCCTGTCATCCTTCCGAGGTCGGCGAAGTGAGTACCAGTGTACTGGGCCGGTGTATACCTCGGTTAAAATATTGTGTACCATATACCTGTGTCGTAGAGAGGCGACCAGGGTTGCGTCAGGAAGGGCATCCGGCGTAAAACCTATGCCAAATCATTATGCGGATCATAATGGATGATCCGCCGTGGCGACCCCTAACGGGAGCAGCCGAAAGAAAAGAAGAAGAAGACATACACATACATATATACATACAATATACATACATATAATCTATATCCTCCTTCAGCAACAAGTCTAAAAAATTAATGGCAATTCACCAGAATGGCGTTTTCTTTTTGTCGAGTCAACCCATTAGGTGGATCGAACCCAGGCAACAACTCGGTGACCATCATGATACAAACTGAGGTCCTTATTTGCTTGAGGTAGTAGTCGTACGATACTTTATCATGGACATAGTGTTGGTTTGCATCTGCAGATAATTCAAACATGGGGTTTTATTAACTGGAGATTGACAAAGGTATATTGCACATTTTGGGTTTGAACCTTTCATCGAAGCAAGAGAGGAATACACACATTTTGTCTTTTTCCTTTGGGCTGTTTCATTCAAGAGAGATAAATCTTCACATTAAAGCTGGAAGATTGCGAAAAGCATATGTACGAATTTGGTTCCAAAGCTTTGACTTTTTGAAATATCCAAAATTATTTCCAAAACATCTCATATGTACCAAGCTTTAAAACTTCGCCATGAACATGGAGTAGAGGAAGCAAAACGGGGAAGCATTTAGAATGAAACAAAATTCTCATGGAGCATTTGTAACATTACAATGCCAGACCATTGCCACATAGACACAAAGGAGGCAACAAACTTGTTAAGCAAAGTGCTGCAATCAGCTGGAGAACAATGTACCTTATGGTGCAGAGAGTTCTTCATCGCATGGTACTGATTGTCCATTCCTTGTTCACCTGGAGAAGCTGTTTTAGCCACAGGAAAACAAATACCGTCAACACGATGCAAAAAGCTATCAATGTGCTGCGCTGAAGCACAAAATTTTTTCAAAACTTTGCCAGTACAAATAAGTTGGGAATTGTCCCTCACTCCTTTCTTTGCTTCTGGAGTGTACATAGATTTTTCTGCAACATGGTACTCTCAAAAACTTCAGTTGTTCTTCCCAAGGGGTCGATGTTCCCACCGCACCGATTCACATCCATCTGCCACTGAGCAAGTCAAGAGAGAAAAGGTGAGACAGATAGAGAGAGGGAAAATGTTGAGCAGTGTACTCGGTTGCTCTGTCACCAAGTGAGACTCCAACTTAAGTAAGAGGTTTTAAAGGACGTGATGACGTCAAGTTGACGCATATGGAGATACCGAGCAACTGACTCTGAGCTTTACCATGACAACCAAATAAACAGTGCACAGGAAACGCAAGCAGCTGTTCCCTGCACGAATCAATGCAGAAACATTGATGGGTGTGAGATTGTCAAGCAGAGGGAATAAAGACTCAAATTCCATGGGACACATAAAAATTCAGAAACCACGCAATTATGTTTAGGAAACACAGTTGACACCCAATGAAATAACAAATGAACCCAGTACGAGTATGAACTCATTTGCTTAACCCAACCCCCCCCCCCCGCCCACACACACCCACACTTTTCCCCACCTCCACCCAAGCCTGCAGTGCATTTGCTTTTTAGCCAGACGACAAGGCAGGTACCTGTCTGCTGTAGAGTTGAGTTTTCCTGGATTTAAGGCCGAATAATGGATAAAGCATCTTCACGGATAATCTATATCCTTAGGAAATGTTATACAAATCTACAAATGCTGCATTAGACTGGGTCAATAACTTGTACAAACCCTTTCCAAAAATAGTGGGAGAGGAATAGAAAACAAACGACTGTACATATATATATATATATATATATTATATATATATATATATATATATCTATATAGGGTCCTGAGTTCAAGCCCCGTTGGCTGCTGAATTAACACCAGGGGGTTGACTCAGCCTGTCATCCTTCCGAGGTCGCGCGAAATGAGTACCAGTGTACTGGTCTCGGTGTATGCCCCGTTAGAAATAGGTGCAACATATCCTGTGTGTCGTAAGAGGCGACCAGGGTTGGCGTCAGGAAGGGCATCCGGCCATAAAAACATTGCCTCAAAAAAACCCAACCCCTGCACAGCAGGGAAAAATGGCTGTAAAAACGGTCATTTTATATATCTATCTATTATATATATTATTATATAATATAATATATATTATATATATATATGTAAAAACATACATTATGCAAAAAATTTGGCCAGACAGCTAAAAGCAAAACTAAACAAACTTTTGTTCCTTTTAATTGCTCAACTGTCCTTGCTTCCTTGTAAGCAAAGGATGATAGCCTTAAGTAACAAGTCATCGGAGCAGAACAGCCACAGTGGCAACCGCGTTAAACTGGAATGTTGTTTAACAGTCATCTTTCATGCAGTTAAAAAAAAAAAACACAAAAAGGCAAACCTAGAATGCAATGAGAATGGCACTTGGTAGAGCGCGTACCTCCGCCACGTAATGCCTGATCCACGAGAACATATCGCCCCAATACATTTTTGAAATATCATGCTATATATATTGTTTGCCCGATCTGCAATGGTGAAGAATAACTTGAAAAATTAAATAATTCTCGTATCCGGATTCGGATCTTCACCAGAATTGAATCAATTCTTTGTCACACACACAACATGTCCACCAAGTTTCGTCCGAATCCGTCCACAACTTTTTGAGATATCATGCTGTCTAGCGTTGGTGAAGGTGAAGAATCAATTCAATTCATTGGTGAAGAATCAATTAAAAAATTTAGTAGTTGGATCCGGATCCGCATCTTCACCAAAATCTAACCAGTTTGTCCTTGTCAAACACCCAACCTGTCTCCAAACATTCATTTGAATCTGTCCACAACTTTTTGAGATATCCTGCACACAAACAAACACAGACAGAAAGGTGAAAACATAACCTCCTTCACCTTCGGTGGCAAAGGTAATAATCTGTCAAAAGGTTGTCATTATTCTACATGAGAGAATGCCTGTGTAAATAATGATGGGGTGCTCCAAGAGGTAATAGGATGATGGTCAAACAAAAGGCTCCTCTCCAATGACATCACAATCCCTAAAAGGATAGACAATTGAAAAAAAAATCCTGAGTAATGACTCTGGGTGGGAAGTGTCCAGAAGGAGTAAATTGTCATAGTGGGCATCCCCAACACGATGTAAATTCGTAAACCATGCCATTGTTGTCTCACATTAAAAAAAAAAAAAGAGACCACTCCCAAAAATTTTTTAATCAGCATCTCTACATGTATCGCAGCCATTCCATTCCAGTGTCTGTTGAATTCCAACACAGGCACACCTCATTCTACTTAGTGAGTACCGATTAGGTGATCACCTGAACCGAATCTTATTTAACAACGAAAAGTTAAAAACCACTGCTGTGGTCGTCACTATCCTCTTGCAATAGGACCAGCTGGATGGCAAAAACAGTGCTAGTAGTACCTCAAAGTAATTGGAATCAAAAAAATAACTATTGACCATGCCAAAAGAGTTGAAAAGAAAAGTTTTTAGTGAGGAAAAGAAGGGTTCAATTATGGCTTTACCGGCAGAGGGATACAGTGAGCGTCACGTTGCTTCCATCCTAAAATTTCAAAGACGGCGGTTCATAAGAACAAGGTCAAGCAGCAGACATTGGGGACAACAAAGATACAGACTGGCAGAGGGCGAAAACGACTTTCCACTGACTGGGATGACTGCCAACTCATTCAAATGTCACTCAACAACCGTAGGATGACATCAAGTGACCTACAAAAAGAATGGCAAACGGCAGCTGGGGTGAACTGCACGGCGAGGACGGTTCGAAACAGGCTCCTAGGGCAGGGCTGAAGTCTGCAAAGCTAGAAAAAGCCCTTCATCAATGAAGCAAAGAAGAGCTAGGCTGAGGTTTGCAAAAGACCATAAGGATTGGACCGTAGAGGACTGGAGCAAGGTCATCTTCTCTGATGAGTCCAATTTTCAGCTTTGCCCAACACCTGGTCGTCTAATGGTTAGACGGAGACCTGGAGAGGCCTACAAGCCACAGTGTCTCGACCCACTGTGAAATTTGGTGGAGGATCGGTGATGATCTGGGGTGCTTCAGCAAGGCTGGAATCGGGCAGATTTGTCTTTGTGAAGGACTCATGAATCAAGCCACGTACAAGGTTGTCTTGGAAGAACACTTGCTTCTTCTGCTCTGACAATGTTCCCCAACTCTGAGGATTGGTTTTTCCAGCAGGACAATGCTCCATGCCACACAGCCAGGTCAATCAAGGTGTGGATGAGGACCATCAGATCAAGACCCTGTCATGGCCAGCCCAATCTCCAGACCTGAACCCCATTTAAAACCTCTGGAATGTGATCAAGAGGAAGATGGATGGTCACAAGCCATCAAACAAAGCCGAGTGCTTGAATTTTTGCGCCAGGAGTGCATAAAGTCACCCAACAGCAATGTGAAATACTGGTGGAGAGCATGCCAAGACGCATGAAAGCTGTATGAAAATCAGGGTTATTCCACAAAATATTGATTTCTGACTCTTCCTAAGTTAAAACATTCGTATTGTGTTGTTTAAAAATGAATATGAACTTGTTTTGTTTGTATTATTTGAGGTCGAAAACACTGAATCTTTGTTGTTATTTTGACCAGTTGTCATTTTCTGCAAATAAATGCTCTAAATGACAATATTTTTATTCGGAATTTGGGAGAAATGTTGTCAGTAGTTTATAGAATAAAAACAAAAATGTTCATTTTACTCAAACACATACCTAAA
>CM068957.1:104629631-104641706 GCA_035128595.1 Eptatretus atami | reverse complement strand
TTTTTTTTTTAATGTGAGACAACAATGGCATGGTTTACGAATTTACATCGTGTTGGGGATGCCCCACTATGACAATTTACTCCTTCTGGCACACTTCCCCACCCAGGAGTCATTACTCAGGATTTTTTTTTCAATTGTCTATCCTTTTAGGGATTGTGATGTCATTGGAGAGGAGCCTTTTGTTTGACCATCATCCTATTACCTCTTGGAGCACCCCATCATTATTTACACAGGCATTCTCTCATGTAGATAAATGACAACCTTTTGACAGATTATTACCTTTGCCACCGAAGGTGAAGGAGGTTATGTTTTCACCTTTCTGTCTGTGTTTGTTTGTGTGCAGGATATCTCAAAAAGTTGTGGACAGATTCAAATGAATGTTTGGAGACAGGTTGGGTGTTTGACAAGGACAAACTGGTTAGATTTTGGTGAAGATGCGGATCCGGATCCAACTACTAGAATTTTTTAATTGATTCTTCACCAATGAATTGAATTGATTCTTCACCTTCACCAACGCTAGACAGCATGATATCTCAAAAAGTTGTGGACGGATTCGGACGAAACTTGGTGGACATGTTGTGTGTGTGACAAAGAATTGATTCAATTCTGGTGAAGATCCGAATCCGGATACGAGAATTATTTAATTTTTCAAGTTATTCTTCACCATTGCAGATCGGGCCAAACAATATATATAGCATGATATTTCAAAAATGTATTGGGGCCGATATGTTCTCGTGGATCAGGCATTACGTGGCGGAGGTACGCGCTCTACCAAGTGCCATTCTCATTGCATTCTAGGTTTGCCTTTTTGTGTTTTTTTTTTTTAAGCTGCATGAAAGATGACTGTTTAAACAACATTCCAGTTAACCGGTTGCCACTGTGGCTGTTCTGCTCCGATGACTTGTTACTTAAGGCTATCATCCTTCGCTTACAAGGAAAGCAAGGACAGTTGAGCAATTAAAAGGAACAAAAAGTTGGTTTAGTTTTGCTTTTAGCTGTCTGGCCAAATTTTTTGCATAATGTATGTTTTTATATATATATATATATATATATACATATATATAGATAGATATATATAAATGACCGTTTTTACAGCCATTTTCCCTGCTGTGCAGGGGTTGGGCTTTTTCTTGAGGCAATGTTTTTATGGCCGGATGCCCTTCTGACGCCAACCCTGGTCGCCTCTTACGACACACAGGGATATGTTGCACCTATTCTAACCGGGGCATACACCGAGACCAGTACACTGGTACTCATTTCGCCGACCTCGGAAGGATGACAGGCTGAGTCAACCCCCTGGTGTTAATTCAGCAGCCAACGGGGCTTGAACTCAGGACCCTATATAGATAGATATATTATAATATATATAATCTATATATATATATATATATAATAACATATGTACAGTCGTTTGTTTCTATTCCTCTCCCACTATTTTTGGAAAGGGTTTGTACAAGTTATTGACCCAGTCTAATGCAGCATTTGTAGATTGTATAACATTTCCTCAAGGATATAGATTATCCGTGAAGATGCTTTATCCATTATTCGGCCTTAAATCCAGGAAAACTCAAACTCTACAGCAGACAGGTACCCTGCCTTGTCCGTCTGGCTAAAAAGCAAATGCACTGCAGGCTTGGGTGGAGGTGGGGAAAAGTGTGGGTGTGTGTGGGGCGGGGGGGGGGGTTGGGTTAAGCAAATGAGTTCATACTCGTACTGGGTTCATTTTGTTATTTCATTGGGTGTCAACTGTGTTTCCTAAACATAATTGCGTGGTTTCTGAATTTTTTATGTGTCCCATGGAATTTGAGTCTTTATTCCCTCTGCTTGACAATCTCACACCCATCAATGTTTCTGCATTGATTCGTGCAGGGAACAGCTGCTTGCGTTTCCTGTGCACTGTTTATTTGGTTGTCATGGTAAAGCTCAGAGTCAGTTGCTCGGGTATCTCCATATGCGTCAACTTGACGTCATCACGTCCTTTAAAACCTCTTACTTAAGTTGGAGTCTCACTTGGTGACAGAGCAACCGAGTACACTGCTCAACATTTTCCCTCTCTCTATCTGTCTCACCTTTTCTCTCTTGACTTGCTCAGTGGCAGATGGATGTGAATCGGTGCGGTGGGAACATCGACCCCTTGGGAAGAACAACTGAAGTTTTTGAGAGTACCATGTTGCAGAAAAATCTATGTACACTCCAGAAGCAAAGAAAGGAGGTGAGGGACAATTCCCAACTTATTTGTACTGGCAAAGTTTTGAAAAAATTTTGTGCTTCAGCGCAGCACATTGATAGCTTTTTGCATCGTGTTGACGGTATTTGTTTTCCTGTGGCTAAAACAGCTTCTCCAGGTGAACAAGGAATGGGACAATCAGTACCATGCGATGAAGAACTCTCTGCACCATAAGGTACATTGTTCTCCAGCTGATTGCAGCACTTTGTCTTAACAAGTTTGTTGCCTCCTTTGTGTGTCTATGTGGCAATGGTCTGGCATTGTAAATGTTACAAAATGCTCCATGAGAATTTTGTTTCATTCTAAATGCTTCCCGTTTTGCTTCCTCTACTCCATGTTCATGGCGAAGTTTTAAAGCTTGGTACATATGAGATGTTTTGGAAATAATTTTGGATATTTCAAAAAGTCAAAGCTTTGGAACCAAATTCGTACATATGCTTTTCGCAATCTTCCAGCTTTAATTGTGAAGATTTATCTCTCTTGAAATGAACAGCCCCAAAGGAAAAAGACAAAATGTGTGTATTCCTCTCTTGCTTCGATGAAAGGTTCAAACCCAAAATGTGCAATATACCTTTGTCAATCTCCAGTTAATAAAACCCCATGTTTGAATTATCTGCAGATGCAAACCAACACTATGTCCATGATAAAGTATCGTACGACTACTACCTCAAGCAAATAAGGACCTCAGTTTGTATCATGATGGTCACCGAGTTGTTGCCTGGGTTCGATCCACCTAATGGGTTGACTCGACAAAAAGAAAACGCCATTCTGGTGAATTGCCATTAATTTTTTAGACTTGTTGCTGAAAGGCAGATGTATATATGTATGTATATATGTATGTATATATGTATGTGTATGTCTTCTTCTTCTTCTTCTTTCGGCTGCTCCCGTTAGGGGTCGCCACAGCGGATCATCCATTATGATCCGCATAATGATTTGGCATAGGTTTTACGCCGGATGCCCTTCCTGACGCAACCCTGGTCGCCTCTTACGACACAGGTATATGGTACACATATTTTAACCGAGGTATACACCGGGCCCAGTACACTGGTACTCACTTCGCCGACCTCGGAAGGATGACAGGCTGAGTCAACCTCCTGGTGTGTATTAATTCAAGCGGTCAACGTGGCTTGAACTCAGGACCTTTTGGATCCCAAGCCGCTACCCTAATCACTACGCCAACACCAGGCCTTACATGTATATATGTGTATATTTATGTATGTATATGTATGTATGTATATATATGTATATATATATGTATATGTATATAAATGAATGTACGCCTGGTGTTGGCTTAATGGTTAGGGTGGTGGGCTTGGGATCCTAGAATCCTGAGTTCAAATCCTGCTTGGCTGTTTAATTAATACCAGGTGGGGTTGACTCTGCCTGTCATCCTTCTGAGGTCGACAAAAATGAGTGCCAGCTTGCTGGTATCCTGAGTCGGCGTGGCGACCCATCCAGGATTGTGCCCAATTGCCCAGGAGACTGCTTAGGCAGCACCAACGGTCTGCACAGAGTGTGGTCCCAATGGTTGGATGGATATATATATATATATATATGTATGTGTATATATATATATATATATATATATATATATGTGTATATATAAAATTGTGTGTAAGCCTGGTGTTGGCTTAGTGTTTAGGCTGGCTGTCTTGGGATCGTAGGGTCCTGAGTTTGAGCCCTGTTGGCTGCTGAATTAACACCAGGTGGGGTCGACTCAGCCTGTCATCCTTCTGAGGTCCGCGAAATGAGTACCAGTGTGCTGGTCCCGGTGTGTGCCCTGGTTAGAATAGGTACACCGTATCCCAGCGTGGCGTAAGAGGTGACTAAAGGGTTGGTGTCAGCAAGGCTAACCCCTGCTCTGGCAGGGAAAATGGCCTTAAAATGCTGTGTGTGTGCGTGCGTGCGTGCGCGCACATTTCTTTTTGACTGCTTCCTCATTTGTATAAATTATACTGTTATAAGTAGAGCTAACTTGTATTACTCGCACCTCCACTTTATCCTTAATTCACAGGCCCCCCTCCCCCTCCCCCCCCCATTTTTCTTTAAATTGTGGATTGAACACCTCAAAGGCAGCACCCCTATTTGCTCTTTCAACCCACCACTTTTTTATCTCCTTATTTTGCTTTCTCTTTCTTTCAGCACCTTGTATCCATCGACAAAAGATGCTATATAAATAAAATTATTATTGTTGTTGTCGTTGTTATTATTAGTATTAGTATTAGTGGGCTGACAGGATGGCCTCAAGGTTCGCACACTCGCCTATAAGTTATTTGGTCTGGGTTTGAATCCTGACCCAGGTATAAACGGTCATCCTGGTGTTTCGCAGGCAGGGTGATTCATCGATGTGTGCTGTCCCTCGGATGGACGTTAAACCGGGCGTCCCATCTGCCGGCATTAGGTGGTGGACGTTAAAGATCCCATGGTGTCCTTCACGAAGAGTAGGCAAGCTATCGCCGGCACCCTGAACAAATTCCAAATTCCAGCCCAACCTTCGTCAAACGTCAGGCCTGGCCATCCGATTCGTGAAAAGATTTGGGGCCAAAAACTTTCCCCGGCAAACCACACAAGCTTGTGGGAATAATTGTGGCCGTTAAAAAAAGAACGAGATTATTATTAGTTAGCGCAGCTTTTGAAACTTGCATGCCTCTTTTGAGGTGATGGTGCCTTCAATTTTGAATATGGTTCTTCCTAACTATACACCTCTCTGTTTATCTCTACTGTTATCTCATTTGTGAGTATGAATACTTATCTTGGGCTCATTTGAATGTCATGATACCTGTCACCTTCCCTTACCCCACCAAACAGTGACTTGACCACATCCCCCCTCCTCGTTTTTCTTGTGACTTTGGCAGTTGCAGGAAATGCAGAGGAAAACGATCGAGCATGAAGATAGTCAGACAGAGGAAATTGCTCGTCTAGCTTCGCTTGTCCACTCCTGTGAGGTATGATCGAATTTTCTATAAACCTGAATTCACCTTTTTTATTTGCATAAACAAACTTTGGGTTTCCCACCAATTTCCATTTGCAAACGTGAGCTGTGAGTCAGTTTCCTGTGTACACTTGAATTTTGATTTTTCTCATGTCATGCATGTTTCAAGTTTGTACCAAATTATACCTTATTGGCTTAGTATTGGAAGTTTGGGGCTGGACGAATAACGATTGATGAGGGAGGAGAAATGCAGCACAATCAATCTTTTGCCATTGACAGAAAAGTGTAAACTCTGAACCTACTTTCAAAGTCATTTCTATAGCAGCTCAAAGTTCTAATGTGGATTGTTTTGCTTGTCTCCAGGCCCAGAAAGCTTTGCTACAGGAAGACCTGTCTGAAGCTTTGAAACAGAATGACAAGTTGCAGGAGAGCTTATGCCAGGCTGACAAGATGCGAGCACAACTTCACTGTGAAATTGCTCGTCTAAACCAGGTAACGCAACCGCTGTACATTACAACTGATTTGATTAATACCACAATGGACCATCTTTATTGAAAAGCCATGTTTTATGGAGAAGGGTGGGGAGACGCAGGTAGGGCGGATGGTCCATTGGTGAGCTAGAAACGGAATTCTAAAGTCAAATCATTTGCCATCATGCTTTGTGTAGACCCTAAATGAAATTTGTTTTTATTACACAATGAAGCATCATAACGTGAAATTGATGTATAGCCTGGTGATTATAATCTGTTGCTGCACCAACAGGTTGTTGCTGAGATCCTGAGGGTGCCCTTACCAAGGTCAGAGCATGACCAATTGTTGTTGGACCGAAACACTCTGGCTCGATTTGACTCCATGACGGCACAAAACAAGCAGTTAAAGGAACAGGTCGGTGTGTATGCGTGCGTGCATGCAGATCAACTTTAATATAGCGCCCCCAGATGGCCTACTTTAATATTGCAGCCTTGAGCACAGTACAATTAGTTGTATAATTTAACCAAAACATTTTTATGTCTAATTTAAATCCGAGTTAATTGTATCCCCTTAATGTAGATTATGTCAAAGATATCCATACCCTTTCCTGGGTGTGTGTTTGAACTGTCCGTGGTTTGACATGGGCTGCATGACCTACAGGGTTGACTAGCATGCCCAACAAGCTTTGGAAACGGTTTGACAAAGTTGTCTGATTTAACCAGAAGTTAATATTGTACCTTCATTTTGGATTATATCCAAGTTAGAGACAATCTACTGCTATCTATATCATATATTCAAAGGTGATAAAAATAAAAAAAGGTACATCGCACACAGCTTTGCACGGCAATGAAAGTTATAAATTTTACATTTTGAGTAAAATGCTGAATTATGTGATATAATTTGTAATCTCATGTGAATTTTGATCCACAAAATGTTCAAAGGGTGAGCTGAGACGGAAAAAAAATTTGAGAACCACTGTTCTTGGAGTTTACCCATTAATTTCCCCTGAACCACACCGATTCCCAAAGTGTTTAATGTGACAGTCAGAGAGTGCGTGAGTGCGTTGCGGTTGTTTTCTTAACGTGGGTAGCATGATATTTCGTACACACAGTTAGGGTGGATGATTTAAATTCTGATGCCTGTGTCGGTACAGATTGGTGGAAAACAAGAGGAGGTGTTTTAGATGTAGGCGATCCATAAAGCTCATTAATATGACTGGAGATGGAAAGTTTACGTCAGGAGTAATAATAATAATAATCCAGTCAATGCTTCTGTTACAGGTAATGGCCTTGAATAAAGATAAACAGCAAGAAAGGACGGCTGCAGAGCAGGCACAAAATGAACACGAGAAGCTGCAAAGCGAGTTTGCTGCACTGAAGGCAGAAATGGATGGCGCACGGTATCAGGTAGGTTAAAACTTTTAGGTAGCAGCAGACACTTTCAGTAAAAGGCACAGCGTGCCTAAAATGGAAGGTACTTGATTCCCTACCAAAAAGCCTTTTAAGTTGACTGTTTAAACTAAATACGAATGCTTTCACTGTGTATTCTGTCCACTTGCCTTTGTGTCCAATCAAGGCTTAAGGTACATCAATGTCAATTTCCCCAGTTCCTGAATGGTGGATAACAAGAGCGACATTCAATGGATGGCAAGCCATTCTGCTCGCCTTTTGTTCGACACGTGAGATGTTAAAAATGAAAAACAAACCAAAGAAGTATCTGCCTTTTGATGCCCTGTGCCCACAGCTCACCCTCTATGAATCAGATTTCCGGCAAGAACGTGCGGAGCGCAAGCGTCTGCAGAAGAAGCTGCACGAGAGGGAACCTATTGTAAAACTGGTGCCGCGAGGATGACTGTCACTTCTGGGAAACTGACAGAGATGAAAAGATAACCTCGTGAAGTCCTGCATCACGCGATGATTTATTTATTTATTTAAATGCACTCATTTATGAAGGATTTTGTCATTCTGAGGAAAGTTTCAAATCACCTTGCATTAGCCTTCTTCTTCTTCTTTGCAGCACATGGCTGTGAGTGGCATCATTTTCTGGCGGTGCAGCTATGTCATTGATGCAGTGCTCCCTGTTGGGTAGAGCAGGAATTTTGGAATTTGGCTAGGGTGCCAGCGATAGCTCGGCAACTCTTCTCAAGGGTCACCATGGGATATTTAACGTCCAGCAACTAATGCTGGAAGACGGGACACCCAGTTTAACATCCATCCGATGGACAACACATATTGATGCTTCATTCAGCCTGCGAAACACCAGGATGGCAGTTTATAGCTGGGTCGGGATCCCAATCCAGGATATACAGCTCAGAGGTAATTGTGCAATAGCAGTAACTTGTGCAGACAGACCTAAGATGTGTGAAATGTGGCACATCCTTTTGTGATGAGGTCGATTCGGCGCATCACGGAAAAAGTTGATGAAACCACAAATTTGCAAGTGAAAGTACTGTATTACATTGCAAGTTCACGTGTCATCGTAAATGTGCAAGTTTTTTTTTTTGTCGATTTGTGGCTGGCAACGCACAATCGCCATTTGATGCGGAATGCTCCGAAATGAAATCCTTTATTCACTTATCGCACGTTGTAATCTTATGATGTTTCTGGATTCTAAAGTCGAGCCATGATATTTGAATTTTTGTGAACGTTTCCTATCATTTGTGTTCTTTGTTTGTAATTATGTACCACGTGATGTTATTTTATCTGTTTGTATGTCAGTTTAATTGCAGTCTATGCTTTAAAGTGTGCAGGCTTCTGCATCTGCATTTTTATATTTGGTGAAACAACTTGGACAATAAATATAATATTTACATATTTATTACAAACGAAGGCAGTTTGATCTGTTTTTCATAAATATATATATAATATTATATCCTTCTTCTCTTTCGGCTGCTCCGTTAGGGGTCGCCACAGCGGATCATCCGTTATGATCCGCATCATGATTTGCATAGGTTTTACGCCGGATGCCCTTCCTGACGCAACCCTGGTGCCTCTTACGACACAGGGATAAGGATTGGGTTTCGCCATGATTCCGGGCTGCCCTACACCCTCTCATAGCGCGGCCCAGCGCAGAGCTCCCGTCCTCAAGCGATCCTCCAACCCAAGCCTCCGAGTAGCCGGATTTCAGGCGCACGCCACTACGCCCGGTATATATATATATATATAATATTATAATGATTAATATAATCATTAATTATATATATATGCTCCTCAGTTTTCCTTTTAACCAAAGACAAGGTTTGTAAAGGGATTGCATAAAAACGAAAATTTAGAATAGCCTTTTATTTTCATTTTAAATTGGATTACAAAGTATAGTTTGTATTTTCAGTTGGAACAAAAAACTTCCTCATTAGTAATTTGCTTGTGGATATCATTAATTATTTGGAGTGCATTACTTTTTATAAAACTCATAAGCAAAGCTTCGGGATTTGTACGATCGTAGCCTTGAGGCTAAAACTACGACACTAACATCACAAAGGTTGGGGTTTCATTCCAACAGTAGCATCGCTCTGTCTTTATCCAATTAATGGTAAAAATCCAGCGATCTGACTAATTATTGTAGGGGACAAATTTTTTTCATCCTGATCTTGTCTATATGTTTTATAAGTCCACACTTTGTGGTTGAACATAACGTTTAAATGCACCGAAGGAAACTTGGCAGGGGGGCACATAAACGTTCCCGAGGAAGAGACAGCGCCTCCCAAAATCCTTCCAACCAAATCAAAATATGCTCTCATTTCATTCTTCCAAAAATCCTCGGTGCATATGTTGTATACTTTAAAACAAATGGGGAGGAAGGACTGTCTAATCCACGTAATGAGATGAATGCGATGATCAAATGTTTGCTATTGTAACCACACCAACCGTGTGTGAGGGCTTGATGTCATGTTTGTTTTGGTGCAAAACAGGGTGCTCTTTTGTTGAACATTTGTTTCCTCTGGTTGGTGATCATTTTACTGTGGGAGGCATGTTGGAAGGGAATTGCATCTCTAACCATCAGTTCTAAAATTGTTCATTACATTGTGGCACAAATGAACCAAACCAGTTGCAAGTTGGCAGCAATGGCACAACGAGAAAGTTTTATGTTGGCTTCTTGTTTTTTCCCCATCCAGTAGACCTCTAATTCACACTTGTGGTAGTATGGAATGTGGAGAGAATAGGTTAAAACCACAATATCAGGAAAAGGCAGGAAAATAGTTCAAATATCCAGAGTATGGAAAAATATGTACCATCTTCACGAAGTACTATATTGGAAGGTTTATTTATTCATTTTTAATGCAATGTCGAGGCCCCTGGAAGATGTGCAGGGTCCGCCAAAAGTCGTGACTGTATTCCAAACACCAATGTAGGAAATAATAAGTATGTTGTATTCAATATACAAGATGGAAATTAAAGAACACACTTTGGAGATTGTTCACAATTTATTTTGTGAAAATCACATCCAGTAAGTGACCACCACGGGCATCCACACAAAAATTGTACCCACTGTAAAACACACTCCATCACTGATGCCAGAGTTTCCAACTGAATGTTAAGGATTTCTCTATGAACATTGTCCTTTAGTTTTTGTATGGCATACCCTGTCCATTGGGTATCCCCAGAGAAAAAAGTCTGGGCCTGCTAAATCTGGAGATTTTGGAGGAAAACCTCAGACAACTGTTTCCTGGCTGGCTGATTTGGCAGACTGTATAAAACACAGTGGAAAGTTGGGAAACACCCACAGGGGGGTGCAGAGACAATGAAGGGACACTTGAAGGAAGAAGGGTTGAGGGGAAGAATGCTGGATGCAAACACAAGTACAGTATAGGATTGAGAGAAGATCGGTGGCATCGTCTTCAAAAGCCTCCTTTCTAGTCTTCCACTCCACCTTTTCCTTGCTCTGTCCCTTCCTTCCCCTAACCCTAATTTGCCCTTTCCCCTAGTTTCAGCAGGGCACACGTGGTCTGCCAGTAACCCATGTCTGGTGAAACTCCAAAAATCCAGGCTCAATGCTCACCTCCACTCATTTGTTTCTTTTTCCTCTTGCCTGTGGAACCAACTTCCTCAATCTGTTCAATCCCATTTTTCCCTCCAGGGCTTTAAGATGGCTCTCCACAACCACATCAGGTCATCCCCCACCATACTACTGGTGGGGGACAGAGCAAGGAAAGGGTGCAAGACCAGAAAGGAGGTGATAGAAGACAGAGAGGCCACCAATTGTTGCGTAAAATGTTCAAAGAGATAGTAGCTATTGCAGGAGAGCTGGGTGTGGCAGCTTAACAAGGAACTTTGATGCAGGAGGAAACAAGGAACTGAAGACAGTTGTTCACTTGTGATGTACTTTCGTTAATGGCCAAAATTATTCCCACGTTTTTGTGGGGTAGGCAGGGAGAAGTTTTTGGCCCAAGTGTTTCATGAACAGGCCTGACATTTGACTAATGTGCCGGCGATAGCTTGCCTTCTCTTCATGAAGGACACCATGGGATCTTTAACATCTACCAAGTAATGTTGGAAGATGGGACACGCAGTTTAAACAATGGACCCAGCCAATTTATTATTTATTTATGTTGATGTGCTCCAACTGTTTTATTTCAATCTCTATTTGCATGCCCTGTCATGTATCCCTCAAGTCAAATTTTTACATTTCTGTGGTATGATTTTGCTTTATTCCATTCAGTTTTAATGGGAATCATTTATTTACATTTAATTAAAAACGCTAACCTGAGAAAGCACGTTTCGGGTCCAATAGATCATGCACTTCCTGAGGTTTTTTTTTTCTCACCGTGTTTTATTGTACAATCTTTCAAATTGGATCAGCGATTCGAATGTGAGCTTGACCGCTTGCAGAGTGAGGGCATCATCTCACCAGTTGAGTACTCCGACTGGGCAGCACCTATCATTCCAATACTCAAAGCAGATGGAACAGTGAACATTTGTGGGGACTACAAAACGATGATCAACCGCTATTCAAAGCTGGATGGCTACCCTTTGCCCAAAGAAGAGGATCTGTTCACCACTCTCATGGGTGGCTAGACATTCACTAAACTTGACTTGACCAAGGCCTATGCTCAAATGGAACTGGATGATGATTCCAAGCCCGATACTTGCATCAACACTCATCAAGGACTCTACATGTACAACAAATACCCATTTGGTATACGCTCTGCTCCAACAATCTTCCAACGCAAGATGGAGACATTATTGAAAACTGTACCAAAGACAGTCATATTCCAGGACGACATATTAGTGACTGGCAAGTCACACCATGAACACCTCGAGAACCTAAACAAAGTCCTCAATCGGCTGTCACAGGCTGGGCTATGCCTAAGGCGTGAGAAGTGGAGCTTTATGGCAGGTGAAGTTGAATACCTGGGTCATCAAATCTCCTGTTAAGGCATTTTTCCCTCTCCGAGCAAAGTTGATGCAATTGTGAATGCACCAATGCCACAAAACATTTCAGAACT
>CM068957.1:104597438-104623142 GCA_035128595.1 Eptatretus atami | reverse complement strand
ATAAGGATTGTGCTTCCCGACGTGCCGATGGCTACTCGTGTCGGAACCGGGGGTCTCTGAAAACCGTCACAATACTGTACTTGCGAAATCCCAATGAACAATAGTTGTCATGGAAACAGCAATTTGGAAATTTCGAATATTTGACCCATCAAGTTTTACATGATTGTTATGCATAACACATTTGGCTGATACATTTTTCTAATTGTGGCCTAATAGGTGTTTTGCATGTTTCGAATGGCCTTGACCTTTGACTAAATTTGATCAAACCTTACTCACACGTTCTACACATACGTACAAATAACCTATATACATTTGAGTTTGCTATCTTGAAAAATTATTGAGGTATGGTCGTACTAAAATACACTATTTAGTGTCTGTCTGTCTGTCTGTCTCTCTCTCTGTGACTACAATACATTTGATCGTTACTTATCCCATCTCAACGAAACTTGACAGGAGGACTAAGGGTCACACAATGGAGGATGCAGCAACTTCATTTGCTCACCTCCCAATGGGGGGTTTTCGCCTCGGGAAACATCCGTGTTGAGCTTATCGTGGTATTTTTTCCAAGGCCACTTGTCATAACAAAAGTAATAAGAACACCAATGACAATAGCATAATATTAATGTAATTACAAAACAATATTAACACAAATAATTTTTCCTCCTTGAACAAATGGCGTGTTGATGTGTATAAATAGCAAATTGTGACGTTTCATGGGGCATCTCTACCGGAAGTTTAATAAAATATTATAAACCACAAACACATATGATTGCCTTTTTAAAGAGTCGCTACACCTGTTGAACATCAACGTGAAAGGGACGAAACCCATTGCTGGTGTTGGCTTACTGGTTAGGGTGGTGACTCAGGATCCAAGGATCCTGAGTTCAAATCTCACTCGGCTGTTGAATTTATACCAGGTGAGGTTGACTCTGCCTGTCATCTTCCCGAGGTCTGCAAAAATGAGTGTCAGCTTGCTGGTTCCTGTGTCGGAGTGGTGACCCATCCAGGATTGTGTCCAATAGCCAAGGAGACTGCTGAGGCAGTACCAATGCTCTGCACAGAGTATGATCCCAATGAATGGATGGATTGGTCTGGTGTTCTTGGTCTGAGGAATTCTCCATCCCAGTTGAGCTGACCT
The DNA here is from genome assembly GCA_035128595.1 of Eptatretus atami. Classification (NCBI taxonomy): domain Eukaryota; kingdom Metazoa; phylum Chordata; class Myxini; order Myxiniformes; family Myxinidae; genus Eptatretus; species Eptatretus atami. The sequence continues at coordinate 104,622,004 of CM068957.1, read as the reverse complement.
CTTGTTAGCCATTCCAATGAGCCTTCTTTGTCTTTGCCCAATCTGTCCAACTCTTTTATATGTTTTTGCTAGGTGGGTTTTTTGCTATGATCCCAATGGATGGATGAGGAAACCCGACGTCATTGAGGAATTTTATGCTTATCGTGTCCCCCACGGACCAACAGACCCGAGTCTAGATATACTGAAATCTAAATACCCCAGAGAGGATAATAACACAACCCTTCTTGCCGCTCCCTGAGGGAGTGGGTGCACTGGGAGTAATAAATTCACAAAAGTCCCATTTGATGATAATGGGGTGAAATTTTTGCCAGGGAAACCATTAACATGTCAAAATGCCTAAATCGATCGTTCTGATTTTTGGTGAACCAGGTCTGTAACCCAATATGCAAATTATGTTCAAATTTCAAGTTAATAGGATCAAAATTGATGATTCCACGCAACCTTGACCTTTGACCTCAAAAACAATATGGCTTCGAGGTTTTGATTCAGTTACCCGATACCGATATACAAATACTGATGTAGTGAACCAATTCAGTTACCCGATATACAAATTCTGCTCAACCGAGCGAAGTACCCAGCCTCCAACGGGGTGGAGATTGCACATTTCTTCCTGAAAAAAGTACTCTGTATTGCAAGATGATTCTAAAGATGTTTGTGTGGTGTGCTTATCAAGGGTCTAATGGATCTACAGGTCTAAAGTGTCTCCAGGGTGTAAAGGTCTGAAGTGTCTAAGTAGTCCTCCAAAGGGTGTACAGGGGTCTATAATGGTCTTAAAGGGTCTAAACGTCGAAAGGCTCTCAATATCTAAAGGGTATTTTCCTATAGTAATTGTGGTCTAAGGGGTCCAAAGAGTCTAAATATCTAAAAGGTTAATGTACCTATGTGGTCTAAAGGGGTCTACAAGGTCTAAAGGTATTATCGCGGTGGCGGCCGGCCAAAGTTAACCCCCAGACCCAAATTTGTGGTAGCCAGGCGGTCAACACCGACCAACCTCCCGGGATGGCCGAGCGGCTCCTTATTACTAGGAGGCGGACATGCTGATCGACAGGGATTTCAACACGTGCTCGAAGGGTATGGCGGTTGGCAATAGCGGACAGTGAAGGAGTACTCGGAATGGAACGGAAGGAGGATTACGGAGAATGGACAGCACGAGGGGGTTTTGATCTGCAAACCCCAATACAAAAACACGAAATGCGGTTTCTTTAAAATATGCACGTTTAATGAATACACACAAATATTTACAAGATCATAATTTCACAGGTAATGTTGCGAAAATTCACCAAATGGCCTACTGTCTGTTCCCAGGTACCGCAAAAACAGCTCAACCGATCGCAACCATTTTTTGGGTGTGTATTCCTGGGACCCCTTGGAGTAAAATAGGCATAAATATAATAACATGACCCCCTTGACGGCTCCCTTAGGGAGCGGGGGCTTCTTGTAATAATAATACAAATAGTAAAAAAAATAACTTCTATGGCTGTGGCCTCGCACATGGATGGAAACACAGACAAAGGGTGACAAAATGAAAACAAAACCCCCTTCTAAAATACACTGGTACTCAGCCTGGTTCAGGGCTGGTCCTCGTCAAACTCGGGTTGAGGGCGCTTCCTCCGGCACGTGCACTTGTAAGCAAAATGGCACCATCACTTTCGCAGAGCACGCGCGTGCACCGCGGCGCTTCAAGACACAGCTTTCCACATGCAGGCTCAAGAACGTGCCAGCTTTCCTCTTTCTTAGCGGGTGTCACCTACCTCGTGCGGTCCTCATACCGACCTCGCGTGCATGTCCCGCTGAACCAGACAGGAGCCCTCCACACTCCACACGCGCAATGTGGCCGGAACCTCCTCAATCTGCTCTGCGATCACTCCAAACATGCAATCTGGCCGGAACCTCCTTGATCTGTTCTCCTTCGATCACTCCAAAACGTGCAGTCCGACCGGAGCCACCTCAATCTGCTCTGCTGTAGTCAGAAGCCCCATTGCTGAGTTCACTGCACCTTCGATCTTCCTCTTTTTATCACCCTCTCAGTCCTCTGCCCCCGGGGCGTGGCCTGCTCGCCCCCAAACCCGGGAAGGCAGGGCTCCTCCTGTTAGTTGTTTCAGGGACTTGTTCCCCAGCTTACGGCCTGGCTTGGAATATATAAAAAAACATAGGGAAAATCACAGAGGGCAATCACGTCCAGGGGAACTTTTTTTTTTACTCACTCAGCTAATTAACACAGCACCACCTCTCGTGTGATGACGCGTAACACTTAAGCTCACGGCTTCCCTAACTGAATTACATTGAGGTGCTTCTACTCGTCCACGGACCATGCTACACTATACAATCCTATCTGGACTATTAAATCATTTAATCTACCCCCAAAACCGAAACAGTAGTTACAGGTCTGAAGGGTCTAAGAAGTCTAAAGAGGTTCTAATGTGTCTAAGGGTCAAGGGGTCTAAGTGTTCTTCAGGTGAATGGTCTTAAAGGTGTAAAGGTCTTCAGGAGTATAAAAGTCTAAAAGGTCTTAAGGTGTCTAACAGGCTAAAGGAATCTAATGTGACAAAATGGGTCGAAAGGGTCAAAGAGGATCTTACAAGGTCAAAAGAGTAATAATGCTCCAAAAGTTGTTACAGGTCTAAAGGGTCAAAGTCCGAAGGAGTCTAAAATGTAAAAAGAGGATCTAATGGATCTAAAGATCTAAAAGGGCTAAAGGTCAAGGGGTTTAAGCAGTCGAAAGGATGTATGTCTTAAAGAGTCTAATGGGTCTAAAGGTTCTTAAAAAGTGTCTTAAGTAGTCTAAAGTGTTTAAATAGGGTCAATTGGTCTAAAGGGTCAAGGGATCTAAGCTGTCTAAAGGGTGGAAAGGTTTAAAGGAGTCTAAAGTGTGTAAATAGGGTCAGTGGGTCTAAACGGTCTCAAGGGCATAAGGATCTAAAGAGTCAAAGGGGGTGTAAAGGGTCCAACTGAAGTGGCTTCAAGGTATAAATGTCTGGAAGGTATGTTCCAACAGTCCGTAATTAATAAACGTAATTAATGGACTTAGATAGATGTGGACTTTGATGTAAAGTACAATAAGATGTAATTAATAGACGTATTCACAGTCCAACTCATGTTCAAACAGTACATAATTAATTGGCATACCTTCATGACCGAGGGTCAAACAAAGCTTCACCTTGACGAGGCTTCACCTCGACGAGGCTTCACCATCCACTTGTGTTTTTCGGTTTTATAGATATACATCTATATCAAGTCAATGGGATGAAAATTGACGATTTTTGTGACCTTGACCTTTGACCTATTAACCTCAAAACCAATAGATTCCCAGCTTTTGACTCATTCTATCAGTTTGTTAAGTTTAGTGAAGATCGGTTTTGAATTGCAACCTCTAGGTGACTGACAAACTTACTCAGGGATAGAATAGACAGCACCATACTTGTGAATAATGTATTCGACATAGCAAGTAATAAATGAGGTGTGACAATGAGGGAAGTTTATCCTCAAACGAGACTGACTGGTTCGCAAACACCCCACATGTGGACCAATTACCGGTGATACACACAGGAGTCGAAAATGCCCTGTGAAACAAGATTCAGAATAGTAGCAGCAGCAACCTGGAATGAGAGACCCTTAATGAAGACCTTTAATGCCCTGGAGGTCCAAAATGTTTGGGAAGAGCTAGGAATACGCACGCACGCACGCGCACACGGTTGAAGAGACAGGGATGTATGATGATGATTTTTCTCGTGCTGTGTTTATGGGATTCCGTTGTGCGTTACCTCCAGGTTTGGGTGATTACCGGACGTGACATTATGTACTGTGTCCTGTACCAGTGTGTCTCATGACATCCATCTTGATTTCCATCTGCCTGTTGATGATGTCTCAACAATAAAGCTGTATGAGTGTTTATACCATGACTTGTCAACATAACATGGTGTAAATCCATAAGGAATAAAAGGTTCACACCTCTGACGTCATAGGTCACATGGTTTGGCAGCCATATTGGAGTTACCCGAAAACCTATTTTAAAAAAAATCTTCTTTTCCAGAACGGCTGGATAGATCAAGGGGAAACTTCACACACATGTTCACCAAGCCTTGTGGATCCCAGGGTGTTCACTAATAATTGAAGTCACATGGTCTAGTAACCAGAATAATTTAGTTTTTTTTTTTTAATCGAGGTTCTTTTTTTGTTTTTCAAAAAATTATTTATTTAATTTTTGAATAAGGCTCACTTGGCTGTGCCTCGATGGGTTTGAGGGTAGAGGAGTAGCAGCTGAAATGCGAATCCTATCCAGGTTCCTCCTGATGACTTCATCTTTGCTTTTTTCCTTGTTCGGGTTCCTTCTGATTCCTCCAATGCCTATTTGGTCTTCCATTTGATTTGAATTGAATTTATTTTGATCCCATTCTGAATTCATTTGAATAATAATAATAATAATAATAATAATAAAAAAAAACGTCATGGGTCAGGGTCAGGTGTCCAAAGTGGGGTTGTAACAAAGCAGGACGTCTTGGTACCCGGTCATCATTGCCAGCAGATATAAAGTGGCAGTTATACTTATGTCTCTTATTTATTAATTACGTAACACCAGTACACAAAATACACCACACAAAACTCCACAAACACCATGCAAAACAAGTCTTGGCGAGGGTCTGCAATCTCTGCTCTTTTTCTTGTTTCATCTGCTGTGCCTGGGTGGCGCTCTCATTGTGCGTTAGGACCTGTTTAACTTTTGACTGTATTTCTCATTTTCCATGCCGACAGTATGGCCGGCAAGAAGAAGGCACATCAAGTGGAGCAAGAGGAGGCCCCACGGGAGGATATTTCCTCAATGTTGACATTCATGAAAGACATGATGGCCTTGCAGGTCGAGCAACAGAAAGCCCACTTGGAGGAAGTACTTACTCTTCATGAGGCTGTAATTAATCTTCGTTGTCTTCGAACAATGACCACTCCCAAATGCTGCATTGGGCGAGCAAGGACAGCCTTCTCATGAAGTGGGTCCTCCCGCTGATATGGGTATGCCGAACGTTTTGGTGTCACGACCACTACCACTTGCAGAGTCCATCAGCTTGAGAGAGTTCAAGGTATAGAAGGAACAGTGGTTGGACTACGTTACCGTCATACACCTCACACAAATGCCAATGGCGAAGCAGCTTGCCACTCTCCTCACAGGTCTTACACTTCGCATCCAATAGGTGATAAAGAATTCCACCGGTATTGACTTTTCATCGCTGTCGGTCAATGTGGATGAAGTGCTGGATAGGATTGAACAACATCTGAGAGAGCAGCGGCACATAATTCATGATTTGGTCGACTTTTATGAGTGCCAGCAACAGCCAGACGAGAGCTTTGATTCTTTTTACTGTTCACTTGGAGATCGCTGGGAATTGTGACCTGCATAAGATGTCGGTTGGCCAGAAATTTGTCATCTGACTTATCACCGGGATTACCGATTCTGAGCTCATATGGTGGCTCATGGCTGAGTTAAACTTGAGGTTGCAGAGGACACTGGACAGTGCCAAAAGTGTGGAGGCTAGCAAGAGGACGGATGACATGTCAGGCAGGCAAAGCAGACCAGTTGTGGCCAAGACCACCAAACAGCCAGCTCAGCACCGCAGCCAGTGATAGGTGTGGTAATTGCGGTGGCCATGCCCACAGCGATCAGAAGAGTTGTCCAGCATGCAACAAGAAGTGTCAGAAGTGTTCTGATAGGGGTCACTTCGCTCGTGCGTATCAGAAACCACAGGTCCGATCTGCTCCCCAGTTGCACCATGGTTCAACACCAGCTGTTCGGCACATAGTCCTGGTTGCAGCCGCTGTGCAGCAGATGAACCGACGTCCATCACTGCAGATAGTTGTTGACATCTCAGATTGTGACAGCGATCTTCTCGGTCCACTCGACACCCTGCCTGACATGGGAGCTGAAGCCACGATTATTGGCTATTCCTATCTTGATCTGCTGGATATTCATCCGAATAACTTGGATGATGCAGATGACCTCCAAGTTGTGAATGCTAATGGTACTGCCATGTCGTGGTTGGGAACCATACAATGCAGGATACCTGTTGAATGATCTGCGTTGGTGCAACTGTGGTCATTCGACAGTGCCCACTGATGACGTCATAAACATGAATGCCTTGTCCATGACCGACAGCGTCATGCCTAGTAGTGAACTACTGGGTAGGATTCGTGATGATTTGATGATGGAGTTCGCCGATGTGTTTGCCACCGACGGTGGTATCCATCCCATGATGGACAGTGAGATGCAGATTCATCTACAGGAGGGCGCCATCGCATTGCAGGTGAGAAAGGTGTGTCCTCTGCCCTTGGCTTGGAGGGATATAGTTAAGGCAGAACTCAATGACATGGTGCTCAACGGGATCATTGAGCCGATGGGCAGCGAACCATCAGATTGGTGTCACCCACTTATAGTTTCTCTGAAGCTGCAGTAGGGAGTGTGGGTGTTTACCAATCTGTGCATGCTGAATCACAATGTCGATAGGTCCGTGAACCCCTTGATCACCCACAGCGGATGCAGTATCGTGCATCCAAGATTCCAGCAAGTACATGACTTGCCACGATGCCAGGAAAGGCTACTAGCAGGTTCCTTTGTCACCTGATTGTCAGCTTTTCATGGTATTTGACACCGTGGGGCTGGTACAAATATCTCCCTGCACCGATTGGTCTGAACATCAGTGGGGATGAGTACTGTTACAGGGGTGACATTGTGCTGGAAGGACTTGACCACACTTAAAAAGTTGAGGATGACATGCTTACGCACAGTGATACATCACCGGACACTTGAACAATGTACCAGAGGTACTTCTGCAGTGTCGCGGACGTAACATTACATTCAACCTGCATAAATTTCAGTTTGTCCAGGAAAATGTGAAGTTTTGTGGGAACATTATCAGCTGGGACTGTGTTGTGTCCAATACCAAGAAAGTGCGTGCGATTGCAGACTTTCCCACACCGACTACCATGACTGCTCTACGTTCATTTTTGTGACTTGCACACCAGCGAGATAGTTTCACTGCTGGAGTCGCTTTGGCATCAGATCCTCTGCGAAGTCTGCTGAAGAAGGGATCAATATTCGAGTGGACGTCAGATCATGATACATCGTTTTGCATCACAAAACATGCATCGACGTCACTGCCTATTTTGGTGCATTTTGACTCTTGTCTGCCTTGCGATGTTCTAGAGTCCAGATGGACACGTCTCGGCTCAACGGTCTTGGATGCATATTGTTACAATGACACAGGGATTCATGGAAACTGTACAATGTGGTTCCCACTATTTGAGCGATGTTGAGTCTCGGTATGCTATGATCGAGCTTAATGCATTGGCAGTCTCTTGGTCCATGTCCCAATGCAGACAGTATCTCCTTGGTCTGCCTACGTTCGATCTCATGATTGATCACAGGCCATTGGTGCCTATCTTCAATACCTACACTTTGGATGTGATTGAAAACCCATGGTTGCAGCATATCAGAGAAAATGACACCCTACATCTTCACCGCCATCTGGCGGAAGGGCTTGGATCACATTATACGGGACGCATTGTCGTGTCATCTTGTGGACATCCCACTGGAAGTTGATGAGGCTGCAGTGGCCCTCCAACGTGATGTGCAACAGGTTGTCATCTCGGCTATGATGAGCGCCGTCGACGAGCATCCGACGTTGTGTGATCCCATCCTGGATGGTCTGTGGGGTTTACATGCGCTGCAACGTTGAGTATTGTCTTCCATCCGACATTATCCGCAGCGGATTCCCATTGAATCGTGCCGATTGGGACTGTCGACTAAAACAGTACTTTGGAATTCGTGATCAGTTATCTGTGGACAAGTTATGTTATGTGTGGATCAGTTATGTGTGGTCACTACACCGTGATACTGCAGACAGCGCGCTCGGGTGTGATCAACTAGCTTGATGTCTCACACCAAGGACTGCAGCGGACAAAGCATTGAGCTCGACAAACCCTGTTCAGGCCTCACATCAAGAACGATATCGCCAACATAACGTGCTCATATGTCATCTTACAAGTGCTTATGGCCAGCTAGCAGAAGGAGCCACTGATGCACACACAATTTTCGAGGACACATCTGGTGACCTATTCTCACATGCCAGAAAGTTGTACTTGGTCTGTGTTGACCGTTTGTCCGGTTGGCTGTGTTTGTATTTGTTTGTGCATACTCCAACATCACAGGACCTCATCAGGGCCATGTGGTCCTTCTTTGTGGATCTTCAATTTCTGGGATTGTGGGGAGTCCAACATGACATGACCATGCCACATCGAGCACGCTCTAATGGCAATGCAGAAGCCGCCGTCAAGGCAATGAAAACTTTGGTTGCTAAGACTGCGTACTCGACGACGATGACTTTTGCAGAGGACTCCTCATTATCACTGGGGGGGGGGGGGGGATTTTGTTTAGATGTTGTTTTATATTTTCCAATTGTTGGATCCATTCTGCCTCCTAATTGTTATTTTGGGTTTCCATAAATTCCTTTACAGAAATCTTCAAGTTTGTCTTTTTCAGGGGGATTTGATACATTTTGCTTTTGTTTTCCTAGTTCACAATGGAATATTTATGGGTTATTTTCAAACATCAGGTTTTGCTTTCTCCTATTGTTGATTTGGTCGTGGTTATCCTCATGCTTAAATAAATTTTAAAAAAAAGAGGACATTGTAATGAGCTCCATGGTATCTCATAAAGGGTTGTGCAGAAATTCACCAAACTTGGTAGTTATGATCACCACATCACAAGAAGGTGCGAGACCAGTATCATTTTTGAATCCACCCCTTGGGACGGGGTCAAAAGGTCAAATACCCCAAAAATGCAATTACGGGCACGTTTTCAAACATTTCTAATGGAACTTTATATATATGCCATTAACATTGGGAGACATTAAATATGTAACGAATTTTTGGATGTGATGCCCAGTTCATGCTCTTTTCTACCCTGGTTAACACCCCCTCCCAAACCCCAAGCCCACCTCCTTCCAAATCTCCAGTTCTTCCTTCCTCAGAGTTTATCAATCTTGTCCACACCATGCATCCTTTCCTTCCAACCCCTCCCCATTCCTCCACACAGCCATCGTTTGTCCAAGTCTCCCTCTATTGTCTATTCTGTCCTTCGACTCTGCTGTTGGTATATTTCCGCTCCCTGTCTCTCCTGTTCCTTTTGTTCTGCTGCATCCTGGTCTATTCCAGTGCCCTAGTTCTCCCACGAGCCTCGACTCTGTATACAACCCCCCCCCCCCAAAAAAAACCCCAATACCTCCAGGTCTTTGTTCTCCATTTCCATGTTATATATACATATATATATATTTGCATTCTCATCATTAGCTTTGCGCTTCGTTTGCCTCTTCTGAACTGGAGTATTTGTCCCATTTCCTTTCTCCATTGTTCTCGCTGTGTTATTACCTCTGCAACCCTGGTGTTGGCTTAGTAGTTGGGTTGGCTGGCTTGGGATGTTCGGGTCCTAAGTTCAAACCCCATTAGCTGCAGAATTAACCAGGTGGGGTTGACTCAGCCTGTCATCCTTCCAAGGTTTGTGAAATGAGTACCAATGTACTGGTACAGGGGCACAGCATCAGCAGCATTGCTGTGCCCCAACAACAAAAACATGATAGCTACTTAGTAGCTATCAAAAAATGATAGTTAAATGATAAAATGATAGCTGCCATACACAAGAAGAAGAAAATTACCTCTGCCACCAAAGGTGGATGGCGGTTATGTTTTCACCCATATCTGTCTGTCTGCTTGTTTGTGAACAGGATATCTCAAAAAGTTATGCACAGGTGAGGTCGAAATTTGGTGAAGAGCTTGAGTACGTGACACTGGCAACATTATTCGATGTTGGTGAAGATCTGGATCCGGATCTGTAGCCGAGAAATTTTTTTAAGTGATTCTTCACCACCGAGTGATGGGGCTACAAACGACATATAGCACGATATCTGAAAAAGTTATGGACGGATTCGGATGAAACTTGGTGGATGACAAGAACAAGCCGATTAAATTGATTTCAGGTCTGAATCCAGATCCGGTCTATCAGTGGGATACGAAATGTAAAGTAATCAGCCTGGCAGAGATATGCACTTAGTGTCAGTTTCCATGATGCTGCTTGGTAGTTGTCTGTAGGGCCTGGTTTGTTCTTCTTCCAGCATTGTTTTCCAGTTATTTTTATTGAATGAGCAGAGCTGCTGCATGCACATAGTATTGATTTCCTTCAAGGGAGATGATTTTGGTATCATTCCTCTGAGTGCTCAGTTGGTTCTCCTTTGTAGTATTTTTGTCCGGTTGTTGTTTTCTCTTATATAAAGTTGTGGTCCTTCCCTGAGTGGTAACCATCTCATCTCCATTTTGTTGGCCACCTCTTCTTCCAGTCGACGTTGCTCATCATCCTCCATGTCTTCTTCCTCTTCTCTGCTTAGTTGCTCTCCCTTGTCGTCCTCCTCATTATCATCTACCGTTATTGCTCTCATCCCTTCTGTCTGTGTAACTTGGCTCGTGCGTTGAACTTGTTTGCTCTCCAAGGGTAGGTTTGCATCATTTATTTCTGATATGCTTGGTCTCCACCTCTGGACTTCTGGTGCTAAGCCGTGGTTCAAGCCTCGGCTTTGTTGCATCGCCTCTCCCTGTGCTACTCCAGTCAAACCCCCTTCATCCCCCAGCGAGCACCCAGTTCCCATCATCCTTCCTCCTCTTGCCGCTTGCTCTCTGGTCCTAGTTTTATACGTTTTTCTCTCCCATCTTTCGTTAGATATTTGTGGATCGTCGACACCACTCTTTCAAATTTGTAGAGTGGGATCATTTCTGTCCTTCCAGCAAGTTTTGTTGACTTTAGTTGGTCCAATAATCTGTTTCCCTTCCCTTTCATCCCCCAAGCTTCATGCATGGAACGCAGTTTGAAAATAAAGGATGATTTCTTTTTCCTCCAAGCTTCAGCTTTCCTGATTTGAGCCTCTCATCTCGAGCTTTACCTTTGGTGGTTGCGCGGCAGATAACACCTTTCCTTCTTGCCGTGGTGCAGATCTCTGCCTCAGTGTGTGAGTGTGTGTGTGTGTGTGATGTTCTGTGTCAACTGTGACGTTATTACGTGGAACAGATGACGTTTCATTGTTAACAATGCCAACGGTTATCGATTTCTCATTGGCTGAGGCTTTGAGGCTCCAGTTGAGCTCCGAGCACGAAATCATTGGAACAAGCGGAGGTCACAAGTTTGTGACCTTCTGGCACGAATTATAAATATGGGATAGAATGTAAATTTAGGTCACAATCTGGGTCAACTGTATTATTTCACTCAACTGTCGTGAATATATACTGAAGTACTCGCTAAAATGTTTAATTCCTAACTTTAATATCTGTCCACTAGGTGGGGCCAGAGACCCAGCTGTATTGGGTGAACACCATTCTTCAAACAAAAAGTCCTGCAGCAATATTGTAAGAGACCATCCCAAACCGTCATACGTTGTTGTTATAAATAAATTGTTGAACTATAATAGTTTTAAAAGTATTCCATGGATTTATAAGGATAACTATAGTTTTACTCTTCAATACCAAGAATTCTTAAAGTTCTTGACTTATTGTTCACTATTGATTGGGGTATTGTTTGGAAACCATTCCTGCAGGATCTTATCAGAAAATTCGAAAGATCGATCCTTCTATCCTATTTGACATCTCACATGATTCTTGCAGGACATTTCGGTAAGTAGCCCACCGAGTTTGGAAAAGACACCTGTACTTTGTCATACAAACATACTACAAACACGGAAAGCACACAGATGATTTTCAGAGCAATGTTAAATGTGTCCATTTCGATGTCGGTTGGGAATTTTGGAGCCACGTGAAACGGACGGTCTTATCCTCGTGAACACTTTGAACTGAATGAAGTTATTGATGGTTCATCTCAGAGATTGAATCTGCAAGATAGTGCACATCTGTCTTTTGTGGTTCTCTTCATGCTCTATGACTCGTGTGAACAGCCTGTACTATTGGTCAGTGGTGAAGCAGGGTGGTGAGAGGTAAGAAGTGGGTGGAGGATGGCGGGTGGTGGCTGGAGGGTGGTTGGTAGTGAGGGGTGCATGGGGGGTGGAGTATGGAAGATGGATGGATGGAGGGTGTTGGGTGGATGATAGTGAATAGAGGGTGCAGGTGGAGGACAGAGGGTGGTGGCTGAAGTGCGGAGGGTGGGTGGGTGGTGGATTGGTGGTCAGTGGGTGAAGAATGGAGGGCAGACTGGCAGTGGAAGATGTTGGATGGAGGATAGAGGGCAGTGGAGGGCAGTGTGTAGATTGTGTTTGGTGGAGAGAGGTGTGGGCACAGGACAGAGGGTAGAAGATGGGAGGATGTAGGGCATAGTGCAATGACCAATGGGTGGAGTGTGGATCGTGTGGTGGGTATTTGTTGGGTTTTTTTTTGCCACAAAGTAATAATGTGATACATTTGAATCAATGATTCGAATGTATCACATTATTAAAATTTGTTTTGCTTTTATCACCACTCGGGCAGCAATGATTGGATCCTTGACCCCACAAGGCCGAATATTGGTATTGAAGGAAAAACGAATCGCTTTGGGGTGCTCCATTTTACCTTTGATGCTGCGTTGATTGCATTTACAATCCCTGCTTTTTAATAGAACCAGAAAGCATCTCAAATGCAGAGCCCGTGCACATCCGCTTTGTACTCAAACGAAGCTTGACGAAAACGAGTTTAAAAAATATATAAAATTGTACATTTTATTCATTCATGTTCTCCATATTCTCATGAGGGTTTCTTGAAGATTTGGTGACAAAAGCTCAAATGGTAAAAATGTTTATGGTTGGACACATTGAAGCATCATGATAAATAAATAAATAAATATGAAAACAATTTTTAAAAATAGGACCGCCTGTCCTGAAACTCACCTGGATCAGGAGCAACAGTCACTCAAATCCCCTGTAGACCCCCTCAGATGCTGAATTTTTTTAATGCCATGAACAAACTTGGTACATCACGGGTGATGAAGGTGGTGATCAAGTTTCATTGAAATTTTGATGCAGTAGAAAATGTCAGGTCAGGTCAGATTAGATGAACGACTTGCTATAGGTACCTTGTAAACCTGTACTAACCTGTTTCATGGTCGGTTTATCGGCGACTAAACCGTCTCCACCATCAGGTTTCCTGGTAAGGAGGGTTGTGATATGGACGCCAGCAGGATAAAAACAAAACCTGTCAAAGGACAGGAGCTCCTTGTGAGCCAACACCATCCATATCTAGTGCCAACTGTGTCTGCGGACGTCCTACTGCAGTTGGGTTACTTCTTTTATTTTTTAGGAAGTTGGTGGCTGGATTGTACTCCAGCCACCGTAAAACCCTTCACACACAACACAAGAAAAACGCAAAGAAAATTGAAACCCACTCCGTGGGAGTACCTCCTATGCAGCTGCCATTCACAGAGCAGCTCACCGGATGATGGGATTGGGGAAAAGCCTTCGGGACCCCCACTCTTTGATAATAGGAGGAAAACCATGGGGTAACCTTCTCGGGTCAGATTGTGGTAGTGTGTGTCGGGGTGGTGCTAAGTTGTCGTACACCAGAAGGCGGTACTTTCGGTAGGTGCCTGGGATGTCGTACCCGAAGAGAGGATGATCACCTGTCTCTGTTATCATTTGAGCTCAAGCGTTTGAACATCGGTATTGCAGCACTCTGAGGTTCAGAGACCGGATAATGGCGAGATCATGGCGGGTGGTTACACCTACTATTTGCCTGGATGCTCTGATGGTTGCCATGCCCAAGGAGTTTCTGTGGCTGTGTCCAATAAGCTGACTCCAATGATAATTGAGGTAACACCGATCAAGGAGCGTATTATGAGACTAAGGATTCATCACTCCTTGGGTGTAATTTCCCTGGTATCTGTGTATGCTCCGACTGAGGTGAGTAATCTCACCGTTAAAGGCGCAATTCCATGCCACGCTCGAGTCTGTGGTTGATCAATGCCCCAGACGAGATACTCCTCTAGTCTTGGGGATTTCAATGCATCAACTGGAACTGATAAGGATGGTTATGAGATGTGTGTTGGTCCCCATGGGTCTGGAACTGTGAACCAGAAGAGCACCAAGTTCCTTGACTTTGCAAGAAGTCGTGGACTTCGGGTGGCTGGTTCATTAATTCAGTGCCCACAGGCTCATCGCTGGACTTGGTATTCCAACGCTGGCGGTGTGGCAAAGGAGATTGACCATGTGCTCGTTGGTCACTGGAGGATGATCCAGAACTGCAGGGACTACTGGAGTTCTCAGCTCCTCAATACTGACCACAGGCTTGTGATAGCAACTCTGAAGTTACAGCTTAAATCCGGGAGAATGGCACCATCCCAGCCTTGGCTCGATGTTGGCAAGCTCAAGGATGAGAGGATAGATGAAGAGTTTGCGAACACGCTGATTGTGGATTTGGGGGTCTGGGTGCTTTGGGGAAACCTGAATAATTATGAAGTGCCTTAAACACCAGTCCTTGATGTTGCCGGTGAAAGTTTTGGAACTCACCAGATGGCGATGAAGAATTGTGTCTCTCCAGGGACACTGGATATCATTGACCAGAGTCATAGGGTCAGGCTTAATGACAGAGCTGAGCTGTTCAGGGAGTTGAGGCGTAAAACTATGTTCGCTGAGGGTGGATAATGAAGCCTATGTGTGAGGCATCTGTGAGGGGGTAGAGCATCAATTGTGGTCAAGTGATTCTCGTCCTGCTTTCAGGGGAATTTGCGCATTGCGTTCCTCCAAGCCCGTCCTTCAGTGCAGTGCCGTTAGAACGGAGGGTGGTTGGCTCTTGACAGAGGACTGCAAAGTGAAGGCCCGCTGGGCCAGTTACTTTGAGCGGCTGTACCAGGCTAATCCACCAGCTGTTGAGTTGGATGTCATGGATTTTACTCTCCCCATTGCTGACCCTCCACTCAACTGTGATCCAACTTCGTTTGTGGAAACACAGGCTGCGGTGAACCGGATGAAATGGTGTGAAGCTCCTGGGATCTTTGGCATCCATGCTGATCTTCTCAAGGCTGGTGGAAATGCTGTACTCATGTCGTTACGTGCATTTCTCTGCTCTGCCTGGAACAAAGGCATCATCCCAACTGACTGGAAGATGGGCCTTGTTGTCCCTCACTGGAAAGGGAAGGGTGAACACCAAGAATGCACCAACTACCAAGGGGTGACGCTGCTCTCAGTGCCAGGCAAGGTCTTTGCTCGGATCAACCAACATCTGCTTGAGCATCAGCACACAGAGCAGTCAGGCCTACACGAAAGAGGTCAACAATTGACCGTATCCTTGCCCTTCGGATACTCACAGAACGTAGATGAGTGTTTCAACAGGGGCTGCTTGCAGCCGATGGTGATCTCTGCAAAGCGTTTGATTCATTGAATCAGGATGCCCTCTGGAGGATTCTTTGTCTTCATGGGGTGCCACCAAAACTGATCAAACTGATGTCTGAACTGCACTCTGGTACTGAGAGTGCTGTGAGATGTGGTGATACCATCTCTGACTTATTTCCAGTTGTTTCTGGGGTTCGTCAGGGGTGTGTACTGGCCCCCACACTTTTCAGCACTTGTATGGACAGGATTCTGGGGAGGATGTTGGAGAGATCAACCTGCATTACATCGTTTGGGAATGTCAAGATTTCTGACCTTGATTTCGCAGATGATGCAGTAATCTTTGTGGAGACTCTGGATATCCCCTTGGGGGCCCTCGAGGTGCTGAATGAGAAGTCAGAGCAGCTGGGATTACGGCTTTCCTGGGTCAAAACTAAGTTCCAGGCTTTCAATGACATCTTGGATGCTGCTATCCTGTCTGTACCTCTTTGTAGTGAGGATGTTGAGGTCACGGAGAGATTCGCTTATCTTGGCAGTGATATTCATGTCTCTACGGATTGTGACCCAGAGGTCAATGGACGTCTGGGTCGGGTCTGGGGAGTCATGGATTCACTGGATCATGGGGTGTGGCACTGCTGGTACCTGTGCAGGAGGACGAAAGTCCGATTATTCAGTTCCTTGGTGCTTCCAATCTTGCTCTACAGATGTGAGACTTCGACCCTGCCCATGGATTTGAGACGGAGACTTAATTCTTTTGTTACCAGGTCTCTTCGGAGAATCCTTGGCTATCTATCGCTGGTCCGACATTTTGTCCAACGAGCAGTTGCTGAGAGAGACTAAAATTAGATTTGTTACCTGCATAATCCATGAGCATCAGTTGCAGCTGTATGGACATGTGGCTCATTTTCTTCACACTGATCCTGCTCACCAAATTCTCTAAGTGAGGGAGCCACGTGAGTAGAGGAGGCCAATGGGCTGACCATGTGTCTCGTGGTTGCAGCAGGTTGATCAGCATCTCAAGGAAATGGGGATTGGTCAGGCATCTGCCTGGGGGATGGCCAGATGGAGGCCCCTGGAGTACCGGCTGAAAGTGGATGCAGCGACGCACTGCTCCGGCACATGCTCCCATACCTGACCTGACCTGATACACTTTAGTACATCATGGGTGCTGATGGTTGTGGTTGAGTTTCATCAAAATTGTGTGTGTAGTTTTGGAGGCGACAACAAATACCTATTTTTTGGGGGTGGGGGGTCAACGACCCCCCCCCACCCCCGTAGACCCTTTGAATGAACACAGATTTTTATGCATTCAATATATTGTTACGAATTTGCGCCCGCCGGCGTGCGAACAGCCGCTTTAGCCAATGGCGGCCGTCTCGCCCACCGAATGGACAATTCAGTCGAGACTTCCCGGAACAACGCCGAGAACCAGTCACGGGTGTGCCCTCAACGCACACCACGGCCCAGTCCGTATTCTACCCGCGCGCGACAGGGTCAATCGCCGAATATCGATATACCTAGGTATTCGCGCGGGTAACCTACCGAGGGACCGTACCTCGGCGAAGGCCTGTTTGGCCACGAACCGCTCAAGCGGTTCGGTCCGTTCTGGGATAACCGAGCGGGTATTATCGCCAGACCTCGCCGGACCCGATTCTATGATCGGTATTCAAAAACCAACTAGTATTCCGAAAAACAATACGGCAGTTCAATGGGGGAAAACGACACGACGAACGGGGTACATTTAAATAAGCACATATACAAACAATCATGCAGGTAAGCAATGATGGAAAAACACGCATGCAGTTGTTTGTTGAAGACTCCGAACGCAATTATGCAAGTCAGTAGGGAAAGTGACCAACGAGCATGTTCCACATTCAAAAATGGGGACATTTATTTTCAATGCACATACACAATGAGATGGATGGGGACCAGACACGAGCAAAATACCTACACCGATGTTCCTATTTTTATTGTAATGCACTTAATCAGTTTTGGTTTACTTATGGACACCGGCCGCCACAGGACTTCATGCAAACCCACGAAAGAAAGAACCGGGCTCGGTACCCTTATAAACTGCTCGGAGCCGATGTACCGAAGGGCTCCGAGAACGGGCGGGCTACCTGCCACCTCTTGGTGACTCGTTGGGTCCTGGTCGGCGACCTCGACTGTCTTGCCAGGACCCCGGAGCTCGACTGGCCTTCCCATTAGGTCGTCCCCGCCCCACTTGCGCTGGTCTAGCCGACGACGCGCTGAGGGAGTAATGTCTCGCCTCATAGCCTCCTGTTGCGCCGCGAACCCCAGGACCAACTGCCTGAACTCGAACTCTCCTGCTCCCAACAGGCATCTCTCCACTCCCACTGCAGACCCGCAAGCCACGAACTCCAGACTCCAGACTTCTCCCAACCGGCCGCAGCCAACTCCAACTTCCACTCCAACGAATGTCGGGACTCAACACTGCAAGTGAACTCTCGGCGTTCCAGCACGGCTTTTTATTCGGGTTGGGGGTGCTCGCGTCTTTCACCTCGACCCTTCACCCCGCACTGGCTCCGCCACCTCTCGCCGTTTCGATCCGATTTATGCAAGTCATGCTTGACACGCGACGTGGGTTGAAAATATCCGGCTTTCACGCGGAGTGGCTTGAAGATCACCGTCTAAAACACCGGTCGTCGGAAGGTTGTCGTTGTTGTTGTTGTTGTTGTATTGTGTTGTTATTGTCGTTGTTGTTAAAAATAAAAGATAGAGACAGAATAACGGCTAACTGAAGATGCACACCGCGCACACGAAGTAATTCCCCTTAACATGGTGCGGGAAATCTACCTTGAACGATACCACTTACGAAATAACTACCTTTCTGGAGAACTGAATGGGTTCTGTGAATTTCCACAACCTAACCATATAGATCCATAATGTCCAAAAATCCACGCAAAGTTCAAAGGACACCCGTCCAGGTGGAGTCCAGGGCTACAGGTGGTGCTAGTCTTCCAGTGCATGCACAGGCCCTATATGCACCATTTTAAAAATAAAACAAAAACAGCACACAGCTGGTTGATGTGAAACTATTGCAGCTGTTGTAATTAATTTCATATGAACAATTGGTGATCCATCATTGAGCCACAGCGCCAAGGCCAGAGGTCTCGCTCGGGGCGTCCGTTACAGTTTCGGAGACCCCTCGACTATGCTCACCTGTGTCCACGCACCTAGCTGGATACAGGGAGTCTTTAGAAAAGTTCTTCCCTCCACTCCCCCCTATATGTATTAATATACGTGCCTCCTTCATTCCGGTGCATTAGGCACCGTGTTTAGGAAGGAAGGGTGCCGGCCATTAGAGGCAGGAACACTCGCAGAGCGAAGCGTTCAATGTAATAATCGCACGGCCGCAACATTAACGATATTAAAATGGCGCGGGAAAAAAAAAACACGAAGTTATTAGGCTGATTAATTTTCTATCCTGCAGGGACCGGGCGCAAATTGCCTGTGATCGTCAATAACACAATTAGGAGCAGGGCTGCTAGCTTCGGCGCCCATTACGTGAATTATTATGCGGAGTTTGTCAGGCGCTGGAGTGCGTCCTTAATTATTCATGTTGCACTCTTGCCTACACACGCTCCGCCGTCTGGATGGATCCGAATCGCTTACATATGTTCGCTTTGCAAACGGCGTCGAGGTGCATCGAGGATCTCATCCCCACCTATGTGCTGTTTCCCGCGCTTTCTTATTCCCGCTAATTTCACTCTCGGCGGTTGATGATTTGATGGTTTTGCAATGGCAATCGTTGCACATCGACGCGGCTTGCGTGTGTGTGTGTGTGTGTGTGTGTGTGTGTGTTGTGTGTGTGTGTGTGTGTGTGTGATTTTGTGTGTGGTGTGTGTATGTTTGTGTGTGGGTATTTTGTGTGTTGTGGTGTGTGTGTTTGTGTGTGGTGTTGTGTGTGTTGTGTTTGGGTTGTGTGTGTGTGTGTGTGTGTGTGTGTGGTGTATGCTATTATGTTCGTATCTAAATTAATATTTGCTAGCATTAATTAATTAATTATCCTGTTAAGGCTTCACTCCCGTTTTGATTCAACTGTCCGGGCGAATGGATAATAATCCATTTGTAAGGGACTAATGGCATGCGAGTCCTGCCCGATTCATTCTCCCTTAGCAACCTATTGTGAAGTATATAATACTATTATTTTAGATATAAAATTTTTAAAAATAAAAAATTGAATTGAAGATTTAAAAATGAATATAAACACTGGCAAATGAATCCCGCAAAATGGATTCCTTTTTTTTGTGCTCTCACAACAACATGAATCGATCATTTCTGATATTTCAAATGTGCCAGTGAAGAAAGTAATAGTACAGCATATAAACTGCAAGAACAAACGATGAGGAGAACGAACAGGTGGCACAAAAGATTCGATCAAGAAGAATGTGCAATCAGGAACAAGATGAGTGAGCACGACGTTGGGAATCTTTTAAATCCAGGTTCAAACAGGTGGGTTTGTTCGCTTTGAAACCCAACAAATTCTGGTAGTGTCTCAGCCTCCCATTGGAGGTGTGTATGAGGTGTGTTTGTGGTGCGCATTGGGGACAGGACAGTGGCAAATCCAGGGAGTTTCCTGGTTGCCCGGAAACCCCCTCCCAACAAAAAAATATTTACCATTACAGTGCAAACCCAGGGGTCCCTGGTCACCCAGAACTCCTTCCTTCTCTCACGAAAGTGTGCCACAAAAAAGGCCAGAAGCCTCAGAAAAACTGTATTAATACAGTACCTAACAAGTGGTGCCAGGCACAACAAATTCCACGCCCATTTAAGGCATAAAGTTATTTTGGGGATCAAATTTAAATTTTATAATCCTTAACCTGAATGTTGATTATAAGGAATAGAATAAGGAATATTTAGTCTTAGTTTGAAGTCAATTAAACCATTTTTGACGAAGTTATGACCGTAAAATGATTTTGACCTTTCAAGGCCACGTAAGGTCAAAGTCATGGTGTCAAATGAAAGCCAATAAAGGACTTTATATATGTCTTCCATAGTTAAACACGCATATTCCTAACCTTTTTGATTAATAATGGAAAATTTGTAATTTTTGACGATGACCATGACCCCAAAACTTCGGACCCTACGATCTTCACAAATATGCATTTTCACTATAGTATAGGGTAGGATTATGTGACAAATAGAATAAGTTCACTATAAGCTTAGTTTAAAGTAAATCAGATCATTTTTGACGAAGTTATGAGCGAAAAACGATTTTGATCTTTTTCGTGACCTTGACCTTGACCTTTGGTCCAATTGGGACCGAAAAGTTAATGGGGTCGTCCAAGGTTCATTGCCCACCTGGTGGATTAAATTTGACAGTGTTTGCTTAAAGCGGTTTTGCCGTAAAGTTGCCAAACAGACAGACAGACAAACAAACAAACTGACAAACAAACCGGGACGATTACAATATCCCGCTCCCTCCCTCTGGGGGGGCGGGATAATAAACAATTAAACACTAACAGCTTCACAGTAATTTATTAGGAAATTATTTGGAAAATTTATAATTTTCTGTTATTTGGAAACCCCCCTTCCCCAATTCCTGGATTTGCTCCTGCAGGAACAGACGTTGGAGGAAGGAGGGTGGGATTCGATTCCCTTTTCCGGCTCTTTGTACAAAGTTTATTCATGCTCGTGGAAGAGCTTGTACATGTGCTTCATACCCCACCCCGATCCTCCCTCCAAAGATTTCACAGTTTGATGCCACCTGAGCTTATTTCATGATGCTTTCAAAACAAACTTAATAATATAGTCTTCACAAACCACTCCAAAGTGATAAAGCAAAACAAAAAAAAAAAACTGCAGATAAAAAGTTGAATAGTTAAAAAAAGTGAATAAACAAACATGGCGAGAAAAACCCAGACAGATAGATTTCAGGAGTTACTCCCCAGGCTCAAAACGCAGCAACATGTGCAGGCTACCACTACCAGAGGTCCGTCACTTTACACGAACCCCTACCTCCTGCTTTTAATAAAACGTGGTCCACCATCATCAACCCCCTTCCAGCAAAACTACCTAAATCCACTTTGGTGGATGCTCACCTCCTGCTCACCTCCACTCATTTTTCCTCTTTTTCTCACCTGTGGAACCAACTTCCATGCTCCCTTCACTCTCATTCTTCCATCCAGGTCTTCAAGACAGCTGTTCAGCACTATATCAGATCATCTCCATGCAAAAACATGATCTTTTCTACACCTGTTAAATCACCCCAACCTCCCCCCCCCTTCCCCCACTTCCCGAATGTTGCTTCTTCATCCATCTTATCCACCCCCTTGTGTTCTCCATACTCCTCAATCTTTACCCACATCCCCCCTTGCCCTCCCATATATCCCATATATACTTATCTCAATTCCTTTCCTTTCCCTACAGCTAGCTACACCTATCTCCTCCCAAACTTCCCTCCCTTCGCTCTTGAATCTCCCACACTCCTCTACCCTCCTGTTCCTCTCATGGATTTAAATTTTCCAAATCCAGGTACGCTGTGTCTCCGTACACTAAGGGGCTGCACACACAACACCTGACTCTTTGCACTTTTCTGACGTACCTAGTCATAATAGAACCTGACGAAATAGAACCTTTGACATTTTTGGATACATTCAACTGAAAGCAATGTCATTCTAATTTGACACGTCCTGTCATGGTGAAGTGAAATCCAAGATGGCTGTACCCATGAAGATGAACATGTTGTCACATGACTGTAGCTCTGACACTCTCCCACCCTCCTCCACCTTGACACTTGTGTGACACTCTGGGAAACACCCCCCAGTGTCACGTATTTTGTGTACCATATGGCCACGATGTGCATGGTTCCTTAATCTGTCAATGGAATCGCCATGCAATCAGAACAATGAACGCAAACATCTTGTCGTGAACCTAATTCACGAGTGTTTATCGGTTATAAGCCTGTCGTCCACGCATGGGGGAGACAGGGTTTTGCAATGGCTTGGGTGTGTTGTGTGTGTGTGTGTCTGTCTGTGTGTGTCCAGGCTTTCAACTTTTTTTTGAACCATTTGGGCTTTTGTCATCAAATGTTCAACAAACCTTTATTATGACACCTTGGAGAAAATAATTAATAATTTGGGTCAAAATGTGAAAAGGCAAAGTCATTGTGACTATAAGTAGCTCTTCGGAGTCCCACCACAGCCCATCAAATGCGAGATGAACCTTTTTTAGCTCACCTGGACTTTAGACAGGTGGGTTTATGCGATCAAGCAATGTCCGTAGGTGAGCGAGTCAGTCATTCTTCCGAGATCGGCGAATGAGGACCAGTGTACTGATTTTTGGGCACAGCATCAGAGAAGAAGGAGAAGCAGAAGAAGGTGGAGAAGGTTGAGGAGGAGAAGGAGTAAAAGGAGGAGGAGAAGAAGGAGGAGAAGAAGGAAAGAAAAAGAAGAAGGAGAAGAAAAAGAAGGAGGAGAAAAAAGAGGAGGAGAAGGAGGAGGAGAAGAAGGAGGAGAAGAAGGAGGAGAAGAAGGAGAAGAAGAAGGAGAAGAAAAAGAAGAAGGAGGAGAAGGAGGAAAAGGAGGAGGAGAATAAGGAGGAGAAGAAGGAAAAGAAAAGAAGGAGGAGAAGAAGGAGGAGAAGTAGGAGAAGAAAAAGAAGGAGAAGGAGGGGAAGAAGGAGAAGAAGAATAAGGAGGAAAAGGAGGAGGAGAAGGAGAGAGAAGAAGAAGAAGAAGAAGAAGAAGAAGAAGAGGAATAATAAGAGAGAAGCGGAAGAGGAAGAAGAAGGTCAGTCTGAAAAACACCAGTCATTATTGCTTGAACCAAACACACGATTTTGATGAAACTTGGCCATGAGCTTCATAACTGATGCCTAACAAAGATATTGTTACGGACTGTGGAAATTCGCAGAACACCATAAAGGTCCGTAGTCAAGGAATGCGATAAGTCCGTGTTCAGTTAGATTTCCCCACGATGTTTAATGGGATTTTTTCGTCTCACCCGGGCTGTGATCTTTGAGTTAGCCTTTATTCTTGCTATCGTTATTTTGGACCAACCGCTTCACACAACACACCTTAACCACAACCCTCATAACCACACCACCGCGTTTCCACCTCGGCACACGGTTGCCAGAGGCCTGGCCTTCGTCGAGGGAAAGCAGGCGGCCCCCGTTCCCCCCTCCCCCGGACGAATGGCGTCTCCACGGTGAATTCCACCCGGCGTGTGGAAGAAGACAAATACAGCGGCAAGAGGAGCGTCCCCGATTTGGCGGGAAAACGCTTCCTTCGAGAAGGTTCCCGCATGTTCTGAAAGTTTTCCCGCAGTTCTGGGAGGGCGGGCGAGAGGAGGGGCGGGCGAGAGCGGAGGGGCGGGGCGAGAGCGGCAGGGGCGGGGCGGGGCGAGAGCGGAGGGCGGGCGAGAGCGAGGGGGGGCGAGAGCGGAGGGGGCGGAGCGTGGGTAATAAAAAGCGCGCACGAAGCATTCGTTCTCTCTCTGTGGTGTTGTGCTGAGGAGAATCTCTCTCTGGGGTTGCTGCCGCTCTCTCGCTGTCGTTGCTGAAGCTCTCTCGGTCGTCGCTGAATCTCTCTCTCTGGTGTTGTGCTGAGGAGAATCTCTCTCTCTCTCTCTCTCTCTCCTCTCTCTGGGGATTGCTGCCGCTCTCTCGTTGTCGTTGCTGAAGTTTCTCGGTCTCGCTGAATCTCTCTCTGTAGTTGCTGCTGGGTTGCGGTCGTTGCTGTGTGGTTGCTGCTTGTGCGGAGAGAGAATCGCCGCCAAGGAGCTGCGTAAAGATCTGGGCTCTTGTCCGAGTCGGGAGCTTGGAGCGGTCGGTCGGTGGAGGTCCGGGCGTCGCGAGGGAGACGCGGGCTGGAGGCGCAGCGCTGCTGTGTCGCCGGGCTGTGTGGGAGAGCCGGAGAGAGCTCGCCTGGGCGCAACCGCGGCTACGCTAGCTGCCGTGGGGACGGGACGTCGCGACTCGCCCCATCAAGGCACCACGAGGGTGCAGGTAACCTGCAACGGTCTCGTGGGGCCCTTTCGGTCACCAAGCCCACGTTATAAAGGCCCACGGGCCAGTCTGACTCCCTTGTCTGTGAGGGGTCTTTTCCTTGTTTTTCTTTGAATGAATGTTGTGGCGCCGAGTCCCGTAAGTGAAACCTGGTAAGTAAATGTACATAATAACCATAGTCGGTTGTAGTGTTTTCACCTTGCCCGTGTCTTTGTTTTTTTTCCCGCCCGGGGGTTTCCCCCCGGCAAGGGTCCTTTTTTCAAAAAAACA
>CM068957.1:104582084-104597275 GCA_035128595.1 Eptatretus atami | reverse complement strand
CACACCAGCAACGACCGCAACCCCAGCAGCAACTACAGAGAGAGATTCAGCGACGACCGAGAGAACTTCAGCAACGACAACGAGAGAGCGGCAGCATCCCCAGAGAGAGAGAGAGAGAGAGAGAGAAGAGAAATCCTCCTCAGCACAACACCAGAGAGAGAGATATCAGCGACGACCGAGAGAGCTTCAGCAACGACAGCGAGAGAGCGGAAGCAACCCCAGAGAGAGATTCTCCTCAGCACAACACCACAGAGAGAGAACGAATGCTTCGTGCGCGCTTTTTATTACCCACGCTCCGCCCCTCCGCTCTCGCCCCGCCCCTCCGCTCTCGCCCCGCCCTCCGCTCTCGCCCGCCCTCCGCCTCTCGCCCCGCCCCTCCGCTCTCGCCCCGCCCCTCGCTCTCGCCCCGCCCTCCTTCCAGAACCTGCGGGAAACTTTCAGAACATGCGGGAACCTTTCTCGAAGGAAGCGTTTTCCCGCCAAATCGGGGACGCTCCCTTGCCGCTGTATTTGTCTTCTTCCACACGCCGGGTGGAATTCACCGTGGAGACGCCATTCGTCGGGGGAGGGGGGAACGGGGCCGCCTGCTTTCCCTCGACGAAGGCCAGGCCTCTGGCAACCGTGTGCCGAGGTGGAAACGCGGTGGTGTGGTTATGAGGGTTGTGGTTAAGGTGGTTGTGTGAAGCGGTTGGTCCAAAATAACGATAGCAAAGAATAAAGGCTAACTCAAAGATCACAGCCCGGGTGAGACGAAAAAATCCCATTAAACATCGGTGGGGAAATCTAACTGAACACGGACTTATCGGCATTCCTTGACTACGGACCTTTATGGTGTTCTGCGAATTTCCACAGTCGTAACAATATCTTTGTTAGGCATCAGTTATGAAGCTCATGGCCAAGTTTCATCAAAATCGTGTGTTTGGTTCAAGCAATAATGACTGGTGTTTTCAGACTGACCTTCTTCTTCCTCTTCCGCTTCTTCTTATTATTCCTCTTCTTCTTCTTCTTCTTCTTCTTCTTCTTCTCTTCCCTCTTCTCCTCCTCCTTTTCCTCCTTATTCTTCTTCTCCTTCTTCCCCTCCTTCTCCTTCTTTTTCTTCTCCTACTTCTCCTCCTTCTTCTCCTCCTTCTTTTTCTTTTCCTTCTTCTCCTCCTTATTCTCCTCCTCCTTTTCCTCCTTCTCCTCCTTCTTCTTTTTCTTCTCCTTCTTCTTCTCCTTCTTCTCCTCCTTCTTCTCCTCCTTCTTCTCCTCCTCCTTCTCCTCCTCTTTTTTCTCCTCCTTCTTTTTCTTCTCCTTCTTCTTTTTCTTTTCCTTCTTCTCCTCCTTCTTCTCCTCCTCCTTTTACTCCTTCTCCTCCTCAACCTTCTCCACCTTCTTCTGCTTCTCCTTCTTCTCTGATGCTGTGCCCAAAAATCAGTACACTGGTCCTCATTCGCCGATCTCGGAAGAATGACTGACTCGCTCACCTACGGACATTGCTTGATCGCATAAACCCACCTGTCTAAAGTCCAGGTGAGCTAAAAACGGTTCATCTCGCATTTGATGGGCTGTGGTGGGACTCCGAAGAGCTACTTATAGTCACAATGACTTTGCCTTTTCACATTTTGACCCAATTATTAATTATTTTCTCCAAGGTGTCATAATAAAGGTTTGTTGAACATTTGATGACAAAAGCCCAAATGGTTCAAAAAAAAGTTGAAAGCCTGGACACACACAGACAGACACACACACACACAACACACCCAAGCCATTGCAAAACCCTGTCTCCCCCATGCGTGGACGACAGGCTTATAACCGATAAACACTCGTGAATTAGGTTCACGACAGATGTTTGCGTTCATTGTTCTGATTGCATGGCGATTCCATTGACAGATTAAGGAACATCCACATCGTGGCCATATGGTACACAAAATACGTGACACTGGGGGGTGTTTCCCAGAGTGTCACACAGTGTCAAGGTGGAGGAGGGTGGGAGAGTGTCAGAGCTACAGTCATGTGACAACATGTTCATCTTCATGGGTACAGCCATCTTGGATTTCACTTCACCATGACAGGACGTGTCAAATTAGAATGACATTGCTTTCAGTTGAATGTATCCAAAAATGTCAAAGGTTCTATTTCGTCAGGTTCTATTATGACTAGGTACGTCAGAAAAGTGCAAAGAGTCAGGTGTTGTGTGTGCAGCCCCTTAGTGTACGGAGACACAGCGTACCTGGATTTGGAAAATTTAAATCCATGAGAGGAACAGGAGGGTAGAGGAGTGTGGGAGATTCAAGAGCGAAGGGAGGGAAGTTTGGGAGGAGATAGGTGTAGCTAGCTGTAGGGGAAAGGAAAGGAATTGAGATAAGTATATATGGGATATATGGGAGGCAAGGGGGATGTGGGTAAAGATTGAGGAGTATGGGAGACACAAGGGGGTGGATAAGATGGATGAAGAAGCAAAATTCGGGAGTGGGGGAAGGGGGGGAGGTTGGGGTGATTTAACAGGTGTAGAAAAGATCATGTTTTTGCATGGGAGATGATCTGATATAGTGCTGAACAGCTGTCTTGAAGACCTGGATGGAAGAATGAGAGTGAAGAGAGCATGGAAGTTGGTTCCACAGGTGAGAAAAAGAGGAACAAATGAGTGGAGGTGAGCAGGAGGTGAGCATCCACCAAAGTGGATTTAGGTAGTTTTGCTGGAAGGGGGTTGATGATGGTGGACCACGTTTTATTAAAAGCAGGAGGTAGGGGTTCGTGGTAAAGTGACGGACCTCTGGTAGTGGTAGCCTGCACATGTTGCTGCGTTTGAGCCTGGGGAGTAACTCCTGAAATCTATCTGTCTGGGTTTTTCTCGCCATGTTTGTTTATTCACTTTTTTTTAAACTTATTCACTTTTTATCTGCAGTTTTTTTTTTGTTTTGCTTTATCACTTTGGAGTGGTTTGTGAAGACTATATTATTAAGTTTGTTTTGAAAGCATCATGAAATAAGCTCAGGTGGCATCAAACTGTGAAATCTTTGGAGGGAGGATCGGGGTGGGGTATGAAGCACATGTACAAGCTCTTCCACGAGCATGAATAAACTTTGTACAAAGAGCCGGAAAAGGGAATCGAATCCCACCCTCCTTCCTCCAACGTCTGTTCCTGCAGGAGCAAATCCAGGAATTGGGGAAGGGGGGTTTCCAAATAACAGAAAATTATAAATTTTCCAAATAATTTCCTAATAAATTACTGTGAGCTGTTAGTGGTTTATTGTTTATTATCCCGCCCCCCCAGAGGGAGGGAGCGGGATATTGTAATCGTCCGGTTTGTTTGTCAGTTTGTTTGTTTGTCTGTCTGTCTGTTGGCAACTTTACGGCAAAACCGCTTTAGCAAACACTGTCAAATTTAATCCACAGGTGGGCAATGAACCTTGGACGACCCCATTAACTTTTCGGTCCAATTGGACCAAAGGTCAAGGTCAAGGTCACGAAAAGATCAAAATCGTTTTTCGCTCATAACTTCGTCAAAAATGATCTGATTTACTTTAAACTAAGCTTATAGTGAACCTTATTCTATTTGTCACATAATCCTACCCATTACTATAGTGAAAATGCATATTTGTGAAGATCGGTAGGGTCCGAAGTTTTGGGGGTCATGGTCATCGGTCAAAATTACAAATTTTCCATTATTAATCAAAAAAGGTTAGGAATATGCGTGTTTACTATGGAAGACATATATAAAGTCCTTTATTGGCTTTCATTTGACACCATGACCTTTGACCTTACGTGGCCTTGAAAGGTCAAAATCATTTTACGGTCATAACTTCGTCAAAAATGGTTTAATTGACTTCAAACTAAGACTAAAATATTCCTTATTCTATTCCTTATAATCAACATTCAGGTTAAGGATGTATAAAATTTAAATTTGATCCCCAAAATAACTTTATGCCTTAAATGGGCGGGATTTGTTGTGCCTGGCACCACTTGTTAGGTACTGTATTAATACAGTTTTTCTGAGGCTTCTGGCCTTTTTTGTGGCACACTTTCGTGAGAGAAGGAAGGAGTTCTGGGTGACCAGGGAACCCCTGGGTTTGCCACTGTAATGGTAAATATTTTTTTGTTGGGAGGGGGTTTCCGGGCAACCAGGAAACTCCCTGGATTTGCCACTGTCCTGTCCCCAATGCGCACCCACAAACACACCTCATACACACCTCCAATGGGAGGCTGAGACACCTACCAGAACTGTTTGTGGGTTTCAAAGCGAACAAACCCACCTGTTTGAACCTGGATTTAAAAGATTCCCAACGTCGTGGCTCACTCACTCTTGTTCCTGATGCACATTCTTCTTGATCGAATCTTTTGTGCCACCTGTTCGTTCTCCTCATCGTTTGTTCTTGCAGTTTATATGCTGTACTATTTACTTTCTTCACTGGCACCATTTGAAATATCAGAATTGATCGATTCATGTTGTTGTGAGAGCACAAAAAAAGGAATCCATTTTGCGGGATTCATTTGCCAGTGTTTATATTCATTTTTTAAATCTTCAATTCAATTTTTTATTTTTAAAAATTTTATTATCTAAAATAATAGTATTATATACTTCACAATAGGTTGCTAAGGGAGAATGAATCGGGCAGGACTCGCATGCCATTAGTCCCTTACAAATGGATTATTATCCATTCGCCCGGACAGTTGAATCAAAACGGGAGTGAAGCCTTAACAGGATAATTAAATTAATTAATGCTACGCAAATATTAATTTAGATACCGAACATAATAGCATACACACACACAACACCTACCACACACACACACCACACACAAACACACAAACAAACCACACAACACACACACACACACACCACAACACACACACACACACACACACACAAAAATACACACACACACAAACATACACACACACACACACACACACACACACACACACACTACACACACACACACACACACACACACACCACAACACACACGCAAGCCGCGTCGATGTGCAACGATTGCCATTGCAAAAACCTCAAATCATCAACCGCCGAGAGTGAAATTAGCGGGAATAAGAAAGCGCGGGAAACAGCACAATAGGTGGGGATGGAGATCCTCGATGCACCTCGACCGCCGTTTGCAAAAGCGAACATATGTAAGCGATTCGGATCCATCCAGACGGCGGAGCGTGTGTAGGCAAGAGTGCAACATGAATAATTAAGGACGCACTCCAGCGCCTGACAAACTCCGCATCAATAATTCACGGTAATGGGCGCCGAAGCTAGCAGCCCTGCTCCCTAATTGTGTTATTGACGATCACAGGCAATTTGCGCCCGGTCCCTGCAGGATAGAAAATTTAATCAGCCTAATAACTTCGTGTTTTTTTTTTCCCGCCATTTTAATATCGTTAATTTGCGGCCGGCGATTATTACATTGACGCTCGCTCTGCCGAGTGTTCCTGCCTCTAATGGCCCACCCTCCCTTCCTAAACACGGTGCCTAATGCACCGGAATGAAGGAGGCACGTATATTAATACATATAGGGGGGGAGTGGAGGGAAGAACTTTTCTAAAGACTCCCTGTATCCAGCTAGGTGCGTGGACACAGGTGAGCATAGTCGAGGGGTCTCCGAACACTGTACGGACGCCCCGAGCGAGACCTCTGCCTTGGCGCTGTGGCTCAATGATGGATCACCAATTGTTCATATGAAATTAAATTCACAACAGCTTGCTAATTAGTTTCACATCACCAGCTGTGTGTGTTTTTTTTTATTTTTAAAATGGTCATTATAGGGCCTGTGGCTTGCTGGAAGATAGCACCACCTGTTAGCCTGGACTCACCTGGACGGGTGTCCTTTGAACTTTGCGTGGGATTTTTGGACATCTATGGGATCATATTGTTACGGTTGTGGAAATTCACAGAACACCATTCAGGTTTCCCAGAGGTCAGTTATTTCGGTAAGTGTGTGTTCAGGTTAGATTTCCCCACCAATGTATAAGGGGAATTATTCGTGTGCGGGCTGTGCATCTTCAGTTAGCCGTTATTCTGTCTCTATCTTTTATTTTAACAACAACGACAATAACAACAACAATAACAACAACAACAACAACAACGACAACCCACGACCGTGTTTTACGGTGATCTTCAACCACGTCCGCGTGAAGCCGATGATTTCAACCACGTCCGCGTGCAAGCATGACTTGCAAAACGGATCGAAACGGCGAGAGGGGCGGAGCCAGCTGGGGGTGAAGGGTCGAAGGTGAAAGAGCGAGCACCCCCGAACCCGATAAAAAGCCGTGCTGGAACGCCGAGAGTTCACTTGAGTGTTGGAGTCCCGACAGTTGGAGTTGGAAGTTGGAGTTGGGCTGGGCCGTTGGGAGAGTCTGGAGTCTGGAGTTCGTGGCTTGCGGTTGGCAGTGGGAGTGGAGAGATGCCCTGTTGGGAGCAGGAGAGTTCGGAGTTCAGGCAGTTGGTTCGCTGGGGGTTCGCCGGCGCAACCAGGAGGCCTGAGGCGAGACCCATTCACTCCTCCAGCGCGTCGTCGGCTAGACCAGCCGCAGTGGGCCGGACGACCAAGGGAGCCAGTCGGAGCTCGGGGGTCCTGGCAAAGACGTCGAGGGTCGCCGAACCAGGACCCACGAGTCACCAAGAGGGTGGCCAGGTAGCCCGCCTCTCGGAGCCCCTTCGGTCATCCCGGCTCCGAGCAGTTATAAAGGCTCACGAGCCCGGTTCTTTCTTTCGTGGGTTTTGCATGAAAGTCTGTGGCGCCGTGTCCATAAGTAACAAACTGATTAAGTGCATGTACATAATAAATAGACATCGGCTGTAGGTTTTTGCTCGTGTCTTGTCCCCATCCCCCCATTCATTGTGTATGTGCATTGAAAATAAATGTCCCCATTTTTGAATGTTAACATGCTCGTTGTGTCACTTTCCTACATTGACTGCCATAATTGCGTTCGGGATGTTAGCTGGCTGATTATAAGCCGATAAAACGTACATCTGGTCCAACGGGACTTGGTGATATAAAACCGCTCGGCAATCGCATACGGAACGAGCTGCTTAAGCGGCTCATTTTTGTGCAGGTCCCATTGAGGTATAAACTCCCGGCATTTCTGTCTGCACGAATAATTAGGTACATCGACAATTCAGCGATCGACCCTGTAGCGCGTGGACAGAAGAGTTGGCTGGTTTATGGTGTGTTAAAAACACCGTAGCTGGGTTTCGGCGTTGATCCGGAAGCTGCGACTAGATTGCCACGTTCGGTGGGCGCGCGCGGCCGCAATTGGGCTAAAGGCGGTCGTCAGCACGCCGGAGTGGCGGAAATCAACAACAATATAATACTGCTGGTTCTGTCTGTTTGCGAGAACTAATGGAACTGAGAGACCTGATTTCATTGGATGAATAAATGGAGGATCATATATTAACAATTAAGTTTAATTGTTTTTGGGTTTTTTTGTACATATGTAGGTTTGACATTTGGAAAATAATTTGTTGTTTCTAGGTTGCTTTGAATACCACCTGATCGTCTCATAGATTCTGCAGGAATTACTGGAAAGTTTCAGGCAGTTTCGTAATTTTTCCGTGGATTATTTTTCTATGAAATTGAGCCTCATGGAAGAGTGAGGTGACAGAGGGTAGAAGTTTAAGTTTTAGCAAATTGAAAGAGGGAGTGGGACAATATGTTAATGCAACAATGAGATGAAGGAAGGAGGAGGAAGAGAAAGATAAGAGGGAAGGAACATTGCAACCTCTGCAAGAAAATGGGGAAGGTTTCATGAGGATATAAAAGGTCACTGGTAGGGAAGAAAGATGAGAAGATGTATAAGTAAACTACCAACTTTATGCCCTGGAGAGAAGAGTGTGACTGAACAGGCTGCTGAAGATCATGTCAACCAAATATCTTAGAGGTATGATGTAATCTTATGGGTTGGATAAAAGTGAGGAGGCTCAAAAGTAACTCACCATGTTGCGGGCAATCTTTGGGGATGGTTTTCACGGAGAGCTGAACCGAAAGGAACGATTGGTGGTGATTTGGCTGTCCAATTATGGAATGGGATTTTCTTCAAGCTTCTCTGATGGGTTTAAAACTTGGAGAAACTGAGCGGCCTGAAACTGTATACATACTAAGGAAACTCCAAGTGAGTGCATGAGTGAAAATTGGGTGCTTGGGTTAATCTAAACACCCCTTTTGAAGATAATTGATGGCCTTATTTAATTATCCTTTATCAAGGCGTCATCCTTAGTCAGCCCTCTGTCAGCTTTCTGGGGTCTTAATTTGCCATTTTGTTCAGCCTATTCAAACATGCCTTGATTTGGAAACACGTTCTCCTCTCACGGACTAATTAAAGTGCTGTATGTAATCAAAATATTGTTGTGGTTCTGGGAACCGCATCCCTCCAACGCAATGGCATCCATCATACAGTGGTCCCCAAACAGTTATTTAATTAATATACGTACAGATAGACCCTTCCTTCTTGTCTAATGGGACAAACGGGACAAGTGCGTTGTGTGAATCTCATAGTTAGGTCTGATGATATCTC
The DNA here is from genome assembly GCA_035128595.1 of Eptatretus atami. NCBI lineage: Eukaryota > Metazoa > Chordata > Myxini > Myxiniformes > Myxinidae > Eptatretus > Eptatretus atami. Next base: position 104,588,779 of record CM068957.1, on the reverse strand, counting down.
TAACTTCATTCCTATTCTTTTTACGTGACCTATTCTTGAAACGCCTACGTGACCGCCGGATGGCTTGTGTGCATGGTAGGAGTGGGCGTAGCGAAGCTCGCGTGGCGGTCCCTATGCGCGTGATGTCAGTGGGGATCCCGCAGCATTGAATGGCGGGTGTGTAAAACACAGCGTTTCCCAGGCGCGATAGCCCAAAAGTCAATGCAATCATTTAATGCAATTAACAGGGCGACCTTACGCCTTCATGGATCGGCCAGACCGAAGGGATGAGTGCGCTGCCAACCACCGCCGTGGAGGCGTAAGGCTCCATCATACAGTGGTCCCCAGAGAGTTATTTAATTAATATACGTTCAGATAGACCCTTCCTTCTTGTCTAATGGGACAAACGGGCAAAGTGCGTTGTGCGGATCTCATAGTTCGGTCTGATTATATCTCTGACTTCATTCCTATTCTTTTTCCCTTATTCCTGAAATAAATTCAGCAGGCACTACACTCGGACACCCACCGGTAAAAGCCATGGCCACACCCTTCACTGTGAGAAGGGGTCCTCACGAAGGCCAGCAGGCACTGACCTAGACAGCTACCTGTAGAAAACTGCGGCCACGCCCTTCGCTGTGAATGGGTCTTGCGAAGGCCACCCATGGAAAAACAAACACACAAATGCCAACGTCGTACGTACGCACGCGGCACACTCTTTTCAACGCATTTCTGAGTCTATAATTATATCTATCTTGTTTTTCAATCGCAAAATCTATATATATCTTTTCAATCCGAATCTCCATCTAAAATATATATCTATCTTCTTTTTCCATCCAAGTCTACATTTAATACTTATATGTATACTCTTTTTCAACCCAAACCTACATCTAATAATTATATGCAATCTTTTCCCTCAATTCCTGACACAGATCAGGGCTGGCACCACGCACACCACCGCTTTTGATAAATGATCGCCTATGCTCCAATGTCTGGCGGACCCACATGCAGCCCCGGGGTAATTATTATCCTTACTAATGCCAGCATAAGGACAGTCCCCTTTCCCTGCCCCCCCTCACGTTTTCCCTCAAGCCCCCTATCAAACGCATGTCCAGAATACCCCCTTCCCCTCCCCAATACACCCTATTTCCTCCATCCTTCTCGCTCCTCCCCCATTCCGCCCGCGGTTTCTCCGGTGGTCCTCCGTCCGCTAAAAATGTGACATTTCATTTGGCGACATCGCTTTGTTTAACCTTCTTTATTTGAAAAAGAGAAAGAGTTTGAAAAAGGCAAGCGCTTACCTTGCATTATATGTTATATATATATAAAATAATATATATATAATATATATATATATATATATATATATATATAATGATTGACCCCTCCCATGCTCCTCTAGCAAAGTAGCTGCATAAAGCAACCCAAGAAGACTTACACAGGGTAAGTGCTAATGCTTTTTCGAACCCTTCCAGAGTTCCTCAACAGCTATAAAGACATTCACACATAGCACACACACAACAATCCCAATGCTACACCCCAGCTGTCGGAACCAGTTCATCGAAGGGTTTCATTTGTCCAAGTCTCCATTTATTTTGTACTTCAACATTTCTTGTGTTCCTCCTCTCCTCTTTCTATCCTTTTTCTTGCCTCCTGATCCATTCATGTTTCTTGCTCTTCCATGAGCCTTGATTTGTATATAAAAAAAAAAATGAAAAAAAACTTCTCTTTTGATTTATAATTTATGCCCCTACAATACGTCCTAAAATTCTGTTAGCTTTTCCTGTAGCTGTTTGATATTGTTGCTGTCTGCATAACACCTGAGTCTATTACACCCCCAGATTCTTCTCCTGTTCACATGCTCCAAAACTGCCCCCTTGCATTATATAATCCAATAGTTTTATTGTTATTATCCATCTCCAGCAACTTTCATTTCCTTATGTTCAACTGCATTTGTCAAAATCTTTCCCAATGCTGAAGTATCCAGACTTTCCTGAATGTGATCACCACCCTCTCTGTAATCTGCTTGACCTCAAAGCTTTGTGTCATCTGCAAATTTCGAAAGCAGACTCTTAACTCCACTCTCCAAATCATTGATGTAAGTTATGAATAATAATGGTCCCAGTACCGATCCCTCAGGTACCCCACTACTTACATCCTCCCACTCTTTGCTTCCTATTACGAAGCCAGTTTCCAATCTAGTTAGCTACTCTCCCAGCCACATCACAAGCCCGAAACTTAGCGAACAATCTTATATGTGGGACCTTATGAATTTCCTTCAGAAAGTCGAGATGCACAATAATCCACTGCACTTCCCTGAGAAGGGATGAAATCAGAAAATACTTAATCGAACTCCAATAAATTTGTTAAACATGATCTCCCTTTGGTAAATCCTTATTGACTACCTTTCATTAGTTTGTATTTGTTAAAATGTTTCCCTATCCGTTCTTTATTTAATGTCTCCAACACCTTTCCCACAAATTAAGTCAAGCTAATCAGATTATATATAAGTCCCCAATTATTCTCTAGACCTTTCTTAAATAATGGTGTTACATTTGCTACTCTCCAATCCTTTAGTACCTGTCCTGACTCCAACGAACTGTTAATTTTTCTAGCTGCTTCTTCACTTCCTCTGCTCCAACTTGGATCTCTTCTAAACGCCTTTACTCACTCCTGAGATAGATACTCTCCGCTATACATAGCAGCTTGAGCGTCTTTCCACTTCATTGTTGCATTTTTTCATCGACTGCTTATTATAACAAAAGTAATAACAAAGACAACAATGATAATTTTGGCCAAGACTGAGTGAAGCAAGAGATAACTCTAACCCATGCCTGCAGAAAACGGATTTTTTTTTTTGGAATGCTGGCTGAATTTTTCATCCAATCATCATGTAGCTTTGTTTAAAAAAAATTCTCAATGGGTATGCGCTCATATGCCGAAGGTTTCGTGTCAATCGATCAAGCGGTTGTGGAGAAAACAAATTTAAAAGTGAATAAAGGTGAAAATGTGATGGAAGAAAAAAAAAAGTGAGGACCTCAGCCGATGTTCCACAACATGCTCAAGGATAGTTTTGGACACTGATTGCTGGTAGCATAATAATAATTGGCAATAATACTAATAATGAGAATAACATGATCCTGCATGGCCACTCTCATTGGGATTGTGTTTATCGAGTAAATATAAATATAATAGATTTTTATTTTCCGAGTAACATTAAAAAAAAAAATGTTGCGTTTCGTTCGTAAAACCTTTTGAACGTCTCGGATGCAGCCCGGTCCGTAGGTGATGTCATTTCATGTGCAACTCGTTCCTTCCGAAATGTTCTCCATCTGCGATCTATAACGCCAGACATCATCCATGGACAGGATGGCTCCTAGGGCCATTCAAAAAGTTTTATCAGGATTGCATGTGACACTGAATTTGCACATAAGCTGATCCAATGAGACAAAACAATCGCAGATGAGTACAAGTCACTTGCAATGTCTCCAGATGTATCAAATGTGCACATTTCGTGGCATTGCACATCAGTCAATAAAAATAAAGTATCGTGCAAAAGCGATCCTCTGGTATCTTTAAATAATTTACAACAAAATAGATTGAATGTCAAAAGTCGAGACAAGTTGTCATTCTAAATTTGTGGATTAAAGAGGATGACAATGTACACACGTCCCAAAAGACGAGTCGGGTGTGCTATGGATTCACAATCTGAATATGAAGACCAGCACTCCTGCTTGCAATGTGATAATTTGGCTCAGCCCACAGATCTCTCCAAATGATCACAGGTTCATGGCACGAATGCCTGAAAAAGGTAACAATCATAATCCAGATACAGAATATGAATAGGTACCAAGGCAGTCCCAAGCATCACACGTGTAGAAGGACTCGAATCAGTCTTCACTACTTTTCACAACAGACATCGATGTTGACCATATGACACACACACACACACACACACACACACACACACACACACACCGGGGGAGGAAGGAGTGTGGCACAACCCACCCACCCGCTGACAACACCTATACAGGCGGAGAGGATGAGAATGGGAACAGCAAATGCTGATCAACAGGAAGAGGAAGGAAAACGACAGAATGGAAGAGAGGAGGAAGACCAACGTCGATTCGAAAATGAGCTGGCCAACAAGGAATAAGAGCTAAGAGTGACACCACTCAGAGAAAAGCCACACCTTGAGAGAATATAAAAAACAGAAACAGACGAATATGCCAATTAGGATAACCAACCAATCAATTGGTAAAATTATACCAAAATCATCCACTTGAAAGAAATCAATACTGTGTTTTGCAGCGGCACTGCTCATTCAAGAAAAACATAACAGGAAAACAATGCTGAAAGAAGAATAGACCAGGCCCCATGGGTTCCTTATGAAGGGCTCATTATGAAGCATTGAAAAAAATGGATCTACCTTCGCAGAGATGGTGACAGGTGGCAGCTCATGTGTTTATAATTTAATAGCGGGGTGTGCTTACACATTGTGTAAGCATACAAACCGTGCTTCCCTGTTGTCTTGGGTCACTCAACTGCATTTGATTTTTCATGTATTTATTTTCATTTTTTGTTTTTTTTCATTATTTATATTTTCAATTACAGATGCTTTCTGACGGTTTTGTCATTTTTCTGGTGTATCAGCTTCGATGTTGTGTACAATCGGCCACACAAAATTACCGAGCTTCCCCATTATCTTGGGTCACTCACCTGCATTTTTTTTTCATTTATTTATAATTTCATTTATGGATGTTATCCGACAGTTCTGTGATTTTTCCCTGTGTACCAGCTTTGATGTCCATTGGCACACAAAATTTCAGCTTTCTACATCACCCGGAAGGTACCAATCTTTCATATCAATCAGTGAGTCAGTGAGTCAATGGTTAGAAAGAGCTTTATAGATTATACATATATATCTAAATATAGATATCTATATTCTAAATATAGCTATCTGACCCCTATCTAAATATATATATATATATATATATATATATATATATATATATATATATATATATACATATATATACACATTCAAGAGCTTTATGAAAGCGATGTTATTTCTTCTGTAACAGGAAATGTCCCTCCATCATATCACGGCATTCCCTTCTGACCATCAGTTGAGATGCTATAGATTTTTCTGAACGAGCATAATGTGCCATTCACCGTTTAACTTCTCTCAAGCATTTTTATTCCAAGTGACATGCTCTTTATATCTGTCTGGGCTCTTTGTGATGGTTGGCTTGGCCTGCTTTATTTGTTAACAAGCTGTGGATGTTGTTACCATTTCACTTGTGCAGTGATTTTTTTTTAAATTTCGTTGGCACACCGGTGTGTGATTACCTTTATTTATAGTTTGAATGTTATTATTATTATTATTATTATTATTATTATTATTATTATTATTTCAATCAGAAGGAAGCAATGTGTTGACACAAAACCCCCAAATCCTGTCCTAATCACTTTCAGTCGAACGTCAGGCTTAGCCAGTGGGTTCATGAAAGACTTGGGCCAAAATCTTTCTCAGCCGACCCCACAAGAAGGTGGGAATAATACGCGACTTTCGAAATGATGTATGATTACCAATAAGGCCTTTCATGCATGTGCGGCATGTGTTTTCAGTGACACATCTGCTCGCGTCGGAGCTTTAAACCTGCCTTTTCTCGTGTGAAATGTACAGGATGTCAAGTCGCCTTTTAAACATCATTTCTAATATTTAGACGAAAGAGCGGCAATTCAAAATGGTTCACCATAATTGCTGTGTTCCTGGATGCAAATCAGACTCAGTAAAATGTAGGTAACATAAAAAATATCTGTGGATGACAGGTGTTGAGTTCCTATCAAGTGAGTGCCGGCAGTGGATCTCTCTGTCACACACACACACACACACACACACACACACACACACACACACCACACACACCACACACACACACCCATATCATCTGAGCTATATCAGCTTGCTACATACATATGTATATATATTATTATATACACATACGTATATATGATTTATGATCACACACTGATCACATCATTTGCCTTCTGGTTGAATGGTTTGCATGAGTGGAACAATTGTCTGGATCGCAGACCAGATGGTTGTTCTTTGCAGATTATGCGGTTTTACTGTGCGAGTTTGTGATGTCCATCACAAATGATATACAGTGCCTGTAGAAAGTCTACACCCCATTTCAAAATTTTCACCTTTTGTTGCCTTATAGCCTGGAATTAAATTGCATTAAATCAGACTTTTTCCACCCTTATTTACACATCGTAACGCACAACTTCCAAATGAAAAACAAAATTCTACAAACTTCATAAAATTAATTAAAAATCTAAAACTAGAATATGTTGGTTGGATAAGTGTCCACCCCCCTGAGTTAATACTATACTTGGTTGAAGCACCTTTGACAGCAATTACAGCTGTGAGTCTGTTGGGATAGGTCTCCACAAACTTTACACACCTTGATTGGGCAATATTTTCTCATTCTTCTGTACAAAACTGTTCAAGCTCAATCAAGTTGCGTGAGGGAGCGTTGATGGACAGCAATCTTCAAGTCATGCCACAGATTTTCGATTGGATTTAGGTTGGGGCTCTGACTGGACCACTCAAGGACATTTATCTTTTTGTTCCTTAGCCACTCCAGTGTAGTTTGGCTGTGTGCTTCTGGTCATTGTAATGCTGAAAGGTGAACTTCTGTCCCAATTTC
>CM068957.1:104567495-104578079 GCA_035128595.1 Eptatretus atami | reverse complement strand
ATGAAAATTGAGGATTTTAGAAAATTTGGCCCAAATTGGCCTATTTTGACCTTTTGGCCTATGATTACCTCAAAATTAATAGGTGGTTGAATTCAGTGACGATATGCGAATGGTCTTCAAATTTCAAGTTAATCGGATGAAAATTGAGGATTTTAGAAATTTAGTCCGTGTTAACCTTTTGGCTTATGGTGACCTCAAAACTAATAGGTGGTTGAATTCAGTGACCTGATATGTAAATGGTCTTCATATTTCAAGTCAATCAGATGAAAATTGAGGATTTTAGAAAACTTGGCCCAAATTGGCCTTTTGGCCAATGTTGATCTCCAAAATAATTGGTGCTTGAATTCAGTGACCTGATATGTAAATGGTCTTCAAATTTCAAGTCAATAGGGTGAAAATTGAGGATTTTAGAAAACTTGGCCCAAATTGGCCTTTTGGCCGATGTTGATCACAAAAAATAATTGGTGCTTGAATTCAGTGACCTGATATGCAAATGGTCTTCATATTTCAAGTCAATCAGATGAAAATTGAGGATTTTAGAAATACCACCTTAGTTGTTGATCTTTGGCCTACGTTAACCTTTTGACCTCAAAAACAACAAGCTTCTTCCCTATGACAAACTCTACCATGTAGTGAAGTTTCGTAAAGATCGGTTTAAAATTGTGACCTGCAGGTGATTAAACAGACAGACAAAATTGACTGACCAATATACTTGTAAAATCTTCGATTTTGCAGGTAATAAACAAACAGAAAGGGGTGAAAACATAACCTCCTTCACCTTCGGTGGGGGAGGTAACTAGAGAGTTCATTCATGATGCAAGGAGAAAAATCTGATAACCCATGCAGTGTTCAAGTTTATACAGCATTTCAATTTTAACAAAATAATGATTTAAACGCCTGTCAAAAAATAAATCTGGAAGTTTCGTGCTATTCAAGAAGTCCAGAAGCAGTCTCGAACACCACCCTTGTACACTAAACCCATTGAACTTTTGTTTAAATTGAGGGACTGTATAGTACTGCAAAACTGGAGGTTCTTGGAAGTATTATGACAGGCAATTTGTGTTCTACCTTATTTGAGTATATAATTAAATTTAAATAAAACAAAGATTGCAAAACTTGGACAAATAAATGAATTCCAAGTTTCACCGTCACTTTCCGCAGTGTTTGTTGCATCACCCGATATCACACATTAGACATTACATTCGTTTTTCGTGCTTGTTGTTTGTGTCCTTTATGATGTCCTTATAAAAACAGCTCGCCTTCCTGTTTGGAATGATTTTCCATTTTGTTTGGTCATCAGGCAGGCAGACAGACAGTTAAAATATGATCTAACTCCTCTCCGCGCATGTGCAGTTGGGACGAGTTCAAAGCCAAAGTAAGGTTAAAACGAAAGACTCGTCTTCCTATTCATGTTCTGATTTGTGTTCCAAATATAACATTCTATTTCAATGACTTGTTCCTCAATCATAGTCTCACAATCATAAACTAAACAGATAAGACGGACGAACATGAACTAGTTCCTTAACCCCGCTTTTTGCTTCTCATGCGTGGGGTAATTAACAAATTCTTTTTAGTCCCACATCTCGTGTACTAGGCCTCATGTGATTGTATCCAGTGGATGTTACAACCTTGAACTGCATTAATTTATCAAGTGCGGAAGTATGGCAGAAATGTTGCCTCATCCACCTGCTCCCAAATGGACCATGTATGCATCTGTTCTAACAACAACCTCCACCAACACTGCACACATGTTATAAGTACACAGCCCATAACCTACCGTTGTGCATCTATTTGCTTATTCATCTGTATATTGTTTTGTTTTTTGACGTCATTGTTCTCACAACATGTAGAATCTGCTCTTGCACTCAGCAATGTCTCTATGTTCATGACGAGTTCAAGATTGTCCTCTAGCAAAGATATCTGTTAAGTGTAATACTCTACGGTTTTGGAACCTGAAACGATCTGCGACTTCATCCATTGTAAAATAAACGTGTCCCAAAACCATCTATGACTTGGCTGCGGAATAAAGTACCTTTGGTCGAGTGGGAGAGTGCATGAGCATATGATGCAGACGTGAGCGCAAGCATCGCTGGGAAGCACGCAGGCGACGACAGTGCAGTTGGTCCAAATGCCAGGCGGGGGCTGAATGCGGGACAAAAAGAAAGGACAGAGATGAAACACTTGCGTATAAATCTCCTGCAAGACTTACCCATATGACACATTCACATGAAAAACAGCCAGGTCATTGGCATTTCCAGGGAAAAATAGCTCGGCCATTTTGTGTCACTGGCTTCAGAGGTGTATAGAGAAAGGAAAATGTATGAGATAAAGTGGAAAGAAAGATAGCAATGTTGGTGGGAGATAATTTTGAGAGATGGAAGACATTGCCGATTATTTGAGAGTTCATATTGGAATTATGTAATTTGCAAGAGTAGGCCATTGTGTGCCGGCTTATTGCAGGCTAAATTCCAAATTCCTGTCCTAACACGTTGCCTGCAACTTTGCAGAGCCAGAGTCACATGGAGGCTTTACTTCTAAAATCCACATTACTCAGTCAACAGGATGACACGGATGCAGTGATAGAACTTGAGGACCTCAAGGGAGAAGTGCTGATGTTTAAGTCACGAAGAGCCAGTACCGCTCTAAACGGTCTACAGGTACAACTTCTTTTCTCAGCAATATTTCTTATTTTATAAAGACCATTTGTTATCCATAGTTCACAACAATCTTGAAACTATGTAAATTTTTACGTGGAGATTTCTAATCGTTCAATATGGAGTTCACTTCTTCAAAATGCGAGGATGGAGAAAGAAGAGAGAAGGAGAAGGATAATTTACTCCTGTTTGACTGCTTAGTTTTTCCAAAATAAGTAACATTTGTGAACTTTGTTCATATTCCACATGACAGTGTCTCAATGTGTAACACAATTCAAGAGGAATAGAGTAAGCATGGTGTTGGCTTAGTGGTTAAGGTGACTGGCTTGGGATCTTCAGGACCTGGGTTTCGAGCTCCATTGGCCACTGAATTAACACCAGGTGGAGTTGACAGCCTGTCATCATTCCGAGGTCAGCAAAATGAGTATCAGCATTCTGGTATAGGGGCACGGCATCAGCGGCATAGTCGCGCCCCAACAAAATGATAGCTACCCGGCAGCCAAGCTGCCATACGCAACAAGAAGAAGAGGAATAGAGTTGAACCCACTGGAAAAGCCACGGAAGAACCACACGAACTTTGCGTTTTGGGGCAAATCCTGCATCATTCTTCTTCCTCATCTGTTGGCATTGCAGTCTCAGAATTACATGCCAAAGGTCACCTTATGCCATGACCCTGGATGTTACACAGCAATTGTATACAATCCCCTTGAGCCGTTTGATTACACGTCGGTTTGGAACAATGGACAAGAATGCACCACACGATGTATAGAAAGAGCACACAGCGTCTCTGGTCTGTGCGCAAGATTACACTTCGTTTGATTAGATTACATTTGATTCAGAAATATCAAATCCTATAATGTAATACTCACTGCAAACAATAGCTTCTCGATCTCCTTTAACAAAATCACAATCGAGCATAATCCTCACATTTTACGACGTTCCCCAATGTGCTCCAAAAGCAAGGAATTAGAAACGTGTAATGGGATCTCTTAATGGATCTTAGAGGGCAGCATTATTGGTGAGATGTGGAGGAACAACTTGTTGTGATGACTTCATTGTGGGATTACAAAGAACTGATAGAGCACTAAAAGAACAAACCGACGGTTGTAAAAAAAGGAGTCATTTGTATCGTGCTCTTTTTATCTGAGAAACCCTGGGACCTTGACAAGGCCTCAGAATTCTGATCATATGGGATACATCCGCGGCTTCGTTGGGTGGCCATGACGCAAACGCTTTGGTTCTGTCACACTTCCCTCTCCGTACAAGGTGGGACAAGCTGTATTTCACGACACGGCGCTCGGACTCCCTGAAATATTCATGATTCCTCGCTTCGGCCAGCGGCCGCGATAGAGTGCGGGCACGGCTCGCAAAGCCAACGAACCTACACTTCACATGAATGGGCAATTCATCCATTCATTACCGGAGGCACTGGTGAAGGCCGAAGGGCTGATGGGATGGCTTTGTGGCCGCAAACCCGGAGCCTTTGGGAACGCCGATGCATCTGCCAGGCCTTTGGGGATGCATTAGGATGTGGTGAATGCTTAGGCTCAGGCCTGTGCGGCCTGGTGGAGGTAGTGGTTTAGAAGGATATGAAGGAAGGGTGGATGGGGAAGGAGAGTTGGGCAGCACTCGAACGACCTCTAAAAGTATGACTTCCCAAACATGCATGCTCTCCATGATAAAGACTGGTCTTTGCCTTGCCGTACGTGCATGGCGGATTGGCCACCTCTCAACTCGCAGCCACCATCTGGACAAGGTGCCTGCTTGAAGTTGTCATTAGGATGTGGTGAATGCTTAGGCTCAGGCCTGTGCGGCCTGGTGGACGTAGTGGTTTAGAAGGATATGAAGGGTTAGGGTGGATGGGGAAGGAGAGTTGGGCAGCACTCGAACGACCTCTAAAAGTATGACTTCCCAAACATGGATGCTCTCCATGATAAAGACTGGTCTTTGCCTTGCCCTAAGACCCTAAGTGCATGGTGAATTGGCCACCTCTCAACTCCAACCATCTGGACAAGTTGCCTGCTTGAAGTTGTCATTAGGATCTTGAATTCTTATGTCACTGTCATGTTGGTAATGAGAACCAATTTGCAAGCATCAACATAAATTAATTATGAATGCTGCACGACTATAACCCGTGATGAATTTTAAGGTTATTAATATCTCAATTATTGTGCTGCTTGGAATATTGTAAACGTCATTATCATTTTGCCAGCCTGTACTAGAGCAAGCTGTGCAGCTGTTCGCTTCGGGCCCAGGAGGAAGGCATCACATATCAATGTATGCTTTACAAATGTACAATGCCATTAACATTATCCACATGAGACCATCTATTTATTACGTATGCAAATACGGTGGAATTGTTTTTTTGATTCAACCCCACCACACCCCCCCCCCCCCCAATGTTCCCCACTTTCACACTTCCTTCCCACCATCACACTCCCTACATATCCCTCCCCCCCCTCTTCACTCCAATCTCCTACCAAATCTGTTTTCCTTTCTCTTCCTGCTCTTCTCACATTTTTCCTACCCTCATTTCTCTCTCCTATTATCCTCCATGTTTTCCTTTTCTCAATTTGGAGTACTGATGGAGTATTGCTCTCCCCTTTCGGCTCACACCCCCTGCCTCGCACCTTGCTCAGCTTGATGCTGCGGAAACCAAGTCCTTCAAGATCTTGCACCCTCTGCTCTCCCCCATGTTTCAGCTGGGCGCACAAGGTCTGCGCACAACTCTCTTTTGGTGAAACTCCAAAAAATGCAGAATCACACTCATTTTTTTTCGTCTTTTCTCCCGCCTGTGGAACCAACTTCCCCATTCTCTTCAAACTCATTCGTCCCTCAAGGTTTTCAAGTCAACTGTTCACCACCATCTCAAATGATCCCCCATACAAAACCATGATCTTTTCTACCCCCATTAACTGTCACCAAGTCCACCTCTTTCCAACTTTCCTGTCTTGCTTTCTGAGACTTTGCTTCTGTACCCATCATCTTATTCACCCCCCTGTGTTCTCCTGTAGTCCTCGTTCTTCCTCATAAACCTAATCTTCAAAGCATCTCTCTCCATTTTGTTCCTCAACGACACTGTTGTGTTTCCCCCTCTCCTTCTGCTGTTTGTTTTGTTCTGATGCATCCTGATCCATTATATATTCTATCTCCTCCACGAGCCCCGGCTCATTCATTCTTCTCCAAAAAAAATACATTCTTCTCATTTAAAAGTTGCACCGTGCCAACAAAATAAATAGATTACCGACAAGTGCACATACGCTAAACATCAATCTCTATTTTTTTATAAACTCAAAAGTTTCCATATTAAAGTGTCCCTCCTTCTCTCACCCACGCTCTCCGGAACTAGACAACTCGCAAGGAGGCAGGTTGGCTTCTTCGACTGGATTCGAGAAATCCTGCTCAACTTAAAGGTAATACGGTCACAGGTAAGAAAATTTTTCCGTATAATCGAATAATCCAAGATGAATCCGAGATAAATGTTGAGTGCCTTGAGATTTCCTTGCATGTCGAGCCATTTATTAGGGCTGTAATATGAAGAAAATGGAGTTATGAAGTCCGTCGGAACGCCTGGGATAAGGACCAAATGTTTTCCAACGGAGGAAAAAGATCACACTCAGTTTTTTTTTGCCATTCTCGACTGAGAGATGGGTTGCAATGCTGGCTAATTCATTTAGAGCCCGTCGCTTTGACACCTAACCTGTTTAAACAGGCCATTAGAGTTGATGGTGCTACGTGATGCGCCGATATTATCGCTCGTTCATCCAGCAAACACAAGCCTACTGGAGAGAACAGGTGGGTTAGTGTGTCTGTACACCTGCATGCATCTTTTTGCATGTGGCAGCTTGGGTGCCGGGTAGCTATCGTTTTGTTGGAGTGTGACTATGCCGCTGATGATGTGCCCCTCCACCAGTACACTGGTACTCATTTCGCCAACCTCAGAAGGATGACAGGCTGAGTCAACCACCTGGTATATTAATTCAGCGGCCAACGGGGCTTGAACTCAGGCCCCTCGGATCTCAAGCCGCCACCCTAACCACTAAGCCAACACCAGGCTTAACATGACACGTGACAGGTCTTCTGTCTTATGTTAAACTACGGGGAAATGTCAAATCCTCTTCTTCAAGAATTTTTTTTCCCTGGAGAAAAATAGCATGACCTTAACGAAACTTGATGGATGCAACTAACCTCCAGGGTGTGATCAAAAGGATTACCTGATAATTTGTTTGTGAAGTTTTGTCTTTAGTCACTGTGACACTTACTGTGCGGTATGTTGAGATGCCACGACACAATTTGCCGGTATTACCTCAATAAACAGGAGTCCGAACATTGGCTCCTCTGATGTGACAATGCCCCCAATGCACCCCCACGGTGTCTTTGCACCACTTTCTGATGAATCAGGAAATTCCGTTTGTCAACTGGCGGATCTTTCTTGGCTTGTGTAACTTTTCACCATTCCTAAAAGTGAAAGGGGCACTAAAGGAAAACTATATGCTGTCGATTATTCAACATCCATCGAGGGAAAGAGCGAAAGAATCTTCAGCACAAGATGCCTCGGCGGTTGGTAGGACAGTCTTCCGTCGCATGAACTTTCTACTAGTGTCTAATTTATCGAAGGTGAGGATTCCATCACAAAATTATGGCATTTAGAGGATTCAGGTTCTTGAGATACCCAAGTCGAGTCAGGGTGTGGAATGCTCAATGCGTTTGTGTTCTTCAAGCCCCGAGACGATCGATTTTTCTTACGAGGTAATCCTAGCTGTAAGGATTAGGAGTACATTTGTACAAGGTAAATGAACAATGATCACACACAAACACAGCACAATTGAAGGCCAGGTCATCACCTAGAAAGAGGAGTCAGCGCTTCCTTTCGGGGACGAGGAGGCTCGGGTGTTGGAGATCGCGGTTTCGATGCAGTCGCATTGTTTTCGGCGGCTGGACTTTCTTTGCCTTCATCAGAGTCTGCGTTACCCCGCTCCATCTTGCGCCACTTTGCTCTTCGGTTCTGAAACCATACCTGCCAAGTATGAAAATGAGAAAAAAAGAAAAGAAAAAACGGAGTATGGATATTGCTTGGCTGCATGTATAACGACAAGGGTTATTGAGTTTTCTCGACAAACTTTCATTAACCAGAATGCAATACCATACCGTGTAAAGGTGTGCACAGCGTAATATGTAGGAACTAAAGCGAACGCGTCTGCACAACGTCGTTCATCTAATTTTATTACAAAACATCACGCAAGCAGTTTTGCAGAACCCTGCAGCCTCAAAGCGGACATGAATGTTGTTTCCCATGGAACATGCAATACCGTAGGAAACCGGACCTGCAGGATAGCCTCGTGCTACATGCACACTGGCCACTGAGCTGTCAAGCCTGGATTTGAATTCTGACCCAGTGAAAAACTATCACCCTGGAGTTTCTCAGGCAGGGTAATTCATCAATGTGTGTGCCGTCCTTCGGATGGATGTTAAGTCGGGAGTTCCATCTGCGAGCATTAAACATGCAGTGGATGTTAAGGATCCCAATGTGTTCTCCACGAAGAGTAGGCGAATTATTGACTATTAGCAAATGGTCACATTGACAGCACAACTTCAGTCCGGATCTGCAAAGGTCCACCATAGTACGTAACAAGCTCATTGGCATCAAGGCGCTCGCACTGGGGAGATCTACCCAACTTGCATTCTTTAGAGCTTGCGTAGAGAATATACTCTTATATGGATCAGAGACATGGACCATGAAGAAGGCCCTGCAGGACCGGCTCGATGGCACATATACTCGGTTTCTTATGAGAGTTCAGAACATCAGCTGGCGGGAACACAGGACAAAAGCAGAGATCTACGGAGACATAGCACCCATTTCTACCGTTGTAGCTCGTCGCAGAACACGTTTTGCTGGTCACTGTTTCCGCGCCAAAGACCAAATAATATCTGACGTGATCTGCTTGAGATTGCCTTGCCAAACCAGAGGAAGAAGGCCACTGAACTACATCGACTGCGTAGCAATGGATATCCAGCATGACATAGCGGACATGCAGACACCGATGATGGACAAGAGACTCATGGCACGACATTGTGAACTCCATCTCGGATGCGTCCGCTGAATAGTAGTGGGGGGCACAGGGTACACGTCGAAAAGCCTCCTTACAGCGTTTTCGCTCCGTGTCCGTGCAGAAATTCGCACGGAATCTTCGGGTTGCGGCCATGCGCGTGCTTTTCTGCTTTAAATGCATTTTTCATTTAAAACTCATTTAGAGATGCAGCGATTTAAACTAATTTTGTAGAAAAATAGAGGGCTGCAAAGGAGGCTGTTATTAGGTTAGTGCTGTGTAGGACTATAATTTCTGGATTGGATTTCTGCCAGACGCCTTCACTGCTCATGTCGCGGAGAATTCTGTGAGCATTTCGAAATCAAATTAACCCCTCAACTCACCCACCTCTCCTTCTCGTCACCTCTTGCCTACTCAAAAAATAAGAAAAAGAAATCACTTACAGTGTTTCCATGCTGCCTATTAATGGAAGGAATTTGCTTACTCCTCTGTAAACATTATCTAAAGCTTTGATTTGGAAATTGGACGGAAAAACGATGCTCATTGAGCAAAAGGGGATCAGAAGACTTGTACTCTTATCTATAATACAAATCGTTTAAAATGTGACAAAGTGGGAAAGGTTAATTGTACAAAAACATATTTACTCACTACTACTACTCCTCCTCTACATCTTTAATGGATCCCAATTGTTCCCACCTTCTTGTGGAGTTGTGTGTGTGGGGAACCTTTTTAACCCGAGTCCTTCACGAGCCAGCTGGCCAGGCCTGATGTTCAACTGAAGGTGACAAGAATTTGTAGTTTGTTCAGTGTATCGGCGAGAACTCGCCGCCACTTCGCGGAAGGCACCCTGGGGTCTTTCATCTGTACCAATGACCAGTGCAAGCAGATGGGTCCTCCAGCTTCACGCCCATTCAAGGGATGGTGCACACCTTGATGCCTCGCCTGGCGTGCAAAACACCAGGATGACAATTTACAGCTGTAGTGGGGCAACTTAGCTAAATATAGCATAACAATTGTGCATTTTGTGAGGAAAGCACCAAATTTGGCACACTAGTAGCCTATCATATTATGAACAGATTTGGATATTGGGCCATCTCAAATTCAGCCGCTGATGGCTGTGGCAGCCATTTTCCACTGCCATCAAAAAATTTGAGATGGCCCAATATCCAAATCTGTTCATAATATGTTAGGCTACTAGTGTGCCAAATTTGGTGCTTTGCTCAGAAAACGCACAATTGTTATGCTAAGTTGCCCCACTACTGGGTCAGGATTCAAGCCTGGGTTAGGCAGCGCGGAGGCGAGTGCTTGTGTCTCTAAGATATTGACATATACATATATGTACCTATACCTGTAACTCAATAGCATGGATTCCAGCAGAGTCGGGGCCCTTAGACACACGTTCACCATTACTCATCCTGGCATAACTTTCAAATTATGACATCACTCCAGAAAGAAACAGTGGGTTATTCCTCAGATTAAATGTAAACGATGTCCATATCAGTGTCCATGTTATCTTTGCTCAGGAAGGCAATTTTTGGGGAGTCTTTGGCTTGAGCTAACACCAAGCATCGAGCCCTTAAGCCATTATCAGTCATTGCTTTCTCACCAGCCACCAAGATATTTATTTTCCACCATTAGCTTCTGGCAATTAACGTTTTCGTTACGGCCTTGCCCACCCCGTCATCTGTCACCAGCCATCGTTTGTTCAACTGCCCAGCTAATCACCACTTTTAGGATGAAGCTCCTCATGATTGCATGCAGTTTTCAAGTCGGTGTGGTCCTCTCCGCCATGACAACTCCTTCGTGTGCTCCAAAGGAACTGTAGGGGTGGATAACAGTTTTAAATGTGGAATTTGATTCTAATGGAGGGAGGTGGATTGGGA
>CM068957.1:104504499-104540372 GCA_035128595.1 Eptatretus atami | reverse complement strand
ATCTGTTGTGAAATCTGATAATTTAAAGAAATAACGAATGTTATAACAAAACCGATATACCTATCTACTTTAAGTAAGCAAGGCTATGTTCCCTCCTCCGTACATACACAAGATAATTTGAAATTTCCAAGGCATTAAACTTATATTTTTCTACTGTTTGGAGAATTATGTTGAGTGAACAAAAAAAATTTAGGAACGTAACAAAATTAACTAGCTTCATTGAGATATATGATTTAATGCATTCACTGCTGGACCTGTTCCCCAGAGGGACTGCTTATCCATCGGGTCTGCTAGATCTGTGTCTATTTTCGGATATTTCGAGAGGTGCTCCACAGGGAATGAAAGCAAATCTGTTTAAAAAAAACAAAAAACGGACATTTTAAAATAAAGTTAAAACGTTTGGGCGGACCGCCAACGATGTACCACGTGACGCGTGCAAAGACGAGCAGGCAACATGGCGGATTATCTGCAATGTTTATTTCATGGGTGATTAAACTTTGTGATGTTTCCTGGGTTGTTCTACATTAAACAGCAACTGTTGTGGAAAGTCATTATTCGAACGAAAATTCATTTTATTTCATTAACTGCTGCGTGCGCGGTGAAGACCGGCTTCAAAGTTAAATGGATCCTATACGGCATGCAGCCACAGCCTGGCCAGCCGTTTATCAACCACTTAATTTGACTGCTTGCTTGAGTGCTTAAGCTACATGATGAGCGCCTTAAAGTCAGTAACGGTACCACGCTACATCATTCTGAGTGAATTGTTCACTCACTGCGGACGCTTTTGCCGTGCCATCTCATCCTGAGCGAGTGGTTCGTGCTGCATCATATCCTGAGAGAGTGGTTCATGCTGCGTCATATCCCGAGTGAGTAGGCATGCGTGTCCATATCCCGAGTGAGTGGTTTTCCATGCGCGTCATATCCGAGCGAGTGTTCGTGCTGTTCCATATCCTAGTGAGTGGTTCATGCTGTGTCATATCCCGAGTTAGTGGTTTCGTGCTGTTCATATCCCGAGCGAAGTGGTTCATGCTGCGTCATATCCTGAGTGAGTGGTTCATGCTGCATCATATCCTGAGCGAGTGGTTCATGCTGCATCATATCCTGAGCGATGGTTCGGCTGCGTCATATCCTGAGCGAGTGGTTTATGCTGCGTCATATCCTGAGCGAGCGAGTGGTTCGTGCTGCGTCATATCCTGAGCGAGCGAGTGATTCGTGCTGCGTCATATCCTGAGTGTGTGGTTCGTCGCTGCGTAATATCCTGAGCAAGCGAGTGGTTCGTGCTGCGTCATATCCTGAAGCAAGCGAGTGGTTCGTGCCTGCGTCATATCCTGAGCGAGTGGTTCGTGCTGCGTCATATCCTGAGTGAGTGGTTCGTGCTGCGTCATATCGAGAGCGAGCGAGTGGTTTGTGCTGCGTCATATCCTGAGCAAGCGACTGGTTCATGCTGCGTCACATCCTGAGCGAGTGGTTTGTGCTGCATCATATCTGAGCAAGCGAGTGGTTCATGCTGCATCATATCCTAGCGAGTGGTTTGTGCTGCGTCATATCGAGAGCCATTGGTTTGTGCTGCGTCATATCCTGAGCAAGTGAGTGGTTCATGCTGCGTCATATCTTGAGCAAGTGGCTCATGCTGCGTCACATCCTGAGTGAGTGTTTGTACTGCGTCATATCCTGAGCAAGTGGTTCTGAGCAAGCGTAGGGGTGAGGAGTCAAGTGTGGGAGGGAGAGCCAAGGGGTGGGCAGTGGGGGAGGTAGGGAGCAAGTGGAGAGAGAGCTGTGTGTGTGTGCGTGTGCGTGTGCGTGTGCGTGTGTGCGCACAAGATATGATAACATGCTAGGGTAGTGGGTTCAGCAGGTCAGCACGGGCAGTGCTGCCGATTGATGACCAAAAGCATCCAAAACTGATCAAGATGGTACCAGCTCTGCCAGGCAGGTAGTCGTTCAGAAGCGATGTTCAGCTTGGTAGTTTTAATATGGGATAAATGGGGGGGGGGGGGAAGGGAGTCAAGGTGGTGGAGATGATGCAGAGAAGGTTGGAATTGTTGTGTGTGCAGGAGACCAAATGGAAAGAAGACAGGGTGAGGAAGTTGTTAGGAGGATACAAGATGTTGCATGTGGTTGGGGAAGGAAGGAGTAATGGCATGGGAATAATAGTATCACAAGAATCAGCAAGCAGGTGGCCAGAGTGGAAAGATGGGAGGGACGGATAGTTATGGCATGGGTGGTGATACAGAGGAAAATGGTTTGTGGTATGTTGTTGTATGGGCCGAAAACGGGAAGGACTGCCGTGGAAAAGCAGGAATTCAGGGACACACTGGAGGAGATGATGGGATTGGTTGAGCTGGACGTGCCGCTGTGCATTGCAGGGGACTTTAACGCACATATGAGAGCAGCGGAGCAGGGGGAAGAGGAATGTTTTGGTAAATTTGGTTGGGAAACAAGGAATAGAGAGGGTCAAGAGCTGGTGGAGCTGGTGGTGAGAAATGGGATGGCCATAGCTGGTTCATTCTTTCAAAAGCAGGAAAGCTACAAGATTACCTACATATAGGAGAGGACATCATAGAACAGAATTGGATTTAGTGGTGGTAAAGAAGCAACAGTTGTGGAGGGTTGACGATTGTAAAGCCATGGCAGGGGAGCAAGTTACCACCTAGCACAAGCCTGTGGTGTTTGTAGTGCAGATGGAGAAAAGCAGGGAGGTTAAAAGCAGGCGTCGGAAGATTATTAGGTGGGGAAACGTCGTCATAGAGTGCAAGGAGAGGTTGAGGGCTCGGAGTGAGCAACTTAGCAAAGAAGCAGAAGGTTTGGGAGAGGAGTGGAAGAACTAGGGAGAGGCGTTTAGGGGAATTGCAGAAGATTTGTGTGGAAGGAAGTCAGGAAAGTGTGCATCTTTGAGGGATAGAAACCAGGTATGGTGGATTGAGGTAGCGAAGGTAGTTGGTGAAAATAGGGAGGTTTGGAAGAGGATAGAGAAGATCAAGGATAGGGCGAGGCAGCCAGATGCGGAGTTACTGCACCTATATGGGCAGAAGAAGAAAACAGCGAGGGCTGTGGATAATGCGAGGAATAATATAGAAGAGGAGGTGCTTAAGAAGTTGGAAGAGGATGGTGGGTTGAAGATGATATATAAATTAACTCATGACAGGGATGAGGATAGGAAGGACATTGGGGAGGGGGTCGCGGTGATCAAGGATGGTGGCAAGAGGCTAGTGACAGAGGGGGGGGCAGTATTTAAGGTGTGGGAAGGGTATTGCAAAGAGCTGTTGAATCGGGAAGAAAGCAACGGCGAGTCTGGAGCTACCGTGTTATGTAGAGGGTAAAGTGGAGTTGGTGGAGATCACAGAGGAGGAAGTACAGATGGCATTGAAGAGGATAAAGAAGGGAAGATTGCCAGCCATTGATGAGGTGTGTACAGAAATGATAATTGCAGTGGAAGAAGTCAGAGCCAGTTGGACGAAGAGGCTGTTGAACATTTGCATGAGAGAGAGGGTTCAGTTCCAGAGGAGTGGAAGACAGGGTTAATTGTGTCGATATGGAAGGGGAAGGGCGATTTTCAAAATCCAAGGAAGTACAGGGGCATTACACTCCTCAGTCATGTAATGAAGGTGCTGGAGAGGATTCTGGATGGGGGGGATAAGGTAGAGGGTGGAGATGGAGATCGGAGAAGAGCAGAAAGGGTTTGGAAAGGGTAAGGGGATGACGGATGGGATGTTCGTTCTGAGACAGCTGGTGGAGAAGAGGTTGGAGGTGCAAGGTGAGATGGCATTGGGTTTGTGGACCTGGAGAAGCCTACAACACTGAAGATGGGTGATGATGGTGATGTGAAGAAGAGATGGTGATGACGACAGATAAATGGGAGTGCCGGAAGCAGAAGTTAGGTTGGTGGAAGGGATGTACAAGGGAATTAAGGGAAGGATCTTGATTGGTCCTGGGATGTCTGAGGAGCTCAGCATGAACATTGGTTTAAGGCAGGGAAGTACTCTGAGCCCACTCATGTTTATCATGGTGATGGAACTGGTAAGCAGGAAGGTGAGCTTGTGTCGTATGTGGAGGATGCTGTATGCAGACAATCTAGCTGTTGTGGTGGAGAGTGGGTGGGAGATGCAGGAAGTACTGGGGGAGTGGAAGGAGGCACTTGGGAAACTTGGGCTGAAGATGAGTATGGAGAAGACTGAGGTGATGTGGGTCAAG
Source organism: Eptatretus atami (assembly GCA_035128595.1). Classification (NCBI taxonomy): domain Eukaryota; kingdom Metazoa; phylum Chordata; class Myxini; order Myxiniformes; family Myxinidae; genus Eptatretus; species Eptatretus atami. The sequence goes on along the minus strand of CM068957.1, from coordinate 104,536,181 downwards.
CAGCAAAAAAGGAAATGAATTTGAGGTTAAAGGGGAAGGAGATCAGGCAGAGAAATAAGTTTGAATATCTGGAAGGAACATTGACCAGGGATTGGAAGTCCGAGACAGAGGTGCAGAGGAGGATTCAGGTGGGTGTGAATGCATGGAGGGGGGGTGGAGGGAGTAATGGCAGACAGAAAAATATCAAGAAAATTGAAAGGGAAGGTGCTGATGTCATGTGTTATGCCAGCCTACCTTTACAGTCTGGAGATGGTGGCACTGACAGAGAGACAACAGAGCCTTCAGATTTGCGAGAACAACTGGGTCAGGAGGATTGCGGTGGTGAGGATGGTGGATAGAAGGACGATGAATTGAGGGAGGAGATTGGTGTGCAGATGAGTTTGATGGGGAGATTGGTGAAATGCCGGCTGAAACAGGCTGGACACTTGGTGTGGATGGAGGAAGAGAGAATAGCAAAGAGAGTGGAGCGGTTGAAGAAGCAAGCTAGGAGGAAAAGAGGTAGACCACGGTTGAGATGGAAGGATTGTGTGAGGAGTCTATTTTCATGTCTATTTTCGTTGTCAAATATTAATCATGTCTATTTTCGTTGTAATGAAAACATACCTTGTTCTGGTTTCAACGTGTTGTTCATTTTTAAAATGTACATAAACTCAGAGGTCATTTTCAGTGTACAAAAGTGGACGTATTCATTGAATACAATTTAAAAGTGGACGTGTAAATTTTATACATTTCTTTAAAGTGTATATGTACATTACCATATCTCACGGGAACTTCCCCAGCCTCGTGACAAATTAAGTAGGGATGCAGGCATTTTACGACCAAGCCAATTTTAATGTTTATTTACTTTACATAATATGTGAATTACATGTTCATCCATTTGTTTATAAGCCTTGAAAAGTCAGGTAAAAACCAAAAGAAAACCAAAAAACAAAAATTTTCTTTCCTCTACATTATGAGAATTAATGGACCTTCATTTCATTGGGTGATGTAGAGACAAGACAGAAGTAAATAGACACCATGATTTTAAAATAATTTATTGATTTAACATTTGTAGTATATTTGATCCATTTAAATACACACACTAGTATTTGGTAGACTTGCCATTTGCAGATTTCAATGCTTTTACTCTTTCAGCCAAAGAACCGAGTTCCGAAATTTTCTCTTGTGGGATTTCTGCCCAGGCTTCACGCAAATGGTTTAGCAATTCTGTCCGTGATGTTGATTTCCTGGACTTTTTCCCACACAGCTCGATCCAATATGGCCCAGAGGTGTTTAATGGGATTCATTTGAGGAGACTGACTTCGCTATGGAAGTCGCTTGATCCCATTTCTGTCCTGTCATTCTTTGGTCTTTTTTGCAGTGTGGCATGGAGCTCCATCTTCCATGAACAGAGTGTTGTTTTTGACCATCTGACCAGTGGAGAAGACGGGGAGAAGTCCATCCTCAAGGATAGAAATGTATATCATAGAGTTGATGTTGCCAACACACTCCACAAGCTCTGACCGACTAGTGCTCCAGATTGCTCCCTACACCATCACTGAAAAACCACCGTGTTGACTGTTGGCTGCAATCAGTTCAAAGAGAACTTTTGATTGGGAAGTCTCCAGACCCATACGTGTCAGAAAATTGAGTAAATTGGGACTTACCTGAAAAAATTACAGTTTGCCAAAACTCCAAGGATCTGTTGGCCATCTCGTCAGCCCACTTCTTTCTCCTTTGAATGTTGGCTGGTCCAAGAAGAGGTTTTCACCTCGCTGCTCTCCCATAGTAGCCCAGTTGAAGTAGGTACTGCACGGCAGTTCTTGAGTTAACTTGGACCTTCTCTGCAACATCTGCTATCTTGCAATGGGGAGTTCTCAATGGACCACTTGTCAGCTCAGACACTTTTCTGAGGGCCCAGGTAGACCAGAATGAGAAACTGTGGATTCCTTGCCTTCGCTGGTGAATTGCACAATCACCCGATTGACCATAGAAAGTGGAATGCCAACGTTCTGAGCTATCCGACTCCACATTCAATTGGCCAACAATTTGTCCTCTTTGAAAATCACAAAGGTCGTGTGCTCCCTGGGTTCAAGGCATAGTTAATTGTCATACAAGACACAGGACTACTCGTTTCTGCAAATAAATAGTTGAATATTAGGACAAATCACTGAGTAAAACTTGCTTTAAACAGATGAAATGAATAAATTTAAGGTGTCTATTTACTTCTGTCATGTCTATGTATATTAGACCACCGCCACGATCGCTGCAAACAAATCATGCATTACCTCATTTGAGTTGTTATCAAAATGTATCTATGTTTCCTCAAAACAGTACTTTTATTTGATTAAAGACGAAGCATCGTTCAGTCTTCAAATGTACATCAGAGGCAGCTGTGAACCCTCAGAGTTATGTGAAGCAAAAAAGATAGCGTTGATTTCTGGGTGGCTGGAGGGAAAGGCGTGGCTTGGCTAATGGGCAGTGCGTGTGATGCTGGGTGAGATAGGGGAAGGTGTGGCTTGGAGAATGGGCAGCCCTTATGACCCACAGACATGAACTGAACTAGTTTACATAATTATAATATGTATACACTGTTGTGGCATGCTTGCATACTGCATACAACCACCCAGGTGCATCTTTTGTGCAGACATAATAAATATAAGCTTTATATATTTGATGATTTAGATATTGAGAGAGACATATTCAAGCATGAGGTTACAATGATATGCAAGCCGAAAGACAAACTAAAAATGTTGCACATTCATAATTTACGAAATCAATGACCAAAAAATTAGCAAGTCATGTTTGTGATCAAAAATGCAATATAATTAAATGTGAAATATTTCAAGCGTGCTATTACTACAACAACTTGGTAATTAACAAATTGCTAACTACGATGACTACTTAGTAATTAACAATATTTAAAACAAATCAATACTTAAGCACAGCAATAGGAAGATCAGAGAGACATAGGAATCACTCTGGTCTCCGACTGTTTTAAAAGCCAATTGTATTTACATTCTGTAAACGGTGAAATAACTCAAGTAAACCAATAATTAGTGGTTAGAATGAGCTCTTTATTGAAAAGTTTACAGCTAGAGTAATTTTTAATGTAAACACGGCAAAAGTTATAAAGATAAGAGACAGAAGTTTTTACCGTTGCCGGACAACATATTCCAGTGTCAGCTCCATTGTCTACCAGCAGTGAGCAGATAGAGACTGCACTAGCTCACTCTTATTCATGGATGTTTTCGTTTACGGACTATTTCCAACTGTTTTGTGATTTTTCCTGGGATACTGGCTTTGAGTTGATGCAGTACGCAAAATTTAAGCTTTCTACACCACCTAGAAGGTACTAAACATTTATATCAGTGAATGAGTGAGTGAGTCATTCAGTGGTTCGAAGGGCTTTATATATATATATATGGTGTCAATGAAGTTCTTGTGCAAATTGGAACATTTATAATGATATATGTAAACATGATAGACACAAACTAAAAGTGGTAGATGTCATAATGCATAGATTTTTTTTTACTCAATGCAGTTCAAATTTTGGTGTCAACATAACTGCCATCTTTCTTAATACAGTATATCATTCAATCCGATTTTCCAAGCTGTTGAAAACATTCTCGAGTTGCTGCTGAGTAATTTCATGAATTGCATTTGTGATCGTAGCCCTAAGTTCATTCAAAGAATGTGGTTTTTATGAGTAAAGAACAGTTTGACATAGCCCCATAAAATGTAGACTAATGGACAGGTCAGGCAAATGGGGTGGTTAGCAATTGGTCCACTTCGACTGATCCATTTGTTTGGGAAGATATTATTCAAGAATCATCGCACATTCGAAGCACATTGGCAGGGAGCCGAGTCTTGCTGGTACAAGGTGATATGTGAAAGATTTAATCGTCCTAGTACGGGAACCAAATGCAGTAATTGTTGTGGTTCACATTATCACTGATGTAGAAGCTGCCTCATCAGAAAATGTCAACTCATCAAGAAACCCAGGGGAATTGTGGATTTATCAAAAGCAAAAACAACATCAATGTTTATAAAACTTCATGATATATTTTCATTCTTAATTAATTTGTGAAAATTTCTAAAAATATGTTTTCACTTTGTCATTATGGGGTATTTTGTGTAGATCAGTGACAAAAAAATTAAATTTAATCCATTTTAAATTCAGGCTGTAACACAAAATGTGAAAAAGTCAATGGGTGTGAATACTTTCTGAAGGCACTGTATATGCACTACATGAACGGCCCCCAATTAATCCCACTTTGTGGGACCAGCCGGGGAATGTTTTTGGCCCATGTGTCTCATGAAACAGCTGACCAGTCCTGATGTTCAGCTGAAGGCGATTTGGTCAGAAATTTGGATTTGTTCAGGGTACGGGCAAAATCATAAACTATACCTTTGACCTATTTCACCAAAGAGGTCTATTATGTACCTTCTGCCTTGAGGGACCTGCAACCCACCCACACTATATCTGCCAAATTATCCCTTCCGTGCATGAACTTTACCCAAAATGTCAATCCCAGGATGTGCATACGAGTGACGAACCTGCTGCAGAGTGAACGTTGTGCGATTCCGCCGTTGCTTCCTCCGATAGAACCCATCCTCAAATTCTGCAGTCGATGTGAGTTCTCCAGATGAAACTGTGCAGGAAAGGTTAAAAGGGATGTGTGCATTTATCAGCTTTTGAATTTACCTTTACAACAAATCACACCACACCACACACACACACACACACACACACACACACACACACACACACACACACACACACACACACACACACACACACACACTTCAGGACTGGTGTTCATGTTAACTTGTGAAATCCATGTAAACATTGCATAATACCCCTTGTTGGTGATTGTCATTGGCAATGTCCTGTCGAGTGTTGTGTAGTTAAATGATACACTAAACACCGTATTTCAGTCACAGGTACGGGATGTCAAATTTCCGCCGAAAGGCGGAAATCCGACTTTTTCATTGCGCAAGTTGGGTCCTGTGATTCGTTCAGATTTGCAATAAAAATCATGGGGGGGGGGTAGGGGTCTTCTCTATCCAGGGTAGGGGCAAAGACTATGGAAGCTCAGTCAAAAACTCAGAAAGTTCGCTGAACAAGCCGCTGGCGAAACGCGGCATGCCCCGGCCTCCCGGTCCAGACGAGACGCATGCCATACGGCTGTCTGAGAATCGTTAATTTATGCGCTAAACTTCCCGCGCTCTATCAGCGGTCCAATTTCACGGCGATAAAACCAGCATCGAGGTTGCTACGCGACATCCCCGCAATCTTTTATGAATGAACTCATTCACTACAGCTCGTACCTAGACCATATTAGGAACAGCATGACCTGATCATTCGAGTATCACGTGGCCGTGTGAGTACCGTGATTTTTAGAAGATTTTGGCATCCCATAATAGTAGGCTCTTAGTTTCGTTTGTTCTATTCATGGCAGTGCATGTATTGTGATTTAAATCGTCATGTCTGCATACAACGACCTGATATCGTTGAACGCAACCCTGCATTAGAATCGGAAGCTAATCGTGTTGATAAGGAAGCCGGTTTAAAGAACCGTTGGCAGTGGGACTGGCTGGGAAAAAAGGCCGATGACGGCGAGATCGTGGGACGTTCGTGAGGAAACTCAAGACTGCTGGCCGTGCTGTTTGTATTATCTGCAACTCCGAGTTGGCTTACGGCAGTCGGGGATCGGTCTTTTAACAAAGCATGCCACCACCGGCAAACATGTGAAGGCTGCCAAGGCAGTGAAAGGAAATTATCGTATTCCAGGTAAGCCCCCTCCCCGGCCCAAAACCTATCATAACCCCTATATCATAACGCCCACGGCCTTTGGCGCCTTAGAAACAGTGCTCGAGTGCAGCGCCATTACGTACGGCAAAAATATAAAATAACATTAACCAAACGATCTTTGCGGACGCCTGCACGTGGGCATGGTGGACCATCTGTGTTTTGGTCTTGTTCCCAGTGCCTAGCTAGGCCCTGGTCTGCTCAGAGGTCAAGGTTAAAGGTCAAATTGGGGTGAACTCTTGATAATTTATCATAAATGCAATTTTATATTGGCTATCAAATGAAAGTGGTTTGGGGTCAATTCCTTTACAAATAACAGAGATATTTCAATTTTGAATGTTCAGAATAAATGGAAAATCTGAAGAATTGCTGCACGAAAATTGTCAATAACTCCTTAATCGCTTGACTTTCAAAAACATTCATATTTCCTGGAAAATGAATGTTTGAATTTCGAATTGCCATGACACCAGTTGGGTAAACTTCTCTGGTGCCGTCATGACTATTTTATGTCCTCTTTCAGGTTCAATGCCGGTTACAGCTGCTAACAACGAGACCATCACTAAAACGGTTGCACCAGTCCAGGATCGAGTTACAACAGCTGAAGCATTGGTGTGTGGATTCGTCTGTGAAAATTCATTGCCATTTACTCTGGTGCCAAAAGTGATCGAATTATCAAAAACTTTAGCTAGACCCAAAGGCTCTTGACTTATTATCAATGAATCGTGTGTCTGCCTCGTACAAGACCAGGCATGGATTGGCAAAGACACTGGAGGAAGAGACTCTGCAGCAGTTGAGAACGTGCTTTTTCTCGCTGAACATTGATGAGTCTACCTCTGAGAGTCTCAAAAGGATTCTTGCGATTCTCGTGAGTTACTTCTGCGAAACTACCAAAACGGTTGTGGTGAAACATCTGGCATCTATTGATGTAGTCCACATGGATAGTAAATCTCTACATGATGAGATTGTTGCATTGTTTGAGGCAAAGGACATTCCATTTACCAACTTGATGTCTATGCTCTTGGATTCATGCAACGTCATGCGTGCTCCAAGACTGGCTTTGAAACTCGCATCCGTGGAGAGAATGCCCCACACTTGTTAGACATTGATGGTGACACCTGCCCCATGCACATAATGCTGCAAAGGTATTCTGCAAACCATTTGGTGGTTGGTGTGAGTCATTATTCACATTACTTCACAATGATATGAAATGGTCTGTTGATCTGAGAGAACTGTATCAGGAGGTGTTACTCTCGTTGATGTCCAATTCAACATGCCTGAACGATTCATCAGCCATCGCTGGCTATCGGCCTACGACTTGAGTGTGGATACTGTGCGTCAGCTTGATGCCCTCACAGTTTTCTACTATGGCTTCTTACCCAAGGCACATCGCCCTCAATATCAAGCACTGTTGGCTGAAATCTATCACAGGAAATTGGTGACTGAAACTGCACAGGCCAGATCCGAGAAATACATTCCACTCTTGAGAAGAAGAATATGACCGAAGATGGAAAGAAACGCAAACAGAACATCTTGGATCGTTTGTTCTATGTGAGAAAAAAGATGCGCCTCATCTTGGAGGTTATGATGCAGTGTTACCTCTCCTCAAGAAGTATGTAGTGCTGTCCAAACAAGGTCTCCCATGATTCACAAAATCCATGACGAGATCTGTAGTCTTCTGAAGGAGTTCTAGCCTGCTATGTGAAGCCCAGGTATTAATGATCTGTCCTACAGGAGGCTACAATCACTGCAAGTTGGCCCAGGGAATGCCCAAAACTGTTGAATGTTGAAGAGATATTTCATGGGAAAAGCAAAGTCCATCTTGAACTGTCTACATCCATCCAACACGACTGTCAAGGACTTCAAAACCATCTGAAGGAAGCCTTTAGCACATGTGGGATGTACCTCTTGAAGAAGATGCCGATACTGAATCCCATTCTCCGTGCAGCATCAGCTATTGACCCAACCTGTAGAGGCCATGATGTGACTGTGAAGCTTATGTTGCGACTTCCAGACTTGATGACCAATGTCTTGAATGAGGAAGAGAAGGTTGCCTATGACCTTGAGGTACGACAGTACCATGTAGATGCAAACTTGGCTGCCCAGAAGATGGATGGCGAATTGATGAGTGGTGGGCAAACCAGGTCTTCAACAAGGACAAGTATACCTCGCTAAGTAAACTTGTGAAGGCACTTCTGTCTTGCTTCCATGGACCCCAAGTTGAAGGATCCTTCAATGTCATGGGAGACGTTATATCATCCAAAACAGCAAGAGTTGCACCGGAGACATACAGTGCTATTCAGACTGTAAATATTCACTGAGGGCATCTGGAAAGTCAGCAGTGGAATACTTTAAGAGGGATGACCCAAAGTTTGATCCGGTTAATGTTACTCTGGTCAAAAACATGCGCACAGCCTACAAGGTGGAAAAGAGGCTCAGTTGAAAAGAGACAAGGAGAGAAAAAAGAGACTGGAAGCTATGGCTCTGAGTCAGAGAACCACCACTAGTGCCACTAAGAGGAAGGCGAAAGAACTTAGTATGCTGGCAGCAAAGACTGCTAGACTTGCCCATCAGAAGAATCTGATGAGGAAGTAGCCTGTCTTGTCTCGGATGTGTTTCTTGTTTCTGTCACAAATGCTGTTCCCTTTTAAATCTGTGTTGACTGTGACTACTTACTAGTAAATACTTGTTATCGACTCTAGACATTGGGCTCTAAAACATTGTGATTGTTACGGAAACCAATTTCAGGAGGAGTTATGCTGCTGACTGCTTTGATATTGCAGGACTGATTTGTCTGACAAACATGACAAAAACAGACTTAAGTTGAAGGTTTTATTTTGATTTAGAGTGAGTATAGGAACCCAATAAAATCATTTTTGGATGCTTCAAATCAATCCAAAGCTATCTTAGAATTAGAAAATTTTTGGACGAGGGGGATACACCCTTCGTGCCCCCCTCGGGCTTCGCCCTCACTTCAGACTTTTTCCTATATTCTGTTGACATCCCTGAGGTAGGGACACATGGAAGACCATTAAGATGCAGCACTTCAAGTGCAAATAATGTAATCATATTATATATTGGAGGAAAAAAAAGAAAGGGAAAGTACTGCACGGTAATTAGTACAATAATGTCAACAAGTCCTGGCAAGATGACTGTCTCCAGTCTAAGTATCAATCCCGATGCCGATTTATTATGAGACTAGTCTTACGCGACTGGATTTTGGATTTGTGCCTTTGGTGTTAAAATGAAAATCTTCCTTCATTGAATCCGCTGTTTAAAAAAAATATAAAAAAGAAGCAAATTTTTCATTTCTTTTTGATTACTGAGAAATATAATGAACAATGTTCGAGCCAGTTTTCAATCACATTATCAGAACTGTTCCTCCATTTTCATTTTAAAAAGCTAATAAAAACTAAGTCAGTCAAACATTCAACAGACAGTGTGATGTGGTGGATATGGGTTTTTTTTTAATTTATGTATTTATTTATTTGCTTATTTATTTATTTACTACGTCCAGTGAGGAGAGGGTAGTGGCGGTCAAGCTCACATTCTTTACAGGGTGTCCGGGTTATCGTGACAAGTCGTGAATGCTTTAAGGCTAGAATTCATCTTGGACAGGGCGACCATATGTCGTGAGGTTTGGAAGTTTATGCTGAACAGCCATGGGAGGGGTCGAACCCTCACCAAAGAGGGCAGTGCAAACGCTCAGAGGGAGCAGGTGGAGGTGGCTACAATGAGAGAACAAAAAAATGAGTAAAAGAAGACAATTGCAGAGTGATGGTTAAAAGAGTGTTGGAAGAGTGATGAAGGAAGAGAAGGGCATGTGCAATGAATGAGCTGCGGGTGCAACACCATCCTGGAGGTCAAAATGACAATTCCGGAGAAGGCTTCACGTTGTCCCCTACGGTCCCAAATGGCACACTCGTCGCGATCCAATCGCAAGAATTGCCAAGCAGATTAGCTGTTGCAATTGCAACAATTCAATTTGCTCTACATGAGGGTCAACCTTGTACCATGGAGGTCATCAGATAAACAAGGAACCCATCTAGTTACAAAATAAAAAAAATTACTGTACCTTATTAAATGATGCACATGCTATATTCCCCGTAGCAAATGTTATCCAGTGAGTAATACACCAGTAATTAAGCTCGTATTTGCGTCACAACAACTTCAGAATCACAAGTTGTTTGTTTCCCAAGCACTGCACAAGTTATAACTTTTCCATGCTTAGAATCATAGATCAAATAAATGACTCTGCTCAGAGGTTTCGAAATGCAGATAATGTAGAGGATGTGGACAACACAAAAGTAGATACAATTTTGGCGTTCTGATATTTCCCCAAGCTCTTCACCACAATATCCAGGTTACAGATGGAGACTGAATGTCAGACAGGCAGGCAGGCCGAGTGGGAGGTAATAGGTGAGGTTTAGCTCTCAGTTTCTCCAGCACAATATATTGAAAGTCTTGGTGACAGGCAACAACAACAGGCATGTGGGAGCACTGATCTACTGTCTGTCATCTCTGCCACCACATTTCAAAAAGGCTACATGAGGTGTTCAATCTGGCCTTGATTTCATCCCAGACTTGTTCACTGACATCTGACTTCTGCTGGCTGCAGGGATGTTCTTGGTTTGGGCTTGCTCTTAGTCTGTTCTATTCGCTCTCTCCTTTTTCTGTATCAGTTTGCTTCTCCGCTTGTTTTGTTTTGCATGGTCGCACTTCACATATTTGCTCTTTCAAGACAGCTTTTCCACCACTAGGGAATCTGGGTCGAGTCTGGCAGGGTGTGGTTCTTTTTCAGTTTTCTTCTTAGTTTTCAGCTTTTACCAATAGTGTAGTAGATAGTAGAAAAATCGTGTAAATTATGATACAAGCATCAAATTTGGCATTTCTGTTCTGCAGGGCTTTCTGATAAAATCTGCCTGATTGGCCATTTGAAAATCCAAATTTTGAAAAATTTGAAGAAAAAAAAAAAACTTCAAAAAAATTTGAAGTCACAGCTGCCTGAAATTCTTGAAGCGCAAGTGAACATCCCAGACAGAGAACCAAGGGAGATGCAGTCATCATTGATGGCTCAGCACTTATCAATGCCTTTCCTCCATGCACTTCAAAGATATTTGATGACTATGCTAAAGAAGACATCATCCCAAAGGTGGAATCCTATGGTGCCAGGTATGAGAGGTGGACGTAGTGTTTGATGTGTACAAGAAGTCAAGTCTGAAGTCCGAGGCAAGGTCGAAAGGGGGCAAGGAATCAGAAGAAGAGTGACAGGAACCAGTAAGACCCCAAGTAACTGGAGAAGCTTTCTTCGAGATGACAGCAACAAGACTGAGCTGTTTCACTTCCTTGCGGAAAAGATGTGTGAAGCACAGACGACAAGCACAGTCATTGTCACAAAAGGAGAAGATGCCATTAGCAACACAAGGAAGTCACTGGATGCTGTCTCCATGTTGTCATGAAGAAGCTGACACTCAAATATTTGTACACACCAGGGATGCAACAACGGATGGTAGCAAGTCCATATATTAAGGCTAATGACACGGACGTACTAGTCATAGCAATATCTGTACTGCCATCCTTACAGGAACTAGGTCTTGAGAACATGTGGATTGCCTTTGGCCAAGGAGCCAAGGCGCGATTGATTCCAGTCCATGAGTAGTTTCTGCAATAGGGCTGAGAAAGCTAGAGGAATCCCATACTTCCATGTGTTCACTGGATGTGACGTCGTGTCTGCCTTCCGCGGTAAAGGAAGAAAACTGCATGGCAGAGTTGGAACGTCTTTGATGATGTTTCTGAAACATTCACCAATCTCAGACAGCATCCAACATTGATTCGTGATCTTGACTTTTTTGAAGTTTTTTTTTTTTTCAAATTTTTCAAAATTTGGATTTTCAAATGGCCAATCAGGCAGATTTGATTAGAATCCCCTGGAGAACAAATGTACCAAATTTGATGCTTGTATCATCATTTGCACGATTCCTCTCAAAAATTGCTGTTATCTGCCCCACTACAACTCTTTGCAGATATACCATTGTTTCATAGCTGCCTGTATTCCATGGATGACAAGGGGAGATCAGCTACGCTGCTAAATTTCCTCCAATTTTGTTCAGTTTTCACTGGTTCGTAATAATGGACTGTACATGAAGCATGTTGCAATTCCGTGGAGTCTTGCGCATGACTGTGGTCCTAAACGATGGATGTTCCTCCTCAATGGATGTTCCTCCACGATGGCCAAATGGGAAAGTCTTTCACCAAAATGAACACAGTTGTTTGCATAGAGGACAGTGGCACAATATGCAAAGTTTAACAACTTGAGTTCCCACACTAAGTAATTAATTCAAAACTGCAGCAACAATTACAAGTTTCATCCTCCCCTGGAATCTTAATGTTTCACCCTGCTAAGTCCCCATACAAGGAAGTAATTTCGAAGGTAGAATTTTTTTTTTTTATCATACGTATTTGCAAACTTAACAGGAAGCAAACTACAATGACATATCCCCAAGCTCATAATAAATAGATGGTAGCAACGCAAAGGAGGGCGGTGGGGGATGGATGTCCTAAGTTACACCATATTTGTGTACACACCGATGGCCTCTTTTGAGAGTTCATTGATAAGATCATCGATCAATATAAACATGTATCAAATAAGGGCGATTGTTTCGTTAAAGGTTTTAAAATTTTCCAAAGGACTGTGAATGAAAAGCATCGATTTCTTAAAGGATTCAAACCTATAAGCACTCATACAGGCAAATGAAACGCAAGGCTGTTGCATTGCAGTTTTTGCACTAAACACCTCGTCACCCCCTCACCCCTCACCCCACCAAATGCACCATTACCCAGACATCTCTTTCTTATCCGCACTACCCCTTGGGACACTAAACTCCTTTAGAACGAAATTGAAGCGCTATTAATGGTTTCCTCCAACCATCATCTCTCCATCTTCAAATCCTTTCCGCTACCCTCTCACATGCTTCATGCAACATTCTTATGGTGATACGAGGTCTACCTTCTCTTCTGCAGGTGTGCACTTGTTTATTCAATTATTTCTTGGAACTGGAAAACATTTGCACATGTGACACATTGGAGTTGTTGATACATGCAACGCAACGCTACTTCAGCCCAAAGGTCAAAAATGACGACAAATTTGTCCATGTGCGGGGTGTTTGATAACCAGTCTTTTATCAGGCAAAGCTTCCCTCATTGTCACACTCCAATTATCTGTTTGTCTGTCTGTCCATTCTCTTGTATCTTGTATATCTTGAGAAAGAAACCAATCTTGACAGACATAATGTGGGCCCCATTAAGAGTGTTATTGGGGATGGGTGGTTATTTTGGGGGGAATTGGGAAGGATCTTTGTAATGGGTTAGGTGACAGCAACCAAATTTAGCACACATAATGAGGAGGAAGATTAGGGGGGGCAGTAATTTTCGGGGGGAGGGGATTATGAAGGGGGGATTCTCTCTATCGGGGTTTGGCTATTTACGTCAGCTCTATTAGCTGTAGTGCGACCAAACGTGGTTTGCATAATGGGGGTCCCATAGAGGATTTATAATGAAAAAATTAAATTATTTGCTTTTATAGATTTTTCAATTCAGGAGGGATTTAGAATAGGGGAAGGTGGGATCTCTCTCACGGCTTGAGTTATCGACACCAAACTTGGTAGTGATGGTGTAGCCCCATGGGGGGTTAATGAAGAAAAATATGAACTTATTAGCTTTAATGCATTTTCTAGATTTAAAAAGGGGGGTTAAATGAGGAGAAGAGTAATCTAATTGTTTTAATTGATCGTAACTAAACTTTCCAAGGATAGTGTAGGCCCCATTGGAGGTTTTGCAAAAGGGGTAGGGGTTAGTTGTGTGTGTTATTTTGAAAACGATGCAGACGCAGCATGTGGACCCCCTCCTTCTAGTGCTTGGCACTTGTTACCTCCGCCACCGAAGGTGGATGGAGGTTTTGTTTTCACCCCTGTCTGTCTGTTTGTTTTTCTGTTTGTGAACAGGATATCTCAAAATGTTGCGGACGGATTCCGACGAAATTTGGTGGACAGGTCGGGTATGTGATATGGATGGAATTGTTAGATTTTGGTCAAGATCCGGATCCGGATCTGGATCTGAGAATTTTAAAGTGATTCTTCACCATTGAGTGATCGGGCTAAAATGGTATATAGCACGATATCTCAAAAAGTTTTGGACGGATTCCGACAAAACTTGGTGGATGAGTTTGTTAGGTGATGAGAACAAGCAGATTAAATTTTGGTTTAGATCTGAATCCAGATCCGGCCTATCAGTGGGATATAAAACATAAAGTAATCAGCCTGACGAAGGAATGCACTCTACCAAGTGCCCTTCTAGTTTCTATGTTACCAAAAAATTGATAACTAGCCCCCCAAAAAATCCTTTTTTATTCTTGATAGTGACCTAAGGCTTGTGAAGGAGTTTGTACGTACATCAAACACAGGCCAAAGATGTTAAGGGACATCATGATACCTTAATGTGAATTACAAGGACATTGGTAGACTTAATGAGCATATACATGGTATATGGGATTTCAACCTGGGTTCCCTAAATCATGAACCATCGGTTCAGATAGGAACACAAACAGGCAAACTTTTGGTAAATATTTATCATAAATTGGAAATAAATTACAAAAACTGATTTCTGGAATAACTACTACTACTACTACTACTACAATAATAACTACTACTGCAATGTCATGTTCACACAAGGTAATCCCGTAAGGTTCAAAGTCCACTCACTGGAAGTGATGGGAGAATGTTTGGGTAGAACGCGCCTGTCTTCAAACCTTCAAGTCTTGCACCGGTTGACGTCCTTGGGAGTTTTGCAATACGGTGGGCTGCAAGCTATCAGCTTTTTGGATGAGTTCAGAAAGTTCTATAATTCTTTCGTTGTTCATTGGCGCTCCCTTTTCTGGCAGGTACGTTTCCAAGTATTTTTGGCTTATTTTAGAAGCTATTTGAGCCATTTTAGGTAACAATCCTAATCTACACACACACGCACGCACGCACGCATGCACACACGCACACACGATGGACTTTATGTTGCCCTGAACAACACCGTTTCCTGGGGATTTCTGTGCATGCACATCGAGCATTCTGGGGCAGAATTACGTAATTTTGAAAGTCTCGGATTGATAAAAGTTTCAAATCTGGTAATGTTTTTTATTAGCTCGCCTGCTCGAAGAACAGAGAGCTATAGCGATACCCCCGGCGTGAGCGTCAGCGTCAGCGTGAGCATGAAAATGTTAAAGTTTTTGGTGCAAGTTATTTCCTTTCTAATGTTTTTATCTACCACACTATTTTGTACTGATTACAATATACAGATACATACATTGCTTTAAAATTATTTGGATCAGACTTCACTGCAATGCTTTATAAAAAATATTATTAGACTAGTCTTTTTAAAACGATAAATGTATAAACAAGCGAGCATTGGGTGGCTTTGACACCACTCCATCGCCATTGTGTGCAGTAGTAAGTCCAATAATGCCTGGTGTTGGTTTAGCGGCTAGGGTGGTTGGCTTAGGATCCTAGGGTCCTGAGTTCGAACCTCGTTGGCTGCTGAATTAATACCAGGTGGGGTCGACTCAGCCCGTCACCCTTCCCAAGTCGGCGAAATGAGTACCAGTGTACTGGCAGAGGGGCACAGCATCACCGGCACTACCACACTCCAAGAAATGATAGCTACCCGGCAGCCAAGCTCCCATACACAAGAAAAGAACAGAGCAGTCCACTAATTTGAGATAATTGTAATGATATTGCAGTAAACCATCAAAACTGAGGTGGGGGGGGGAAGAACAAGGTGCAAGATCTGAAAGTGTCGATGATAATTGAAGGTTGTGATTGTAATCAGATGCAAGTCGATTGTCAACACTCTAAAAACGTTCCTTCAAACCTTTGGCACGCATAAAACGTGTCTTAAGGAGGACTGCATGTTGAGGTACTTGGATTTTGGGGGGACATTTGTAAACGGCGTGAGTAATAGTATCCCATTGTGTGTGCCGGTCCTTTTGTGCAATGATGACCTGTGTAAAGGACAGTGTTAGCAACCAAGCAGACTCAACAATGATGGTCTAGGATGCCATCCGTGACAGCAGCATAACGTTTAAATATCAAGTGTCCAGATGAACTGTTTCTCGGAATTACTTCCCTTCACTTATTGACTGTCACTGTAATCGAGCAAGAGGGTTGAACGAGGTACGGATAAAGTTGAGCTTACTCACACCTTTATTGCTCACCAGAAAATGGGTAGCCGACAGTGAATGGGTAGCTGTAGCTGACGAAGTATAGGAGCAGCCAACTATATAAAAATGGTGTAGTTGCTATTAGGATGGCAGGATGGCCCAGAGGTATGCACACTGGCTCTTTACTGTCTAACCTGGGTTTGAATGTCGAACCAGCTATAAACGGTGATCCTGGTGTTTCACAGGCAGGGTGATTCATCATTGTGTGTGCCCATCCAAGGATAAACTGAGTGTCCCGTCTGGCAGATTAGTTGGTGGACATTAAAGATCCGATGGTGTCCTTCGCAAAGAGTCGGCAAGCTATCGCTGGCACCATGAACAAATTGTGAATTCCTACAGAGGGCACTGCATCAGCGGCACAGCCACACTCTCAGCTAATGATGCTACCCCACAGCCTTGCGCTGGCTATTGCATAGGTTTATTTAGTTAATTATTCATATGCAGCCGGTGGCTGCTTGGCTGCATCATTTTCTTGAAGCGCAGCTGCGCCACTGATGCAATGCCCCTGTTACCAGGAAGCTGGTACTCATTTTGCCGACCTCGGAAGGATGACAGGCTGAATCAACGCACCTGGTATTGCAAAGGAGTTGTTTATATTGCAAAGAAGAAGCTGGTTATTGCAAAGGTGTACCTACCTATTGGAAAGACGCAGCTGCCCATTGGATCGGCGTAGATTCCTATTGTAAAAGGTGTAGATGCTTATTATAAAGGCATAAATACCTATTGTGAATGCGTAGATGCCGATTGGAAAGGCGTAGATGCCTATTGGAAAGGTGTATATTCCTGATGTAAACGTGTAGATGCCCATTGGAAAGGTATATCTGACAATTGGAAAGGCATAGCTGGCTATTAAATGTGTAGCTGCGTCTTATAAAGGTGTAGATACCTATTTTTAAATGCATAGCTGGCACGTTAAGGTATGCCTATCTGGAAAGTAAAAGCATAGCTCACTAGGAAGAGTGTAACTTATCTCTGGCTAGTAAAGAAATGGTGAAACGCCACTGTTAATGTGTGCTTTTCTGTTCGCCCATGTACTTGCGGCAGTGGCTTTGCTTTTAATTGAAAGTACAGTCCCTGTAACGAGCACTGATTTGATTTCCAATCCAATTTTATTGCTCCCAAAGCAGTTTCATCAGCTCTCGTATGCACAACACATCTCATGAAAGGACAATTTCAGGACCATTGGCTTTATATGGAAGCATTGCCATGGACATGTAGAACCTTGTACAATACTGCACTTATGGATAACATTTGAGCGAACATGTCAGAACATGTACTGCTCAACCACTTGATAATTGACTTTGGGTCGTAGTAGTGTCGGCAAGTTTTCATTTTGGGGCACCTATGAGGTGACCACCTCCATACTCGAGTTCTCGTTAAGCGAAGGTCAGATTTTTCCTAAATAGTTTTACAGTATAATCATGACGTTATTACAGCAAAAGCGGATGTATTTTTTTTTTAGATATATCTCCAGTAACCAAGGTTCACATGGGTGGTTTGCAGAAAGAAAATAATTTCCCAATGGTACCAATGATACATTCCGTCCTCAATGTACCTTCTACGATGACATCCTGACTATGATGGTTTGAAGACTTGCGAACTGAGTCAAAGTTTGGACACAAAACATCCTGGACTACCAGTGAATCCTGTCGACTTCCCTCCCTCCAAAAGGAAAACTTGTGGCATAACTAAGCAAAAGAAAGTTGTTAAACAAATGTTTTCAATGTCCACAAAGTGTGATAAAACTTGTTTTGGTAAATCCCTGAGTAAGAAATATTACGAGGTGGAACTCCTGCAGGAAGACCTTCTTCAACAATAAAAATCCCCGTCACGTAGCTTATTCAAAGTGATGGCACCCAGGAACATAAAATGGTGGTTCCTCTCCTGTCGGCTCAAAACTGTGTTATCATGACGTCGGACATGCATCTGCGCATGTACGTTTGGTTCAGAAAGACATCCATATGAGACGTCAAGCTGCACATTGAGAGCCCTTCCTCCCGTACCACACAGCTTGTGTTGCTGAGTGCAAAGTTCAGCGGCTGCGCTCTCCGCACTGCCCAATAATGGCGCAAAAGCAAATGGAAAATCGATGGCTATTGACAGACACGGCATTAGCGCATCAATAATGCACGGCGGATGGGTTGGAGAGGCAATGAGGAGGGTGGGGGTGGGGGCTACCCGTGGTCACCGCAAGTCGAAATCAAAAGCACGCACATCTTTTGACAAGTCGCGGCGTGTCGGTCCGAGTCCCCGAACAATACAGATCGATGGCCGTGCGTTGGTAGCCCGAGGGCTCATCATCTATGACGTCACAGTAGAAGAACCACCAATTTCTCCACGGAGATGGACGAACCGTACACGTTCGGAGTTTTACAACTTGTACACCTGTACCTCGACATGGGCCGTGAACGTCACCTCGACACAAACCGTCAAGTCATCTTAAAGAGATTGGTTTTAATTTTTTTTTATTTTTTGGGTGGGGGGGGGGGGGATGAAAGTTTTGCACGGAATGCATGATTAAGCTCGTCTGTTATAAACGGCTGTTCCTCAGATTGTTTCCATTTGCGCCTTTCCAATCGGCAGTTAATAATCGATGATGCCATCAAAAGCCGATAATCGAGGTGCAAACATAACCTCCGGAGGGCTATCACACCTGTACGAGGTAATTGGACTATTCGAACGGCTTCTGAGAGCAAGTTTCGAATCTGAAACCACATAATCACACATGCAGTACCAATTTGATGCCAAGTTGGGGAAACAAGGTTTGAATCCCAGGCTGAGAGATGCACTACAAGCAAATTGGACAATTGGCTTAACCTTTGAACTCTTGGATAACTTAAGATGCTAAAGCTTCCTGGTCGACTTTAGTGCGAATCAAGCCTAGTGTAACGTAATGATTGTCACAGTTATTGACCCTGAGTCCGCATTACGTCATGACAGTCAGTATTATTTAAATATAATCATTTTTATTCATTGTAAAACCAGTGATCAACTTCGTTATGAAATTACAACCTCTGTTGAAGAGTTCACAATGTCAAGAGAGATACAGGGAGACACAAATTACCATTCCAAATTCAAAATGTATTAAATAAATAAATAACGTGTGATACGATGAGTGCTTTGCTGCACGTGAAAGAACATTTCTCACGGTTTTATTGACTTTTCATTTTCGGTCCCAGGTGTCTCCGATGACAAGTGACGTCACATTAACTGCAAATGGCATCCCCACGATATAGAGCACAGTGTGTTTCCTGGTCTATGGAGACCAAATCAGCTACAGAGGTTCAGCGAAGCTTCAGGACGACCAATGGAAAGCACCATCGAGTAAAACGAATCGTGAGTGGTGCAAGAAGTTTGTGGAGACTCCAAGCATCCTGCAGAGGAAGGTGGGCAGCTAGACCAGACAGCAGAAAGTGCTGAGGATGTTGAACTTGTTGGTGGGTCGTTCCAGAGTTGTCCTCACAAGTTCTTTCGGATTCGGATCTTAACAAATACTTGGAATAAAATTTGGAGAAATGCTATTTCACGTGCAGCAACCCGCATCACTGCTTCCATTTCATGATATCATTGAATGGGTTTCAATTTGGTACGGTAATTTGTGGACATACCGGAGGATTTTAAAGAGCCGAGCGGAGGTACTCACTCGAGCTTGGACATTGACACTCATTTTCCAGTTGGGTCGTACACGGGTAGTAGAACATGTCTGGAGGTTGTTCGGTGCCTGCGGGGAAACGTCAGGATTCCGTCTACATATCAAGTTCTCAATTCAGAGTCCGAGAAGCGGACGGGTGGGTCAGCGTGGGTCAGCGTGGGGGTCGTGGGGTTCAATCAGCTGAAAAACACAATAAATGAATGCAAAAATCTGCGTTCTTGCTGGGATCGATGTGGGATGAAGGGTTCGGGATTGATCCCAGAGTTGAAAATGTGGGGTGGGGGTTGGTGACCGATCCGGAGGGTGGGGGGGGGGATGTTGTGATCTATCCTGCGTAGAGTGGTTGTGATCGATGTCGGGCGGAGGGTCATGATATATGTGGAGGGTGGTTCAAGAATCGTGGTGGAGGGGTCAAAATTGATGAGGAGGGGAGTGTTTCAAGATTGATGAGGGAGGGGGGTGTTCATGATCAATGTAAGAGGGGAGGTTTGAGGTTGAAAATCGATGTGGGGGGGGGAAGGGTTCATGATCAATGGGTGGAGTCCTTTTCGATGGTCGGGGCTCTATTGTCCGTTGATGGGTGGAGGGGATTCGTGGTTGATGCAGTGGGTGGGATGGGGTTCATGATCGATTAGGAGGGGGGGGAATTTTTACCAATGGTCGGTCTCTACTGTTCGTGATGATGTCGGATGGTTACACATCTATCCGGAAATGGGGTTCGTGATCACTGTAAAGGTTGTGGGGGGGGGGGGTAATGATCGATAGTGTCCACCCCGCTGCGTTCAGATCCGCATTGACAATACGTCCCAGCTCATCCAAGTCCGGGTACATTGACAGACCCCAGGTCTCTCTGATCGGGATGTCCGCGGGTGGACGAACGCAAGACCGTCCCGAGGAAACCGCGATGTGTTTGTTCGTCCCCCTCTGGCTAGGCCAGCGAACCCGGCTGGCGCGTTTTCTCCGCCACTCGCAAACTGCCCGAGTGTGCTCGAAACGCCGACCCGAGCGAACCACGTGGCCCAATCGTCCGAATCCGGGATGTGCCGGCACCGAAGTTCGAAGACGACCGGGAGCGCCGTAACCCAAGGGGCACCGGCCGAGGTGACTCGATAAAGTACGAATATAAGAAGCTGGCAGATGCAATGCTTTCTCACGATGCCTTTCCACGTACGAGTCGAGCCGTGACCACGGCTCTTAGCGTGAGCGTGCTGCGCCGTGCCTCGTTTCGGCCTCGCTCTCAGTACGCTCAGCCACTCTCCGGACCCGATGCGTGAGCGCTCGGCGCGGCTTGCAAGCACGTGCTTTGGTACAATACATGGCAAGAGATAAACCCGCAGATCGCCGCACTCACTGCTCACCGAGATCTCCTTACTCACCGCCAAGCCCTGCGCACGGCTCGCAGACACAGCAGCTGCTGCAAAAAGCTTCCAGTTCCCTCGTCCGGCCTTATAAAGGGCACAGCGCTCAAGTCCCGGGGTTCCACCCCCCGCGCGTTAATGGACTTTTAAACCAATAATCATCATATTATTCCCATCCCTCCTTGACTTTTCATGGCCTGTCCCTCCCCAACTCAACATTATCCCCCCCCCACCCCACCCGACTTCTTTACCCCCTCTACCCCACTTTACTCCCCTCCCCTTGGTACCGTGTAATATACATACAGTATGTCACGAGGGAACACACAATCACCTATAGACCGGTTGAAACCCCCCGAGTCCTCGTCCCTCGGTCACTCGGCAAAACCATTATCATTACCATTATCAGGTTTTACAATTTAATAAGGAGGTGGGGAGGGGTGAGGTGGGGGAGGATGGGGTTATCAAGGTTAAAACAAACTCGATCCAAGACGCACTCATTACCGCCAAGCCGTAACCACGTTAACGGTAATTTGCCCTGATATAATTATCCCCACGTGATTTTGGCGGGAATTCGAGATGAAGCTGATGTGTGTGTGGGGGGGGGGGGAGGTGATGTGTGTGTGGGGGGGGGGAGGTGATGTGTGTGGAGGGGAGGTGATATGTGTGTGGGGGGGGTGATGTGTGTGGGGGGGGGAGGAGTGGGACGGGGGAGGAGGTGATGTGTGTGTGGGGGAGGGGGGAGGTGATGTTTGTGTGGGGGGAGGGGTGAGTGATGTGTGTGGGGGGGAGGAGGTGGGAGGTGATGCATGTGGCGGGATGAAGGTGATGTGTTGGGGGGGGGAGGAAAGTGGTGTGAGGGGAGGCGGGGAGTGATGTGTGGGGGGGTAGGTGATGTGTGGGGGGGGAGGTGATGTGGGGGGAGGAAGGTGATGTGTGGGGGGAGGTGGGAGCTGATGTGTGTGGGGGGGGGGAGGTGATGTGTGTGGGGGGGGGAGGAAAGTGATGTTGTGTGGGGGGGGGAGGCAGGGGCAGGAGGAAGGTAGTGTGTTGTGGGGGAGGGAGGAAGGTGATGTGTTGGGAGGGGAGGAAGGTGGTGTGGAGGAGAGGGGTAGGGGGTCACGTTTCCTCAAAAATTCTGGATCCCAGATGTGGTGATGGAATATTTGGGAGAGTCTGATTGTGTGGGTCAAACAGCACAGACACGGGTTAAAAAGGTTCCATTTCGCAATACGAAAGTGGGTGATGGTGTGAAAATAAACATCAGGCCGATTCCAAGATAAACATCGCACTAAGCACGAGAACACAAGAATTCATCAGTATGACGTCACTATTCCACTGAATTTGACGTCATTGCTCCTGTCCGAGGTTCCTGATGGGGCCAATTAAGCCTCGGAGTCGGCAATACCGATAAGGGCCTTGCTTTCTGGTCCCAAGTGATGTGAAGATCAAACAATCGTGCGGTGGCCGTGAAGATGAACTAGTTGGGTTTTCCCGAGTGATGGAGGAAAGAGAAGGTGAGAGTCTTCACTTTGTGTGATCTTGGGGGCGTTGGAGGAGGTTTACAGGATGTTGTGTCCTGATCTACGTAAGGGAGGGTGAGGTGAGAGGTGTCGATCTAGTGTTCTCGATTAATGGAGGGGAGAGGTGGGGATGGAGGAGTAGGATGTTCTCGATCTCCATTTCTGATTTCAGGTCCACTGGGTTGGGGATCCTGACTCCTATGTGGGTTTTCCCTTCCTCTCCCGCTCTCCCACCCAGGCCTCGAACAATTAGCGATTCCGAGCGGTGGTGGAGGCACGTTTTCGTTATTAAATGGCTCTAATTAATTCATGAAGCGCGTCTGCAGCAAATGAAACGCACAACCCGTTTGTAGTTGGAGATCTGTGGGGTGGGTGGGTTGTCCCGCGCCTCCAACAAACCCGGTCGAGCTGCTGATTACTCGGCTTTCTAATTAAATCCCAACGTCTCGCCTGCTGCCTGGTGCAGCTTTGAGGCATCCTGGGTCTGCGAGGCCCCTCGAGTGCGGACACATTATTCCGTGCCCCCATAATGACCCCGGGACCCACCGTGGTCATTGAAAACTTTCCGATCGTCTATCGCAATGTCTGTGGGAAAGAACCCACTTGGGAAGCTTTTCTTGTGGTCTTCATGTGACTTTAGCCCTTCTGCATTTGCGATCACAGGACGTGGTGCACCCATTCGGGCCTGCATAGGGCTGAGAAACCCCTGTAAATGTCGAAAAGCAATGCGAACAGTATCGTGAAACTAGCAGAGGATTGTTACAATTACCATCGTTTCAATTAAAGTGCTTTAACTCATGCTCCACTCTCCTGTCTGGAGGACCTCTTGTTGCATACAGTTAAACCTTAACCACATCCCACTCCTACCCACCACCACCCAGGGATTCCAGCAATCCATCCAAAGATACTGTATATATATATATATATACATATATACATACCCACGGATTTGGGAAGACCACATAAAAGGAGCTTGGGGTTTAGATATTTCCACAGTGATTCTGTTTAGTTCAGTTACCTATCCCCTCGTATCAGGAGACAGGGATATGCATTGTGATTGTAGTTAGAACATTCCCCATTGTTGTCTTCCTCATTCCCAAACCTTCATTCTCCAACTCCATATTCAAACCTCATCCTCAAACCCTCATTTTCCAACACCCGTACTGAATCACCATTCTCATGCTTCATTTCCAAATCCCATTCTCAAACCACTTCACCTCACCAGTGTTTCAGCCAAATAATCGCCATTCCAGCGTTGCCATTGTCGTAACTTGTGCCGTTCCGCCATCCCAGTCATTGCAGGTCAAGTGAGTCAAGCGGACCAGCTCAGTATGGTCACGAATCAACGGCTTGGGAGTATGTGGTCCTGACGAGCCCATAATAATGGCGAAATCTAGATTGGCGGCTCTGCTTTCATTTACTTGTGACCATAATGGCATAAACCTGTCTTCAAAGACCTGAGTGCCACACGGATGCCATTCTAGCTTGGAGGTGATGTGTTGGAATAATTGATGTGCACGACCTCAGTGTCACGTCACATGTGACGTCGGTGTGCTCCTTTCATTGAATATACAGTTTATGGTTTGACGTCTCAGGGATCTTGGCGAAGAGAAGCGCTGTGCAGCACCTGGTGGCTACTCTCACACGCTCTCTCGCATGACTCCATCTCGATTGTGACGTACCTTAACCCTCTTGTTATTATAGTTAGTTCTGTTCTTCAATAATTCCATTGTAAATCATCTATAATTTCAATTGAGCTGACATCATGATTTTCGGATTGACACCTATTCGTACTCAACGGTGTATCTTCACCTCTTACGTCTCGATAATAACAAATGCCAATTAGATAGAGAAATATATTTCCAGCTTGATTCTTTACACTTGCTACGTAATCCATGCTTTGTTCATAAGAGGCAGCCATATCGTACTATATCACGTTTCTGGAAAAACGGGAAACGAAAACAATGGCTAAAACGGGCCAAACGGGCTGGGAAAGCACTCGACTCCCACCCAATACAAGGGATAGTTTCAACATCAATCGTTACATATAAGACAGTGACCACATGCAGACACAGGTGTTATCATAATGTAAAGGTGATATCTCATCGAACTCAAGTCATGCTCCCGTCGGTGTACATGATGAATGAATGCTAGGTCATTGACCAACAAATTTGATGAATTTTGTTGTGTTGTTCATGACTACGATTCAGACGTACTGTAGAAGCCTCATTGAGACTTGGTTCCAGGAGGAATTCGTGGAAAATGGTCACATCAAACCGCACTATTCTTACAAACGAAGAGCAGAAACAACAATCATGGAGGTAGTGTTGCCCTCTCTGCTAAATTTGGCATGAATGCTTCTCCTGTTAACTTCCCACTGCCTGAAGAGCATGAGATCGTATGGCCTCAATGATGTCCGAACAGCCAACCCAGAGCGAAATGTTCAATTTTTGTTGCTTCCATCTACTCACCACCAGACGACGTCGATGCTCATTTGTTTGGACAATTCCTCGTGTATGCCGTTGATGACATTCTCTTGGGCCATCCAGGTGCTCTTATCATCATTATGGGAGATGTGAGTCACCTCGATATGACTCCAATCCTTGCTGGCTACAACCTTAACCAAGTTTTTGATCAGTCTACAAGAAATAACCTGGTATTGGACGAAATTGTGACAAATATGAAAACCTTGTACTTTCCAATTCAGGTCATTTCACCAATTGGGCAAAGTGATCATAATAGGGTTCTCTGGCGTTCAAAACATCTCCAACTTGTAAAAATGAAATAAAGCGCAAAGTTTTACACCGAATGCACGAATCAGATATCTGTGCCTTTGGTGGGTGGATGACACATCAAGATTGGACAGATGTTATCACCAATTGTGACATCGAAGACAAATTTGCAGTTTTACATCGTGTTTCTCTCTGCAATTAATACTTATTTCCCACCCAAGACACTCCGACTCCACGTGACGGATAAACCTTAGATAGTAACTGAAGTAAAAGAGCTTATATGCTAATAACTAGCAGCATTTCATAGATTACCTTCCAGCTGGAAATCCCTTCGGAACAAGGTTCTACGAAATATCCAGCACGCTAAGCAAGAGTTTTATAGTCACTGCGTCCAACGTTTGAAGTGTGATAACCCAAACTCATGGTACCGTTACATTAAGCTCATGACTTCCAACACACAACACGAGTTGAAAATCAATATGCTGGGCATCAACAGCAATGACCCCGTTGCTATCTCAAATTTTGTTTCAATTGAGAGCAGTACATTGCCACTAGATAAGGACAATATTCCAGCCTTCTGTCTCTTTTCACCTCGTAATATACCTAAAGTGCTGCATATGACTGTTAATAAAGAGTTGTCAAAGACTAAAGTGGGTAATAGTTGCGGCCCAGATTGTGCCTCTTCTAGACTAATATGTGAGTTTGCTTTAGAACTGAGCATTCCTCTGTGTGATATCATGAATGCTTCATTTGAACCCCAGTCAATGGAAGCAATCAACAGTCGTGCCTTCACTGAAGGAAATGACACCAACGCTTGACAAATTTATACCAATCGCGTAAACTGATCATTTTGCGAAGCGTGCAGAGTTATTGGTGTAGCATTGGCTTATGACCGACATTGGTCCTAGAATTGACATTCAACAATTTGGGAAGTGTGCAATGTGCAGGTATGTCTTCAATCCATTATCTTGTACAATTGTTAGATTTCCTGTATGCTCGTAAAGACAAACCTGGTTCAATTTATACCATTGTTTTGACCGATTATGCCAAAGCGTTTGACTCAGTGGATCATACAGTAGTTATTAATAAGTTACACACTATAGCAGCAAGACCTTTCTTGATCCTTTCTATATCTTCTATATAGGGGACAACTTTCTATATCTTCAACAGTAACAGGTGGTGTCCCACGATGAAAACATCTGGAGCCGCTCATTTTTTTTGGCTATCATCAATGATTACCTTCAATCATGTGGCATCAGGTAATGGAAATATGTGAATGATTTACCAATGGCAGCGTCACAGCAAATAAACTGGAAGGGCACTCGGTAAATCACATACCTCTGCCAGTCTGATTTGTTTACTTTTTGTATCCCACTGAGAGGCCAGATCTGGATTTGGACCTGAACTATAATTTAATTGGCTTGTTCTTGTCACCTAACCAACTCATCCACCAAGTTTCGTCCGAATCCGTCCACAACATTTTGAGATATCCTGCTATGTGTCGTTTTTGGCCCTATTTCTCAATGGTGAGAAATCACTTTAAAAAAATTCTCCAATCCAGATCCGGATTCGGATCTTCACCAAAATGTAATCATTTTGGCGATGTCACATATCCAAGCTCGCCACCAAATTTCATGCAAATCTGTCCACAGCTTTTTGAGATATTTTGTTCACAAACAAACAAACAAGGAAAATATGCATGCCACAATACTTGTGAAATCCAAAAACAAATTTGACCTCAAAACGAATTGGTAGTTGAATTCAATGACCAAATATGCTACTCCTCTTCAAATCCCAAGTCAATCGGATGAAAATTGACAATATGAGAAATTCGGCCTATGTTGACCTTTTGGCCGATGTTGACCTCAAAAACAATTGGTAGTTGAATTCAATAAGCTGAAATGAAAATCCTGTTCAAATTTCTTGTCAATCGGATGAAAATTGAGGATTTTAGAAATTTGACAAATTTGTTGACCTTTGGCCTATTGACCTTTTGACCTCAAACAATAGGCTTCTTGCTTATAAAAAATTCTACCATTTGGTGAAGTTTTGTGAAGATAGGTTTAAAATTGTGATCTGCAGGTAATTGACAAACAATCGGACAAACAATCAAACAAGAAAAAGACGTCGTGTGAAGCATCGACACTTGCAAAATCCACCTCCCACCCCTCCAAAGGTTGCCATGGATACATCAAATTGTCCATTCCATTAAGATTAAAATTGACAATCGTAATCATAGCTTAGCTCATACTATGCAATTGCTGTTTAATTTTAAAGTCAATCGGATGAAAATTGACGATTTTCCAGATTAAATTTGATGATTTTAGAAGTTTGACCTCGAGTTGGCCTTTGACCTTTTGACCTCAAAATTAGTTGCTTTCCCGATTCAGCAATAGACGATGCAAATCTTGTTTAACATTTAAGTTAATAGGATGTAAATTGATGATTTTCAGTTGAAAATTGATGATTTTAGAAGTTTGACCTTGAGTTGACCTTTGACCTTTTGATCTCAAAAATAGTTGGCTTCCCAACTCAATAATGCACTGTGCAATTACTGTAATTTTTTTTGCCAAGTAGCAAACAAACAAACAAGCCAAGTAACAAATTTTTTGCCAAGTAACAAAATTGACTGACCAATATACTTGAAAAATCTTCGATTTTGCAAGTAATAAATGTCAAGAAAAAAAAATGGCCAAGTAACAAATGGAGGTGAACAACATACTTTTCAAAAATAAAAAGTTTTGGCCAAGTAACAACCAAACAAACGGAGGTGATCAGCACACTTGACAAAAAAAAAAAATTCCAAGAATACTTTTGCAGGCCACTGTAGCTATGATTGAAGTGTTGCAACTTATTGATTATCTTATTGAGGATTATAGAGTATTGAGGATTATCTTGGGGACTAGCTATGAATTCTACCATCATGCCCAAAGTACCTGCCAGCTGAACTCTCCACACTCTACAGATACAGTGTGTTAAACTTTGTGAAAACTTTGCATCTTTTTTGCATATCAGATTTCCAGACTGGTTGCCTGAAAGACTATCATTACACAGACAACTTCATCATAGTGAAAGATTCTGTGAAATGAAATGTGGAACTGAACATTTCCAAAAAATTGCAATGCCCTATTTATAATATTATCAGACAGCAAAATGATGACATGAATACCATTTTCGTTTGATGCATATGTTGCTTTGTCATGATTATATTATTACGTTTTTATTATTATGTTCACATGTTGCTTATGGTATGATTATGAAAGTTGTCTTCATCTTTTAAATCATTCACAATTCAGCTTTATGGCTGTGATGTTTGTATAATGAAACCATTCATTCATTCATTCATTTATATACGTATAAATGAACTTCCACTAGCATAACCCGTGCTCTGCGTGACATGTTGGGGTGGGTGTGTTTGAGAAAGGAACTGATGCAGAGTATCAGTAGTGATTTTACTTTAATGCAGTAAGTGGAATACGATTTCA
Source organism: Eptatretus atami (assembly GCA_035128595.1). Taxonomy (NCBI): domain Eukaryota; kingdom Metazoa; phylum Chordata; class Myxini; order Myxiniformes; family Myxinidae; genus Eptatretus; species Eptatretus atami. The sequence continues at coordinate 104,507,382 of CM068957.1, read as the reverse complement.
CTGTTTCAGAACCATTTTATTTACTTTCTTTTGTACCATGCACCTCATATGGTCTTTGAGATAATGTAAGCCGAATATCACGTTACTCGAGCGCAAAAAGTCGAAGATAGCGCGACACGAAACCACAAACTCGGAAATAATATATAAGATGCTCTCTCAACCAAAGAAAGCTGCATAAAGCAACCAAAAAAGCTACACAAGGTAAGCCTTTGCTGTTTCAAACCATACCCAGGTTTCTCCACAGCTGCAGATATTCACAAGTGGTACATACAGTGCCTCTAGAAAGTCTACACCCCCTTTCAAAATTTTCACCTTTTGTTTTCTTATCACGTGGCATGAAATTGCATTAAATCCAGAGACTCCTATAGAGAAGGACTGGAACCTCCCATGCTCGGGGTTTGTAACTTGAGTCTGAAGGATTAACTTGAAGTCCGGGGCTAAAATGACTTCTAGAAGGGCTAGAGACACGATCTCGGGATCCATATAGGGGTTTTGAGGACGGCGAGTTCAATAGTGTCATTTTCACAACCACCCTGAGGTCATCTTCAAGGTCAAAAGGTCATATTTCAAGGTCAAATAACTGAATTTTGGTATTTTTTGCCCATTTTTGTGTCTAACTCATAAACGGTAAGAGATGGCTGATTGTAATAAAATGCAAGTGTGTAGAGCTGTCAAACTTTGATATTTATTGTCATATATCCTACTGGACAACTGTCAAGCGCAGTTTCTTTCATTTCCAACAAGATTCACTCAACCTTTTTGGATTTCTATTCTTGAATAGAGTTGAGAAAGATGGCAGTGAGGTGCCCAAACGACTTTTTCCTTTGCAGAACAGCCTGCTCTCAAATGGTCCCAGATTAGATCCATAAACTGACCAGGTAAACATCTATGATGCACAAGCAAGAAATTCTTCAGCTTGTAATAAAGCCAGCTCTGTTGGATGACTGAGGCACACGAGCTTCCTATTTCACCTTCCTTCTGTCGCAGCTGCATCTTATGTTCAAACCTCTTGATCGTCACCGAGTTGATACTGATACTATGATTTTCGCAATGCAGCTTCACAACATATCACCCAGTGCATACAAATGATTCGTCGATCCGGCTTAATCATTTCTACATCAACAAAAAAGGATAAAACAGATGCTTGCTAGTAGTCAGCAGACTCCAACCTCAAACCTTGTTCGACCAGCTTAAACCACAGCAGCGTTTGGTCAATTTAATGTTTGACGAGGTAAAGCTGGTCGAGACATTGCGATTTTCTGGAGGCATGTTGTAGGATATGCCTCAAAATGCAAGCAGCGGGTGGTGAACACGAATGCTTGCTTCACATGCTATGGTTGTTGAAGTTGCCTGCCATTTCGGTGGTCCACGCTATATTCTACGCATTTTGCCCTGCAAAAAATAAACTGCCGATCAGCTGAAGGAACTCCTTATCGAAGCTGCATCAGCTGTAGTGGTGCTGGCGGTACTGTGATTTCTTTGATTATGTGACAATTGCAATACCAACCGCAGTGTTATTCAAAACTTGAGGACCAGGAAGTTGCCAAGTGCTGTCAATTCAAGAGCAATCTATGTTCTTAGTGTACGACTACGTGCACATCTTCAAAAATGTTCGCAACAACTGGATTACTGTTGATGGCAAGACACTCTCATTTGTCGTAGATGTAATGAGTTACAAGGCTTACTGGAGTGATATTCAGAAGGTTTATGAGATCGACCGGGCTACTCTATTCGCTTAACAAGCTGACGCACACCGCTGTTTTCCCAAGCCTTCAACGCCAGAGCATACCATTGGTATGCACAGTGTCAATGACAAGACTGTCGCTGCTTTAAAGACCTTCAAGGATTCACTGGGCATCAGCGAAGGCACAATCATCCTCACCCAGATAATGAGTGAGTGGTTCAAGATGATGAACGTGACAGACCGTTTCTCAGCTATCCATCTGCGCGACGAATCCAGACAGCCTTGGACAGCAACTGTACAAGTTCACTAGGCTGAGCAGGCTGCCAAATTATATCTACCTGCGCATGGCAAGGAGGTGGTGGTCGTAAGCTGAAGCTAACTCAGCAAACTGCTGAAGCCTTCACTGTGTCCACACGTAATAATGTGGATGCTGCCAAATTGCTTTCTGGCAGAGAAAGACTTTGACTACGTCTTCCTGCTATATTTGCAGATGAAGCCTTGGAGAAGTTTTTCGGCCAAGCCAGGCAAAGAAGCGGTGGAAACTTCTACATTGACGTAGTTGACATTATGGCTGCAGCTAAAATTGTAAATTTGCAAACACTCATTAAGCATGACATTATGCCCGAATCTAGTTCTCGTGTGATTGATTGCGACAAGAACTGTAAAACTTCCATAAATCCAGATGAGCAAGTGAACTCATTGACGAGATTACTCCTCAAAGACACTCAGGATCTCTTGGGGTCTGACGATGCCCTTAAGCATAAAGTAGTTTATTTGGCCGGCACCTTGTTCATAAATATGGCGATAGCACTAGTATGGAGGAGATATTGATGATGAAGATGGTAACGAGGTTCATCTGAGTTTCTAGATAATTTGAATAGAGGTGGATTGAGTGTGCCGACTATGTCAACCTTCTTTTTGTACATAATGCCTATAATTTTTATGACAAGACTAAAATGCGTTGCCGATTTCATTTTGCTGAGCTGTTATCCTCTGTAGATGCACCTTTAGCTAGCAGTAATGCTGCATGTACTACTTTAGCTAACATTCTATTGAAAGCTCATGTGCTCAATGTAAGTGACAAAGAAAAAGCTTTGGGATGCCTCAGGAGGCAAGAAAAGCTCTCCAACTAGTGATAGACATAGACATAGTTGTAATAGGCATAGTGTGTGACATGCATATAATGTTATGTTAATTAC
>CM068957.1:104475849-104492269 GCA_035128595.1 Eptatretus atami | reverse complement strand
TTGATGTTGCCGGTGGATGTCTTGGAACTCACTGGAGGGCGAAGAAGAATTTAGTCTCTCAAGCGACACTGGATACCATTGACCAGAGTCGCAGGGCTAGGCTGAGTGGCAGAGCGGAGCTGTTCAGGGAGCTGAGACGTAAAACTGCACGTGCGCTAAAGCCGCTGTCACACCTCGACGATTTAGCCAGCGTACAAAGAAGAAGATCAAATCCATCTCCAGCAGCTGATGTTCAGACTGGAACGGGCAGTATTCTATATCTTATATCGGAGACAACAGAACAGTTCCACTTTGAAGTATCGGGCCACTACAGCACTCGAAATTCTGATTTTACATCTGCGTTGACGCTGAGATTACACCGGATGTGGGAGCCGACAGGTAACTGCATGTCATCAGCCATTGTCCCCTTGTCACTTCTTCTATACGGTGGCTGAAAACATGCAAGTCCATAAGGCCATTCTCAAGTTGTAAGTCGGTCCTCATGAGTCGCTTCTGATACAGTCGACTGATATTAGAGCAAAAGCGCAGCAACATCGTCGTTTACCCAAATGTTGGATGGGACTTGGTGGTGCTGCTTCGGCTTTCTGTGTCAGGAAAATCGCATTGACGAGGAACTTTACGTGCTCTGAGATAAATCAATTGAGGAACACACATCCACAAGCGAGAACTGGTGTTCGTTGAGGATCTCAATGCAAACCTTTTGTTAAAAAAATTTAATTACTTATAAAATTATTTATTTTATATAAACAGTTGAGAGGTGTCCCATCTTCCTGTCGAAGTCTTAACGTTCCGAAATCCTTGTAAAGCGCGGTTGCTCACATTGTGCGATGTACAAGGCAATCGTTCATGGGATCCGCGATGGTGGATATCCATATTATCCATTGCCAAATCTTCAGGAACGGCGGATTCGTATGTTGATGAATTCATCATTAGTTCTTGCATTTCAAAATGCAGATTCGGACCTCCATTTGCTAAAGCTGATCAGATGTGTGCGTTTTTTTTTCTCACAGACTTGTCAAAGGAAATTGAAGCGGCGTAAATGAAGAAAACGTTCTTGTGCAGATTTTGTGTCATGTCGGTGGAAATCTGTAAGCTTTTCTACAAGTGCTTTCAGTTCAGATCCATTAACTATGTCGTTCGCTCAATCCTCTTCGTGTCTTACATCTGGAGTAATTTTCAACCAATGTTTGATGAAGCACTGGGAGAACCCCGATCTTGGGAATTAGAGTATACCAGTAATCCACCACCCAGCAATTCATGGTTGCTCATGTCCCGTCATCAAGCATCTCGAATAGAACATGAATCACACCCACTGGATACTTCTCGATCAGATTTGCCGTCTCATAGACGGTCAAGCTTGCTGGATCTCTTTCACACATCGCCATCAGCATAGCTTCTTCCAATGTCAAGCCGTGAGACATCGCCAGCTAAATGTATATGAGGAGGGCTAAGTAATCGGAGTTGGCAATCGATCATTTCGTGCCGTATCTCCAGCGTAAGCACGAGACCCAAAGCTTTTCACATACATAACATCATCCTACCTGTTGTGATGACTGATATACGGGAGCCACCAGAAATGTTGACTGCTGAGAGTTATAGGTCATCCGTAACGCATTGAACGGCGTAGAAAAGAGGATCGTACACTGAACACTCTCAAGTCTGCCGCCCCAGAATCGTTGAAAGAGTCCAAAGGTGGAATCCCAACAGGCCCATCCCTCTGAAAGCCGTTGCATGCCTAAGTTTCAGCCCTTGATCATGTGCAACCATTTATGAGTTGTCTGTTTGCGTTGAATGTAATCACATCCAAGAACATAGTCCAATATGCCTCTGCTTGTGACTGAGTGCAATCAAATTGGGAGCATCAACAGACGTTCGGACTGGTATGAAGGCCAAATCCCGGTTCGTTAGCAACGGTTTCTGCATGATGCTGCCCATCCGGTGGCTGTGCATGTGATTCTGGCTACACTCCACAACTCTAGAAATACCGAACCCAACCATTCACAGCTGGCGCACCCCGATCACAGAGCAAACTAAGTTTCAAACTGCATAGCATTTGCCAAAAGTGATCAAGATGCCATAAGGTATGAATGTCGAAAAGCTGCTGCAAACACTTGCATTGAAGTCTTGCAAATTCTGACTCCATTGTAGATTGCTGGAAGTTCTTCCATAATTACGAGAACGAATGGATTGACGGCGATGAAATCGTTCTTCGAAGACATTGAAAAACTTAACATGTTCAGGAAGCCATCAAGGCGAAAGCTCAACTCCAGCAACATCAGACAACAATCGAATGTCCGACAGGCGTCACCTCGATAGCCCTCGTTGCAAATATTTGCAGCGCAGCGAATGGTGAACGTTATGTGACGCTCGCACAAAGCCGATAGCGCATTGCACACCCTGCACACCTGCGTGCTAGCGGTTAACCATTCACTAGAATGGTTCCAAGATGCAGGATAACTGGGAAACGTTGAAGCAAAGAGAATTGTCCTGCCACAAGATACCCCTGAACTCGACAATCTTCATGAATGGTGGCATTCTGGAAATATGTGCTCAACTTGTGAAATCACTGCAATTCTCCTGAAGAAATATCCCCTGTAGAGATATTACCAAGTAGGCATGGCTGCGATCATCTTTTTTTCCACTCGTATGAGGTTTATGCAGCGGTTTACAAACCAGAAGGATGTTTTCAGCGAGTTCTGAAGACAGGAAACCGTGAATTTGCTGAGCACATCAGCACAATTTGGATTTGACTCAGATAGAAGTTGCGCTAGCGCAGATTTCACACATTTGTCGGCAAATTGTTTGAATTGCAGACGAACTGTCAAATCTGTCACGTTTAGACAAGTCCTCGCTGGCGAGCAATTGCAAGACGTTCTCCTGGATTGAGGATACATCGTTGGCAACGTATGGTTCTTTAATACTACCATTTCTTTGCTTTTCCACGATGATTAACAATTGTTTTCTCTTGTGCTGTTAATCGGGCACTGGCATAGCTCCTCTGTCTCAATTGAAATACAATCTTGATGGTCATATGTTGTGCAATTGTAAGCGAGCTCGTCAGTTATCTTTTGAAACGCTTCTGTTGAATTTACGCATTTTCTGCTTTCCCAACCGGGATTCCGTTTGCTTTCTTGCTTCTCAATTTAGACTACGTGCTAGATGAAGTCCTTTCTCTGCGACTTGTCGTATTCGCGTTGCTTTGCTAAATCGCCTCTGGCGCTGAGAAGCACCCTCAATCTTACCCATTCCATAAGGAAAGTGATCAGGGTTGGGTCAATTATGAAATTAATTACGAATTGAATAATTAATTACAATTACGGGTGTAATGAATTTAAATTGTAATTGAAAATTTGTAATTACATGCGTATGTAATTGAACGTAGATTGAAAGCTGGTAATTATGCGTGTAAATTGTAATTGAAGTAATAATCCATTAAATAGAGCGAGGAGCGAGAGAGAGACGGTGTTTCAATTTCATGGGTTTATTTCATTGAAATTTCAATTTGAAATTTGACTCGGACTAGATCATGACAGACCTGAGGATGTCAGGATATGCTGTCTGACAGTGACATCTGGGTTCCAGCCGGACATGAGGCGTTACCCTAGTACAGGGACTTTTGTGGAACGAACTCTTCTCTTCACATGTCATGTTTAGGCTCTGTGCAGTGCTAAGGGGAACACATCCGCCATCAACATTTCAACAGATCATCACCAGCAAACAGAGTATTTGTGATTCAATATTTCCTTTAATTTTTCAGCATTACAACGTAAATAGTAAAGTAGTTAAAACCACGTAATTTATTATAGCAGTACTAATTATCATGTATTACCAGTGAAATTTACTATGTAAATTTTATTTAGGTGTATGTGTTTAGGTTCAGCGTCATTGCCGACAATGCTGCCAACATGATGAGGGCACTTCGTCACAACTGGCAGGAATTGAGGGGGATAAATCTCGCATAGTGATGAGATGAGGACTGTGAGATCGGCACTCAACAACCAGCAGACCCACTGCCGTGCTGAGTTCTTCCAGATCACAGCCAGCTTCGCTCACCACCATCCTTCAGCTGGTAGTGAAGGATGACTGAAACACACTGAGGATGCGAAAAAACAAGCTCATCACCCAATGTCAGGCACTCAACACATTCACCTGAAGCTGCACCCAAACCAGATGGAGCACGTCAACAGGACTGTAAGCTCTTCATCTCAGCCGGTCAAGATTGGAGAAACTGAAGTTTCCAGGTAAGCCACCAAAGTGAGCTTAGGATCACACCACAGCCAGGGCCACAGGTAACACCAGATCTGTTCTGACCCTGCTGTTCGTGGTCATCCGAAAGAACTCGCAGCCGGACCTAAGTCCAAGTGTTTGAACACTGCACTCATCGACACCGTTGGGGTTACAGCTGCAGGATCCTTCCAGCTGGCAGCACCTTCCTCAACAGTTGGGTGGTGTTCTCCATTGTTTTCTCGAGAATGTCAGTAATCATCACAAACCATCTGCAGGAGCAAGGTGTCCTCATGCTTCCTTAACCTACCAGCGAGCCAGCTCCCCACAGGAAGAAGTCTAAACTGTTCGATTTATGGCTTCATCCACACGTGCTCCGTCACCCCCTACAACTAACTCAAGGTAGCCAAGTATTGTGCTGATCCTGCAGCACAAGAAGACTCCGACCTCACATCACATACGGAAGCAGAACAGACTCATTCCCACTGGCCAATGTTAGCCAACCGGTTTCTGGCCATACAGCTCTTCTGCTCCTGTGAGCGACTGTTTCCAATTGGCGGGAAAGTCTTCAGGCACAGCAGATCTCCTTCCGATGCCGAAGTTGAGGAACTGATGTTCCTTCGGTCAATCAACCTTTCGAACAGCTAGATATACATCGATTTCACTCAGTCATATTAAGCATGTGATATTACGTGAGTAAGAATTTATCTAAGATTATTAAATATGTAAATAAGTTTATATATAAATGCTGTATCATGTAAATAAAGTCCATATTCAAATTTTTTTTTTTTTTTGTTTGTGGGAGGAATAAAATGTTGCTAAGTTGCGAATGGTAATTGACAATTTAATTGAAATTTTATTGCAGCATTAAATTGGTAATTGAAAATTTATAAATTGTAATGTAATTGAATGGAAAAATTTGGTACTGGCCGTAATGTAATTTAAATTGTAATTGAAATTTCAAAGGTTTGTAATTGTAACATTAATTGAATTGATACCCTCGTAATTCGAGGATGTATGTAATTGAAAATTGTATTCACCCAACCCGAAAGTGATCATTTACCACTATAATGAAAATCGTATGATTTATTATCCTGGACGAGCAGCAAACCTCCTAAACCTTCCCCTACTACAAACAAGGAATGTCTGTCCTCGGCTTTTCCAACGCCACAAACAAAATTGCTGGCCTCAACACCACATCACAATCCCCGCTGCATACATATGTTTTCTCAAATATTCATCGCGAGAGTCCATGAATCCAGCTAAATGACTGCAACACCATAGAATAAATTCTGTAACACTTAATAGCATTACATATCATTAGGACAGGCCTACGGAATAGCAGCTATTGTCACCATGCAATAGTGGACCATCGTGTCAGAGGACATAAGGTCGATTAAACGGCGTTGCAACAGCACATGTTTTCCAGTGTTTTGCCACAAAACCGCCCAATTTTTGTTACTGCTAAGTATTGCAGTAGTTTTATCACATAGACCATTGGTGAAACCGTGAACGTAACAGCTACTCACGATATTGATCTGTCACAGTGCCTTACAAACCCTAACACTAATCTCTCGCCTGTGGCTTACGTGCTTTCTTTTCAAGTCCCCTTTTCCCACATGCAGTAATAATTCAAACAGGTCCTTGACTCTTAACTTAACCACGTAAGATATCCTGACTTGAACTATGGGCAACCATGGAGGAGTTTTAAACCTATTCAAAATATCCCAATTGCCATCAACTCCCAGGTCGGTACCGAGGCGGACTGGGATGATGCCATGAAGATCCGTCAAATTTGAATCGATGAAAATGTAAACCAGAAAAGAGGAACCGTGGCCACAATTTCAGCTACTCGAGGACGTTTGGAACACTAGAAAACGAACAGCTTAAATATTGAAAACGCGCGACAAACTAACAAACTCAGAATGAAGTTAATACAAGTGTGTAATTAAAGAACAACCGAATTGTGTTATTGTTTTTGTACAGCAGCTTCCTCAATCAAGCCTGTGGCACGGAAACACCGATTGATCTCGCAAGGAATGATCCAGATCCCCCACATCCATGATGCTGTACCCCTGCCTTCACAAAGTCAAGGCCAAGAGAGAAAGACCCGGTCCATGTGGATCAATCAGCAACGATCATTGACCATCTGCCCTGACGAATCTGGCACGCAGGGAAGAATGTTGAGGATTTGTTCCACTGGCGTTGGTGTTAACAACCAACGCGAAGAGGTGGCCTGGGAGTTTCCGTATTGTCCTAAAAACGATTTTAGGCAAAATAAGACTTTTTGCATGAATAAAGTTCCCAGTGTAAAGTGTATTGGCTTGCTTAGTGCAAGCTAAACACATGCTGTTGAAAAGGTGTTTCTGCATTGGAATCGTGCTTTGGAACAAAATGTGTTCAGAATAAGCTTTTGTGTTTAAAATGCTTGTATTTGCCTAACATTCCTCTTTTTATTCCATTTTTTTCCTCTCTGCAACATTAAAGTTCATGGAGGAGTAAGCCATTGGGGGTATGATCAGCAGGGCAACTAACTCTTTGACACAATATGTTCCCATCGTGTACTCCCTTTTTGGCTGCTGGTTGTACTCGTTGGTTAAGGCCAGTCACACCTTGACGTTTTAGCCAGCTTATGCCGATTTTTGAAAAATTTGTCTAAAACGCTGGCACACGTCGAATACGTTATGGGTAAGTTTTGGAAACATTGAGAGCACGCTGAAAAACATCTGCCATACGTCGTAGTACGCTGGCTTCATCGTTGTACTTTGCGTTGTCCTCAAATTTTAGCATGCTTGAAATTTTACGACTTATGCCAGCGTATGACTCACAAGTTCGCTACGCTGGCCATAACTTGTAGGCACGTTATGCGATCGTTGACACACGTCGACACACGTTACTTGTAAGTTAATCATAAGTCAAAAACGTCGAGGTAATGTTTAGCGTACCCGAAACTTTATTTCTAACCTCGAGAACGTGTTGGAGCACGTTACGCGATCGTTGACACACATCCACACACGTTACTTGTAAGTTACTCATAATCGAACACGTCAAGGTAATGGTTAGCGTCAGTGTTCCAGACTCCGTTTTTTTTTTTTCTTCGGTATGTCGGTGATGTTGAACATCGATTTCTAGTGCGGTTATGATTTAAATCGTTGAGCGGCAGCCTATTAATTATATTATTTATAACCGCACTAGAAATCGAAGTGTCAACATCACCGTCATACCGAAGAAAAAAAAAAAACCAGGGAGTCTGGAACACTGACGCTAACCATTACATGGACGTGTTTCGACTTATGAGTAACTTACAAGTAACTTTTGTCGACGTGTGCCAACGATCGCATATCGTGCGTACAACTTATTCCCATCGCAATGCAGAACGTGTGAGGCATACGGCAAGTACGTCGTAAAAATTTTAACACGTTAAAAATGTCAAGACGTACTCCACTTACTACGACGTATGATAGCGTACTTTAGCATTCTATTCACGTATACCAAATTACCCATACCGTATTCGACGTGCGCCAGCGTTTTAGACGCATTTTTCAGAGGTCGGCATACGCTGGCAAGATCGCCAAGGTGTGACTGCGATGTTGACATTTCCATTTCTCCGGCGGTTTGATTTGAATCATTGTGCGGCAGCCTTTTAATAGGCTACGCCACGTGATCGTCGGCGATACGTGCAGCGCGCTATGCATAAGTTAGACTACCGTTGGGCATAGGTTGTGAACGCCGACAACAGGCTAAGCATTCGTTGGTATAAGTTATCTATAAGACAACGAAACGTTCTGTGTCCGTTACTAATATGTTATGCATACGACCAACTGGTTATGAATAGTCCGAATCTTTAAAAAAACATCAAAAGTTCAGCGAAAGCCAGCGTTTTAACATACATTTTGATACGTTGCCATTGCTGGCTAAAACTTCAAGGTGTGACTGGGCCTTTAGGGGCGCAGCTATGTCGCTGATGCAGTGCCCCTATTACCAGTACATTGGTGCTCATTTCGCTGACCTTGGAAGGATGACAAGCTGAGTCAACCCCCTGGTGTTAATTCAGTGGAAAACGGGGCTCGAACTCAGGACCCAAGGATCCAAGCCAACCACCCTAACCACCAAGTCAACAACAGGCTCAACGCAATATGTAAAAGACGATCAGAGGAAACATAGTGTCCGACTCTCTCGCAAGTTAAGAGAATTGGGTTGGGAACGGTTAATGAATCACAGTAGGGATGGGGAATGATGCAAGATATTGGTGCAGCAACACTACTGAACCCGTGGAGGGAAAGCATTGGATAGTCAAGAAAACGACCAATTACTGCAGCGTAGTCCCAAGAAGGAAGCCAGACGTAAACACACACAACACACACACTTAATCACGGAGGATTTAATTGTGATGGAGGAGATGACAGCAGGTTGTGGTGGGGAAGAAAAGGAAAATACCGAATCGATAACAAATAAAATAATTATGTGCAAATGGGTAGAATAAATATAAAGAACGAGGCGCTACACTCTGGACTCAGTCACAGATGTGGAGGGGAAAAAACCGGGGGGACTTGCTTTTTGGCAGTGGGACGGCCAGAGATGAGGAGGGATAAGGAGGCGAGCAGATGATGAGACGAGCAAACCATGAGGCGTCCAGATGATCGCAGGTTGATGAGATTGGCAGGAGGGTCACACACAGGACCCCCGCGACGACCAGGCTTTTGGGCAACGAACAGAGCCAGAGGCAGGCAGGCCGACCCCTCAAAGAAAGCCCTTCTCTCGCTCTCGCACACGCAAACCACTCCCCAGTCACGTACCCAGACTTCTCCACCTTCTCCTCAGACCAATTTTCCCTTCAGCCGTTCCAACGCTCGCTCTCTCGCTCGACCCTTCTCAAATCCTGTCTCCCCAACAGCTTTGAATGTTCTCTCTCCCCTAACAGCCGATTTTGGCCCTTCCCTCTTCTTTTTTTTCTTGGCCACACTCCACCCTTGGGAGGCGATCCGCCCCTCGAATGGCGATCCACCTCTCCACCCCTCGGAAGGGTGATCCACCCCTTCGCCCTTGGGAGCGATCCACCACTCCACCCCTCGAAGGCGATCCACCCCTCCGCCCCTTGGGAGGCGATCCACCACTCCGCCCCTTGGGAGGCGATCCACCGCTCCACCCCTCGGAAGGCGATCCACCGCTCCGCCCCTCGGGAGGCGATCCACCGCTCCACCTCTCCGGAGGCGATCCACCGCTCTGCCCCTCGAAGGCGATCCACCGCTCCACCGCTCGGAAGGGATCCACCCCTCGCCCCTTGGGAGGCGATCCACCGCTCTGCCCCTCGGAAGGCGATCCACCGCTCTGCCCCTCCAGGCGATCACCACTCCACCCTCGGAAGGCGATCCACCACTCCGCCCCTTGGAGGCGATCCACCGCTCCACCCCTCGGAAGGCCATCCACCACTCCGCCCCTTGGGAGGCGATCCACCGCTCTGCCCCCGGAGGCGATCCACCGCTCCACCCCTCGGAAGGCGATCCACCACTCCGCCCTTGGGAGGCGATCCCGCTCAACCTTCCGGAGGCGATCCACCGCTCTGCCCCTCCGAAGGCGATCCACCGCTCCACCCCTGAAAGGCATCACCACTCCACCTCTCCGGAGGCGATCCACCCGCTCTGCCCTCAGCAGGCGATCCACGCTCTGGCCCCACCTCTTTCGTGCCAAGCCGCCTGGCACCCCCCCCCCCTGAGGTTTACATACAATTTCCTCAACCATAATCTCTCATATAATTATTACTATTGTACCACCATCCTTGTATGGTGTGCAGGCAAACAAGACAATGCTTAATATGAAGTTTCCCTACTTTTCCATCGAGATGGCCATCTACTCGCACACGGACCATGCAACACTCTACATTCCTATCTGTTCTATGCTAATATCTAACCCCCCCAACCCCCTTTCACAAAAACGTAACAATACAAACACAGATATATTATGTACTGGTAAGTACTTACAAAAGCTATTTTATTTGAAGTTATAACCTCAAGGTAAAAGCAATTGACTGATTTCCCAACTGCCCGGATCATCAGCTGGGCACTGTTTTTCATCGAGGTTTCGATCCTTTCAGCCCAGAACCTCTCCAAACGGCGGATCCACAACCACAGTCGCAGGTCCTCATCAGTCGATTACTCAACATCAATGGACCCACAACCTCAAAGTTGTGTCCAGACAGTCAGTCCACACAGCAATGCAATACCTGATACAAACTTATTTGATTATTATTTTTATTTAAAGTATACTACATGTGACTAACTTTAATCATACATCACTTACATGATAAATTAACGATAAACTCTTTACCTGAAGACATGTCCATTACACAGCACCTCGATCTAACCATAGACTCAAACTGTCATTCAAATATTCAAACTGTCATTAACAACCGATTTTAACATGATGCACTGTGTATCCCAGCAACCACCAGAAATATATCATGTTAATTTATAAGTATTTTTAAACTAATATTTATAAATTTATTTATTATTCATTTTATTTACTTTTTATCTAAATACCTCCTTTATTTAACATATACCTAACTATTAATACATATAATATGATTGACCATATATAATTTATCTCACTAAAATAATTAATTTATTATTACATCAAATGCAATGCAATAGGAACTTGTTAACATGACACCAACCAAACTTAAATAAAAGGTGACGATGGAGTCCAAAGACATTCTCACAAACCTGATCAAACATCAGCCAAATATCCTCTGTTTAACATGGAAAAAACCTTCTCAGCACATTCCTCAAAATCATCCTTTACTGAACAAATTCTTGTAAATCTAAGTAGCTGAAATGAAAAGACATTGTAACCCATTTTAATTGATGCATTACTACCTGGAAAGGTGTACAAGACTACGGGAAACTGAAATCATCAACTTTATGATTAAACACTGTATACTAAACCATTCGTCCAACTCTAACCAAAACATCCAGATATGCAGCAACTGCACAATCATTACCTTTCCTGTTGGCAATCAGGTTATCTGGATAAATCTTCTGAAGCTGTCTTTCAAAAAATTATAGCTAACCACACAAGTATCATGTATGAGATAACGACATGTATAAAGACATGTAGAGATGACATTTTTTAGCGAATCCTAATTTTTTTTTTTCTCCGTCAGTTTCTGCATCAATTAAAATTAACAGAAAAATAAGAAAAATATCCTCTGGTAGGGGCTGCAGTTCCACCCATGGGAATAACCTTAACCTGTTGAAACATCATCCCACAAAAAGACACAAAAGTATAAAATAAAATTACAGCATCATTAAACTTCTGCTTATCAAAACAATGAAAACTTGAGTATTTCTTTTTAGAAAAGAATGCTCTATCAAACCTGACACATAAAAACTTATTAAAAGAGCTAAAAACCTTGTCAATTACTTTGAAGAGCGGAACCCTCACAAGTACTAAATTCAAATTTGCATATAAAAATGAAAATTTCAAAAACTTCAACTGATTTGATATTCAGGTCAGGTAGGTATGGAGCATGCGCCAGAGCAGGGCGTCGCTGCATCCACTTTCCTCCAGTACTCCAGGGCCTCCGTCTGGCCATCCCCCAGGCAGATGCCTGACCCATCCCATTGTTCTTGAGATGCTGATCCAATCTGCTGCAACCACAACGCACGTGGTCAGCCCAATGGCCTCTCCACTCACGAGACTCCCTCGCTGAGAGAATCTGGTGAGCAGAATCAGCGTCAGGAAAACGAGCCACATGTCCATACAGCCACAGTGACACTCACGGACTATGCAGGTAACAAATCTCATTTGAGTCTCTCTCAGCAACTGCTTGGTGGACACAAAGTCCAACCAGTGATCGCCAAGGATTCTGCGAAGAGAACTGGTACCAAAGGAATTAAGTCTCCATCTCAGATCGCTGGTCAGAGTCCAAATCCCACATCCATAGACCAAGACCGGAAGCACCAAGGACCTGAAGACTCGGACTTTCGTCCTCCCGACAGGTACCAGCAGTGCCACACCCCATGATCCAGTGAATCCATGACTCCCCAGGCCTGACCAAAACATCTGTTGACCTCTGCTCACAGCCAGCAGAGACATGAATATCACTGCCAGGTAAGTGAATCTCTCCGTGACCTAACATCCTCGCACAAACAGGTTCAAGCAAGAAAGCAGCTCCAATATGTCATTGAAAGCCTGGTCTTAGTTTGACCCAGAAATCCGTAATACCAGCGGCTCCAACTCCTCATTCAGCACCTCGAGGGCCCCAAAAGGATATCGAAAGTCTCCGCAAAGATGACTGCATCATCTGCGAAATCAAAGTCAGACATCTTGACATTCCCAAACGATGCACCGCAGCTTGACTCTCTGACATCCTCCCAATAATCCAGTCCATACAAGTGCTGAAAAGTGTGGGGGCTGTACACCCCCCGACGAACTCCAGTAACACATGGAAATAAGTCAGAGATGGTACCACCACATCTCACAGCACTCTCAGTACCAGAGTATAGTTCACACATCAGATGATAAGTTTTCGTGGCACCCAAGAAGATCAAGAATCCTCCAGAGGGCATTCCGATTCCCTGAATCAAACGCTTTGCAAGCAGCCACTGCCGAAACTCTCGTCTGCGGTCGGTGAGACCCGAAGAGCAAGGATGCAGTCAATCGTTGACTTCTTTGGTGTAAAGCCTGACTGCTCTGGACACTGGTGCTCAAGCCGATGGTGGCAAACCCTATCAAGAATTATCGAGAAAATACCTTGCCCGACTGAGAGCAGCGTCCCCCTCGGTAGTTGTTGCAGTCCTGGTGATCACACATTAACTTTCCAGAGAGGGACAACAAGACCTCTCCAGTCAGTTGGGATGATGCCTGTGTTCCAGGCAAAGCACAGAACTGCATCCAATGACATGAGTACAGCATTCCCACAGCCTTGAGAAGTTCAGCATGGATGCCACAGATCCCAGGAGCTTTACCCATTTCAACCGGTTCACCACAGCCTGTGTTTCCACAAGCGAAGGTGGACCACAGTTGATTGGAGGGTCAGCACTAGGATTGTAACACCCCTGACGTCCAACCGACAGTGGTGAATCAGCCTGGTACAACCGCTCAAAGTAACCGGCCCAGCGGGCCTTCACTTAGGACTCCTCTGTCAAGAGCCCACCACCATCTATCTAACTGCAGTACTGTAAACCGAGAGACGGCATTGGAGGAACGCAATGCACGAATTCCCCTGTAAGCAGGACGAGAATCACTTGACCACAGGTGATGCTCTATCCACTTACAGATTCCTCGCACATAGGCTTCCTTGTCCACCCTTAAGCCGCTGTACAACCTTGAAGTTTTAGCCAGCGTATGGCAACGTATCAAAATGTATGTAAAACGCTGGCGTACGCTGAACTATTGATGTTTTTTTTCCAGTTTTGGGCGTATTCATAACGAGTTGGACGTATGCATAAACGTATTAGTAACGTACACAGAACGTTTCGATAACATATAGATAACTTATACCAACAAATGCTTAGCGTGTTGTCGCGTTCACAACCTATGCCCAACGATAGTCTAACTTATGCATAGCGTGGCAGCGTATCGCCGAAGATCACATGGCGTAGCCTATTAAAAGGTTGCGGCTCGACGATTCAAATCATAACCGCACTAGACATCGAAGTGTCAAGCCGCTGTCACACCTTGACGTTTATCCAGCGTATGCCGACGTATGAAAAATTTGCCGAATACGCTGGCACACGTCAAATACGTTATGGGTAAGTTTTGTATACGTTAAGAGCACGCTGAAGCACGCTGGCATACGTCGTAGTACGCCGAGTACGTCGACAAATTTTTTAGCATGCTCAAAATTTTTCGATGTATGCCAGCGTATGATGCACACGTTCCGCATACGCTGGCCATAATTGTAGGCACGTTATGCGATCGTTGACACACGCCGACACACGTTACTTGTAAGTTACTCTAAGTCCGAACACGTCGAGGTAATGTTTTAGCGTCTACGATGTTCCAGACGTCAATGTTTTTTTTGTTTTTTTTTATTGTTTCGTATGACGGTGATGTTACACTTCGATTTCTAGTGCGGTTATGATTTAAATCGTTGAGCGGCAGCCTATTAATTATATTATAACCGCACTAGGAATCGAAGTGTCAACATCCACAGTCATGCCGAAGGAAAAAAAAAACCATGCAGTCTGGAACACTGACGCTAAACATTACCTCGACGTGTTTCGACTTACGAGTAACTTACAAGTAACGTGTGTCGACGTGTGTCAACGATCGCGTAACGTGCCTACAACTTATGGCCAGCGGATGCGGAATGTGTGAGTCATACGCTGGCATACGTCGAAAATTTTTGAGCATGTTAAATTCGAAGAGCTCGGCGTACTACGACGTATGCCAGCGTACTACGACGATGCCAGCGTACTACGACGTATGACAGCGTGCTCTTAACGTATACAAAACTTACCCATAACAGTATTCGACGTGTGCCAGCGTTTAGACAAATTTTTCATACGTCGGCAGACGCTGGCTAAATCGTCGAGGTGTGACTAGCGCTGACAACTTTCGAGTCTAGTGCGGTTATGATTTAATCGTCGAGCCGCAACCTTAATAGCAGCATGTGATCTTAGCGATACCTGCCACGCTATGCCATAAGTTTAGACTATCGTTGTGGCAATAGTTGTTGAAACGCCGACAACACGCTAAGCATTTGTTGTATATATTATCTATATGTTATCAGAAAAGTTCTGGTACGTTACTAACGCTTAGCATACCGTCAACTCGTTATGAATACGCAAAACTGGAAAAAAAACATCAATAGTTCAGCGTATCGCCACGTTTTTACATACATTTTGATAAGTTGCCATACGCTGGCTAAAACTTCAAGGTGTGACAGCGGCTAAGGGTGGACAAGGAAGCCATGTGCGAGGAATCTGTAAGTGATAAGAGCATCACCTTGTCAAGTGATTCTCGTCCTGCTTACAGGGAATTCGTGCATTGCGTTCCGCCAATGCGCTCTCGGTGTAAACAGACTCAGTAGAGTAGATGGTGGTGGCTTCTTGACAGAGGAGTCCTAAAGTGAGGCCCCGCTGGGCGGTTACTGAGCGTTGTACCAGGCTGACCACCAGCTGTCGAGTTGGACGGTCAGGGGTGTTACAATCCCTAGTGCTGACCATCCAATCACTGTGTCCACCTTCGCTGTGGAAACACAGGCTGTGGTGAACCGGTTGAAATGGGTAAAGCTCCTGGGACTGTGCATCCATGCTGAACCTCAGGCTGGTGGGAATGCTGTACTCATTGTCATTGGATGCAAGTTCTGTGCTTTGCCTGGAAACACCCAGGCATCATCTCTCAACTGGCGGAAGAGGGTCTTGTGTCCCTCTCTGAAAGTTATGGTGATCACCAGGACTGCAAACAACTACCGAGGGGCGCGCTCCAGTGCGGGCAAGTATTTTCTCCGATAATTCTGATAGGGTTTGCCACTCGGCTTGACACCAGTGTCCAACAGTCCAGGCTTTACACCAAAGAGGTCAACGATTGAACTGCATCCTTGCTCTTCGGGTCCTCACCGACCGCAGAGAGAGTTTCGGCAGTGGGCTGCTTGCAAAGCGTTTGATTCAGGAATCGGATCCCTTCTGGAGGATTCTGATCTTCTGGGGTCCACCGAAAACTTATCAATCTGATTTGAACTATACCTCTGGTACTGAGAGTGCTGTGAGATTGTGGTACCATCTCTGAATTATTTCCAGTTTTTTACTGGAGTTCGTCAGGGGGTGTACCAGCCCCCACACTTTTCAGCACTTGTATGGACTGGATTATTGGGAGGATGTCAGAGAGATCAAGCTGCGGTGATTGGGGGGGGGGGCGTGGGGGCGTTGGGGAGAATGTCAAAGATGTCGACTTTGAATTTCGCAGAATGATGCAGTATCTTTGGCGGAGACTTTCGATATCCTTTTGGGGCCCTCGAGGCTGCTGATGAGGAGTTGGACCGCTGTATTACGGATTTCCTGGGTCAAAACCTAAGACCCAGGTTTCAAATGACATATTGGAAGCTGCTTCTTGCTTGAACTGTTTGGCAGAATGATTGAGGTCACGGAGAGATTCACTTACCTCGGCAGTGAATATCATGTCCTGCTAGGCTGTGAGCCAGAGGTCAACAGATGTTTTGGTCAGCCTGGGGAGTCCATGGATTCACTGATCA
>CM068957.1:104455716-104475824 GCA_035128595.1 Eptatretus atami | reverse complement strand
CCGCCGACGTATGAAAATTTGTCTAAAACGCTGGCACACGTCGAATACGTATGGGTAAGTTTTGTATACGTTAAGAGCACGCGTCATACGTGTAGTACGCCGAGCTCTTCGACAATTTTAACATGCTCAAAATTTTTGACGTATGCCAGCGTATGACTCAAACGTTCGCATCCGCTGGCCATAAGTTGTAGGCAGTTACGCGATGGTTGACACACGTCGACACACGTTACTTGTAAGTTACTCGTAATCGAAACACGTTGAGGTAATGTTTAGCGTCAGTGTTCCAGACTGCATGGTTTTTTTTTTCATTCGCATGACGGTGATGTTGACACTTCGATTCTAGTGCGGTTATAATATAATATAATTAATAGGCTGCCGCTCAACGATTTAAATCATAACCGCACTAGAAATCGAAGTGTCAACATCACCGTCATGCCGAAGAATAAAAAAAACAAAAAAAAAAACATGGAGTCTGGAACACTGACGGGTTCCTCTGTGTGAACCCCATTTTTAATATACCAATCCCCTAAACGCTGCCAATACGCCATTAGGGCCTGTCACACCTTGACGTTAAGCCAGCATGGCACCGTATAAAAATTGATCTAAAACGTTGACGTACGCTGAAATTTTGATGTTTTTTTTTGAGTTTTTGGCGTATTCAAAACGTGTTGGTCGTTTGCATAACATATTAGTAACGGGCACAGAACGTTTCGTTGTGTTATACATAACTTTTACCACGAGATGCTTTACCTTGTGATCGGCGTTCAAAACCTAAGCAAGCGATAGTTCAACTTACCCTTTGCGCGCTATAACGTATCGCCGGCGAACTCGTGGCGTAGCCTGTTGAGAACTTGCCGGACGCCGATTGAAATCAAAACTGCCCGAGATTTTGAATTGTCAACATTGCAGTCACACCTTGACGATTTTGCAGCGTATGCCATTGTATGAAAAATGGGTTTACAACGCTAGGCACACGTCAAATACGCTATAGGAAGTTGAGTATACGTTAGATTATGCTCGAAATCATTGAAGTACGCTGTCATATACCTAGTCCGTTCGATACGTCGTGAAATTTCAAGCATGCTGAAAATTTTAAGACGTACTCAACGTAAGGCTCACACGTTTCGCATGCGTTGGCATCTGTTCTTGCAGTTCCGCGATCGTTTAAACACGGCGAACACACGTTACTTGTGGTTACTCATAAGTCGAAGCACGTCAAGTTAATGGCAACCATACTTGAAACCCAATTTATAACGTTGAGTAACGTGCTTTGAACAAATGAGTAACGTCAGCTTAGCCTATGTTTAACGTGCTTGGAAAGTATGAGTAACGTGCATTGAAACTATGTATAACTGGCCTTGAACCAATGGCTACCGTGCTATGAACGTAAGAGTAACGTGCGTTTAACCTATGTGTAGCATGTTTTGAACCTAAGTAAAACGTGCATCTAACCATTGAATAACATGCTATGAACCTATTTGTAACGTATGTATAAGCACTTGTCGTAGGTAGACGAATTAATTGACGTCTTCCGGACAACCACAGAACTTACTGAAAGTGTTTCTAACTTACATCTACCGTGTACTGACGTATTGGCAGCGTTTAGGGGAATTGGTACATACAAATGGGCTTCACAAGAGGAACCCATCATTGTTCCAGACTCCATGTTGAGTAGATGTCAATGCCAGTAGTATCAGTAGTAGTAATACTATTAGCAGTAGTTGGTGTGCGTGACAGTAGTAATAGTGTAGTTGTAGTAGTAGCATTGGTAGTGTAGAATGTCTACATCAGTAGTAGTAGTGTAGTCTATGTCAGTAGTATAGTAGTAGTAGTAGTAGTAGTAGTATGTCTATGTCATAGTAGTAGTATAAGTGTATTGGTAGTAGTAGTAGGTCCATGTCAGTAGTAGTATGTCTATGTCAGTAGTAGTAGTATGTCTATGTCAGTAGTAGTGTAGTAGTAGTTGTAGTAGTAGTAGGTCCATGTCAGTAGTAGTATGTGAGCGTGATGGGAGGGTGTGGGTGATGATGGATCCTCTTATCGTCCACGAATAGGAGACTACTTTGCACCATTGTCGATGTTCTTTTCGGCTAATTTTTTTCCTCATTCCCACGATGAAATATTTCTTTGTTTTACTTTTTAAGTATTAAAAACGACTTTGACAAATGCATAATGTACTAGTAATGAACACAGAACGCTTCGAGAACTTATACATAAGTTATACCAACGATTGTTTATCGTGTTTTAGGCGTTCACAACTATGCCCAACGATAGTCTAGCGTATGCATAGCGTATAATTCCAAGCACGTTATTCATAGGTTATAAATAAGTCACGGGTACCCTAAACATTACTTTGATGTGTTTCGACGTATGAGGAACTTTCAAGTAGCGTGTTGCGAAGTGTGAACACGTTTGTGTAGCATGCTTACAAAACGTTACTCATAGGTTAGAAATAAGTTTCGGGTACGCGAATGTTACCTCTACGTGTTTCGACTTATGAGTAACATAAATTAACGTGTGTCAACGATCGCATAACGTGCCTAAACCTTATGGCCGGCGTAGCGGAATGTGTGAGCCAAACGCCGAGTACGTCGTAAAATTGTAAGCATTCGAAAAAGAGAGAACAAGCACAAAAGTCAACGATTAAAGCAGGCGTACAACGACTTATGGCAGTGTTTTCAGGGTATCCTAACGTATACAAAACTTACCAATAACGTATTCGACGTGTGCCAGCGTATTCGGCAAATTTGTAAAAAAACGGCATACGTTCGCTAAATCGTCAAGGTGTGACAGCCCCTTTATACGGTAGCTGTAAGTTAGAAACACGTTCAGTAAGTTCTGTGGTCGTCCGGAAGACGTCAAATACATCTACATACGTCAATATGCGTTGGAGATACGTTGCACATAGGTTCAAAGCATGTTACTCATACGTTAGAAATAAGTTTCGGGTACTCTAAACATTACCTCGACGTGTGTGAACTTATGAGTAACTTACAAGTAACGTGTGTCGACATGTGTCAACGATCGCATAACGTGCCTACAACTTATGGCCAGCGTATGCGGAACGTGTGCATCATACGCTGGCATACATCGAAAAATTTTGAGCATGCTAAAAAATTGTCGATGTACTCGGCGTACTACGCGTATGCCAGCGTGCTTCAGCGTGCTCTTAACGTATACAAAACTTACCCATAACGTATTCGACGTGTGCCAGCGTATTCGGCAAATTTTTATACGTCGGCATACGCTGGCTAAAACGTCAAGGTGTGACAGCGCTTGACACTTCGATGTCTAGTGCGGTTATGATTTGAATCGTCGAGCCGCAACCTTTTAATAGGCTACGCCAGTGATCTTCGGCGATACGCTGCCGCGCTATGCATAAGTTAGACTATCGTTGGGCATAGGTTGTGAACGCCGACAACACGCTAAGCATTGTTGGTATAAGTTATCTATATGTTATCGAAACGTTCTGTGTACGTTACTAATACGTTATGCATACGTCCAACTCGTTATGAATACGCCCAAAACTGGAAAAAAAACATCAATAGTTCAGCGTACGCCAGCGTTTTACATACATTTTGATACGTTGCCATACGCTGGCTAAAACTTCAAGGTGTGACAGCGGCTTAAGGGTGGCAAGGAAGCCTATGTGCGAGGAATCTGTAAGTGGATAGAGCATCACCTGTGGTCAAGTGATTCTCGTCCTGCTTACAGGGGAATTCGTGCATTGCTCTCTCCAATGCCGTCTCTCGGTGTACAGTACTGCAGTAAGAGTAGATGGTGGTGGCTTTGACAGAGGAGTCCTAAGTGAAGGCCCGCTGGCGGTTACTTTGAGCGGTTGTACCAGGCTGATCCACCAGCTGTCGAGTTGGACGTCAGGGGTGTTACAATCCCTAGTGCTGACCCTCCAATCAACTGTGGTCCACCTTCGCTTGTGGAAACACAGGCTGTGGTGAACCGGTTGAAATGGGTAAAGCTCCTGGGATCTGTGGCATCCATGCTGAACTTCTCAAGGCTGTGGGAATGCTGTACTCATGTCATTGGATGCAGTTCTGTGCTTTGCCTGGAACACAGGCATCATCCCAACTGACTGGAAGAGGGTCCTTGTTGTCCCTCTCTGGAAAGTTAATGTTGATCACCAGGACTGCAACAACTACCGAGGGGGGACGCTGCTCTCAGTGCGGGCAAGGTCTTTTCTCCGATAATTCTTGATAGG
Source organism: Eptatretus atami (assembly GCA_035128595.1). Taxonomy (NCBI): domain Eukaryota; kingdom Metazoa; phylum Chordata; class Myxini; order Myxiniformes; family Myxinidae; genus Eptatretus; species Eptatretus atami. The sequence continues at coordinate 104,471,608 of CM068957.1, read as the reverse complement.
GTTTGCCACCATCGCTTGAGCACCAGTGTCCAGAGCAGTCAGGCTTTAACACAAGAGGTCAACGATTGACTGCATCCTTGCTCTTCGGGTCCTCACCGACCGCAGACGAGAGTTTCGGCAGTGGCTGCTTGCACTCGTTTGATTCAGGGAATCGGAATGCCCTCTGGAGGATTCTTGATCTTCTTGGGTGCACGAAAACTTATCAATCTGATGTGTGAACTACACTCTGGTACTGAGAGTGCTGTGAGATGTGGTGGTACCATCTCTGACTTATTTCCAGTTGTTACTGGAGTTCGTCAGGGTGTGTACGCCCCCACACTTTTCAGCACTTGTATGGACTGGATTATTGGGAGGATGTCAGAGATCAAGCTGCGGTGCATCGTTTGGGAATGTCAAGATGTCTGAGTTTGATTTCGCAGATGATGCAGTCATCTTTGCGGACACTTTCGATATCCTTTTGGGGCCCTCGAGGTGCTGAATGAGGAGTTGGAGCCGCTGGTATTACGGATTTCCTGGGTCAAAACTAAGACCAGGCTTTCAATGACTATTGGAAGCTGCTTCTTGCTTGAACCTGTTTGTGGCGAGGATGTTGAGGTCACGGAGAGATTCACTTACCTGGCAGTGATATTCATGTCTCTGCTGGCTGTGAGCCAGAGGTCAACAGATGTTTTGGTCAGGCCTGGGGAGTCATGGATTCACTGGATCATGGGGTGTGGCACTGCTGGTACCTGTGCGGGAGACGAAAGTCCGAGTCTTCAGGTCCTTGGTGCTTCCGGTCTTGGTCTATGGATGTGAGATTTGGACTCTGACCAGCGATCTGAGATGGAGACTTAATTCCTTTGGTACCAGTTCTCTTCGCAGAATCCTTGGCGATCACTGGTTGGACTTTGTGTCCACCAAGCATTTGCTGAGAGAGACTCAAATGAGATTTGTTACCTGCATAGTCCGTGAGTGTCACTGTGCTGTATGGACATGTGGCTCGTTTTCCTGAGCTGATCCTGCTCACCAGATTCTCTCAGCGAGGGAGTCTCGTGAGTGGAGGAGGCCATTGGGCTGACCACGTGCGTTATGGTTGCAGCAGATTGGATCAGCATCTCAAGAAAATGGGATGGGTCAGGCATCTGCCTGGGGATGGCCAGACGGAGGCCCCTGGAGTACTGGAGGAAGTGGATGCAGCGACGCCTGCTCTGGCGCATGCTCCATACCTACCTGACCTGAATATCAAATCAGTTGAAGTTTTTGAAATTTTCATTTTTATATGCAAATTTGAATTTAGTACTTGTGAGGGTTCCGCTCTTCAAAGTAATTGACAAGGTTTTTAGCTCTTTTAATAGTTTTTATGTGTCAGGTTTGATAGAGCATTCTTTTCTAAAAAGAAATACTCAAGTTTTCATTGTTTTGATAAGCAGAAGTTTAATGATGCTGTTAATTTTATTTTATACTTTTGTGTCTTTTTGTGGATGATGTTTCAACAGGTTAAGGTTATTCCCATGGGTGGGACTGCAGCCCCCTACCAGAGGATATTTTTTTATTTTTCTGTTAATTTTATTGATGCAGAAACTGACGGAGAAAAAAAAAATTAGGATTCGCTAAAAAATGTCATCTCATACATGTCTTTATACATGTCGTTATCTCATACATGATACTTGTGTGGTTAGCTATATATTTTTGAAAGACAGCTTCAGAAGATTTATCCAGATAACCTGATTGCCAACAGGAAAGGTAATGATTGTGCAGTTGCTGCATATCTGGATGTTTTGGTTAGAGTTGGACAGAATGGTTTATAGTACAAGTGTTTAATCAATAAAGTTGATGATTTCAGTTTCCCCGTAGTCTTGTACACTTTCCAGGTAGTAATGCTCAATTAAAATGGGTTACAATGTCTTTTCATTTCAGCTACTTAGATTTACAAGAATTTGTTCAGTAAAGGATGATTTTGTGAATGTGCTGAGAAGGTTTTTTCCATGTTAACAGGGATATTTGGCTGATTGTTTGATCAGGTCTTGTGAGAATGTCTTTGGACTCCATCGTCACCTTTTATTTAAGTTTGGTTGGTTGTCATGTTAACAAGTTCCTATTGCATTGCATTTGATGTAATAATAAATTAATTATTTTAGTGAGATAAATATATTATTGGTCAATCATATTATGTATATATAGTTAGATATATGTTAAATAAAGGAGGTATTTAGATAAAAAGTAAATAAAATGAATAAATAAATAAATTTATAAATATTAGTTTAAAAATACATTATAAATTAACATGAATATAATTCTTGGTGGTTGCTGGGATACACAGTGCATCATGTTAAATCGGTTGTTAATGACAGTTTGATATTTGAATGACAGTTTGAGTCATGGTTAGATCGAGGTGCTGTGTAATGGACATGTCTTCAAGGTAAAGAGTTTATCGTTTAATTTATCATGTAAGTGATGTATGATTAAAGTTAGTCACATGTAGTAATACTTTAAATAAAAATAATAATCAAATAAGTTTGTATCAGGATATTGCATTGCTGTGTGGACTGACTGTCTGGACACAACTTTGAGGTTGTGGGTCCATTGATGTTGAGTAATCGACTGATGAGGACCTGCGACTGTGGTTGTGGATCCGCCGTTTGGAGAGGTTCTGGGCTGAAAGGATCGAAACCTCGATGAAAAACAGTGCCCAGCTGATGATCCGGGCAGTTGGGAAATCAGTCAATTGCTTTTACTTGAGGTTATAACTTCAAAAAATAGCTTTTGTAAGTACTTACCAGTACATAATATATCTGTGTTTGTATTGTTACGTTTGTGGAAAGGGGGGGGGGGGTTAGATATTAGCATAGAACAGATAGGAATGTAGAGTGTAGCATGGTCCGTGTGCGAGTAGATGGCCATCTCGATGGAAAAGTAGGGAACTTCATATTAAGCATTGTCTTGTTTGCCTGCACACCATACAAGGGATGGTGGTACAATAGTAATAATTAATAGAGATTATGGTTGAGGAAATTGTTGTAAACCTTAAACCTGGGGGGGGGGGGGGGGGGGGTGCCAGGCGGCTTGGCACGAAAGAGGGGGGCCAGAGCGGTGATCGCCTGCTGAGGGCAGAGCGGTGGATCGCCTCCGGAGAGGTGGGGGTGGATGCGCTCAGCGTGGTCGCTTCCGAGGGGTGGAGCGGTGGATCGCCTTCGGAGGGCAGAGCGGTGGATCGCCTCCGGAGATGTGGGAGCGGTGGATCGCCTTCCGAGGGTGGAGCGGTGGATCGCCTCCGGAGGGGCAGAGCGGTGGATCGCCTCCCAAGGGGCGGAGTGGTGGATGGCCTTCCGAGGGGTGGAGCGGTGGATGCCTCCCAGGGGCGGAGTGGTGGATCGCCTTCCGAGGGGTGGAGTGGTGGATCGCCTCCGGAGGGGCAAGCGGTGGATCGCTTCCGAGGGGCAGAGCGGTGGATCGCCTCCCAAGGGGCGGAGGGTGGATCGCCTTCCGAGGGTGGAGCGGTGGATCGCCTTCGGAGGGGCAGAGCGGTGGATCGCCTCCGGAGAGGTGGAGCGGTGGATCGCCTCCCAGGGGCGGAGGGTGGATCGCCTTCCGAGGGGTGGAGCGGTGGATCGCCTCCCAAGGGGCGGAGTGGTGGATCGCCTCCCAAGGGGCGGAGGGTGGATCGCTCCAAGGGCGGAGGGTGGCGCCTTCGAGGGGTGGAGTGGTGGATCGCCTCCCGAGGGGCGAAGGGTGGATCACCTTCCGAGGGGTGGAGGGTGGATCGCCAATGGGGTGTGGCACTGCTGGTACCTGTGCGGGAGGACGAAAGTCCGAGTCTTCAGGTCCTTGGTGCTTCCGGTCTTGGTCTATGGATGTGAGATTTGGACTCTGACCAGCGATCTGAGATGGAGACTTAATTCCTTTGGTACCAGTTCTCTTCGCAGAATCCTTGGCGATCACTGGTTGGACTTTGTGTCCACCAAGCAGTTGCTGAGAGAGACTCAAATGAGATTTGTTACCTGCATAGTCCGTGAGTGTCACTGTGGCTGTATGGACATGTGGCTCGTTTTCCTGACGCTGATCCTGCTCACCAGATTCTCTCAGCGAGGGAGTCTCGTGAGTGGAGGAGGCCATTGGGCTGACCACGTGCGTTGTGGTTGCAGCAGATTGGATCAGCATCTCAAGAACAATGGGATGGGTCAGGCATCTGCCTGGGGGATGGCCAGACGGAGGCCCCTGGAGTACTGGAGGAAAGTGGATGCAGCGACGCCCTGCTCTGGCGCATGCTCCCATACCTACCTGACCTGAATATCAAATCAGTTGAAGTTTTTGAAATTTTCATTTTTATATGCAAATTTGAATTTAGTACTTGTGAGGGTTCCGCTCTTCAAAGTAATTGACAAGGTTTTTAGCTCTTTTAATAAGTTTTTATGTGTCAGGTTTGATAGAGCATTCTTTTCTAAAAAGAAATACTCAAGTTTTCATTGTTTTGATAAGCAGAAGTTTAATGATGCTGTTAATTTTATTTTATACTTTTGTGTCTTTTTGTGGGATGATGTTTCAACAGGTTAAGGTTATTCCCATGGGTGGGAACTGCAGCCCCCTACCAGAGGATATTTTTCTTATTTTTCTGTTAATTTTAATTGATGCAGAAACTGACGGAGAAAAAAAAAATTAGGATTCGCTAAAAAATGTCATCTCATACATGTCTTTATACATGTCGTTATCTCATACATGATACTTGTGTGGTTAGCTATATATTTTTGAAAGACAGCTTCAGAAGATTTATCCAGATAACCTGATTGCCAACAGGAAAGGTAATGATTGTGCAGTTGCTGCATATCTGGATGTTTTGGTTAGAGTTGGACAGAATGGTTTAAGTACAAGTGTTTAATCAAAAGTTGATGATTTCAGTCCCCGTAGTCTTGTACACCTTTCCAGGTAGTAATGCATCAATTAAAAGGGTTACAATGTCTTTTCATTTCAGCTCTAGATTACAAGATTTGTTCAGTAAAGGATGATTTTGAGGAATGTGCTGAGAAGGTTTTTCCATGTTAAACAGAGGATATTTGGCTGATTGTTTGATCAGGTCTTGTGAGATGTCGTTGGACTCCATCGTCACCTTTTATTTAAGTTTGGTTGGTTGTCATGTTAACAAGTTCCTATTGCATTGCATTTGATGTAATAATAAATTAATTATTTTAGTGAGATAAATAATATTATTGGTCAATCATATTATATGTATATATAGTTAGGTATATGTTAAATAAAGGAGGTATTTAGATAAAAAGTAAATAAAATGAATAAATAAATAAATTTATAAATATTAGTTTAAAAATACATTATAAATTAACATGAATATAATTTCTTGGTGGTTGCTGGGATACACAGTGCATCATGTTAAAATCGGTTGTTAATGACAGTTTGAATATTTGAATGACAGTTTGAGTCTATGGTTAGATCGAGGTGCTGTGTAATGGACATGTCTTCAAGGTAAAGAGTTTATCGTTTAATTTATCATGTAAGTGATGTATGATTAAAGTTAGTCACATGTAGTAATACTTTAAATAAAAATAATAATCAAATAAGTTTGTATCAGGATATTGCATTGCTGTGTGGACTGACTGTCTGGACACAACTTTGAGGTTGTGGGTCCATTGATGTTGAGTAATCGACTGATGAGGACCTGCGACTGTGGTTGTGGATCCGCCGTTTGGAGAGGTTCTGGGCTGAAAGGATCGAAACCTCGATGAAAGAACGAGTGCCAGCTGATGATCCGGGCAGTTGGGAAATCAGTCAATTGCTTTACGTTGAGGTTATAACTTCAAATAAAATAGCTTTTGAAGTACTTACCAGTACATAATATATCTGTGTTTGTATTGTTACGTTTGTGGAAAGGGGGGGGGGGTGTAGATATTAGCATAGAACAGATAGGAATGTAGAGTGTAGCATGGTCCGTGTGCGAGTAGATGGCCATCTCGATGGAAAAGTAGGGAAACTTCATATTAAGCATTGTCTTGTTTGCCTGCACACCATACAAGGGATGGTGGTACAATAGTAATAATTAATAGAGATTATGGTTGAGGAAATTGTGTGTAAAACCCTATTCACCTCGGGGGGGGGGGGGGGTGCCAGGCGGCTTGGCACGAAGAGGTGGGGCCAGAGCGGTGGATCGCCTGCTGAGGGGCAGAGCGGTGGATCGCCGTCCGAGAGGTGGAGCGGTGGATCGCCTCCCGGAAGGGGCGGAGTGGTGAGTCGCGCTTCGAGGGTGGAGCGGTGGATCGCCTTCGGAGGGCAGAGCGGTGGATCGCCTCCGGAGAGGTGGAGCGGTGGGATCGCCTTCCGAGGGGTGGAGCGGTGGATCGCCTCCGGAGGGCAGAGCGGGTGGATCGCTCCCAAGGGCGGAGTGGTGGATGGCCTTCCGAGGGGTGGAGCGGTGGATCGCCTCCCAAGGGCGGGTGGTGGATCGCCTTCCGAGGGGATGGTGGTGGATCGCCTCCGGAGGGGCAGACGGCTGGATCGCCTTCCGAGGGGCAGAGCGGTGGATCGCCTCCCAAGGGGCGGAGGGTGGATCGCCTTCCGAGGGTGGAGCGGTGGATCGCCTTCGGAGGGCAGAGCGGTGGATCGCCTCCGGAGAGGTGGAGCGGTGGATCGCCTCCCAGGGGCGGACGGTGGATCGCCTTCCGAGGGGTGGAGCGGTGATCGCTCCCAAGGGCGGAGTGGTGGATCGCCTGGCGAGCGGTGGATCGCCTCCCAAGGGGCGGAGGGGTGGATCGCCTTCGAGGGGTGGAGTGGTGGATCGCCTCCCGTAGGGGCGAAGGGGTGGATCACCTTCCGAGGGGTGGAGGGTGGATCGCCATTCGAGGGGCGGATCGCCTCCCAAGGGGTGGAGTGTGGCCAAGAAAAAAAAGAAGAGGGAAGGGCCAAAATCGGCTGTTAGGGGAGAGAGAACATTCAAAGCTGTTGGGGAGACAGGATTTGAGAAGGGTCGAGAGAGCGAGCGTTGGGAACGGCTGAAGGGAAAATTGGTCTGAGGAGAAGGCGGAGAAGTCTGGGTACGTGACTGGGAGTGGTTGGCGTGTGCGAGAGCGAGAGAAGGGCTTTCTTTGAGGGGGTCGGCCTGCCTGCCTCTGGCTCTGTTCGTTGCCCAAAAGCCTGGTCGTCGCCGGGGTCCTGTGTGTGACCCTCCTGCCAATCTCATCAACCTGCGATCATCTGGACGCCTCATGGTTTGCTCGTCTCATCATCTGCTCGCCTCCTTATCCCTCCTCATCATCTGGCCATCCCACTGCCAAAAAGCTAAGTCCCCCCCGGTTTTTTTCCCCTCCACATCTGTGACTGAGTCCAGAGTGTAGCGCCTCGTTCTTTATATTTATTCTACCCATTTGCACATAATTATTTATTTGTTATCGATTCGGTATTTTCCTTTTCTTCCCCACCACAACCTGCTGTCGTCTCCTCCATCACAATTAAATCCTCCGTGATTAAGTGTGTGTGTGTGTGTGTGTGTGTGTTTACATCTGGCTTCCTTCTTGGGACTACGCTGCAGTAATTGGTCGTTATCTTGACTATCCAATGCTTCCCTCCACGGGTTCAAGTAGTTGGTGCACCAATATCTTGCATCATTCCCCATCCCTACTGGTGATTCATTAACCGTTCCCAACCCAACTGCTTTAACTTGCAGGAGAGTCGGACACTATGTTTCCTCTGATCGTTCTTACATATTGCGTTGAGCCTGTTGTTGACTTAGTGGTTAGGGTGGTGGCTTGGGATCCTTGGGTCCTGAGTTCGAGCCCCGTTTCCACTGAATTAACACCAGGGGTTGACTCAGCTTGTCATCCTTCCAAGGTCAGCGAAATGAGCACCAGTGTACTGGTAATAGGGGCATTGCATCAGCGACATAGCTGCGCCCCTAAAGGCCCAGTCACACCTTGAAGTTTTAGCCAGAATGGCAATGTATCAAAATGTATGTAAAACGCTGGCTTACGCTGAACTTTTGATGTTTTTTTTTTAAAGATTCGGACGTATTCATAACAGTTGGTCGTATGCATAACATATTAGTAACGGACACAGAACGTTTCGTTGTCTTATAGATAACTTATACCAACGAATGCTTAGCCTGTTGTCGGCGTTCACAACCTATGCCCAACGGTAGTCTAACTTATGCATAGCGCACTGCACGTATCGCCGACGATCACGTGGCGTAGCCTATTAAAAGGCTGCCGCACAATGATTCAAATCATAACCGCCGGAGAAATGGAAATGTCAACATCGCAGTCACACCTTGGCGATCTTGCCAGCGTATGCCGACCTCTGAAAAATGCGTCTAAAACGCTGGCGCACGTCGAATACGGTATGGGTAAAGGGGCTGTCACACCTTGACGATTTAGCGAACGTATGCCGTTTTTTTACAAATTCGCCGAATACGCTGGCACACGTCGAATACGTTATTGGTAAGTTTTGTATACGTTAGGAATACCCTGAAAAACACTGCCATAAGTCGGTTGTACGCTGGCTTTAATCGTTGACTTTTGTGCTTGTTCTCTCTTTTTCGAATGCTTAAAATTTTTACGACGTACTCGGCGTTTGGCTCACACGTTCCGCTACGCTGGCCATAAGTTGTAGGCACGTTATGCGATCGTTGACACACGTTAATTGTATTTACTCATAATCGAAACACGTAGAGGTAACATTCGCGTACCCGAAACTTATTTCTAACCTATGAGTAACGTTTTGTAAGCACGTTACACAAACGTTGTTCACACTTCGCAACACGCTACTTGAAAGTTCTCATACGTCTAAACACATCAAAGTAATGTTTAGGGTACCCGTGACTTATTTATAACCTATGAATAACGTGCTTTGGGAATTATTACGCTATGCATACGCTGGACTATCGTTGGGCATAGGTTGTGGACGCCTAAAACACGATAAACAATCGTTGGTATACTTATGTATAAGTTCTCGAAGCGTCTGTGTTTCATTACTAGTACATTATGCATTTGTCAAAGTCGTTTTTTATACTTTAAAAAGTAAAACAAAGAAATATTTCATCGTGGGAATGAGGAAAAAAATTAGCCGAAAAGAAAATCGAACAATGGTGCAAAGTAGTCTCCTATTCGTAGACGATAAGAGGATCCATCATCATCCACACCCTCCCATCAACGCTCACCTACTACTACTACTGACATGGACCTACTACTAACTACAATACTATACTACACTACTATACTCGACATAGACATTCTCTACTACTACTACTACTACTGACATAGACATACTACTACTTACTACTGCATAGACATACACTACTACTACTGATGTAGACATTCTTACTACTACCAATGCTACTACTACAACTACTACTACTATTACTACTGTCACGCACACAACTACTGCTAATAGTATTACTACTACTGATACTACTTGGCATTGACATCTACTCAACATGGAGTCTGGAACAATGATGGGTTCCTCTTGTGAAGCCCATTTGTATGTTACCAATTCCCCTAAACGCTGCCAATACGTCAGTACACGGTAGATGTAAGTTAGAAAACACTTTCAGTAAGTTCTGTGGTTGTCCGGAAGATGTAATTTAAATTCGTCTACATACGACAATGTGCGTTATACATACGTTATCAAAAATAGGTTCATAGCATGTTATTCATTGGTTAGATGCACGTTTTTACTTAGGTTCAAAACAGTGCTACACATAGGTTAAACGCACGTTACTCTTACGTTCATAGCACGGTAGCCATTGGTTCAAGGCCAGTTATACAGTGGGGAGAACAAGTATTTGATACACTGCCGATTTTGCAGGTTTTCCCACTTACAAAGCACGTAGAGGTCTGTAATTTTTATCATAGGTACACTTCAACTGTGAAAGACGGAATCTAAAACAAAAATCCTGAAAATCACATTGTATGATTTTTTAAATAATTAATTTGCATTTTATTGCATGAAATAAGTATTTGATCACCTACCAACCAGTAAGAATTCCGGCGCTCACAGACCTGTTAGTTTTGTCTTAAGAAGCCCTCCATTCTCCACTCATTACCTGTATTAACTGCACCTATTTGAACTCGTTATCTGCATAAGACAGCTGTCCACACTCAATCAATTCAGACTCCAACCTCTCCACAATGGGCAAGACCAGAGAGCTGTCTAAGGACATCAGGGACAAAATTGTAGACTTGCACAAGGCTGGGATGGGCTACGGACAATAGGCAAGCAGCTTGGTGAGAAGGCAAACAACTGTTGGCGCAATTATTAGAAAATGGAAGAAGTTCAAGATAACAGTCAATCTCCCTCGGTCTGGGGCTCCATGCAAGATCTCACCTCGTGGAGCCTCAATGATCATGAGAAAGGTGAGGATCAGCCCGAACTACACGGCAGGACCTGGTCAATGACCTGAAGAGAGCTGGGACCACAGTATCAAAGAAAACCATAAGTAAACACTACGCCGTCATGGATTAAATCCTGCAGCGCACGCAAGGTCCCTCTGCTCAAGCCAGCGCATGTCTAGGCCCATCTGAAGTTTGCCAATGACCATCTGGATGATCCGAAGGAGGAATGGGAGAAGGTCATGTGGTCTGATGAGACCAAAATAGAGCTTTTTGGTTTAAACTCCACTCGCCATGTTTGGAGGAAGAAGAAGGATGAGTACAACCCAAGAACACCATCCCAACCGTGAAGCATGGAGGTGGAAACATCATTCTTTGGGGATGCTTTTCTGCAAAGGGGACAGGACGACTGCACCGTATTGAGGGGAGGATGGATGGGGCCATGTATCGCGAGATCTTGGCCAACAACCTCCTTCCCTCAACAAGAGCATTGAAGATGGGGCGTGGCTGGGTCTTCCAGCATGACAAACGACCAAAACACACAGCCAGGCAACTAAGGAGTGGCTCCGTAAGAAGCATCTCAAGGTCCTGGAGTGGCCTAGCCAGTCTCCAGACCTGAACCCAATAGAAAATCTTTGGAGGGAGCTGAAAGGTCTGTGTTGCCACGCGACAGCCCCCGAAACCTGAAGGATCTGGAGAAGATCTGCATGGAGGAGTGGGCCAAAATCCCTGCTGCAGTCTGTGCAAACCTGGTTAAGAACTACAGGAAACGTCTGATCTCTGTAATTGCAAACAAAGGTTTCCGTACCAAATATCAAGTTCTGTTTTTTCTGATGTATCAAATACTTATTTCATGCAATAAAATGCAAATTAATTATTTAAAAATCATACAATGTGATTTTTAGGATTTTTGTTTTAGATTCCGTCTTTCACAGTTGAAGTGTACCTATGATAAAAATTACAAGACCTCTACATGCTTTGTAAGTGGGAAACCTGCAAGATCGGCAGTGTATCAAATACTTGTTCTCTCCCACTGTACATATTTCAATGCACGTTACTCATACTTTCCAGCACGTTAAACATAGGCTAAGCTGACGTTTCTCATTTGTTCAAAGCACGTACTCAACGTTATAAATTGGGTTTCAAGTATGGTTGCCATTACTTGACGTGCTTCGACTTATGACTAACCTACAAGTACTGTGTTCCCGTGTTTAACGATCGCGGAACGTGCAAGAACAGATGCCAACGCATGCGAAACGTGTGAGCTTACGTCGAGTACGTCTTAAATTTTCAGCATGCTTGAAATTCAGACTCCTGCATATCGACAACAGCACGTTATAACGTAGAAAATCATATTTCCCATATGCCAGCGTATCAAGTCACTCAATGGTCAGAGCGGTTCTCCATAATGCCAGCAAAGACTTACACAAACCGGCAAAGGTTTTCAAACTCCAAGACGCATACACAATACTGCACACAACTCATCCAACTACCCTCAACACGTGACTAAACTGGAAGTATCGAACGGACTCGGTAATATGCCAGCGTACTTCAATGATTTCGAGCATAATCTTAACGTATACTCAACTTTCCTATAGCGTATTTGACGTGTGCTAGCGTTGTAAACCCATTTTTCATAGAATGGCATACGCTGGCAAAATCGTCAAGGTGTGACTGCAATGTTGACAATTCAAAATCTCGGGCAGTTTTGATTTCAATCGGCGTCCAGCAAGTTCTCAACAGGCTACGCCACGAGTTCGCCGGCGATACGTATAGCGCGCAAAGGGTAAGTTGAACTATCGCTTGTCTTAGGTTTTGAACGCCGATCACAAGGTAAGCATTCGTTGGTAAAAGTTATGTATTAACACAACGAAACGTTCTGTGCCGCGTTACTAATATGTTATGCAAACGACCAACACGTTTTGAATACGCCAAAAACTCAAAAAAACCATCAAAATTTCAGCGTACGTCAACGTTTTAGATCAATTTTTATACGTTGTCATTGCTGGCTTAAACGTCAAGGTGTGACAGGGCCCTAAGTTTGGTATACGTGATAGAATGCTAAAGTACGCTATCATACGTCGTAGTAAGTGGAGTACGTCTTGACATTTTAAACGTGTTAAAAATTTTACGACGTACTTGCCGTATGCCTCACACGTTCTGCATGCGATGGGAATAAGTTGTACGCACGATATGCGATCGTTGGCACACGTCGACAAAATTACTTGTAAGTTACTCATAAGTCGAAACACGTCAATGTAATGGTTAGCGTCAGTGGTCCAGACTCCCTGGTTTTTTTTTTTTCTTGGTATGACGGTGATTTGACACTTCGATTTCTAGTGCGGTTATATATAATATAATTAATAGGCTGCCGCTCAACGATTTAAATCATAACCGCACTAGAAATCGAAGTGTCAACATCACCGACATACCGAAGAAAAAAAAAAAACGGAGTCTGGAACACTGACGCTAACCATTACCTTGACGTGTTTCGACTTATGAGTAACTTAAAAGTAACGTGTGTCAACGATCGTGTAACGTGCCTCCAACACGTTACTCGTAGGTTAGAAATAAGTTTCGGGTACGCTAAACATTACCTCGACGTGTTTTGACTTATGATTAACTTACAAGTAACTGTGTCGACGTGTGTCAACGATCGCATAACGTGCCTACAAGTTATGGCCAGCGTAGCGGAACTTGTGAGTCATACGCTGGCATAAGTCGTAAAATTCAAGCATGCTAAAATTTGAGGACAACCGCAAAGTACAACGATGAAAGCCAGCATCTACGACGTATGGCAGTGTTTTTCAGCGTGCTCTCAATGTTTCCAAAACTTACCCATAACGTATTCGACGTGTGCCAGCGTTTTAGACAAATTTTTCAAAAATCGGCATAAGCTGGCTAAAACGTCAAGGTGTGACTGGCCTTAACCAACGATACAACCAGCAGCCAAAAAGGGAGTACACGATGGGAACATATTTGCGTCAAAGAGTTAGTTGCCCTGCTGATCATACCCCCAATTGGCTTACTCCTCCATGAACTTTAATGTTGCAGAGAGGAAAAAAATAGAATAAAAAGAGGAATGTTGAGCAAATACAAGCATTTTAAACACAAAAGCTTATTCTGAACACATTTTGTTCCAAAGCACGATTCCAATGCAGAAACACCTTTTCAAACAGCATGTGTTTTAGCTTGCACTAAGCAAGCCAATACACTTTACACTGGGAACTTTATTCATGCAAAAAGTCTTATTTGCCTAAAAATCGTTTTTAGGACGATACGGAAACTCCCAGGACACCTCTTCGCGTTGGTTGTAACCACCAACGCCAGTGGAACAAATCCTCAACATTCTTCCCTGCTGCCCAGATTCGTCAGGGCAGCATGGTCATGATCAGTGCTGATTGATCCTTGATCCTCATGGACCGGGTCTTTCTCTCTTGGCCTTGACTTTGTGAAGGCAGGGGTACAGCATCATGGATGTGGGGGATCTGGATCATTCCTGCGAGATCAATCGGCTGTTTCCGTGCCACAGGCTTGTTTGAGAGAACTGGCTGTACAAAAACAATAACACAATCGGTTGTTCTTTTAATTACACACTTGTATTTAACTTCATCTGAAGTTTGTTAGTTTGTCCCGTTTCAAATATTTGAGCTGTTCGTTTTCTAGGTTCCAAACGTCCTCGAGAGCTGAAATTTGGCCCACGGTTCCTCTTTTCTGGTACATTTTCATCGATCAAAATTTGACGGATCTTCCATGCATCAATCCCAGTCCCGCCTTCGTCCGACCTGGGAGTTGATGGCAATTGGGATATTTTGAATAGGTTTAAAACCTCCTCCATGGTTGCCATAGTTCAAGTCAGGATATCTTACGTGGTTTAAGTAAGAGTCAAGAGACCTGTTTTGAATTATTACTGCATGCTGGGAAAAGGGGAACTTGAAAAGAAAAGCACGTAAGCCACAGGCAGAGAATTAGTGTTAGGTTTGTAAGGCATGTGACAGATCAATATCGTGAGGTAGCTGTTACGTTACCGGTTCACCAATGGTCTATGGGATAAACTCTGCAATACTTAGGCAGTAACAAAAATTGGGCGATTTTTGTGGCAAAAACCTGGAAACACTGTGCTGTTGCAACGGCCGTTTTAATCGACCTTATGTCCTCTGACACGATGGTCCACTATTGCATGCTGACAATAGCTGCTATTCCGTAGGCCTGTCCTAATGATATGTAATGCCTTTAAAGTGTTACAGAATTTATTCCTATGGTGTTGCAGGTCATTTAGCTGGGATTATGGACTCTGCGATGAATATTTGAGGCAAAACATATGTTGCAGCGGGGATTGTGATGTGGTGTTGGAAGGGCCAGCAATTTTGATGTGGCGTTGGAAAAGCCGAGGACAGACATTCCTTGTTTAGTAGTAGGGAAGGTTAGAGGTTGCTGCTCGTCGGTAATAAATCATACGATTTTCATTATTAGTGGTAAATGATCACTTTCAGGGTTGGGGTGAATTACAATTTTCAATTACAATTACATCCTCAATTACGAGGTATCAATTACAATTAAATTACAATTACAAAACCTTTGAAAATTTCAATTACAATTAAATTACAATTACGCCCCAGTACAAATTTTTCAATTACAATTACATTACAATTATAAATTTTCAATTACAATTATGCTCGCAATAAATTTCAATTACAATTGTCAATTACCATTGCAATTAGCACACATTTATTTCCTCCCACAAAACAAAAAAAAAAACAAGAAATTTGAATATGGAACTTTATTTACATGATCACAGACATTTATATATAAAACTTTATTTACATATATTTACATAATCTTAGATAAATTCTTATCACGTAATATCACATGGCTTAATATGACTGAGTGAAATCGATGTATATCTAGCTGTCGAAAGGTGCATTGCACCGAAGGAACATCAGTTCCTCAAACTTGGCATCGGAAAGGAGACATCTGGCTGGCCTGAAGACTTTTCCCGCAATGGAAAAGTCGCTCCACAGGAGCAGAAGAAGCTGGTATGGCCAGAAAGCGGTGGGCTAACATGGCCAGCTGGGGAAATGAGGTCTGGTTCTGCTTCCAGTAGGTGAGTGGGTCGGAGTCTTCTGGTGCTGCAGGATCAGCCAAGTACTTGGCTACTTGAGTAGCTTGTAGGGGGTGACAGCAGGTGTGGATGAAGCCATAAACCTGAACAGTTTAGACTTCTTCCTGGGTGGGGAGGCTGGCTCGCTGGTAGGTGAAGGAAGCAGTGAGGAACCTTGTCCTGCAGAAGGTTTGTGATGTTCTGAACATCTCGGAGAACACCACCCAAGCTTAACGAGGATAAGAGCGGCTGCCAGCTGGAAGGACTCTGCAGCTCGTAAGGCCCCAAACGGGTGTTCGATGGAGGCTGCAAGTGTTAACACAAACTTGGACTTGTAGGTCCCAGAGAGGTCTGCGAGTTCTGCTCGGAGACTCCACGAACACAGGGCAGAACAAGACTGGCTGTTACTGTGTTCTGTCCCTGGCACTGGTCTGTGGCGTCCTAGAAAGGGGTGAGAGCTTCTGTGATCTCGCTGATGATCCTAAGCTCA
>CM068957.1:104427516-104437547 GCA_035128595.1 Eptatretus atami | reverse complement strand
GTGTACTGTGGAACTCCTGCATAAAAGCTTTAACGGACCTTTCCTTTGAGTTTCATCGAGTCGTCATTGCATTTACACCAATAAGCATTAACGAACAAGGACTATGAACAATCGTGCCTGTGACCTTAAATAACGCCAGCTTACTTGGGCTTAGAAGTACTCCCAACAGCATTTCGCCTCGATTGATAGGCCCGACGAGACTGCTTGAGCACCCTCAAAGCATCATGAGCAACACGTGTCGCTTCCGCTTCCACGAGCAAATAGTCAGGGTCTGACCCGTTCATTACTACGTCATGCTTCAAGGCACTATGAATTCCTGTGCACAGCAGGTGGACACGCGAAAAGGCAGTCACATTAGTCCGTGGTTTTCATGAGACTTTTCTCGTGCATGTACTTCATTTGTTTTCTGGCAAACGTGAAAGCAGATTGAAATTCTGAACCACGTGGCATTCAAAATTTGTTTCAATAGGTCAAAATACATAATTAAATAAAAGTATCAGAAAATTAAAGTTTGTTTCACACGATTACCCCTGCACCGATTAACAAGCAAGTGCACCGTTTGCATGATGCTTTGGATTAAAATAAGAAGTGGAATCAAATGATGTATTTATGCAAGACCTGCACCAATAGGACCTGCACCCAATGGACCTGCACCAATTCTTTAAATTAATAATTTTTTTGTAAGTCTTTGGTATGACTCGGCTATGGTTCGAACCGCCGACCTCCCAGACTCAGAGCAGATGCTCCAACCATTGTGCCACCGAGTCTGGTGATGCATCGCAAGCCACAAGACATTTTGAAAGAAAAATAAAGAATGCTGTGCAAGACTCAAGAAAGAAACCATCAAACAACTCTGTACAACCAACCAACGCAATCCTTCCATCCATTGGGACCATACTCTGTACAGAGCGTTGGTGCTGCTGAAGCATCTCCTGGGCTATTAGGTACAATCCTGGATGGGTCACCACTCCGACGCAAGATACTCCAATGGCTCAATCACCCCAGCAAGCTGGTACTCACTTTGCCGACCCCAGATGGATGACAGGCTGAGTCAACCCCACCTGGTATTAATTCAACGACTGAGCAAGATTTGAACTCAGGACCCGAGGATCTAAAGCCCGCCACCCTAACCATTGAGCCAGCACCAGGCATAACCAACGCAATGATTTGGACAAAATTAATGAAATAAATAAATAAATCAAACGAGGATTCACCTGACTTCTTGAACAATTTCTCCAAGATGTAATCATCGCTCGACCTCCGCGACCTCCTCGCTTCGCGCTCGCCGTTTCCTTTGTCTTCATGACGAAAGGCCGCTTGCCGGACAAGGTGTGGGATGGGTACGCCATCAACGTGTGCATCCTTTCTCTTCTTGTGTTTCTTCGCTTGTCTTTCCTCTGCGAGCACAAGGACCAAAGGTGGATGAGCAATGGTTGCACTGCAAAAATTTCATCATCACCGGCTGAAAAATGAGGAACCGTTTTACAATTGATGGAAAAAGCACCATTGAAATTCGCCTTCAAAGTTAGAGTGAAAATAGTTCTTATCTTTGCTCTTACCATCTCCTTTTATTTGATTTTTCACATCCTTAAGATCCTGAAACGTAACATGTTTCCTCTTTTCCTTGCGTTTCCGGTGAATAGTGTCCATTGGGGTCGACTGCGAGATGCCGGTTCCATTATTCAAGCTTCCCTCACCTCGTACATCCTGCATTTCATCAGCAGTTTGACTTTGTTGTCTCTCCTCTCCAAAGCCTGGATCAAAACCTGGAAGGGCTTTGTGTTTGGTATTCTCCAAGTCACCAGCATTTGTCAATTTATTTGAGTCACACGTCACTACATCAGCATCGATGACGTTCTCAAGCCTCGGCAAGACTGGCTGTCTCAGAACGGAGCTTCCAGGGCCACCCATTTGCTCACGTGGGGCCATGCAAGACCCCCTAGGCAAATGGTGGAAGGAGGGAGAGGGAGAACGATGTACAACTGTGGAATTCTGGAGGACATTTTGACGCTTATCACGAGCTCGGCTCTTTCCTCTAATAGCAATCTTCACCTTAGAGCCTGTTCCTGGGGGGGGAGCATCAACAGCAGCGATAATTATAAAAACACAACCCTTATCTATTTTTACAGCCAAGCTCATGTATATATAAAAAAAACATCCACAAAATGGCTTCTACCTCAACATTCTAATGAAGTTCAAAATAATGAAGTGTAAGCAATAGATACCAGCAAAAAGAGCACTGGTCTCTGTATCTTGAGTGCCATCTGGGCTGCTTAATGTGAAGAGTTCACAAAGATTGTTCGTTTTGAAAAACCGTTTCTGCTTGGGGTCCTTCAATACACGGTTGATCAAGTACTGCTTGAAGATCTGCCTGCGATGACAATGGAACCACATTTTGATGAGTAAAATCCCATGAGAAGTGAACACGTCTTGCTCAGCCAACCGTCAACTGACTGCTGCAACCTGAACGGCAATACAAATTTTGGCCTTCATATAATAATGTGCAGATTTCATTGTAAACAAATACATTTTCTTATATTTTGTCAATGTCATTTACCTTGTAATGACTATCTGAGCTGCCACATTAAAGCTTTTCTTTTAATTTAGTTCATTTATCCCTAATACAATGGCCTGTAGTGGATTTATTAAACAGTTGTATATATATATATATATATATATATATATATATATTATATATATATATATATATAATTTATATATATATATATAAATTTCAATAAAAGACATATCAAAGCTTTTCGACTTGCACTGCTCAGGATAACTCAGGATAAAACCGCAGCAGATGAAGAAGAAGCAGGAAACGCTCACTCAAAGTTACAATGTAATGTCATCAATGTTGATTGGTTGAGAGAAAGAAGGATGGGATTACCTGATTTGAAGCTCATGAATAATGAGTAGGCGGAAATGAATTACCAATCATCAGCGGAAACGTTATGCGAATTAGCTGAGGGCTGATGGGGGGGGGGAGAGGTGGGAGCGGGGGATGGTTTTCATGATGACAGCATTGACTGTGGTACAGTTGTCACACAGTCAAGCCATCATAATCAAAATAGATATATTAATTTTGGACAAATTATTTCTGTCTACAAAGAATAGGTTTAAACGCTGGTGCTTGTTCAATGGTTACTCCAGCCCAGCATCCATTCTTGCTATTCGAGTGGTTGAGTTTTCACGAACACCACCCTTCAGGTGCATAATTTGGTAAAAGCGATTAGTGCTTAGTAAGGTAAAGGCCCTGTCACACCTTGACGATTTAGCCAGCGTATGCCTGACGTATGCAAAATTTGGCTAAACTCTGCACACGTCGAATACGTTATGGGTAAGTTTGTATACGTTAAGAGCACGCTGGCATACGTCGTAGTAGCTGGCTTTTTTTTCGTAGTACGCTGGCATACGTCTTTGTACGCCGAGGTGTTAGACAAATTTCCATGCTTGAAATTTTTCGACGTATGCCAGCGTATGACTCACACGTTCTACATAACGCTGGCCATAAGTTGTAGGCACGTTACGCGATCGTTGACACACGTCGACACACGTTACTTGTAAGTTACTCAAGTCGAAACACGTCGAGGTAATGTTTAGCGTACCCGAAACTTATTTCTAACCTATGAGTAACGTGTGTTAGGCACGTTACGCGATCGTTGACACACGTCGACACACGTTACTCATAAGTCGAAACACGTCAAGGTAATGGTTAGTGTCAGTGTTCCAGACTCCTGGTTTTTTTTTGTTTGTTTTTTTTTCTTCGGTATGACGGTGATGTTGACATTCGATTTCTAGTGCGGTTATAATATAATATATAATTAATAGGCTGCCGCTCAACGATTTAAATCATAACCACACTAGAAATCGAAGTGTCAACATCACCGTCATACCGAAGAAAAAAAAAAAAAAAAACCAGGGAGTCTGGAACACTGACGCAACCATTACCTCGACGTGTTTCGACTTATGAGTAATGTACAAGTAACGTGTGTCGACGTGTGTCAACGATCGCGTAGCGTGCCTACAACTTATGCCAGCGTATGCGGAACGTGTGTCATACGTCGAGTACGTCGAGAAATTTTCAACATGCTGAAAATTTCTCGACGTACTCGGCGTATGACGACGTATGCCAGAAAACTACGACGTATGCCAGCGTGCTCTTAACGTATACAAAAACTTACCCATAATGTATTTGACGTGTGCCAGCTTGGTTCGGCAAATTTTTCATACGTCGGCATACGCTGGCTAAAACTCAAGGTGTGACAGCGGCTTCACACTTCGATGTCTAGTGCGGTTATGATTTGAATCGTCGAGCCGCAGCCTATGAATAGCCTACGACACGTGATCGTCGGCGATACGCTGCCGCGCTATGCATAAGTTAGACTATCGTTGGGCATAGGTTGTGAACGCCGACAACACGCTCAGCATTCGTTGGTATAAGTTATCTATATGTGATTAAAACGTTCTGTGTACGTTACTAATACGTTATGCATACGTCCAACACGTTATTATACGCCCAAAACTTAAAAAAAACCATCAATAGTTCAGCGTACGCCAGCGTTTTACATACATTTTGAGACCTTGCCA
Organism: Eptatretus atami; assembly: GCA_035128595.1. Taxonomy (NCBI): domain Eukaryota; kingdom Metazoa; phylum Chordata; class Myxini; order Myxiniformes; family Myxinidae; genus Eptatretus; species Eptatretus atami. The sequence goes on along the minus strand of CM068957.1, from coordinate 104,432,957 downwards.
TACGCTGGCTAAAACGTCAAGGTGTGACAGCCCCTTAACGTACGGTGCATCGTAACCAGTCGCTCAGTTATACATCTGACTGGTGCACCATGCAAGCATGTAACCCTCCTTCGGCTTCCTACCCTTTGACGAGGTATCGGATTTAAGGCCTGTAACCCTGGTTTGGAGTGTCAAACCAAATGGCGGCTCATGTGATTCGGTCATTCCCAGACCGGTCGTGTTGAATAATATACATAACACCACACAACACATACATAGGGTGTGTCAATAATAGGATAACCACTTCAAAACTTGATTAACCAAAAATTGAGTAAAAATACAAAAAATTAACTCGGAAATGAAAAGCAAATCATGGAGAAATGAAACTCGTTCTGCGTTAATGCGCTTATAGTTGAGGTGTGCGATGTGAGCACCCGCACGCACACAACATACATTCACACGAATTGCCAAGTTTTCAATGATGTTTCTGCAAGTTTTAATGGTTACTGTCTGCCAATAAGCCTCATTTGCTGCCTTCAGATCAGGTTCAGATCTGGGGTGTTCCTTGTAGACGTTATCCTTACAAGCTTCCCACAGGAAAAACAATCCAGCAGATCGAGGTCAGGGCTGTGTGGAGACCATTCATTTTCCAAACGCAAACTGAGAACTCGTCTGAATTTTTGATGCAGAAAGGCAAAGGCAATTGTTTTGTTGGCTGTATGCGGGGTAGCACCGCCTTGCATGAACCACTGTCGCCGGAGGGCTGCAGTGCTCACAGATCGCTTCAAGTCTTGTAAAATGCGTAGACAATCGACCGGTATCGTTCTTGATTGATGGTAACCATTCTTCGTTTTGTCTTCAAACCAATATGGTGGTGGAGAATCACCATTTAGGAGAGGGTTATAAGAATATTTCAAAATCACTCATTATCCCTTTGAGTTCAGTGAAATCCATCATAAAGAAGTGGAAGAAATATATATGCAAAAGTATCCGTCTCAAGTGATGGAAAATTATTTCACGGACTTTAAAAAGGTTAATCGTGTTGCACTCCTGGTTTCACTCAGAGCTACTTCTACAGTGGTGCACATCGGGTGGCGAGGTTCAATTTGTCCTAAAAGAGGCAAAATATAGCTATTTTAAATGCTATATTAATGGAGATCGGTAATCAATCTATTTTTATCCAGATGTTCATGTTGATTTTAAGATTACTTGAGGGACAATAAAATGACTGACTACATTGCATCAATAAAAATGAAATAAAATGCAAAATAATCAATCGGCAGCTTTTCAAATGCAGCGAGAGAAGTGGCTACCCAAACAGGAAATAGACAGACAGACAGACAGACAGACAACATGGTTCATAAATATATTGTACAAGATATGCCACACTAAATTATAGATATGATTTATCACCACCACACACACACACACCACACACACACACACACACACACACACACACACACACACACACACACACACACACACACACACACACACACACACACAGTCTGCGCCAGCAGGCACGTAAGATGTCGGCCATTATAAAGCTTGCAGTATAAGTGTGAGAAAACTACTGAGGTTATCCAGAAGACCCAATAGTCAGTGGGCTGTCGCTGCATTAGCGATGAGATCCTTGGGTTTGAGTCCGGTCGAGTCAGGAATTTGTCCCCCCCCCCACACACACAGCGAACTTATTTCTGCTTATTAAAAAAAAAAAGTTTTTACACACACACACGAGTGTATGGTGTGTAAAGTGGCCTGCAAAAGTATTCACCCCCTACCAGTAATGCCACATTTCGATGAATCTGGTAAATTTTTTTTCTGTTATAGTTGAAGGAGGTTCCATGTCAGGAAAACCTGCAAAAAACATGTACAAATCAAAATTCACTGGTTGCAAAAGTATTCATCCCCTTCGATCAGTACTTGGTGGAAGCATCTTTTCCAGCTTTGGGTAGGTCTCCACCAGCTTTGTATCGTGAGATGGTGAAAATTTTCCCATTCTTCATGTGAAAATAGTTCTCGTTCTGCCAAGTTTGAATGAAATCGGCGATGTACTGCAATCTTCAAGTCTCGCTATTAATGTTCAATTGGGTTCAAGTCAAGACTTTGACTGGACCACTCAAGAACATTTATTTTCCTCTTATTCAGCCACTCCAGTGTGGCTTTAGCTTTCTGCTTCGGATCATTTTCCTGCTGAAATGTGAATCTCCTACCCAGTTTCAGATTCATGGCTCATTCAAGCAGGTTTTCATCAAGGATTCTCCTGTCCTTTGCACCGTCCATGGTCCCTTCTATCCCGACAAGTACCCCAGTCCCTGCTGATGAAAAGCAGCCCCATAACATGATACTGCCACCACTATGCTTGGATGGTGTTGACTGGGTGATGTGCAGTGATAGGCTTGTGCCAGACGTAATGCTTTGAATTTAGACCAACAAGTTGAATATTTGTCTTGCCTGACCACAAAATCTTTCTCCACATGCCTGTAGTATCATCAAGATGCTTTTTCGCAAACTCCATACGATCTTTTGGATGCACATTTTTCAGAAATGGCTTTGTGAAGGGGACGGGATCTTGTTAATTGATGAACACTGACCCCCATCTCGAATTTAGAACCTTGCAGATCTTTCAAAGTCACTGTCGAATTTACAGTGAGATCCCAAACCAGTTTCCTGCTTGCCCGGCTGCTGAGTTTGGATGAGCGACCTGGTCTGGGTAGAGTCTGGGTTTGTATGATATGTCTTCCACTTCTTAATGATGGATTTCACCATACTCAAAGGGAGAATGAGTGACTTTGAAATGTTCTCATCACCCTCCCCTGAATGGTGCTTCTCCACCACCTGATGTCTGACTTCTTTGGAAAGCTCCTTGGTCTTCATGTTTGGATTATTAGTTGACCAAGCGAGTTGCACCTTAAACTCCCGAGATAAGTGCGGGAGCTTAATTTTTAAGTTACACTAAAAATTATGCCTGGTGTTGGCTTTATGGTTAGGGTGGTGGGCTTGGGATCCTCAGATCCTGAGTTCAAATCCCACTTGGCTGTTGAATTAATACCAGGTGGGGTTGACTGCCTGTCATCCTTCCGAGGTCGGCAAAATGAGTGCCAGCTTGCAAAAATCCTGTGTCGGAGTGGCGACCCATCCAGGATTGTGCCCAATAGCCAAGGAGAATGCTTAAGCAGCACCAACGCTGGTCCCAATGGATGGATGGATGGACTACTGATTGCATACAAGCACTCCACCTGTTACACTTATTTTGTAACCTTTTGAACAAATAATTTGCTCTTGAAGTAATTTCAGGTTAATTAGGCAAAGGGTTTGAACTGACAATCATCTGTTAATCTAACTTATTCACATTTTATCCGCTTTTTTCTTTTTTATAAAGCTTTATCACTTTGGAGTTAGTTTCTTGAAGTCTATATATTACGTTTGATTTGAAAGCATCATGAAAATAGGCTCAGGGTCGCATCAAAATGTTGAAAACTTGGAGGAGGTGAATACTTTTGCAGGCTCTGTATATAAATATTGTATATGCGAGTGTGCATATATATCTACATGTATATGGTGTCGTGAGTGTATACTGTATGCAAATCAGTGTATACATGATGTTGAAAAGTGACTCTACCTGTGGTAATTTTTTCCCTCAATGGTACCAGCGGTGAGCAGGCGGTAGATATTACCTGCCTGGTCTGTCCGATGCGCCAAGCTCGCTCTCTCGCTGAAAAGGATATAGGCACAGAAGTTAGAATATCAAAGGAACGAAAGACCCCCAAATCCAAAAAAGTCAGCTCGATCTTTGACTTAGTGTTTAAGACTCTTGTGGCAAGACTGGTTTTCAAGCATCATTTCGTCATGGAAAATACCAGCCACCCCCCCCCCCCCACAGTACTGTGCAAAGGTTTGGGTATATCCAAAGATAGTCCACCTTCACGTAAATCCATCAAATTATTAGTGACTAATAGCAAATGTACGCAGCGTTGCAATGCGCGGTTCTACCTCCCACCCCTCCCTTTCACTCCCACCCCCCTCTTCCCTCGGGCTCTCCACCCACTCTTCCCTCGACTCCACCCTCTCTCTCCCTCGGGACTCACCACCCCTCCCTCTTCCTCGGACTCCACACCCCTCCCTATTCCCTCGGAGACTCCCCTTCTTTCCCCGGACTCCCACCCTCCCTCATCTCTCGGACTCCACTCCCTCTCCTCCGACCCACCCCTCCTCTTCCCTCGACTCCACCCTCTTTCCTCTGGACTCCCACCCTCCTATCTTACCTCGGACACCCACCCTTCCCTCTCCTCTGACGATCCACCCCTCCCTCTTCCTCGGGACTCCCACCCTCCCTACCTCCCTCGGGACTCCCACCCCTCCCTCTCCCTCGGGACGTACCACCTCCCTCTACTTCACCTCTGGACTCCCACCCTCCCTTTCCCTCGGCGACTCCCACCCCTCACCTCTTCCCTCCGGACTCCCACCCCTTCCTCTTCCCTCCGGACTCCCACCCCTTCCTCTTCCCAAGAAGAAGCCGATTTGATTTTGGTTCAGGTTCGGATCCAGATCCGGCCTATCAGTGGGATACAAAACGTAAACTGTTCAGCCTGGTGGAGGTATGCGCTTTACCGAGTGCCATTCTCGTTCTTCCCTGTTTCCAGCGAATCCCATATGGCCTCGATATGTCTCATGTCCAGACCCTGGGATGGCCATTCCAACACTTGGAGCACACCAGCTGTAACCTTGTTCTCCAAATATTGTTTTATTACATTGGAAGTGTGTTTTGGATCGCCATATTGTTGAAAAATGAATCCTCTTCCAATTAAACGATTTCCACTTGGAACTGCATGTCAGGTCAGGTCAGGTCAGGTTAGGTATGGGAGCATGCGCCAGAGCAGCGCGTCGCTGCATCCACTTTCCGCCGGTACTCCAGGGGCCTCCCTCTGGCCTTCCCCCAGGCAGATTCCTGACCCATCCCATTCTTCTTGAGATGCTGATCAACCTGCTGCAACTACGAGGTACGTGGTCGTCCCATTGGCCTCCTCCACTCACGAAGCTCCCTCACTGAGATAATCTGGTGAGCAGGATCAGCGTCAGGAAAACGAGCTACATGTCCATACAGCAGCAGCTGATGCTCACGGACTATGCAGGTAACAAATCTCATTTGAGTCTCTCTCATGATATTCATGTCTCTGCTGGCTGGGAGCCAGCAGGTCACCAGACATCTGGGTCAAGGCCTGAGGAGTCATGGTATTCACTGATCATGGGTGGGCGCTGCCGGTACTGTGGCAGGAGACGAAAGTCCCGAGTCCTTCAGGTCCTTGCTGCTCCAGTCGTTGCTCTATCGGATGGTGAGACATGGACTCTGACCAGGGATCTGAGATGATAAAAAGGAATGAGGGGAAGAGACCGGGGAAGACAAAAAGGATGGAGAAAGGGGGACAGACAGAAAGAAAGGGAGGAAGGGGGAAGGGGAG
>CM068957.1:104393639-104413406 GCA_035128595.1 Eptatretus atami | reverse complement strand
GAAATGTTTTGCTCATCAGATCCTAGCAGACCAAGAGGCTGGAACTGGTCGGCTTTCTGCATCATTATCCAAAGACAGTGAGCTTTCCATGGCCGAAAAAAGAGCTTACCGTATCACAACCAGTCACGCAGTAGACTGACAGAAGAATTGTATGCTGTTCAGTGGTGAGTGTATCATAGATGGTGTGCACAGGTATACGGCTCTAGCCCATGAAGTTCCAGGGAAGCCATGTCGTCGTTTTATGGGTCGAGAAAGAGCCAGAGATACAAGCAACTGCCTCACCTAGCACCATGGCAGCAGGAATGCTGCCGTCCCAAAGAGGGTGGATATGCCCAGGTGAATTGTCAAGAAAGATGTAATCAGGTGTATGTTTTTGAATGGGGGGAGCTGACGTTCGGGAATACCGACGTATTGAGCTGACTCTATCAGACTTGCTCAGGATGACTTGGTCGCAACCATTCTGCTGAGCATAGGGAAGTCCAGGGACTGTAGTCAGCATGTTTGCATATACCCAGCGTAGGATATGAGAGCATGTCTGAAATATTCACAGGAGACGATGAACAATAACGCACCTCCGCTGTGTCCGGGTGTCAACAAATAGGCAGAAAGCGTTTATCATGCTGGAGTGCTTCAGTGATCCGGATGCGGGAGAAAGATATTCCAAGAAGACGAGAGGTCCTGTTATTGTATAAGGGCCATCCGCGTCTCAAAGCTATCTAGACCATCCACAATCTTAAGACACATATTAGGCGAACATTAGACCAAGATAAAGTGAAACACAAGGATGTGACCATTGATGTGCCCAATGATGTATTTGAGGCTTCTTGCTGTCAATGCCTAACAGAAGGTTGCCACTGACGAGTCTTCATCATTCGAGAACTCTATTGTCCTCTTAGTTCACCAATAGACAAGCAATCAAACCAAGAGATCTTCTTTTGTGACTGGTCGTGATGGCAGGCACAACACAGCTTACCCGTTATATACCTGTGCAACACCATCTATGATACATCACACACTGAACAGCATACCAATTTCTTCTGTCAGTCCTACTGCGTGACTGGTTTGTGATACGGTAAGTAGCTCTTTTTTCGCTATGGAAAGCTCAACACTGTCTTTGGAATAATGAATGCAGAAAGCGGACCAGTTCCAGCCTCTGGTCTGCAGGATCTGATTGAGCAAACATTTCAAAAGGATAGAAATGGCAAGCACCAAAGTTGTTGGCTACAATGTATGGCAAGACAAACTGCATTCATTGAATCGCCCTGAGGTGTCAGAAGAACTGGACAGAAGAACATCCAGGAGAAAAAGAAACTACCACCGAACAGAAGACGCTTTCAAGTCTGCATCTACTTCCTCTGCTTTATCAGCTGTTAATATGGAGACAAGCTTGCCAACTTAACCTGATGCAACAGCATATGGCTTCGAACACAGCCCAGGTGGCACTGGTCTCCAGCCTCAAATGATGAGCTCAATCGCCAGCTGCTCAAGAGTTGTTAAATGACCTTGTGTGTGATGTCAACCCAAACCTGTGCAGTGGAGTGTTCTTGCTTGGAGAAGTGGCCAACCATGCACAGCAGCAATGCAACTGTGAAGCCTTGGTGGATGGAGGGGAACAAATCATGTTTCAAATCCCTTTACTCCTCTCTAGCATTTTACAGTTATAATTCAGACTCAGATGCAGACTAAGATTAATCAACATAAATAATGTAACAATGATGTTACAGTTTCCTGGCATTTATTCTAGTAATCTGATAATTTTGTTAGAAAGATTGCATTTGATGCCAAAAGTTGGAGAGTTTGTAGCATGAACAGCCATTAAGTCCTCATATTTCTTTGAAATTTATTTTCAAGCAAAGTACATTGAAAAATTTACCATTTAAAAAAAAATATTTATAGTCATAAGAATTTGTTACGACCCCACCCCCCCATTTACACAAATCCTGGATCCATCCTTGTTTGTTGTTGATATACTCATCAACAAATTAATTCCCTTGTGACAATTAAGTAATTTGAAACAATTTTTTTCTCATTAATAAATATGAAATTAATCAAAGTATGAATGGTCATATGCCATGAGTACTGGAATAATACCATTTTCAGGTATTCAGGCATCTTTGGACAAATGTGAATTGAAAATGTGATTTACACTAAGATAAATACAATGTATTATATATGAATAATTGCAGCAGACTCGAGAGAAACTTTTTAATTGCTTAATATTTGAATACTTTTATATTATGCATGTTGATGAGTGATGCCAAAAGTATATGAAAAATATGAAAATTTGATTTTTGGGGCAATTTTTTGTTAATAAAAATTGGTTTCTGTACTTACTATTTTCAGCCACATGTTCTTTTTTGTTATTGCATGTTATAGCCTATGTTTAAGATCAGTTTGATGTATATCAAGGTATTTGTAACATGAAAATTATAAAAAACATAGCCGGTTAGTAAATATTAGGCCAAATCCAGGGGTCAACGACCTTAATTGACACCTATTTCTCAGAATGCCACATTTCCCGAAATGGCATCATTGGTTTTATGTACAGGGATAGTAGGTGGTCAATAATAACCACATTAGAAAATGGTGGTACTGCTGGTGTGGGTGTATCTCCTCTTTTTGGTGCCCCTGGCTGCTTCCACTATGAAGCAGTGGATTCTGGATTTGGACAGGCCACAAGAAGGGGGTTTAATGGTTTGACCATGTGAATTTGCAGATACCTAGGGGAGATCAGGGTGGGGGGTCAAACGCAGGAAAGAGCAATAAATTGATTAGTGAAGACTGATTGGTTGTTCCTTGCCAGATTATGCGTAATGTGATTGATTGGGTCTGTTTATTTATATGGTTAACTGCTATTGGCATTGCAATGTGGTACATGCTGTGGAGCCTCGGTCGTTTGCGTTTCTGTCTACGGACTCTACGCTGTCGCTGATGATTCCACACAAGGTGATGAAACCCGGTCCAGCAGCCTGGGTTTGAAACCAGCAAAGAGGGCTGACCATGCATAACTTTTCTTGTTGCCTTTTATTTGGCTGGAAGAGCATGGGAAGTTTTTATTGTTATTTATATATATAACTATATATATATATATTTATTTATATATATGATATATATATATACATATATACATATATATCATATATACATAATACATATATTGTACGGCCACAGTACCGGAGTGTATTAATGAGGGGGTTAATCCTCGAATAACCGGACCTGGGGCCACAACGTCACAATTAACTTTGTGGTGGGGAGTGGGTTGCTTTAACAAACCACGAACACCATTCAGTTAACCAACGAGCTCCAGTGTCCACCGTCTAATTTTGCCGTTTTAACTAAGGTCACGTGGCCTCTGGACCGGGGAATGTGCCCTCCCCGGCGATCCACGCAATCTTATCTTGATTAGATCTCAAGTAATGCGGCGAGCATTTACCACTGGTGCATGCCGACAATGACAGTTAATTAGCTTGGGAATTACCTCCCAGTTAATCTAGGTTCGGACCCCATGCTGGCTCATGGAAGGAAATGACAAGCACGGAAAGCTTGGAACGTCAACAAGGAATTTATTATTCAGAAATTAAATAAAACTAAAAGACTTTTTTATTTCCTTGTCGATTAAATAGATGAATTCAAATCAATCAAATGTTCAATCAACAAAATAATCTAACAAATAAAGAATTTAACAAGCATTTATAGAAAAATGGAGAAAGAAAGATGCTTATCACTATCCTTACTTACAATTTAAACATGAGACATGGGTACCCATCAGATCATTCAGGGGGGATAAAGAAATTCCGGGTCTCGGCTTACCAAAAGGCAGAGTTCGCTCATGCGCAAACTAAAATACCCCAAAATGTGTAAGCGTGCCATTGATCTACCTCTCAATTGAAGTTCTCTGACAGCTTGGCTCGTATTTCAGCTGCATCACCCTGCCTCGCGTGGACCCCACTCGCAAACAGGCTCGACACCGTCCAATCGCGTCACGTCGTCACCCCCAGGAACCCAGGTATGCCAAGAGCCAGGTAATGAGACGAACCAGTAAAAAGGGTCAATGTACCACCGCTGTTGCTGGCCCACCCATCAGCAGGATCTCTCCAATATCAAGCTGTCCCCAACCTCAGCGGATCCCTCACCAACCCTGAATCAGGATCTCTGACAACTGTCAATCAGGATCTCCCACCAACCTTCAACAAGGCAGTCTTGCTGTCCTTTTAATAGGCAACCAGTGTGGGTGAGCCTCAAGCAGAACTTTAAGTCCTAATCCAGCTTGCCCTATAGCGGCATCACTGCACCGTGACCTCCAACCGTCCATTCTCAACTGGGCATTCCTCTCCTGACCATCGACTGGAGATGCAACTTCCCAATTAAGACAGGCCTGGTCTTACGACCGCCGCCTGTTTCAATTGTGCTGGCGAACGCCAGAAAGCAAACGCATTTGGCCAGAACAACCGAGCAACGTGAAGCACTCACAAAACGTTCAACGAGCGATTATCACCTCTTTGTTCACCTGATATGAATAAGAGCCAGTTGGCGTCCGTAGAGCCGCTGAACGGGGTGTCGCATCACTGATAGAATAAGGTGGTGGTCGACGTCAATGGAAAAGATGGATCCTGAGGTAAAATGATGCGAACGCACAGCCATTTTTGACGTCAGAATAAACTGTCCAGGAAAGCTTGTGGTGTGTTTAATGACTTCAACATGTCCTGTAAGTTCAATGTAAAATGATACCAAATAAAATGTGTAAATAAAATCGTGTATTCCATGCCAATATTGTCTTGATGGAAAGGAAATAGTACAAGTCTCCATTGGGACTAATGGCTACTATCGCGTGCAACGAACGGTGAATATCACTCATGCAGAAAATGAAAACTGACCGTAAAAAATCATACGTCATAGACATGTCGTGGAGGAAAATGGTTATCTCAAAGGAAAGAAAGAGAATGTATTCTCTATCCTCTCACAATAGCATCGAAAAGAGTTTAGGAAAACATCCACACCAGACAAGGGGATGGGTTCTATTCGAACATGCATTTGGAAATAACTGTGGGGTCCTGTATATCTGAAATCACACAACTATAATATACTATATATAGTAGTATATATATATATATATATAGTATATATATATATCATATATATTATACTATATATATATATATATATATGTTGGGGGTCGGGTTGAGAAGACCACTAGGTGGGAAGCTTAGTCCGGTTCCACCAGACTCCGCCGAGAATTGTAGGCCGTTCGCACCGAGGATAATTTCTGTGCGCGGCGGGTCGCTTAACGACACGTTGGGATGCCAATAACTCACGCATGACCGAGGGTCCTCCCGTCATGGGTTAATCGAGTTTAGCCTAATTATCACGTGGTTTAATTACCGGGGAACACGCCCTCAGTACACCTTGTCCGAACCGGATCACTCTAACCGGGACACCGGATCAACTCTACTGCCGGACAACTTTTCTGGATCGGATGCAGCTGAGCGAATTCACTGCAAGGACGTACCGCTAAAAGGAACGGATCGCTGGGTAAATAAAGGGGTCCCATCGCTTAAGCTAGATTGGGACCTGCTGGATCAATGGAAGAAAATACAAAACGAGCAGGAACATTTCCCTAATAATATTTATTTAACAATGGGCGAGGAAAGGTTAAGTGGTACAATAAAGATTTATTGGGTGTGTTGTGCAGAGATAGGGGAGAGAGGTGTGGTGCAAGCAAATAACAGGGCATCTTACAAAAGGGGACATCGGAGCAAACCTTAACGTGAAATTAAATAAACAATAATAATGAATAACGATCTTCTGCAGTCTTACTTAAAGCCAGACGGCGCCAACACACCACAACACACACACACACACAACACACACACAACACACACACAGAAAACCCATGAAGAGAAAGGTTTTGCCAACCAGGAAGGGAGAGGAGTTGAGGTCCGTTTCTGTACTTTGTGCTTGACAGCAAGAACGCGCCAGCCAATACGTTTCGGGGGGAGGGGGGCTCCGTGGTGCGGTACCGACAGTGGGCGCGTCTCTGCTGGCTTTCAGCCGCACGTGTGGAGACTGTGTTCGGAAAGGAGGAGCTTTGAGTCGAGAAGGGGTGGAGTCCAGACAGTCAGGATGCAGTGGTAGGTCCGGACAGGAAGGCGGGTGGGGTCGACGTCGTGTGGGCGGACACTGAGATGCAGAGTCCCGGGCAGCAGAAGGCGTGTCGTGGCGTTTTGTCGAAGAGGCGAGGTGAAGGCGGAAAAGAGAAAGGGCAAGAGAAAAGCAAGAGGCAAGAAGAAGGAGGCAAGAGGCAAGAGAAAGGCAGAGGCTGCTCGACCTTTATAGCACTTGCAGCATCTGGGGGAAGGGTGCCATACCTAATCAAAACGTCATCACTGAATCGGGCCGCTTCCGATTGGCCCGACCCCTCATGTGGCCCGCCAACTTGGGCCCGGAACCGCCTCACTTAGTTCCCGGCAAGGCACATCCCAGACAGGAACATATTTTGCTCCGACCCGACGACATGACACGAACGCCGCACGACTGAAATTGGCAGCAAACTGTCCCGCAAATAAACCCCGGGCCGTGCCCGGGCGACAGGTCGATGGGGTTCCGCATGTCCGCTCTGGGGCGTTCGACCAGTGTCGATCAACGCGCTCGCTCCGCGCGCTGCCAACGATGGCCCGCAACTGTAAGTTCCTTAGCTCGATCGCAGCTTCGCTGGCCGTAGAGACGAGAAGACATTCACCATCGTGAGAATCCGCTGCTGGCCTAGCGAGGGCCGAAGGTACATACCATGGAAAATCCATGCACATTTCATGAGTGTGCGTACGTGTCTGCTTTCGACCACATTCCATACAGTGACGCGTTGGCCATTACGCACGTGGGCCAGCGTCGCCTTCACATGACTCCGCTAGCGTGTGCGCCGGGCGAACACCAATATGTCGGATATTGAGGTTGAAAAAGAAAACAAGCCGCTTCTACCCGGCAACTCGTATCCACCACATGGCGTATTAGTCTGTTTTATAGCGCCTCCGTACGCGTTTTCGTGCAGCGTGGGCGTCGTGCCTGGCCGTGTTTCCGTGCCGTGAAAAAACACCATTTCGTGCAGCCTCTAAGAATGTATTAATTCACCATCCTTTTAATGGCAACCGGCAATCTTCCCGCATATCATCGGAAGCTCCGAGTGATAATCCCGCATGCTGCCAAGCGCAATCACATGACTCGCTGCACACGTTTGGTTTAGGGCTCGCCACGCGAACGAGGGCTCTGTGCAGAAGTTTTCCTCACCGCGGTGCCGCACGCGCTGGAATTTCATGAGGCCCCACCCTTACAGCGAAGGCGCACCTTGGCTGATTTACCTAGGAATGTCAGACAAAAAGAAGAGGGGACGAAATGAAGAAGAATATGATTTAAGCAGCCTAGCTATTACATCATCCGCAACGAACTCCCTTGTTGTCCCAGCGCTAAACAAAGGAAAGGGAACTATTACATCGTATATAATGAATAACTGTCTTGGGAACACTATCCTGTTGGTCATGCGGTTCCGTGAACCGCAACAATATAAATTGTTGGCGAATTCGCGCCCGTTCGCGTGCGATGCCACGTATCGGATCGCGGACGTCGCCCACAGGGACGGAAACAATTCAGTCGTGACCCTACCGGAACTATCGCCCAGCCAGTTCACGGGTGGGCCTTTCGACCTCACCACAATCGTGCCAATCGGCCACCCCGCCCGTAGGATAGGATTGTTCGCAAACTCACCTACTAAGTACCCCCACGCGGATGGTAAATCGCGGGCGATCGTACTTGCCCGCAGGTCGACTCCGGACACGAGCGCGCTGCGGGCCCGTTCCGTACTATCCGGATAACGCGAGCGGTGTTATCCGTCGACCTGACGGTTTCCTGATTAATTATCGGCGTTGCACCCACTACGAAACCCTTTAGTGAAGCAGGATGGAGGGTCAATGAGCAGACGACGCGAAACGGGAAACATTTCACAACAATGCACATTTATTCCGCGGCAACACGAGCACGACATATAGCACGTATTTACAGCCACAATTTAGCAAATGCACATATATCAATTTAAGACAAAACAAAGCAAAGCAACAGGCAGAGCTACGACCAAGAATAAAACGCGAACATCGACAACACTTATACAATTTTCCTACTTACAAGACAACGGCGCCTACAACACGCATTCACACTCTAAGCAAAGAAGACCCCCTCAAGGCAAGGAGTAGACTGGGCAGCGTGGGCCTAATGCGGGGAACCTGGATGAAGCGGCCAGGTCACGAGCCGAAGGGTCTACCCCGCGCCCATCGTGGCGAGCCGCAAAATGTCGCTGCACGGCGGTTTCGTGGGCACCTGCTGGTGTAAGTTTGGGAACGGGGCCCCTTGTCGCACTCCGTTCAGCGCGGGGGGGGAAAGGGGGAAATTGTTGATGCTCTGGGGAGGGAGTATGGCTGGCTTGCTCGAGTCCCACGATGCGCGATTTCAACGCGACCTCGTCGCTGACTTCCTCGTCCCGGACCCCGAGCCTTCCAGGTTTCTCCTCAGCCCGATCTCCCTCGCAGCCGTTCGCCTCCGTAGCTCGTTTGCCTCCGTAGCCGTTCGCCTCCGTAGCCATCCTGCCCCACTTCTGCCCACCTCGAACTCACTGCCATCACTTTCTGCTTTCGAGCTCCGTCTCCCGACTCTGCCCACCGTATCTGCTTCGTTAGCTCCGTCTCCCGACTCTGCCCACCGAATACTTGCACGATCGCCTTGCGCTCGTTTTTTATCGGCTCCAAGGAACCCACATATGCCAATTTCTCCGGATGCCAAAACGACCTCAAGGGCGGAGCCCAGCTCGCCGATTGGACGGAGAAAAAGGGGCGTGACTCTTTCCTGATTCCTCAATTTGCCATATGCCGATTTCCCTCAGATGCGTCTGGGGGCGGGGGCCCAGGGGGGGGGAAGCCGCCCCGCGCTTCCTAATTGGATGGAATCAGATGTGGGCGTGTAGCATTCCTGATCGAATTCTCCTCGGAAAACCGCCATCTGCACTCGCGGCTCGCGTTGTATCGCTGCAAAGATAGCCCGACGCTGTGTCCACAGGTGGTGCAGGAGTGGGCCGTAGGAGAAGGTGTGAAGGGTTTTGGGGTGTCCGATGGCCATAGGCTCTGTTTTGGAAATGGCGGGTGAGTGAGGTTTGCGGTAGCGAGTGGTGGAAGGTAGGTTGTGGCTGCTTGCGTTGTGTTTGTTGTTGTAGTGGTTGGTCAAAACATAAGGTAGAACAGAAAAACGCCTAACTCAAAGGATCGCAGCCGAATGAATCACAATTAATTCCCTTAAACAATGGGTTTGGGGCTAACTACACAATGTACTTAAGAAATATATCTCAACCTACGGGACCTTTATGGTTTGTACATCGAATTTCCAAGCCGTAACACTACCCCTCACCCTTTTACAGAACTCGTCCGCGAGTCGTCAAAATTATCGTGTGCATCTGTGTAGTTCTTCCCTAGTACTTTTACCTACGATTCCTGAGTGCGACATTCATGTAATTCGTGTCCCCAAAATAAATAACCTGAGGGTGAGTAACTAACTAAACAAAACTCAACTCCACACGGACGACTTTAAATAAGATTGCCCGGCGCTTAGACGACATCGCGGGGGCCGCACTATATTTACAGTACATACAATCTTACGCTTATAAATTTAACACTAAAGACATGGCCCAGGAATCAATGGACTCTGCCAGGGAAAAGAAAAAGAGTCAAAGAAAACCGGTGCATCGGGCCGCCACTGCAGGCCCGTGTTTGCAGCTGCCAACAGGACAGTTTCTGCAGCTTGCAAACTGTTGCTTGATCTGGCGCACCATGGGAAATGAACAAGGGGGGGCAATGCCAAAACAGAATACGGGGGCCGGTGAACAGGGGGCAGTGGGCATGGCTGGCAAAGGTGAAGGCAAAACATAGACTGCAGAAAAGGCGTAGCAGGCAAACGACAGCCGGCGACTCAGAACGGGCCCTCCCGGGCCCCCAAACAGGCCTTGCAGTAAAACACAGCCAGCCCGATGAAGTTGGCCGCCTCTGCCGTGAGTGGAGGTTGGTGGAGGGAGATGCCGGTGGTGCTGGCCAACTTCGCAGAAGGCGGGCTCGGACCTACCTACCTGTCTCCCTATCCGCCTTGCTGTCAACTGTAACCTAACCGCGTCCTTAATTTGTAAAAACCCATTTGCCCCAATTAAATTTTTTGTTGTTTTTATTTTCCTTCCTACTTCCCCACTATCAAATCGTCCACCTAACCCCCTTTATCGTCTTGTTCGGCTACCTATCGTCCGCCTTAGCCTACTCCCAACCCCTACGTTCCCTTCGGAGGGAATAAGGGAGAGGCTAGCGTCCGTGCTGAAGGCCCAACCAAAGCTCAAGAATGGCTTCCCCAGACTTCGGTCGATCTAACAACCCAAAGTGGGTCCAGCGGCGGCCACAACGAGAGCGAAGGGAATGGATGTGGGCGGAGGGGTACACTTTTCCTAATCTACCCTAACCATTTAATGTTACTACCCCGGGGCTTTCAACAAGCGCCTCTCGCTTAATCTATTTGTTCTAAAACCGAGATTCCCGTCGCCTGTGTTTGGTGTGCCCTTAGCAATTTCGGGCCTCGCCTAATTTTCCCCTCGTGCCCTTTGCACGGTTTCGTGGCTAGGGGAACGCGTGCTTCCCTTTTGGCAGGCACGACCCTGGCCCGATTCCCCAAGATGGCACCCCCGGGCACTACACTGCCTCCGAGCCTACCAGCTTTCCCTAAACACCGGGGAGTGCCCCATGGCACTCCCTGAAACGCAGCACGTGGTCAGGCTGGGCGCCCCGGGGCCCCTTTCCGAGGGTCACCCGTGCCCCACGAACTGCCCACAGCGGCTAACGGCGCTCCGGGCCCCCCGCACCAAGCGGCCGCACCCGTGGCCCAACTACGGCTAAACTCCGGCCCCCCATGGGCCCTTGCCTACCAACGCCGACTAGCCCGGTGCCCGGGTAACCACTCAGCGATACTCCACCGTTCGCCAGCCACGCTCCCCAGCCCGTCAACAGGGACTTCCTGCACCCCTCAAACAGTTTCGAGCCTACACTCACCACCAACAGCAAAACGACCTCGCATTTTATCAATTTGACTAACCCAGCTACTCTTTACTCTGACGCCGGGGTCCCTTGGGCGGGAGTCATCCTCCCCCC
The DNA here is from genome assembly GCA_035128595.1 of Eptatretus atami. NCBI lineage: Eukaryota > Metazoa > Chordata > Myxini > Myxiniformes > Myxinidae > Eptatretus > Eptatretus atami. Next base: position 104,402,199 of record CM068957.1, on the reverse strand, counting down.
CAATCACTCACGCACCATGCATTCCACATTCGCGTCCACTACCAGACTCCGCTGCTCTCACTCACTCATCATGTAACTCACCTACAACTTTCCAACACAAACACGCTGTAATCTCTGCCATCCTTCTATCTACCTCCCCTATCTACCTCGGTGTCCACGTCGTCCCTACACTAGTAAGCACATTCATTTAACACTACGTAGCTAAGCTACGTCCCATCTACAACATCCACAGTCTGTCACTGTCTCCAAAAATCTCCTTTTTTCCTCATCCTCCCTTCCTAAAGCTCACTACAATCCCTCTACGTAAATCCATTCCACGGGCCCATGAGGAACTTACCCCTGCCCATGAAGCCGGTCTAGGCTAAGCCTAACCCTTCCCCTAAGCTAGTGGGGTCCTCCTGTGCCAGGTAGGGGATCTTTCACCCCTTGCCCGGGGAACCTGTTCACCCGAAAGCGAGCCTTGCTTTTTGTTAATTTTGTCTTTCCAATTATGCGCAAGCACCAGCGCGGGCAACTCACAGCTCGCGCACTTTTTTGGCACCTTGGCCGTGACGTCAATGCAGCTGGGCACGCGTACCTCGTCCCTTTTGGACGGTACCATCCGGCAGGGATTCACCCTCCCTGCCGGTTCCCAAACCCTTAACGTGCAGCCATGACGTCACCCTGCGCACCCCCCAAAAAACAACCTCAGCACTAGCCCGAGGGGCTCCCCACGCGAACAACATGTGCTCTGCCGTTGGAGCTTAACACAAGCTCGCGTGGAGAACCATCCGGTCCAAATCCCGTTCTCCTGCCTAAACTTTGTCCGTCCGCGGGATCGGCAAATCCACCGCTGGCGGTTTCCGGACCGGGCTTCACTCCCGCAAGTTTGAGCACGTGGGGGTCTCCGTGCGCCTGCACAGCAACGGACCGCGCGCTCTGCTGCTGGTGAACGCCGCACGGTCCCCGAGGCAACTACGGCCGCTACCCGGCTTGTGTGTCTCTCTGTTGCCGTCGTTCGTCGCTTCCACCCACGCACGAAACCTGCGTGTCACGACGCCACAATAACTCGCACTCCATTACACTCACACCGGGAAGACAGCGGCTGCATGCTCGCGCATGGCCCAACCGACATCTCCCTTAACACGGCGACCTAACACACACTGTCTCCCTCACATACCGCATTCTCACACACCGTGCTTCGCACACGGTGCCGTTTCTGGCGCAACGCCGCTCCACCCACCCGTGGTCTTCACACCCGCACCCGTGGCTCCTCCACAAACGGTGCCTCATCCACCTGCGGTGGCCCCTTTCCACACACCGGCACGCTGGGAAGCACGCACTCCGCCACATGCCACCACAACCACTCCACACACGGGGTCGCTTCCACACACGGGGACAACACTCACACCTTGCGTGCCGCAAAGACGCTATGTCCGCACACTTCGCAAACACACACCCCTGCACAACCACCTGGGGATTCGTGGTCCCCACAAGGTTCCCGGGGCTCTATACCCCCCAAGCTGCAAACGTGCACCTATCAAGCACTCGTCCCATCAACTCCCGCTTGGCACGACCGAACCACCTGGTCGTTGATTCGCTTCAAGGGGGCATAACTCCCTCCTCGTTCCTGGAGGCGGCCATCCAGCTGCTCGCACCGGGTCTCTACCCCAGTCCGCGAGCCACCCCCATTTCCTCCACTACTTCTGTGTGTGTGTGTTCTGTTCCTTTAAAAACCCCCGTCATATCCATGCAGTCTCTCCTCACTAACTTTTTCTACCTCCCGCGTCTCTGTACATTTGGTTAGTTTCTGTTTCTTTCTGGATGTTTTTCACTTATGGATTTTCAATTTACTCTCTCCTTGAGTTCCATTTAATTTCAAACTCGTATAGTTTTTGTTTTCTCCCCCCACTCTTTCCTCCGCTCTTCCCTCTCCCATCTCGTTGTGTCCTTCAATCTCCTATTTCTCCTTCCTGCTGCCATTCCTTGCTTCCTTCAACTTCTCTCGTATTCCAACTTATTTTTTTCTTTTGTCGTTCGTTTCAAACTCATACTCCTTCAGTTTTTTATTCCCTGTCCTTCTTGTTCCTCATTCTGTAATCTTCGCATTTCTTTCACTGACAGATTTCTTTCTCCTGTCTTCATTCCTTGTTCTTTCAGTACTTTCTCTTGTTCTCATCTCTGGCAAATCTCGTGGTTTCCTTCCATTGATCGTTTCCTTCTTCTGTCTCATTCGGTTCTTCATCATTACTCTTTCTTGCATCTATTCTTTAATCTGGCCTTCGCTCGCTGTTTGGATCTGTACAGCGTGGTTCCTAACCGTTTCATTCTCCGTTCTCTCCTTTCTCTTTTAAAACATCTTAGTTCGTCTTGTAATCCTCTTTTAGTATATTAATCATTCTTTCCTCTTTTATTTATTTTTTCTTTTTTCTTTATCTTTTCTTTGTTTTTCGTGTTCTGTAACTCAGAAGCTTTCTTTTCTAATTCCTTTTTCAAAGTCCCCAGCTCATCTTGTATATTTCCTTCTCTTTGTTTGGTGTTCTGTAATCAGTTATTCTCCAATTCTTTTCTCATCTCCGCACACTCCGACCTGCTTGGCTTCTAACTGTTCTTTTCCCGGCTTGCCTTGTGTTTTGTCTATCCGCCTTCCCAGTTCCTCTGTCTCCGTTTTCACCTCACGTCCCCGCTTTATCATCTCTTCGTCATTCTTGCAGTCTTTTCTCAACACTCCACTTTTTTAAATTTCCTCGTGGCACTCTCGTCACCCAATATTTTTCCTCTCGGTTACCGTACTTTTTCCGTCACTCCACACTTCTCAGCCCACACGTCTCCGCGGATTATTTTTTCCTCACCGCCTTCACCGCGGGCCTGACAGACCGTTGCCTACCCCTCCAGCTCGTTCGCTCCCACACGTGGCGTCGCCATTACGCACTTTCGCTGTTTGTTGCCCTTCATGCCCGCCTGCAGGCTCCGCCATTTGCTGCGTTCACCCCGCATTTTTCTTTTTATTTTTCTTCCTGTCATTCCTTGTGCATTTGGGTTTCCATATTCTCAGTTTATGTCTTTTATTTCGTTTCATTTCGAGTGAGTTCCATCCATGTGTTTTCGTTCATTCCATCATTTTGCCGTCATTTCGTTTGTGTTTGTTTCCATCTGCTTGCACGCCTTTTATTCGCGTGCGTTTCCCATCCATGTTTTTCGTTTCATTCATTCCATTTGGCCTTCATTCATGTCTTGCGTTTCTTTGCATCTCTGTTATTGCTTGCAGAATCCTGTCGAGTGTACTCGGTTCGACAAGGCTCGGGGGTTTTTGGTGGAGAGGGGAGGGAGGGTGGTTATACAACCTGCGCCGCCGCCTGCCTATTCTGTAGATCTTGCAGGCCCATTTCGGGCCCTGGGTTCGTTGGGGGAAACGATGTTTTCCTGCACACCAATGTCCTGCTCGGTGGATCTTTTCGTCTTGGGCCATGGGATTCTAAACACTCTCATCGCATTTCTATTTACCCCTGCCTCCCGCTTCCCTTCTTGAGACGCCATCTTATTCCACTAGGGTTAATGCTCGCTCGTAATTTAGAGGGAATCTGGGGTCTGCTCCTCTCACCCCTGGACCGATTTCCCCTTGAAAATTAAGGCTGGAGACAGGAGGTTTTTTTCTCTCTCTCTGACACCAGTGTGCGATTCGCGCCCGTGTCGCGTGCGATCGGTCCACGTACCGGTCGCGGCCGTAGCCAACGGAGCGAATAGATAGATGACCTAAACGGGAAACTATCAAAAGACGGAAAGAAAAAAAAAGCCAGTCACAACGGAAGTGGGAAAACAACATAAAAAAAAACGACAATAACCTAAATACAACGAAAAAAACCAAATAAAAACAAAAAATCTCGGCACAAAATAAGAAAAAAAAAACACAGGGTGGTGCCCGTGGATAGGTTGTCGCGCAAACTCCGACCTCTATAGTACCGATCCCCTCCCCATCACTCGGTGGTAAACGGGATGATCGCGTACCTCGCCGCAGGTTCCGACTCCCGGCACGAGCCGCTTGGGCGGCCGGTTCCGTACTTTTGGGATACTGGCGGCGTGTTATCGTCGACCTCATGACGGTCTGATTAATTCGGGCGTTTTGGGGGCACCACACAATACGACACACTTTAACAAGTGCAGGAAATGAGGGTCCCAATGAAGAAAGACGAAGCGAACGGAAAACTAGTTACACATGCACATTATTCAGAGGCAACACACAGGAGCACCACAATTCAAGCCGTCTTTACAGCCCACAATTGCCAATGCACATATATCAATAATTAGACAAAAACTATGACAAGCAACGCAGAAGCTCACGACCGACTAAAACGCCACACACGGACAACACTATACATTCTACCTACAGGCGCCACAACACGAAGAGCCATTCACAACACTAAGCAAAGAAAGTTAAGACCCCCGTTCAAAGGCAAGGGAAGTCAGACTGGGCCGTGGGTCCTAAATGCAGCGTGGACCTGGATGAGCGGCCAGGTCCACGAAACCCGAAGGGTCTACCCGCGGCCCTCTCACTGTGGCGAGCCGCAAAAATGTCGCCTGCAGAAACGGCGGTTCGTGGGCAACCTGCTTGGTGTAATGGGAAGCGGGCCTCTTGTCCGCACTCTCTCAGCGGCGGGGGGGGGAAAGGGGGAATTGTTGATGCTCTGGGGAGGGAGATATGGCTGGCTTGCTCGATGTCGCGATGGACGCGATTTCACGCGAACTCGTCCGCCCTGACCCTCGTTCCGGACCCGACCTCCAGTGTTCTCGCCGTCAGCCGATCTCCCTCCGAAGCTCGTTCGCCTCCGTAGCGTTTGCCTCCGTAGCCCGTTTCGCACTCTCCGTAGCGTCTGCCCACTCTGCCACTCGACTCACTGCCGACACTTCTGCTTGAAGCTCCGTCTCCCGATCTTCTGCCCCCACCGATCTGCTTCGAGCTCGTCTCCCAGACTCTGCCGCGCACCGATACTCCGAACGATTCGCCTGTTGCGCTCGTTCTTTTTATTCGGCTCAGGAACCCACCATATGCCATAATCGCGGATTCCAAAGACCTCAGGGCGGAGGCCCGCTCGCCGAATTGGACGGAAGAAAAAGGGGGTGACTCCTTTCTCTGATCCTCATTTGCATATGCCGATTTCCCTCAGATGCGTCTGGGCTGGGCGGGGCAAGCCGCCCCGCGCTTCTAATTGGATGGATCAGATGTGGGCGTGTGCATTCCGCTGTGATCTCGAAGTTCTTCTCTGGAAAAAACCGCCATCTGCAACCTAGGGCTCGCGTGTATCGCTGTAGATAGCCGACCTAGGTGTCCAGGTGGTTGCCGGGAGTGGCCGTAGAGAAGGTGGTGGAGGGTTTCGGCGGTGTCCGATGGCCATGATGGCGCTGTTTGGCTAATGGCGGTGATGTTGGGTTTTGACGGTAGCGAGTGGTGAAGTAGGTTGTGGTGCTGGCGTTGTTGGTTGTTGTTGTAGTGGCTGGCTTGCCAAAACAAAGGGTGCAACAAGGAGAAAAAACGCCTAACTCAGGATCGCAGCCACGAATGAATCAACATTAATTCCTCTAAACAATGGGGTTTGGGCTAACTACACATTACTTAATGAAATATACTCTCACCTACGGAACTTTATTGTTATCGCGATTTCACACAGACCGTAACATATTATATATATTATATATATATATATATTTAGTTATAAATAATATAATTATTATATATATATATTATATATATACCAGTGGGGAAACAATTATTTGATCCTGCCGATTTTCCAGGGTTCCCACTTACCAAAGCACGTAAGAGTCTGTAATTTTTAATATAGGTACTAATACAACTTTCAACTGTGAAAGACGATCTTAAACAAAAATCTGAAATCAACATCCATTGTTATGATTTTTTAATAATTAATTGCCATTTTATTGCAGAAATAAGTAATTTGATCACCGGTACAACCAGGTAAGAATCTGGCTCTCACAGACCTGTAGTTTTGTTCTTTAAGAAGCCTCCCTATTCTCATCATTACCTGTATTCTGCCTGTTTGAAACTCGTTATCTGCATAAGACAGTCTCCACACTCAATCAATCAGATCCAAACCTCCACAATGGGCAAGTACAGGAGCTGTCTAAGGAACAAATCAGGACAAGTTGTAGACTTGCACAAGTGCTGGATGGGCTACAGGACAATAGGCAGCACTTTGGTGAGAGGCACACAACTGTTTTGGCGCAATTAATTAGAAAATGAGAATTCACAAAAGGATCATGTCAATCTCGCTCGGTCTGGGGCTTCATGCAAAATCCACCTCGTGGAGCCTATGATCTGAGAAGGTGAGGGGATCAGCCCAGACTACATGGAGACCTGGTATGACCTGGGAAAGGAGCTGGGACCAACAGTATCCAGAACCATAGTAAACGCATCTACGCCGTCATGGATTAAATCCTGCAGCGGCACGCAAGGTTCTGCTCAAGCCAGCCGCATGTCCAGGCCCGTCTGGAATTTGCCAATGACATCTGATGATCCTCAGAGGAGGAATGGGTAGAAGGTCATGTGGTCTGATGAGACCAAAAATACGAGCCTTTTTGGTTTAAAACTCCACTGCCGTTTGGGGAGAAAGAAGGATGAGTACAACCCCAAGCACCATACCAGGTACCGTGAAGCATGGAGGTTGAAACATCATTCTTTGGGGATGCTGTTTCTGCAAAGGGGACATGGATGACTGCATACCGTATTTGAGGGGAGGGATGGATGGGCCATGTATGCGTGAGATTCTTGGCCAACAACCTCCTTCCCTCAACAAGAGCAGAAGATCGGTGGCGTGGCTTGGGTCTTTCCAGCATGACACGATCCCGAAACACACAGCCAGGGCAACTAAGGAGTGGCTCCGTAAGGCAATCTGCAAGGTCCTGAGTGGCCTATCCAGTCTCCAGACCTGAACCCAATAGAAAATCTTTGGAGGGAGCTGAAAGGTCTGTGTTGCCCAGCGCAGCCCCGAAACCTAAGGATCTGGAAAGATCTGTTGGAGGAGTGGGGCCAAAATCCCTGCTGCAGTCTGTGCAAACTGGTTAAGAAAACTACAGGAAACGTCTGATCTTGTAATTGGCAAACTTAAAGGTTTCCTGTACAAATATTAAGTTCTGGTTTTTCCTATTGTAATCAATATAATTTTCATGCAATAATGCAATTAATTAATTTAAACTCTACAATTGTGATTTTCAGGATTTTTGATTTTAGATTCCTGTCTTTCACAGTTGAGTGTACCTATGATAAAAAATTATAGGACCTCTACGTGCTTCTGTAACTGGGAAAACTTCAAAATCCGGCAGTGTATCAACATACTTGTTCTCCCCACTGTATATAATATTATGTATATATTATATATATATTTTTTTTTTTTTGTTACGAATGTTTGAATTCAAATCGCACCAGCACAACATACAGGTTTCCTTAGTCAGTTGTCATTAGTCATGTTCCTGATAGCTCACCCTCCCATTGTTTAAAAGTTTTGAAAATCGATTAGATGCGCTTGCGGATCGATTATAGTTAGGGAAGAAACAATGGAGACGTCCTGATCCCGTCCTCTCGAAGAGGAAGAAGAACCTGCGGTGAATCGTCACAACTCCTCCCACCCGTGTTTGAGTGGGGGTGGATCACGAGGCAATGAGTCACGCCGGGGGTGCGGGGGAGGGGGTGCAGGAATAAGAGGAACATTTTCTTTGTTACGAAGAGAGAATCCAAAAAATGAGTTCGTGGAAAGCGTTCGCTGGAAAAGTCCCGTGGGGAGAAATCCGAAAAGAGTCGTGCCAAGTTCCGTAGAAAGAGTCCAAAGAGTTGGAGAGAGAACAAAAAGAGTTCGTGGAGTCCCGTGAGAAGAATCCCAAGAGTTCGTATATATTATTGTGAGTTCTGTGGAAAGAGTCCCGTGATAGGGCTGAGTTCGTGGGTGAGTTCGTGGGAGGAGGGGAGGGGGGGGGGTTCCCGTGGCAGAGTTTGTGTCTGAGTCCCGTGGGGAGAGTAAGTTTTGCTTCGGCAGTTGCGGGACGTCGGGAGGAGGCCAGAGGCCTGGGGAGCTGCGTGGAGTCCGGGCCGTCGCGAAGGAGACGCGAGCTGGGGGCGGCAGCCTTGCCTGTGTGTCGCGCAAATCCGCGCGTTTCGTGTGGAGAGAGCCGGAGAGGAAGCTTCGCTGCCACACGGGGGCTTTGGAGCTCGACCGTCCGGCTACGCTAGTGCTTGGGAAGGAGCATCGCGAGTCGCCCAAGGCGGCGTTCGTGTGGAGAGAGCCGGGAGAGCTCGCCTGTCCAACAAGGAAGGCCCGAGCTCGACCCTGCGGCTACGCTAGCTGCTGTGGGGAAGGAGCATCGTGGTCGCCTAAAGCCAGACAACCACGAGGGTGGCAGGTACCTGGCAACGGTCTCGTGGGACTCGTTTCTGGTCTGTGCCAAGTCCACGCCATTAAAGACCAGAGGTCCAGTCTGGACCATTGCCTTTGATGGGGTCTTTTTCCCTGCTTTTTCTTCGGAATGAATGTTTGTGGCGGCTCGGGTCCCGTAAGTAAAAAACTGTGTAGTGAACTGG
>CM068957.1:104373695-104393614 GCA_035128595.1 Eptatretus atami | reverse complement strand
TTCATGGAGTACTGTGCTGTCACAGGACGAGCTAAAAACCATCTTGCTAGAGCGGGTCCTCGCAGTGTCAAACCAATAATTCCCCCAGTCCCTTTCAGGGATTTATTTTCAGTTGCTTCCAGAGTGTAATCCATCCAGACAGCATTAAACCTTCCATTGAACAGGGAGAGTTTGTTGCAAAGCTTTTCCCAGGGAAGGTTTAATGCTGTCTGGAATGATTTACACTCTGGAAGCACTGAAAATAAATCCCTGAAAGGGACTGGGGGAATTATTGGTTTTGACACTGCGAGGACCCGCTACTAGCAAAGATGGTTTTTTAGCTCGTCCTGTGAGCCACTGCACAGTACTACGGCTCTAGCCCATGAAGTTCCAGGGAAGCCATGTCGTCGTTTTATGGGTCGAGAAAGAGCCAGAGATACAAGCAACTGCCTCACCTAGCACCATGGCAGCAGGAATGCTGCCGTCCCAAAGAGGGTGGATATGCCCAGGTGAATTGTCAAGAAAGATGTAATCAGGTGTATGTTTTTGAATGGGGGGAGCTGACGTTCGGGAATACCGACGTATTGAGCTGACTCTATCAGACTTGCTCAGGATGACTTGGTCGCAACCATTCTGCTGAGCATAGGGAAGTCCAGGGACTGTAGTCAGCATGTTTGCATATACCCAGCGTAGGATATGAGAGCATGTCTGAAATATTCACAGGAGACGATGAACAATAACGCACCTCCGCTGTGTCCGGGTGTCAACAAATAGGCAGAAAGCGTTTATCATGCTGGAGTGCTTCAGTGATCCGGATGCGGGAGAAAGATATTCCAAGAAGACGAGAGGTCCTGTTATTGTATAAGGGCCATCCGCGTCTCAAAGCTATCTAGACCATCCACAATCTTAAGACACATATTAGGCGAACATTAGACCAAGATAAAGTGAAACACAAGGATGTGACCATTGATGTGCCCAATGATGTATTTGAGGCTTCTTGCTGTCAATGCCTAACAGAAGGTTGCCACTGACGAGTCTTCATCATTCGAGAACTCTATTGTCCTCTTAGTTCACCAATAGACAAGCAATCAAACCAAGAGATCTTCTTTTGTGACTGGTCGTGATGGCAGGCACAACACAGCTTACCCGTTATATACCTGTGCAACACCATCTATGATACATCACACACTGAACAGCATACCAATTTCTTCTGTCAGTCCTACTGCGTGACTGGTTTGTGATACGGTAAGTAGCTCTTTTTTCGCTATGGAAAGCTCAACACTGTCTTTGGAATAATGAATGCAGAAAGCGGACCAGTTCCAGCCTCTGGTCTGCAGGATCTGATTGAGCAAACATTTCAAAAGGATAGAAATGGCAAGCACCAAAGTTGTTGGCTACAATGTATGGCAAGACAAACTGCATTCATTGAATCGCCCTGAGGTGTCAGAAGAACTGGACAGAAGAACATCCAGGAGAAAAAGAAACTACCACCGAACAGAAGACGCTTTCAAGTCTGCATCTACTTCCTCTGCTTTATCAGCTGTTAATATGGAGACAAGCTTGCCAACTTAACCTGATGCAACAGCATATGGCTTCGAACACAGCCCAGGTGGCACTGGTCTCCAGCCTCAAATGATGAGCTCAATCGCCAGCTGCTCAAGAGTTGTTAAATGACCTTGTGTGTGATGTCAACCCAAACCTGTGCAGTGGAGTGTTCTTGCTTGGAGAAGTGGCCAACCATGCACAGCAGCAATGCAACTGTGAAGCCTTGGTGGATGGAGGGGAACAAATCATGTTTCAAATCCCTTTACTCCTCTCTAGCATTTTACAGTTATAATTCAGACTCAGATGCAGACTAAGATTAATCAACATAAATAATGTAACAATGATGTTACAGTTTCCTGGCATTTATTCTAGTAATCTGATAATTTTGTTAGAAAGATTGCATTTGATGCCAAAAGTTGGAGAGTTTGTAGCATGAACAGCCATTAAGTCCTCATATTTCTTTGAAATTTATTTTCAAGCAAAGTACATTGAAAAATTTACCATTTAAAAAAAAATATTTATAGTCATAAGAATTTGTTACGACCCCACCCCCCCATTTACACAAATCCTGGATCCATCCTTGTTTGTTGTTGATATACTCATCAACAAATTAATTCCCTTGTGACAATTAAGTAATTTGAAACAATTTTTTTCTCATTAATAAATATGAAATTAATCAAAGTATGAATGGTCATATGCCATGAGTACTGGAATAATACCATTTTCAGGTATTCAGGCATCTTTGGACAAATGTGAATTGAAAATGTGATTTACACTAAGATAAATACAATGTATTATATATGAATAATTGCAGCAGACTCGAGAGAAACTTTTTAATTGCTTAATATTTGAATACTTTTATATTATGCATGTTGATGAGTGATGCCAAAAGTATATGAAAAATATGAAAATTTGATTTTTGGGGCAATTTTTTGTTAATAAAAATTGGTTTCTGTACTTACTATTTTCAGCCACATGTTCTTTTTTGTTATTGCATGTTATAGCCTATGTTTAAGATCAGTTTGATGTATATCAAGGTATTTGTAACATGAAAATTATAAAAAACATAGCCGGTTAGTAAATATTAGGCCAAATCCAGGGGTCAACGACCTTAATTGACACCTATTTCTCAGAATGCCACATTTCCCGAAATGGCATCATTGGTTTTATGTACAGGGATAGTAGGTGGTCAATAATAACCACATTAGAAAATGGTGGTACTGCTGGTGTGGGTGTATCTCCTCTTTTTGGTGCCCCTGGCTGCTTCCACTATGAAGCAGTGGATTCTGGATTTGGACAGGCCACAAGAAGGGGGTTTAATGGTTTGACCATGTGAATTTGCAGATACCTAGGGGAGATCAGGGTGGGGGGTCAAACGCAGGAAAGAGCAATAAATTGATTAGTGAAGACTGATTGGTTGTTCCTTGCCAGATTATGCGTAATGTGATTGATTGGGTCTGTTTATTTATATGGTTAACTGCTATTGGCATTGCAATGTGGTACATGCTGTGGAGCCTCGGTCGTTTGCGTTTCTGTCTACGGACTCTACGCTGTCGCTGATGATTCCACACAAGGTGATGAAACCCGGTCCAGCAGCCTGGGTTTGAAACCAGCAAAGAGGGCTGACCATGCATAACTTTTCTTGTTGCCTTTTATTTGGCTGGAAGAGCATGGGAAGTTTTTATTGTTATTTATATATATAACTATATATATATATATTTATTTATATATATGATATATATATATACATATATACATATATATCATATATACATAATACATATATTGTACGGCCACAGTACCGGAGTGTATTAATGAGGGGGTTAATCCTCGAATAACCGGACCTGGGGCCACAACGTCACAATTAACTTTGTGGTGGGGAGTGGGTTGCTTTAACAAACCACGAACACCATTCAGTTAACCAACGAGCTCCAGTGTCCACCGTCTAATTTTGCCGTTTTAACTAAGGTCACGTGGCCTCTGGACCGGGGAATGTGCCCTCCCCGGCGATCCACGCAATCTTATCTTGATTAGATCTCAAGTAATGCGGCGAGCATTTACCACTGGTGCATGCCGACAATGACAGTTAATTAGCTTGGGAATTACCTCCCAGTTAATCTAGGTTCGGACCCCATGCTGGCTCATGGAAGGAAATGACAAGCACGGAAAGCTTGGAACGTCAACAAGGAATTTATTATTCAGAAATTAAATAAAACTAAAAGACTTTTTTATTTCCTTGTCGATTAAATAGATGAATTCAAATCAATCAAATGTTCAATCAACAAAATAATCTAACAAATAAAGAATTTAACAAGCATTTATAGAAAAATGGAGAAAGAAAGATGCTTATCACTATCCTTACTTACAATTTAAACATGAGACATGGGTACCCATCAGATCATTCAGGGGGGATAAAGAAATTCCGGGTCTCGGCTTACCAAAAGGCAGAGTTCGCTCATGCGCAAACTAAAATACCCCAAAATGTGTAAGCGTGCCATTGATCTACCTCTCAATTGAAGTTCTCTGACAGCTTGGCTCGTATTTCAGCTGCATCACCCTGCCTCGCGTGGACCCCACTCGCAAACAGGCTCGACACCGTCCAATCGCGTCACGTCGTCACCCCCAGGAACCCAGGTATGCCAAGAGCCAGGTAATGAGACGAACCAGTAAAAAGGGTCAATGTACCACCGCTGTTGCTGGCCCACCCATCAGCAGGATCTCTCCAATATCAAGCTGTCCCCAACCTCAGCGGATCCCTCACCAACCCTGAATCAGGATCTCTGACAACTGTCAATCAGGATCTCCCACCAACCTTCAACAAGGCAGTCTTGCTGTCCTTTTAATAGGCAACCAGTGTGGGTGAGCCTCAAGCAGAACTTTAAGTCCTAATCCAGCTTGCCCTATAGCGGCATCACTGCACCGTGACCTCCAACCGTCCATTCTCAACTGGGCATTCCTCTCCTGACCATCGACTGGAGATGCAACTTCCCAATTAAGACAGGCCTGGTCTTACGACCGCCGCCTGTTTCAATTGTGCTGGCGAACGCCAGAAAGCAAACGCATTTGGCCAGAACAACCGAGCAACGTGAAGCACTCACAAAACGTTCAACGAGCGATTATCACCTCTTTGTTCACCTGATATGAATAAGAGCCAGTTGGCGTCCGTAGAGCCGCTGAACGGGGTGTCGCATCACTGATAGAATAAGGTGGTGGTCGACGTCAATGGAAAAGATGGATCCTGAGGTAAAATGATGCGAACGCACAGCCATTTTTGACGTCAGAATAAACTGTCCAGGAAAGCTTGTGGTGTGTTTAATGACTTCAACATGTCCTGTAAGTTCAATGTAAAATGATACCAAATAAAATGTGTAAATAAAATCGTGTATTCCATGCCAATATTGTCTTGATGGAAAGGAAATAGTACAAGTCTCCATTGGGACTAATGGCTACTATCGCGTGCAACGAACGGTGAATATCACTCATGCAGAAAATGAAAACTGACCGTAAAAAATCATACGTCATAGACATGTCGTGGAGGAAAATGGTTATCTCAAAGGAAAGAAAGAGAATGTATTCTCTATCCTCTCACAATAGCATCGAAAAGAGTTTAGGAAAACATCCACACCAGACAAGGGGATGGGTTCTATTCGAACATGCATTTGGAAATAACTGTGGGGTCCTGTATATCTGAAATCACACAACTATAATATACTATATATAGTAGTATATATATATATATATATAGTATATATATATATCATATATATTATACTATATATATATATATATATATGTTGGGGGTCGGGTTGAGAAGACCACTAGGTGGGAAGCTTAGTCCGGTTCCACCAGACTCCGCCGAGAATTGTAGGCCGTTCGCACCGAGGATAATTTCTGTGCGCGGCGGGTCGCTTAACGACACGTTGGGATGCCAATAACTCACGCATGACCGAGGGTCCTCCCGTCATGGGTTAATCGAGTTTAGCCTAATTATCACGTGGTTTAATTACCGGGGAACACGCCCTCAGTACACCTTGTCCGAACCGGATCACTCTAACCGGGACACCGGATCAACTCTACTGCCGGACAACTTTTCTGGATCGGATGCAGCTGAGCGAATTCACTGCAAGGACGTACCGCTAAAAGGAACGGATCGCTGGGTAAATAAAGGGGTCCCATCGCTTAAGCTAGATTGGGACCTGCTGGATCAATGGAAGAAAATACAAAACGAGCAGGAACATTTCCCTAATAATATTTATTTAACAATGGGCGAGGAAAGGTTAAGTGGTACAATAAAGATTTATTGGGTGTGTTGTGCAGAGATAGGGGAGAGAGGTGTGGTGCAAGCAAATAACAGGGCATCTTACAAAAGGGGACATCGGAGCAAACCTTAACGTGAAATTAAATAAACAATAATAATGAATAACGATCTTCTGCAGTCTTACTTAAAGCCAGACGGCGCCAACACACCACAACACACACACACACACAACACACACACAACACACACACAGAAAACCCATGAAGAGAAAGGTTTTGCCAACCAGGAAGGGAGAGGAGTTGAGGTCCGTTTCTGTACTTTGTGCTTGACAGCAAGAACGCGCCAGCCAATACGTTTCGGGGGGAGGGGGGCTCCGTGGTGCGGTACCGACAGTGGGCGCGTCTCTGCTGGCTTTCAGCCGCACGTGTGGAGACTGTGTTCGGAAAGGAGGAGCTTTGAGTCGAGAAGGGGTGGAGTCCAGACAGTCAGGATGCAGTGGTAGGTCCGGACAGGAAGGCGGGTGGGGTCGACGTCGTGTGGGCGGACACTGAGATGCAGAGTCCCGGGCAGCAGAAGGCGTGTCGTGGCGTTTTGTCGAAGAGGCGAGGTGAAGGCGGAAAAGAGAAAGGGCAAGAGAAAAGCAAGAGGCAAGAAGAAGGAGGCAAGAGGCAAGAGAAAGGCAGAGGCTGCTCGACCTTTATAGCACTTGCAGCATCTGGGGGAAGGGTGCCATACCTAATCAAAACGTCATCACTGAATCGGGCCGCTTCCGATTGGCCCGACCCCTCATGTGGCCCGCCAACTTGGGCCCGGAACCGCCTCACTTAGTTCCCGGCAAGGCACATCCCAGACAGGAACATATTTTGCTCCGACCCGACGACATGACACGAACGCCGCACGACTGAAATTGGCAGCAAACTGTCCCGCAAATAAACCCCGGGCCGTGCCCGGGCGACAGGTCGATGGGGTTCCGCATGTCCGCTCTGGGGCGTTCGACCAGTGTCGATCAACGCGCTCGCTCCGCGCGCTGCCAACGATGGCCCGCAACTGTAAGTTCCTTAGCTCGATCGCAGCTTCGCTGGCCGTAGAGACGAGAAGACATTCACCATCGTGAGAATCCGCTGCTGGCCTAGCGAGGGCCGAAGGTACATACCATGGAAAATCCATGCACATTTCATGAGTGTGCGTACGTGTCTGCTTTCGACCACATTCCATACAGTGACGCGTTGGCCATTACGCACGTGGGCCAGCGTCGCCTTCACATGACTCCGCTAGCGTGTGCGCCGGGCGAACACCAATATGTCGGATATTGAGGTTGAAAAAGAAAACAAGCCGCTTCTACCCGGCAACTCGTATCCACCACATGGCGTATTAGTCTGTTTTATAGCGCCTCCGTACGCGTTTTCGTGCAGCGTGGGCGTCGTGCCTGGCCGTGTTTCCGTGCCGTGAAAAAACACCATTTCGTGCAGCCTCTAAGAATGTATTAATTCACCATCCTTTTAATGGCAACCGGCAATCTTCCCGCATATCATCGGAAGCTCCGAGTGATAATCCCGCATGCTGCCAAGCGCAATCACATGACTCGCTGCACACGTTTGGTTTAGGGCTCGCCACGCGAACGAGGGCTCTGTGCAGAAGTTTTCCTCACCGCGGTGCCGCACGCGCTGGAATTTCATGAGGCCCCACCCTTACAGCGAAGGCGCACCTTGGCTGATTTACCTAGGAATGTCAGACAAAAAGAAGAGGGGACGAAATGAAGAAGAATATGATTTAAGCAGCCTAGCTATTACATCATCCGCAACGAACTCCCTTGTTGTCCCAGCGCTAAACAAAGGAAAGGGAACTATTACATCGTATATAATGAATAACTGTCTTGGGAACACTATCCTGTTGGTCATGCGGTTCCGTGAACCGCAACAATATAAATTGTTGGCGAATTCGCGCCCGTTCGCGTGCGATGCCACGTATCGGATCGCGGACGTCGCCCACAGGGACGGAAACAATTCAGTCGTGACCCTACCGGAACTATCGCCCAGCCAGTTCACGGGTGGGCCTTTCGACCTCACCACAATCGTGCCAATCGGCCACCCCGCCCGTAGGATAGGATTGTTCGCAAACTCACCTACTAAGTACCCCCACGCGGATGGTAAATCGCGGGCGATCGTACTTGCCCGCAGGTCGACTCCGGACACGAGCGCGCTGCGGGCCCGTTCCGTACTATCCGGATAACGCGAGCGGTGTTATCCGTCGACCTGACGGTTTCCTGATTAATTATCGGCGTTGCACCCACTACGAAACCCTTTAGTGAAGCAGGATGGAGGGTCAATGAGCAGACGACGCGAAACGGGAAACATTTCACAACAATGCACATTTATTCCGCGGCAACACGAGCACGACATATAGCACGTATTTACAGCCACAATTTAGCAAATGCACATATATCAATTTAAGACAAAACAAAGCAAAGCAACAGGCAGAGCTACGACCAAGAATAAAACGCGAACATCGACAACACTTATACAATTTTCCTACTTACAAGACAACGGCGCCTACAACACGCATTCACACTCTAAGCAAAGAAGACCCCCTCAAGGCAAGGAGTAGACTGGGCAGCGTGGGCCTAATGCGGGGAACCTGGATGAAGCGGCCAGGTCACGAGCCGAAGGGTCTACCCCGCGCCCATCGTGGCGAGCCGCAAAATGTCGCTGCACGGCGGTTTCGTGGGCACCTGCTGGTGTAAGTTTGGGAACGGGGCCCCTTGTCGCACTCCGTTCAGCGCGGGGGGGGAAAGGGGGAAATTGTTGATGCTCTGGGGAGGGAGTATGGCTGGCTTGCTCGAGTCCCACGATGCGCGATTTCAACGCGACCTCGTCGCTGACTTCCTCGTCCCGGACCCCGAGCCTTCCAGGTTTCTCCTCAGCCCGATCTCCCTCGCAGCCGTTCGCCTCCGTAGCTCGTTTGCCTCCGTAGCCGTTCGCCTCCGTAGCCATCCTGCCCCACTTCTGCCCACCTCGAACTCACTGCCATCACTTTCTGCTTTCGAGCTCCGTCTCCCGACTCTGCCCACCGTATCTGCTTCGTTAGCTCCGTCTCCCGACTCTGCCCACCGAATACTTGCACGATCGCCTTGCGCTCGTTTTTTATCGGCTCCAAGGAACCCACATATGCCAATTTCTCCGGATGCCAAAACGACCTCAAGGGCGGAGCCCAGCTCGCCGATTGGACGGAGAAAAAGGGGCGTGACTCTTTCCTGATTCCTCAATTTGCCATATGCCGATTTCCCTCAGATGCGTCTGGGGGCGGGGGCCCAGGGGGGGGGAAGCCGCCCCGCGCTTCCTAATTGGATGGAATCAGATGTGGGCGTGTAGCATTCCTGATCGAATTCTCCTCGGAAAACCGCCATCTGCACTCGCGGCTCGCGTTGTATCGCTGCAAAGATAGCCCGACGCTGTGTCCACAGGTGGTGCAGGAGTGGGCCGTAGGAGAAGGTGTGAAGGGTTTTGGGGTGTCCGATGGCCATAGGCTCTGTTTTGGAAATGGCGGGTGAGTGAGGTTTGCGGTAGCGAGTGGTGGAAGGTAGGTTGTGGCTGCTTGCGTTGTGTTTGTTGTTGTAGTGGTTGGTCAAAACATAAGGTAGAACAGAAAAACGCCTAACTCAAAGGATCGCAGCCGAATGAATCACAATTAATTCCCTTAAACAATGGGTTTGGGGCTAACTACACAATGTACTTAAGAAATATATCTCAACCTACGGGACCTTTATGGTTTGTACATCGAATTTCCAAGCCGTAACACTACCCCTCACCCTTTTACAGAACTCGTCCGCGAGTCGTCAAAATTATCGTGTGCATCTGTGTAGTTCTTCCCTAGTACTTTTACCTACGATTCCTGAGTGCGACATTCATGTAATTCGTGTCCCCAAAATAAATAACCTGAGGGTGAGTAACTAACTAAACAAAACTCAACTCCACACGGACGACTTTAAATAAGATTGCCCGGCGCTTAGACGACATCGCGGGGGCCGCACTATATTTACAGTACATACAATCTTACGCTTATAAATTTAACACTAAAGACATGGCCCAGGAATCAATGGACTCTGCCAGGGAAAAGAAAAAGAGTCAAAGAAAACCGGTGCATCGGGCCGCCACTGCAGGCCCGTGTTTGCAGCTGCCAACAGGACAGTTTCTGCAGCTTGCAAACTGTTGCTTGATCTGGCGCACCATGGGAAATGAACAAGGGGGGGCAATGCCAAAACAGAATACGGGGGCCGGTGAACAGGGGGCAGTGGGCATGGCTGGCAAAGGTGAAGGCAAAACATAGACTGCAGAAAAGGCGTAGCAGGCAAACGACAGCCGGCGACTCAGAACGGGCCCTCCCGGGCCCCCAAACAGGCCTTGCAGTAAAACACAGCCAGCCCGATGAAGTTGGCCGCCTCTGCCGTGAGTGGAGGTTGGTGGAGGGAGATGCCGGTGGTGCTGGCCAACTTCGCAGAAGGCGGGCTCGGACCTACCTACCTGTCTCCCTATCCGCCTTGCTGTCAACTGTAACCTAACCGCGTCCTTAATTTGTAAAAACCCATTTGCCCCAATTAAATTTTTTGTTGTTTTTATTTTCCTTCCTACTTCCCCACTATCAAATCGTCCACCTAACCCCCTTTATCGTCTTGTTCGGCTACCTATCGTCCGCCTTAGCCTACTCCCAACCCCTACGTTCCCTTCGGAGGGAATAAGGGAGAGGCTAGCGTCCGTGCTGAAGGCCCAACCAAAGCTCAAGAATGGCTTCCCCAGACTTCGGTCGATCTAACAACCCAAAGTGGGTCCAGCGGCGGCCACAACGAGAGCGAAGGGAATGGATGTGGGCGGAGGGGTACACTTTTCCTAATCTACCCTAACCATTTAATGTTACTACCCCGGGGCTTTCAACAAGCGCCTCTCGCTTAATCTATTTGTTCTAAAACCGAGATTCCCGTCGCCTGTGTTTGGTGTGCCCTTAGCAATTTCGGGCCTCGCCTAATTTTCCCCTCGTGCCCTTTGCACGGTTTCGTGGCTAGGGGAACGCGTGCTTCCCTTTTGGCAGGCACGACCCTGGCCCGATTCCCCAAGATGGCACCCCCGGGCACTACACTGCCTCCGAGCCTACCAGCTTTCCCTAAACACCGGGGAGTGCCCCATGGCACTCCCTGAAACGCAGCACGTGGTCAGGCTGGGCGCCCCGGGGCCCCTTTCCGAGGGTCACCCGTGCCCCACGAACTGCCCACAGCGGCTAACGGCGCTCCGGGCCCCCCGCACCAAGCGGCCGCACCCGTGGCCCAACTACGGCTAAACTCCGGCCCCCCATGGGCCCTTGCCTACCAACGCCGACTAGCCCGGTGCCCGGGTAACCACTCAGCGATACTCCACCGTTCGCCAGCCACGCTCCCCAGCCCGTCAACAGGGACTTCCTGCACCCCTCAAACAGTTTCGAGCCTACACTCACCACCAACAGCAAAACGACCTCGCATTTTATCAATTTGACTAACCCAGCTACTCTTTACTCTGACGCCGGGGTCCCTTGGGCGGGAGTCATCCTCCCCCCCAATCACTCACGCACCATGCATTCCACATTCGCGTCCACTACCAGACTCCGCTGCTCTCACTCACTCATCATGTAACTCACCTACAACTTTCCAACACAAACACGCTGTAATCTCTGCCATCCTTCTATCTACCTCCCCTATCTACCTCGGTGTCCACGTCGTCCCTACACTAGTAAGCACATTCATTTAACACTACGTAGCTAAGCTACGTCCCATCTACAACATCCACAGTCTGTCACTGTCTCCAAAAATCTCCTTTTTTCCTCATCCTCCCTTCCTAAAGCTCACTACAATCCCTCTACGTAAATCCATTCCACGGGCCCATGAGGAACTTACCCCTGCCCATGAAGCCGGTCTAGGCTAAGCCTAACCCTTCCCCTAAGCTAGTGGGGTCCTCCTGTGCCAGGTAGGGGATCTTTCACCCCTTGCCCGGGGAACCTGTTCACCCGAAAGCGAGCCTTGCTTTTTGTTAATTTTGTCTTTCCAATTATGCGCAAGCACCAGCGCGGGCAACTCACAGCTCGCGCACTTTTTTGGCACCTTGGCCGTGACGTCAATGCAGCTGGGCACGCGTACCTCGTCCCTTTTGGACGGTACCATCCGGCAGGGATTCACCCTCCCTGCCGGTTCCCAAACCCTTAACGTGCAGCCATGACGTCACCCTGCGCACCCCCCAAAAAACAACCTCAGCACTAGCCCGAGGGGCTCCCCACGCGAACAACATGTGCTCTGCCGTTGGAGCTTAACACAAGCTCGCGTGGAGAACCATCCGGTCCAAATCCCGTTCTCCTGCCTAAACTTTGTCCGTCCGCGGGATCGGCAAATCCACCGCTGGCGGTTTCCGGACCGGGCTTCACTCCCGCAAGTTTGAGCACGTGGGGGTCTCCGTGCGCCTGCACAGCAACGGACCGCGCGCTCTGCTGCTGGTGAACGCCGCACGGTCCCCGAGGCAACTACGGCCGCTACCCGGCTTGTGTGTCTCTCTGTTGCCGTCGTTCGTCGCTTCCACCCACGCACGAAACCTGCGTGTCACGACGCCACAATAACTCGCACTCCATTACACTCACACCGGGAAGACAGCGGCTGCATGCTCGCGCATGGCCCAACCGACATCTCCCTTAACACGGCGACCTAACACACACTGTCTCCCTCACATACCGCATTCTCACACACCGTGCTTCGCACACGGTGCCGTTTCTGGCGCAACGCCGCTCCACCCACCCGTGGTCTTCACACCCGCACCCGTGGCTCCTCCACAAACGGTGCCTCATCCACCTGCGGTGGCCCCTTTCCACACACCGGCACGCTGGGAAGCACGCACTCCGCCACATGCCACCACAACCACTCCACACACGGGGTCGCTTCCACACACGGGGACAACACTCACACCTTGCGTGCCGCAAAGACGCTATGTCCGCACACTTCGCAAACACACACCCCTGCACAACCACCTGGGGATTCGTGGTCCCCACAAGGTTCCCGGGGCTCTATACCCCCCAAGCTGCAAACGTGCACCTATCAAGCACTCGTCCCATCAACTCCCGCTTGGCACGACCGAACCACCTGGTCGTTGATTCGCTTCAAGGGGGCATAACTCCCTCCTCGTTCCTGGAGGCGGCCATCCAGCTGCTCGCACCGGGTCTCTACCCCAGTCCGCGAGCCACCCCCATTTCCTCCACTACTTCTGTGTGTGTGTGTTCTGTTCCTTTAAAAACCCCCGTCATATCCATGCAGTCTCTCCTCACTAACTTTTTCTACCTCCCGCGTCTCTGTACATTTGGTTAGTTTCTGTTTCTTTCTGGATGTTTTTCACTTATGGATTTTCAATTTACTCTCTCCTTGAGTTCCATTTAATTTCAAACTCGTATAGTTTTTGTTTTCTCCCCCCACTCTTTCCTCCGCTCTTCCCTCTCCCATCTCGTTGTGTCCTTCAATCTCCTATTTCTCCTTCCTGCTGCCATTCCTTGCTTCCTTCAACTTCTCTCGTATTCCAACTTATTTTTTTCTTTTGTCGTTCGTTTCAAACTCATACTCCTTCAGTTTTTTATTCCCTGTCCTTCTTGTTCCTCATTCTGTAATCTTCGCATTTCTTTCACTGACAGATTTCTTTCTCCTGTCTTCATTCCTTGTTCTTTCAGTACTTTCTCTTGTTCTCATCTCTGGCAAATCTCGTGGTTTCCTTCCATTGATCGTTTCCTTCTTCTGTCTCATTCGGTTCTTCATCATTACTCTTTCTTGCATCTATTCTTTAATCTGGCCTTCGCTCGCTGTTTGGATCTGTACAGCGTGGTTCCTAACCGTTTCATTCTCCGTTCTCTCCTTTCTCTTTTAAAACATCTTAGTTCGTCTTGTAATCCTCTTTTAGTATATTAATCATTCTTTCCTCTTTTATTTATTTTTTCTTTTTTCTTTATCTTTTCTTTGTTTTTCGTGTTCTGTAACTCAGAAGCTTTCTTTTCTAATTCCTTTTTCAAAGTCCCCAGCTCATCTTGTATATTTCCTTCTCTTTGTTTGGTGTTCTGTAATCAGTTATTCTCCAATTCTTTTCTCATCTCCGCACACTCCGACCTGCTTGGCTTCTAACTGTTCTTTTCCCGGCTTGCCTTGTGTTTTGTCTATCCGCCTTCCCAGTTCCTCTGTCTCCGTTTTCACCTCACGTCCCCGCTTTATCATCTCTTCGTCATTCTTGCAGTCTTTTCTCAACACTCCACTTTTTTAAATTTCCTCGTGGCACTCTCGTCACCCAATATTTTTCCTCTCGGTTACCGTACTTTTTCCGTCACTCCACACTTCTCAGCCCACACGTCTCCGCGGATTATTTTTTCCTCACCGCCTTCACCGCGGGCCTGACAGACCGTTGCCTACCCCTCCAGCTCGTTCGCTCCCACACGTGGCGTCGCCATTACGCACTTTCGCTGTTTGTTGCCCTTCATGCCCGCCTGCAGGCTCCGCCATTTGCTGCGTTCACCCCGCATTTTTCTTTTTATTTTTCTTCCTGTCATTCCTTGTGCATTTGGGTTTCCATATTCTCAGTTTATGTCTTTTATTTCGTTTCATTTCGAGTGAGTTCCATCCATGTGTTTTCGTTCATTCCATCATTTTGCCGTCATTTCGTTTGTGTTTGTTTCCATCTGCTTGCACGCCTTTTATTCGCGTGCGTTTCCCATCCATGTTTTTCGTTTCATTCATTCCATTTGGCCTTCATTCATGTCTTGCGTTTCTTTGCATCTCTGTTATTGCTTGCAGAATCCTGTCGAGTGTACTCGGTTCGACAAGGCTCGGGGGTTTTTGGTGGAGAGGGGAGGGAGGGTGGTTATACAACCTGCGCCGCCGCCTGCCTATTCTGTAGATCTTGCAGGCCCATTTCGGGCCCTGGGTTCGTTGGGGGAAACGATGTTTTCCTGCACACCAATGTCCTGCTCGGTGGATCTTTTCGTCTTGGGCCATGGGATTCTAAACACTCTCATCGCATTTCTATTTACCCCTGCCTCCCGCTTCCCTTCTTGAGACGCCATCTTATTCCACTAGGGTTAATGCTCGCTCGTAATTTAGAGGGAATCTGGGGTCTGCTCCTCTCACCCCTGGACCGATTTCCCCTTGAAAATTAAGGCTGGAGACAGGAGGTTTTTTTCTCTCTCTCTGACACCAGTGTGCGATTCGCGCCCGTGTCGCGTGCGATCGGTCCACGTACCGGTCGCGGCCGTAGCCAACGGAGCGAATAGATAGATGACCTAAACGGGAAACTATCAAAAGACGGAAAGAAAAAAAAAGCCAGTCACAACGGAAGTGGGAAAACAACATAAAAAAAAACGACAATAACCTAAATACAACGAAAAAAACCAAATAAAAACAAAAAATCTCGGCACAAAATAAGAAAAAAAAAACACAGGGTGGTGCCCGTGGATAGGTTGTCGCGCAAACTCCGACCTCTATAGTACCGATCCCCTCCCCATCACTCGGTGGTAAACGGGATGATCGCGTACCTCGCCGCAGGTTCCGACTCCCGGCACGAGCCGCTTGGGCGGCCGGTTCCGTACTTTTGGGATACTGGCGGCGTGTTATCGTCGACCTCATGACGGTCTGATTAATTCGGGCGTTTTGGGGGCACCACACAATACGACACACTTTAACAAGTGCAGGAAATGAGGGTCCCAATGAAGAAAGACGAAGCGAACGGAAAACTAGTTACACATGCACATTATTCAGAGGCAACACACAGGAGCACCACAATTCAAGCCGTCTTTACAGCCCACAATTGCCAATGCACATATATCAATAATTAGACAAAAACTATGACAAGCAACGCAGAAGCTCACGACCGACTAAAACGCCACACACGGACAACACTATACATTCTACCTACAGGCGCCACAACACGAAGAGCCATTCACAACACTAAGCAAAGAAAGTTAAGACCCCCGTTCAAAGGCAAGGGAAGTCAGACTGGGCCGTGGGTCCTAAATGCAGCGTGGACCTGGATGAGCGGCCAGGTCCACGAAACCCGAAGGGTCTACCCGCGGCCCTCTCACTGTGGCGAGCCGCAAAAATGTCGCCTGCAGAAACGGCGGTTCGTGGGCAACCTGCTTGGTGTAATGGGAAGCGGGCCTCTTGTCCGCACTCTCTCAGCGGCGGGGGGGGGAAAGGGGGAATTGTTGATGCTCTGGGGAGGGAGATATGGCTGGCTTGCTCGATGTCGCGATGGACGCGATTTCACGCGAACTCGTCCGCCCTGACCCTCGTTCCGGACCCGACCTCCAGTGTTCTCGCCGTCAGCCGATCTCCCTCCGAAGCTCGTTCGCCTCCGTAGCGTTTGCCTCCGTAGCCCGTTTCGCACTCTCCGTAGCGTCTGCCCACTCTGCCACTCGACTCACTGCCGACACTTCTGCTTGAAGCTCCGTCTCCCGATCTTCTGCCCCCACCGATCTGCTTCGAGCTCGTCTCCCAGACTCTGCCGCGCACCGATACTCCGAACGATTCGCCTGTTGCGCTCGTTCTTTTTATTCGGCTCAGGAACCCACCATATGCCATAATCGCGGATTCCAAAGACCTCAGGGCGGAGGCCCGCTCGCCGAATTGGACGGAAGAAAAAGGGGGTGACTCCTTTCTCTGATCCTCATTTGCATATGCCGATTTCCCTCAGATGCGTCTGGGCTGGGCGGGGCAAGCCGCCCCGCGCTTCTAATTGGATGGATCAGATGTGGGCGTGTGCATTCCGCTGTGATCTCGAAGTTCTTCTCTGGAAAAAACCGCCATCTGCAACCTAGGGCTCGCGTGTATCGCTGTAGATAGCCGACCTAGGTGTCCAGGTGGTTGCCGGGAGTGGCCGTAGAGAAGGTGGTGGAGGGTTTCGGCGGTGTCCGATGGCCATGATGGCGCTGTTTGGCTAATGGCGGTGATGTTGGGTTTTGACGGTAGCGAGTGGTGAAGTAGGTTGTGGTGCTGGCGTTGTTGGTTGTTGTTGTAGTGGCTGGCTTGCCAAAACAAAGGGTGCAACAAGGAGAAAAAACGCCTAACTCAGGATCGCAGCCACGAATGAATCAACATTAATTCCTCTAAACAATGGGGTTTGGGCTAACTACACATTACTTAATGAAATATACTCTCACCTACGGAACTTTATTGTTATCGCGATTTCACACAGACCGTAACATATTATATATATTATATATATATATATATTTAGTTATAAATAATATAATTATTATATATATATATTATATATATACCAGTGGGGAAACAATTATTTGATCCTGCCGATTTTCCAGGGTTCCCACTTACCAAAGCACGTAAGAGTCTGTAATTTTTAATATAGGTACTAATACAACTTTCAACTGTGAAAGACGATCTTAAACAAAAATCTGAAATCAACATCCATTGTTATGATTTTTTAATAATTAATTGCCATTTTATTGCAGAAATAAGTAATTTGATCACCGGTACAACCAGGTAAGAATCTGGCTCTCACAGACCTGTAGTTTTGTTCTTTAAGAAGCCTCCCTATTCTCATCATTACCTGTATTCTGCCTGTTTGAAACTCGTTATCTGCATAAGACAGTCTCCACACTCAATCAATCAGATCCAAACCTCCACAATGGGCAAGTACAGGAGCTGTCTAAGGAACAAATCAGGACAAGTTGTAGACTTGCACAAGTGCTGGATGGGCTACAGGACAATAGGCAGCACTTTGGTGAGAGGCACACAACTGTTTTGGCGCAATTAATTAGAAAATGAGAATTCACAAAAGGATCATGTCAATCTCGCTCGGTCTGGGGCTTCATGCAAAATCCACCTCGTGGAGCCTATGATCTGAGAAGGTGAGGGGATCAGCCCAGACTACATGGAGACCTGGTATGACCTGGGAAAGGAGCTGGGACCAACAGTATCCAGAACCATAGTAAACGCATCTACGCCGTCATGGATTAAATCCTGCAGCGGCACGCAAGGTTCTGCTCAAGCCAGCCGCATGTCCAGGCCCGTCTGGAATTTGCCAATGACATCTGATGATCCTCAGAGGAGGAATGGGTAGAAGGTCATGTGGTCTGATGAGACCAAAAATACGAGCCTTTTTGGTTTAAAACTCCACTGCCGTTTGGGGAGAAAGAAGGATGAGTACAACCCCAAGCACCATACCAGGTACCGTGAAGCATGGAGGTTGAAACATCATTCTTTGGGGATGCTGTTTCTGCAAAGGGGACATGGATGACTGCATACCGTATTTGAGGGGAGGGATGGATGGGCCATGTATGCGTGAGATTCTTGGCCAACAACCTCCTTCCCTCAACAAGAGCAGAAGATCGGTGGCGTGGCTTGGGTCTTTCCAGCATGACACGATCCCGAAACACACAGCCAGGGCAACTAAGGAGTGGCTCCGTAAGGCAATCTGCAAGGTCCTGAGTGGCCTATCCAGTCTCCAGACCTGAACCCAATAGAAAATCTTTGGAGGGAGCTGAAAGGTCTGTGTTGCCCAGCGCAGCCCCGAAACCTAAGGATCTGGAAAGATCTGTTGGAGGAGTGGGGCCAAAATCCCTGCTGCAGTCTGTGCAAACTGGTTAAGAAAACTACAGGAAACGTCTGATCTTGTAATTGGCAAACTTAAAGGTTTCCTGTACAAATATTAAGTTCTGGTTTTTCCTATTGTAATCAATATAATTTTCATGCAATAATGCAATTAATTAATTTAAACTCTACAATTGTGATTTTCAGGATTTTTGATTTTAGATTCCTGTCTTTCACAGTTGAGTGTACCTATGATAAAAAATTATAGGACCTCTACGTGCTTCTGTAACTGGGAAAACTTCAAAATCCGGCAGTGTATCAACATACTTGTTCTCCCCACTGTATATAATATTATGTATATATTATATATATATTTTTTTTTTTTTGTTACGAATGTTTGAATTCAAATCGCACCAGCACAACATACAGGTTTCCTTAGTCAGTTGTCATTAGTCATGTTCCTGATAGCTCACCCTCCCATTGTTTAAAAGTTTTGAAAATCGATTAGATGCGCTTGCGGATCGATTATAGTTAGGGAAGAAACAATGGAGACGTCCTGATCCCGTCCTCTCGAAGAGGAAGAAGAACCTGCGGTGAATCGTCACAACTCCTCCCACCCGTGTTTGAGTGGGGGTGGATCACGAGGCAATGAGTCACGCCGGGGGTGCGGGGGAGGGGGTGCAGGAATAAGAGGAACATTTTCTTTGTTACGAAGAGAGAATCCAAAAAATGAGTTCGTGGAAAGCGTTCGCTGGAAAAGTCCCGTGGGGAGAAATCCGAAAAGAGTCGTGCCAAGTTCCGTAGAAAGAGTCCAAAGAGTTGGAGAGAGAACAAAAAGAGTTCGTGGAGTCCCGTGAGAAGAATCCCAAGAGTTCGTATATATTATTGTGAGTTCTGTGGAAAGAGTCCCGTGATAGGGCTGAGTTCGTGGGTGAGTTCGTGGGAGGAGGGGAGGGGGGGGGGTTCCCGTGGCAGAGTTTGTGTCTGAGTCCCGTGGGGAGAGTAAGTTTTGCTTCGGCAGTTGCGGGACGTCGGGAGGAGGCCAGAGGCCTGGGGAGCTGCGTGGAGTCCGGGCCGTCGCGAAGGAGACGCGAGCTGGGGGCGGCAGCCTTGCCTGTGTGTCGCGCAAATCCGCGCGTTTCGTGTGGAGAGAGCCGGAGAGGAAGCTTCGCTGCCACACGGGGGCTTTGGAGCTCGACCGTCCGGCTACGCTAGTGCTTGGGAAGGAGCATCGCGAGTCGCCCAAGGCGGCGTTCGTGTGGAGAGAGCCGGGAGAGCTCGCCTGTCCAACAAGGAAGGCCCGAGCTCGACCCTGCGGCTACGCTAGCTGCTGTGGGGAAGGAGCATCGTGGTCGCCTAAAGCCAGACAACCACGAGGGTGGCAGGTACCTGGCAACGGTCTCGTGGGACTCGTTTCTGGTCTGTGCCAAGTCCACGCCATTAAAGACCAGAGGTCCAGTCTGGACCATTGCCTTTGATGGGGTCTTTTTCCCTGCTTTTTCTTCGGAATGAATGTTTGTGGCGGCTCGGGTCCCGTAAGTAAAAAACTGTGTAGTGAACTGG
>CM068957.1:104328142-104355735 GCA_035128595.1 Eptatretus atami | reverse complement strand
CGAAGAAGGGTTACATGCTTGCATGGTGCACCAGTCAGATGTATACTGAGCGACTGGTTACGATGCACCGTACGTTAAGGGCTGTCACACCTTGACGTTTAGCCAGCGTATGGCAAGGTCTCAAAATGTATGTAAAACGCTGGCGTACGCTGAACTATTGATGGTTTTTTTTAAGTTTTGGGCGTATAATAACGTGTTGGACGTATGCATAACGTATTAGTAACGTACACAGAACGTTTTAATCACATATAGATAAACTTATACAACGAATGCTGAGCGTGTTGTCGGCGTTCACAACCTATGCCCAACGATAGTCTAACTTATGCATAGCGCGGCAGCGTATCGCCGACGATCACGTGTCGTAGGCTATTCATAGGCTGCGGCTCGACGATTCAAATCATAACCGCACTAGACACGAAGTGTGAAGCCGCTGTCACACCTTGACGTTTTAGCCAGCGTATGCCGACGTATGAAAAATTTGCCGAACCAAGCTGGCACACGTCAAATACATTATGGGTAAGTTTTTGTATACGTTAAGAGCACGCTGGCATACGTCGTAGTTTTCTGGCATACGTCGTCATACGCCGAGTACGTCGAGAAATTTTCAGCATGTTGAAAATTTCTCGACGTACTCGACGTATGACACACGTTCCGCATACGCTGGCATAAGTTGTAGGCACGCTACGCGATCGTTGACACACGTCGACACACGTTACTTGTACATTACTCATAAGTCGAAACACGTCGAGGTAATGGTGCGTCAGTGTTCCAGACTCCCTGGTTTTTTTTTTTTTTTTTTTTCTTCGGTATGACGGTGATGTTGACACTTCGATTTCTAGTGTGTTTATGATTTAAATCGTTGAGCGGCAGCCTATTAATTATATATTATATTATAACCGCACTAGAAATCGAAGTGTCAACATCACCGTCATACCGAAGAAAAAAAAACAAACAAAAAAAAAACCAGGGAGTCTGGAACACTGACACTAACCATTACCTTGACGTGTTTCGACTTATGAGTAACGTGTGTCGACGTGTGTCAACGATCGCGTAACGTGCCTACAACACGTTACTCATAGGTTAGAAATAAGTTTCGGGTACGCTAAACATTACCTCGACGTGTTCGACTTAGAGTAACTTACAAGTAACGTGTGTCGACGTGTGTCAACGATCGCGTAACGTCCCTACAACTTATGGCCAGCGTTATGTAGAACGTGTGAGTCATACGCTGGCATACGTCGAAAAATTTCAAGCATGGAAATTTGTCTAACACCTCGGCGTACAAAGACGTATGCCAGCGTACTACGAAAAAAAAGCCAGCTACTACGACGTATGCCAGCGTGCTCTTAACGTATACAAACTTACCCATAAGTATCGACGTGTGCCAGAGTTTTAGCAATTTTTTGCATACGTCAGGCATACGCTGGCTAAATCGTCAAGGTGTGACAGGGCCTTTACCTTACTAAGCACTAATCGCTTTTACCAAATTATGCACCTGAAGGGTGGTGTTCGTGAAAACTCACCACTCGAATAGCAAGAATGGATGCTGGGCTGGAGTAACCATTGAACAAGCACCAGCGTTTAAACCTATTCTTTGTAGACAGAATAATTTTGTCCAAAATTAATATATCTATTTTGATTATGATGGCTTGACTGTGTGACAACTGTACCACAGTCAATGCTGTCATCATGAAAACCATCCCCCTCCCACCTCTCCCCCCCCCCCCATCAGCCCTCAGCTAATTCGCATAACGTTTCCGCTGATGATTGGTAATTCATTTCCGCCTACTCATTATTCATGAGCTTCAAATCAGGTAATCCATCCTTCTTTCTCTCAACCAATCAACATTGATGACATTACATTGTAACTTTGAGTGAGCGTTTCCTGCTTCTTCTTCATCTGCTTGCGGTTTTATCCTGAGTATCCTGAGCAGTGCAAGTCGAAAAGCTTTGATAATGTTTTTATTGAAATATATATATATATATATATATATATATATATATATATATATATATATATATATATATAACAATGTTTAATAAATCCACTACAGGCCATTGTATTAGGGATAAATGAACTAAATTAAAAGAAAAGCTTTAATGTGGCAGCTCAGATAGTCATTACAAGGTAAATGACATTGACAAAATATATAGAAAATGTATTTGTTTACAATGAAATCTGCACATTATTATATGAAGGCCAAAATTTGATTGCCGTTCGGCTTGCAGCAGTCAGTTGAGGTTGGCTGAGCAAGACGTGTTCACTTCTCATGGGATTTTACTCATCAAAATGTGGTTCCATTGTCATCGCAGGCAGATCTTCAAGCAGTACTTGATCAACCGTGTATGAAGGACCCCAAGCAGAAACGGTTTTTCAAAACGAACAATCTTTGTGAACTCTTCACATTAAGCAGCCCAGATGGCACTCAAGATACAGAGACCAGTGCTCTTTTTGCTGGTATCTATTGCTTACACTTCATTATTTTGAACTTCATTAGAATGTTGAGGTAGAAGCCTTTTGTGGATGTTTTTTTTTATATATACATGAGCTTGGCTGTAAAAATAGATAAGGGTTGTGTTTTTATAATTATCGCTGCTGTTGATGCTCCCCCCCCCCCAGGAACAGGCTCTAAGGTGAAGATTGCTATTAGAGGAAAGAGCCGAGCTCGTGATAAGCGTCAAAATGTTCCTCCAGAATTCACCAGTTGTACATCGTTCTCCCTCTCCTCCTTCCACCATTTGCCTAGGGGGTCTTGCATGGCCCCACGTGAGCAAATGGGTGGCCCTGGAAGCTCGTTCTGAGACAGCCAGTCTTGCCGAGGCTTGAGAACGTCATCGATGCTGATGTAGTGACGTGTGACTCAAATAAATTGACAAATGCTGGTGACTTGGAGAATACCAAACACAAAGTCCTTCAGGTTTGATCCAGGCTTTGGAGAGGAGAGACAACAAAGTCAAATGCTGATGAAATGCAGGAGTTACGAGGTGAGGGAAGCTTGAAATATGGAACCGGCATCTCGCAGTCGACCCCAATGGACACTATTCACCGGAAACGCAAGGAAAAGAGGAACATGTTACGTTTCAGGATCTTAAGGATGTGAAAAATCAAATAAAAGGAGATGGTAAGAGCAAAGATAAGAACTATTTCACTCTAACTTTGAAGGCGAATTTCAATGGTGCTTTTCCATCAATTGTAAAACGGTTCCTCTTTTTCAGCCGGTGATGATGAAATTTTTGCAGTGCAACCATTGCTCATTCCACCTTTGGTCCTTGTGCTCGCAGAGGAGACAAGCGAAGAACACAAGAAGAGAAAGGATGCACACGTTGATGGCGTACCCATCCCCACCTTGTCCGGCAAGCGGCCTTTCGTCATGAAGACAAAGGAAACGGCGAGCGCGAAGCAGGAGGTCGCGGAGGTCGAGCGATGATTACATCTTGGAGAATTGTTCAAAAGAAGTCAGGTGAATCCTCGTTTGATTTATTTATTTATTTCATTAATTTTGTCAAATCATTGCGTTGGTTATTGCCTGGTGCTGGCTAATGGTTAGGGTGGCGGGCCTTTAGAATCCTCGGGTCCTGAGTTCAAATCTTGCTCAGTCGTTGAATTAATACCAGGTGGGTTTGACTCAGCCTGTCATCCATCTGGGGTCGGCAAAGTGAGTACCAGCTTGCTGGGTGATTGAAGCCATTGGAGTATCTTGCTCGGAGTGGTGACCCATCCGGATTGTCCTAATAGCCAGGAGATGCTTCAGCAGCACCAAACGCTCTGTACAGAGTATGGTCCCAATGGATGGAAGGATTGCGTTGGTTGGTTGTACAGAGTTGTTTGATGGTTTCTTCTTTGAGTCTTGCACAGCATTCTTTATTTTTCTTTCAAATGTCTTGTGGCTTTGCGATGCATCACCAGACTCGGTGGCACAATGGTTGGAGCATCTGCTCTGAGTCGGGAGGTCGGCGGTTCGACCATAGCGAGTCATACCAAAGACTTACAAAAATTATTAATTTAAGAATTGTGAGTCCATTGGGTGCAGGTCCTATTGGTGCAGTCTTGCATAAATACATCATTTGATTCCACTTTTATTTTAATCCAAAGCATCATGCAAACGGTGCACTTGCTTGTTAATCGTGCAGGGGTAATCGTGTTGAAAACAAACTTTAATTTTCTGATACTTTTATTTAAATTATGTATTTTGACCTATTGAAACAAATTTTGAAATGCCACGTGGTTCAGAATTTCAATCTGCTTTCACGTTTGCCAGAAACAAATTGAAGTACATGCACGAGAAAAGTCTCATGAAAACCACGGACTAATGTGACTGCCTTTTCGCGTGTCCACTGCTGTGCACAGGAATTCATAGTGCCTTGAAGCATGACGTAGTATGAACGGGTCAGACCCTGACTATTTGCTCGTGAAGCGGAAGCGACACGTGTTGCTCATGATGCTTTGAGGGTGCTCAAGCAGTCTCGTCGGGCCTATCAATCGAGGCGAAATGCTGTTGGAGTACTTCTAAGCCAAGTAAGCTGCGTTATTTAAGGTCACAGGCACGATTGTTCATAGTCCTTGTTCGTTAATGCTTATTGGTGTAAATGCAATGACGACTCGATGAAACTCAAAGGAAAGGTCCGTTATAAGCTTTATGCAGGAGTTCCACAGTACACACCTGTTTGTTTGTAAACAAACTCTCTAATGGATGAGCATTGGTCAGTGTTGTACTTGGTTTTTCAGCCTTCGTTTGGGGCAGAAGAAGAATCCCTTGATGGTTTTGGTCTAACAGTCATCGCACTTCATCAAAGCCTCAGACTAACAAGTGCAAGGTGTGTGTTTAACGTGCGGCATTTCACATAACTATGTATTATACATTGTTGATCATGGGGGATTGTAATTTGTGAAGTGAATATTCTGAATCGTCATTATTATTGATAATAGATGAAAATGAAATGCTGTAAAAAGTAATGTGAATGTTTTGATGGTTATTTACATAAAGGCGTGTTGTCTGTGCCACATATTGTCAGGATGCAGACATATTGGAAAGTCCAGAGCCGGGATCGGCCTCAACCTGCTTGTCACGACGGTGTCCAGACACCAATGGCTTGTCAGATAAACCTCACAGCATGGCTGTTGAGTCCAGCAGTGGCTGGGCTTCTGCAGACTTGCTCGCTCGAATGCGCCACCGCAACGCCTCATGCAGAGCCAGGCACTGGAAGAAGAAGGAGAAGAAGACGGACAAATGCCAGGTGTACCATGCCACAACAGAATATGATGGGCTTGTGGCTGAGCTTCTCGCCTTCCTGACGAGCCGTGTAGGAGTCAATGTTGCGGGGAGAGTCATGACAGGACGGGTGACGACGGAAGAGGTCCTAGATGAGTTTGGTCCCCGTTTGGAACCTGAAAGTCACCAGTTTTTCGTAATTTGCTCCACAGCATGTGCACCTTTCAAAGAACAGCTGACAGAACAGGCCTTGGGACCTTGCGACCCGAATACAGCTAAGCACCTCCCTTATATTATAGTGTCCAGCTATTAACGCCTGAGGATCTTTCACTTTTCCATTCCGGGTTTTCTGTGTCAATGACTTTCTAATTTCAACACTACCAAACTGTTGCAAGGATGTCTACTGGCTCTTCAACCTTAATATAAATAGCTCTTTTCAAGATATGAGAATGATCTCTAGGATTTCTTGGCAGCTTTGGTTTGTCCTGGAGAAAATGAGGCTGGAGATTATAGTTTTTATTTAAATAAAAGACGATGCATTACGAACATTGAATGTGTTGATTCCATGGCATTGTGTTCCGTATTGGAGCCCTTAGGTGTGCTTTGCCAAGTTTAGACCGTTTTTTAAACGGACCTAAGTTATTGGGTATATTTACCCCGCATGTGAAGCGCAAATCAGGGTTGAGCAATTGGTTCACTCTGTCCGTCTGTCTGCAAATGTCAGTCTATGGTCGAGGTTACTAATTTAAATTGCATTTTATATTTTGAACACTGGAACATGAACTTGCAGTTTAGCAGGACCTTGGCTCTGAATTGGGCAAATTGGACGGAATGTCTCGCAAGCACTAAAACAGAGGAGTAAGGTAATTGTTTTCAGTCTCTTCTCCCTGGCAGTCAACAAAAATTGAAAATCATTCCAAACAGGAAACTTAATGCGTTTTAGGGACGTCATAAAGGACAAACAAAACACCAGACACGAAGAATTAATGTAACGTGTTAAATAAGGGGGTGTAAACTGTAAAGGGATGCTGCATCAATGGCGTAAACTTCCAAAAAAGTTTTTTTTTCGACATCTTTAAAACTCATTTCATTTCAATTGATTACAGTATTTGCTTGAACATGTAGAACACAAATAGCCTTGTAGGCACTTCTAAATCTCCAGTTTCGCAGTGTTTGGCCAAAAATTATTACACCCTCTCGACCAATCAATTTTGCCACTCAGCGATGGGGAATATTGAGATTCAGACAAAATTGTGACTCTACATTGTGCTCAAGCGCGAAGCAGTAGTTTAATAGAACGTTCCCATGTCCTTTCTCAAGACTGCACAAGACTAAGGTGTTCGAGGAAAAGTTTTTTATTTTAAAGCTTGTATAAAGCACACAAGTGTTTTTGCATGAATAAGGTTCCTCGTGTAAAATGTGTTTTGCTTAGCACAAGATAAAATACACACTATTTGATGAAAAATGCCTTCCTACATAGAATGTGATTTGGAAAAAATGCATGCAAACGTTCCACTGGCCATCCCCAACTCCAGTGTCTCTCCCTGGCTATTTCTCCTCCGATTTTATCGATCTGAACCCTGTCTTGGTGTAGAGTTGCGTTGTACATCAAGAACGAATTTTCTCACTCTCTGTGTACTGCTCTTCATCTCCAACCCCAGGAGTACCTCTGGCTGTGACTTCCCTCTGCTCCCACCTCATGTTTGGCTGTGTGCTGTACCATCCTCCCCACCAGTGACGACTCCAATATACCTCTCTCTCTCTCTCTCTCTGTCACAGGACATGGACCAACTTTTAATCACTCATCCCAACTCTCCTCCTCATATGGGTTGACTTCAGTTGTTACCATACTAATTGGATGGGTGTTGGTAACGCTCATCAGCCATGCACTTCTGCAAAGGACTTATGTGACTATGTGGGACTGACTCAATCCATGAATTTTTCCCACCTGGATTTCTCCAATGGAAAATCTTCCTATCTGGACTTTGTGATGACCAACTTCCCCAATTGGCTCATCTGATCATGTGCTTGTGAAGGTCCAACATCTCTCTGCTATCTCGAAGAACAGCCTCAGCATCGCGAGTCTGGTAGTTCACTTAGGCAAACTGCCAGGGACTACAAGCAGCCATCACACTTCAGGATTGGTCTCCTATATCTTCCGCCCCTGATAGTAATTCAGCCTGCAAATTCTTCCACAGAAACCTGCTGTGTCTTGTGCACATATTCATCTCAATCTCTCCTCAGTTTATCTAACTCATCCTCCTGCTCATGGTACTCTGAATCATAGGGTGAGGCAGTTGCTTTAAAACAACGTGCATTCTCCTTCTCGAAGGCAAATCCAACCGAAAGCAACCTCGGATGATTCCAAAAGTCTGCAACAAGTGTGTGTCTACTCTGAGAGCCAGACAACATCTGTTCAATCTCAAGAAAGAGCATTCAAAACTTGTCTCCCTTCTGTAAAACCTGGTGGTGCTTTGTCCAGTCTCTATCTGGTGTTTGCTCCTCTTCCATCCCATCAAGTGGTCACACCGACTCTGCTCGTGAGAAGGCCGAATGCCTCAATTCCATGTTTGCTTCAAAGTCGTGTGTCCCAAACCCCTCCCTCTCTGTACCCACCCACTCCTGAGTTGTGTCCTTTGCACCTGAGAAGGTGGAAAACTTTCTAGCAACCCTCGACTCTAAGTCTGCAACTGGACCGAATGGAATCGGCCCACGTGTCCTAAAATGATGCTCTGCTGCTTTTGCACTTCCTTCTCTGCCCTTTTCATCTATGATTTACCCTTGGTCATCTTCCATATGCTTGGAAATCAGCCAACATCACAGCATTACATTAAAAACGTGAAAAACAGATCGCATTAACTTATAGACGCAATTAGCTTGCTTCCAAACATCAGCAAGGTCATGGAATCATCATCGCAGTTGACATATAATCATTCCTTTCTCCAATGGACTCATCTCAGATCATAATTCGGCTTCAGACCTGGTCTCTACCTTTGACATACTGCTTCTGCTCTCCAACAATAGACGGAGGCCCTCAAGATCAGTCACGAGATCAGGGCTATCTCTCTGGACATATATCGAGCTTGTAATGCAGTCTGGCATCCTGCCTTTCTCTCTAAACTGTCTGCCTTTGGAATCCAAGGCCAACTCACTCATGATAACTGACTTCCTCCACTCTTTAGCCAATGTATGCCTCTCAAACAGAACCAATTCTTCTCCTCTTTCCTGTCAAAACTGGAGTACCCCAAGGAGTGTTCTAGGCCATACTAATTCCAAATCATCATCAAAGATCTCACTGACTTTTGCAAAATCCTCTTTCTCTTTGCTGATAACTCTACCTCTGCTGGGAACATCCCTCATCTTCCGGCAAAACAGGCAGCAGCTCTGCCATCTCCTCAGACCTTGACAAATCACAAAATGGTCAAATACTTGGAATATGTCTTTCAATACTGAGAAATTCCACACACTCACTCTTTCTCTGTGAAAGGACTCTTCCACAAACCCTCCCATCTACTTTCTCAGCAACCGTCTTGAAGAGGTTTAATCACTCTAACTCTTCAGTCTCACTCTGTCATGAACTATCTTTGGCAAGCCACATTTCAGAGTTGGCCTCCAAAGCCAGATGCCGATTGGGTATCCTCCACCATGCAAAGTCCTTCCTTGGCACACCTGAGCCCCTATCCACCAGCTTTCATCCGCAGCTTGCTGGAGTACTGCTGTTCCTCTGGTTTTGCTTCCTGCCTCATCTGCTTATCTCGACACCGTGGAAACCAGATTTCAAGATCATTGGAATGTCTCACGATGAAGCAGAGTTTGTGTTGGGCTTATCATTTCACCATCTCTAACAGGTCAGTGGTCTTCTCTGTCTTCTGCTTCATTCTGGCCTTGCACCTTTTCCCTTCAAGACAGTTTGTTTCCCGTCTCCTGCTGTTCCCTTTGTATGTTGTGTCCTGTCTGTTCTGTTGTCCTAGCTATTCCAGGAGTCAAGACCATATATATATAATTATATATATATATATATTAAATATATATATATATACAATATATATATGTATATATACAGTCATGTGCCGCTTAACGACGTTCCGGGACAACGGATCGCATATACGACGGGTCTGCCAGCTCTGAAAAAAAATTGAAAAAAATATGAAGCTGAAAAATTCCTATCGCCGAGTGATGTAGCCTCGTATAAAAATAAGCACATACAATTATGTACACTCTACAGAACATATACCTCTAAATGATATAAACAACGACAGTGTGGCCCTGTTATAATGCGATCGTGATGGTCCATAAAATGTCATCACGAAAAAAGCAGGGTCGTGCTAAATCGGGATTCAAGGAAATCGGCTTTCAAACTGAAGCAATGTTTCCACGTTTACCTTCTAGCAAGTAAATTACCTTTTGAATTGAAGAATTCCACGAATAAATCGTTGTTGTTCGTCAATTAAAACATTTATTTTAGTGAAGCTTTTTATGTGTTAAAAAATCGCACCGTTCGAAAATATATCACAATTGACAGGTGCTCGTTTATTCATTTGTAAATTATAACATCGATGCAATGATTACGTATTTAAAAATCAAACGCTATTTATTCACCTTTCTATAATAATCGATGCGAGAGGAGATTGTAAGCTGCTGCTAACAACACTGATGGCCGTCATGAACTGCACAAAGGTAAATCTAACGTGTCCTTCTGTCTCTTGGATGTGTGTTACAATGCCGACAGTATTCAGTAGAGTAAATGCTGTAACAGGTTTGTATCCGAGGAGCAATAGGCTACACCGTATAGCTTAGGTGTCTACGTTTGTGTAAGTACGATGTTCGAAAACGAAAATAAAAATGATGTTCGCACAACGCGACGTTGCTTAACGACGCGTTTCTCAGAACGTAACCCAGTCGTTAAGTGGCGCATGACTGTATCATATATATATATATATATATATATATATATATATATATATATATATAATATATGTGTGTGTGTGTATGTATATATAAAACAAGTACTGTAAATGAAAACAAGTTTTTTGGATTACACACTTTTATTATTATTTTTTAAAAATGCACTCAAAAGGAGAAATAAATTTTCTTTGCAATTCTTTAAATTCAGAATTTTGCATTCATTCATATTACGCAAAATAAAAGTGGGTGGCTGATTTTCGTGGCAATACTCATCTTCTTCTTTTGGCTGCTCCGTTAGGGTCGCCACAGCGATCATCCGTCTCCATTTCGCTCTGTCCTCCACATCTTCCATTGTCACTCCAACCACCCGCATGTCTGCCCTACCGATCCATAAACCTCCTCTTTGGCCTTCCTCTTCTCCTCCTACCTGGTGGCTCCATCCTCGGCATCCTTCTCCGATATACCCCGCTTCCCTCCTGTGCACATATCCAAACCATCTCAACCTCGCCTCTCTCACTTTGTCTCCAAACCATCCTACCTGCGCTGTCCCTCTAATATACTCATTTCTAATTCTGTCATCCTCGTCACTCCCAACGAGATCGCAGCATCTTTAACTCTGCCACCTCAGCTCCGCTTCCTGTCTTTTTGTCAGCGCCACCGCCTCAAAACCATACAACATAGCAGCTGGTCTCACTACCGTCTTGTATACTTTCCCTTTCACTCTTGCAGATATCTTCTATCACAAATCACTCTTGAAACTCTTCTCTACCCACACCATCCTGCCTGCACTATCTTCGTCACTTCTCTACCACACTCTCCGTTACTTTGGAAGTTGATCCCAGTATTTAAAACCATCCACCTTCACCACCTCAGCTCCTTGCAACCGCACCATTCCACCACCCTCCCTCTCATTTACACCACATGTACTCTGTCTTACTCCTACTGACTATCATTCCCTTCTCTCCAGTGCGTACCTCCACCTCTCGAGGCTCGCCTCAGCCTGCTCCCTAGTCTCACTACAAAATCATGATGTCATCCGTGAACATCATAGTCCATGGAGACTCCTGTCTGATCTCGTCCGTCAACCTGTCCCATCACCATTGCAAACAGGAAGGGCTCAGAGTCGATCCTCTGGTGCAATCCCACTTCTACCTTAAACCGGTCCGTCATCCCTACCGCACACCTCACCGCTGTCACACTGTCCTCATACATATCCTGCACCCACCCCCATACTTCTCTACCACTCCCGACTTCTCATACAATACACAACTCCTCTCTTGGCACCATGTCAATAGCT
This sequence comes from Eptatretus atami, assembly GCA_035128595.1. NCBI lineage: Eukaryota > Metazoa > Chordata > Myxini > Myxiniformes > Myxinidae > Eptatretus > Eptatretus atami. Next base: position 104,344,323 of record CM068957.1, on the reverse strand, counting down.
TCTCTAAATCCACACACACACATCCAACTCCTTTGGCCTTCCTGTATCTCCCATCACACTCTCAAAGAAACATCGCATCTGCAGTGCTCTTTCCTGCGATATTGCTGCTCACAAATCATCACCTCTCCTCTCAAACTAGCTTCCACTACTTTTCCCATAACTTCATGGTGTGGCCTCAACAACTTTTACCTCTGTAATTACACAGCTCTGCACAATCACCCTTATTCTTAAAAATCGGTACCAAGTCATAGACTCCTATAGAGAAGGACTGGAACGTCACGATCTCGGGGTTTGTAACTTGAGTCTGAGGATTAACTTGAGTCCGGGGCTAAAATGACTTCTAGAAGGGCTAGAGACACGATCTCGGGATCCATATAGGGGTTTTGAGGACGGCGAGTTCAATAGTGTCATTTTCAACACACCACTGAGGTCATCTTCAAGGTCAAAAGGTCATATTTCAAGGTCAAATTACTGAATTTTGGTATTTTTTGCCGTTTTTGTGTCTAACTCATAAACGGTAAGAGATGGCTGATTGTAATAGATGCAAGTGTGTAGAGCTGTCAACCTTGAATATTTATTGTCGTATATCGGTATTACATAAACATTATATGCATGTAACAACACTATGCATATTACAACTATTGTCTGTGTCTATCACTAGTTGGAGAGCTTTTCTTGCCTCCTGAGGAATCCAAGCTTTTTCTTTGTCACGTTACATTGAGCACATGAGCTTTCAATAGAATGTTAGCTAAAGTAGTACATGCAGCATTACTACTAGCTAAAGGTGCATCTACAGAGGATAACAGCTTCAGAAAAAATGAAATCGGCAACGCATTTTAGTCTTGTCATACAAATTATAGGCATTATGTACAAAAAGACGGTTGACATAGTCGGCACACTCAATCCACCTCTATTCAAATTATCTAGAAACACAGATGACACCTCGTTAATATCTTCATCATCAATGACTCCTCCATACTAGTTGCTATATCGCCATATTTTGAACAAGGTGTCCGGCCAAATAAACTACTTTTAGCTTAAGGGCATCATCAGACCCCAGAGATCCTGAGTGTCTTGAGGAGTAATCTCGTCAATGAGTTCACTTCGCTCATCTGGATTTATGGAAGTTGTAACAGTTCCTTGGCGCAATCAATCACACGAGAACTAGATTCAGGCATAATGTCATGCTTAATGAGTGTTTTGCAAATTTACAATTTTAGCTGCAGCCATAATGTCAACTCCGTCAATGTAGAAGTTTCCACCGCTTCTTTGCCTGGCTTGGCCGAAAACTTTTCCAAGGCTTCATCTGCAAATATAGCAGGAAGAACGTAGTCAAAGTCTTTCTCTGCCAGAAGCAATTTAGCAGGCATCCACATTATTACGTGTGGAACAGTGAAGGCTTCAGCAGTTTTGCTGAGTTAGCTTCAGCTTACGACCACCACCTCCTTGCCATTGCGCAGGTAGATATAATTTGGCGGCCTGCTCCAGCCTAGTGAAACTTGTACAGTCTGCTGTCCAAGGCTGTCTGGATTCGTCCGCAGCAGATGGATAGCTGAGAAACGGTCTTTCTTTTCACGTTCATCATCTTGAACCACTCACTCATATACTGGGTGAGGATGATTGTGCCTTCGCTGATGCCCAGTGAATCCTTGAAGGTCTTTAAAGCAGCGACAATCTTGTCATTTAACACTTGCATACCAATGGTAAGCTCTGGCGTTGAAGGGGCTTGGGGAAAACAGCGGTGTGCGTCAGCTTAGTTTAAGCGAACAGGAGTAGCCCAGTTCTTCGGCTTCCTACCCTTTGACGAGGTATCGGGATTTAAGGCCTGTAACCCTGGTTTGGAGTGTCAAAACCAAATGGCGGCTCATGTGATTCGGTCATTCCCAGACCGGTCGTGTTGAATAATATACATACACACACATACACACACACATACATAGGGTGTGTCAATAATAGGATAACCACTTCAAAACTTGATTAACCAAAACATTGAGTAAAAATACAAAAAATTAACTCGGGAAATGAAAAGCAAATCATGGAGAAATGAAACTCGTTCTGCGTTAATGCGCTTATAGTTGAGGTGTGCGATGTGAGCACCCGCACGCACACAACATACATTCACACGAATTGCTAAGTTTTCAATGATGTTTCTGCAAGTTTTAATGGTTACTGTCTGCACATAAGCCTCATTTGCTGCCTTCAGATCAGGTTCAGATCTGGGGTGTTCCTTGTAGACGTTATCCTTACAAGCTTCCCACAGGAAAAACAATCCAGCAGATCGAGGTCAGGGCTGTGTGGAGACCATTCATTTTCCAAACGCAAACTGAGAACTCGTCTGAATTTTTGATGCAGAAAGGCAAAGGCAATTGTTTTGTTGGCTGTATGCGGGGTAGCACCGCCTTGCATGAACCACTGTCGCCGGAGGGCTGCAGTGCTCACAGATCGCTTCAAGTCTTCGTAAAATGCGTAGACAATCGACCGGTATCGTTCTTGATTGATGGTAACCATTCTTCTGTTTTTGTCTTCAAACCAATATGGTGGTGGAGAATCACCATTTAGGAGAGGGTTATAAGAATATTTCAAAATCACTCATTATCCCTTTGAGTACAGTGAAATCCATCATAAAGAAGTGGAAGAAATATATATGCAAAAGTATCCGTCTCAAGTGATGGGAAAATTATTTCACGGACTTTAAAAAGGTTAATCGTGTTGCACTCCTGGTTTCACTCAGAGCTACTTCTACAGTGGTGCACCATCGGGTGGCGGAGGTTCAATTTGTCCTAAAAGAGGGCAAAATATAGCTATTTTAAATGCTATATTAATGGAGATCGGTAATCAATCTATTTTAATCCAGATGTTCATGTTGATTTTTCAGATTACTTGAGGGGACAATAAAATGACTGACTACATTGCATCAATAAAATGAAATAAAATGCAAAATAATCAATCGGCAGCTTTTCAAATGCAGCGAGAGAAGTGGCTACCCAAACAGGAAATAGACAGACAGACAGACAGACAACATGGTTCATATATATATTGTACAAGATATGCACACTAAATTATAGATATGATTTATCACCCCACACACACACACACACACACACACACACACACACACCACACCACACACCACCACACACACACACACACACACACACACACACAGTCTGCCAAGCAGGCACGTAAGATGTCGGCCATTATAAGCTTGCAGTATGTGTGAGAAACTACTGAGGTTATCCAGAAGACCCAATAGTTCAGTGGGCTGTCGCTGCATTAGCGATGAGATCCTTGGGTTTGAGTCCCGGTCGAGTCAGGAATTTGTCCCCCCCCCACACACACAGGAACTTATTTCTGCTTATTAAAAAAAAAAAAGTTTTTACACACACACGAGTGTATGTGTGTGTAAAGTGGCCTGCAAAAGTATTCACCCCCTACAGTAATGCCACATTTCGATGAATCTGGTAGAATTTTTTTTTCTGTATAGTTGAAGGAGGTTCCATGTCAGGAAAACCTGCAAAAAACATGTACAAATCAAAATTCACTGGTTGCAAAAGTATTCATCCCTTCGATCAGTACTTGGTGGAAGCATCTTTTCAGCTTTGGGTAGGTCTCCACCAGCTTTGTATCGTGAGATGGTGAAATTTTTCCCATTCTTCATGTGAAATAGTTCTCGTTCTGCCAAGTTTGAATGAAATCGGCGATGTACTGCAATCTTCAAGTCTCGCTATTAATGTTCAATTGGGTTCAAGTCAAGACTTTGACTGGACCACTCAAGAACATTTTATTTTCCTCTTATTCAGCCACTCCAGTGTGGCTTTAGCTTTCTGCTTCGGATCATTTTCCTGCTGAAATGTGAATCTCCTACCCAGTTTCAGATTCATGGCTCATTCAAGCAGGTTTCATCAAGGATTCTCCTGTCCTTTGCACCGTCCATGGTCCCTTCTATCCCGACAAGTACCCCAGTCCCTGCTGATGAAAAGCAGCCCCATAACATGATACTGCCACCACTATGCTTGGATGGTGTTGACTGGGTGATGTGCAGTGATAGGCTTGTGCCAGACGTAATGCTTTGAATTTAGACCAACAAGTTGAATATTTGTCTTGCTGACCACAAAATCTTTCTCCACATGCCTTGTAGTATCATCAAGATGCTTTTTCGCAAACTCCATACGATCTTTTGGATGCACATTTTTCAGAAATGGCTTTGTGAAGGGACGGGATCTTGTTAATTGATGAACACTGACCCCCATCTCGAATTTAGAACCTTGCAGATCTTTCAAAGTCACTGTCGAATTTACAGTGAGATCCCAAACCAGTTTCCTGCTTGCCCGGCTGCTGAGTTTGGATGAGCGACCTGGTCTGGGTAGAGTCTGGGTTTGTATGATATGTCTTCCACTTCTTAATGATGGATTTCACATACTCAAAGGGAGAATGAGTGACTTTGAAATGTTTCATCACCTCCCCTGAATGGTGCTTCTCCACCACCTGATGTCTGACTTCTTTGGAAAGCTCCTGGTCTTCATGTTTGGATTATTAGTTGACCAAGCGAGTTGCACCTTAAACTCCCGAGATAAGTGCGGGAGCTTAATTTTTAAGTTACACTAAAATTATGCCTGGTGTTGGCTTTATGGTTAGGGTGGTGGGCTTGGGATCCTCAGATCCTGAGTTCAAATCCACTTGGCTGTTGAATTAATACCAGGTGGGTTGACTGCCTGTCATCCTTCCGAGGGTCGGCAAAATGAGTGCCAGCTTGCAAAAATCCTGTGTCGGAGTGGCGACCCATCCAGGATTGTGCCAATAGCCAAGGAGAATGCTTAAGCAGCACCAAGCTGGTCCCAATGGATGGATGGATGGACTACTGATTGCATACAAGCACTCTCCACCTGTTACACTTATTTTGTAACCTTTTGAACAAATAATTTGCTCTTGAAGTAATTTCAGGTTAATTAGGCAAAGGGTTTGAACTGACAATCATCTGTTAATCTAACTTATTCACATTTTATCCGCTTTTTTTTTTTAAAGCTTTATCACTTTGAGTAGTTTCTGAAGTCTATATATTTACGTTTTGATTTGAAGGCATCATGAAATAGGCTCAGGTGGCATCAAAATGTGAAAACTTGGGAGGAGGTGAATACTTTTGCAGGCCTCTGTATATAAATATTTGTATATGCGAGTGTGCATATATATCTACATATGTATATGTGTGCGTGAGTGTATATGTATGCAAATCAGTGTATACATGATGTGAAAAGGTGACTCTCACCTGTGGTAGATTTTTTCCTCAATGGTACCAGCGGTGAGCAGGCGGTAGATAGTTACCTGCCTGGTCTGTCCGATGCGCCAAGCTCGCTCTCTCGCCTGAAAAGGATAAGGCACAGAAGTTAGAATATCAAGGGAACGAAGACCCCCCCAAATCCAAAAAAGTGCCAGCTCGATCTTTGACTTAGTGTTTAAGGACTCTTGTGGCAAGACTGGGTTTTCAAGCATCATTTCGTCATGGAAAATACCAGCCACCCCCCCCCCCCCAGTATGTGCAAAGGTTTGGGTTATTCCAAAGTAGTCACGCCTTCACGTAAATCCATCAAATTATTAGTGACTACTAGCAAATGTACCCAGCGTTGCAATGCCGGGTTCATCCTCCACCTCCCTCTTCACTCCACCCTCCCTCTTCCCTCGGGACTCTCACCCCTCCCTCTTCCCTCGGGACTCCCACCCTCCTCTTCCCTCGGGACTCCACCTCCCTCTTCCCTCGGGACTCCCACCCTCCCTCTTCCTCGGGACTCCCACCCCTCCCTCTTTCCCTCGGGACTCCACCCCTCCCTCTTCCCTCGGGACTCCCACCCCTCCCTCGTTCCTCGGGACTCCCACCCCTCCCTCTTCCCTCGGGACTTCCCACCCCTCCCTCTTCCCTCGGGACTCCCACCCTGCCCTCTTACCTCGGGACTCCCACCCCTCCCTCTTACCTCGGGACCCCACCCTCCTCTTCCTCGGACTCCCACCCCTCCTCTTCCCTCGGGACTCCCACCCTCCCTCTTCCCTCGGGACTCCCACCCCTCCCTCTTCCCTCGGACTCCCACCCCTCCCTCTTCCTTCGGGACTCCCACCCTCCCTCTTCCCTCGGGACTCCACCCCTCCCTGTTCCCTCGGGCTCCCACCCCTTCCTGTTCCCTCGGGACTCCCACCCCTTCCTCTTCCCTCCGGACTCCCACCCCTTCCTCTTCCTCCGGACTCCCACCCTTCCTCTTCCCAAGAAGAAGCCGATTTGATTTTGGTTCAGGTTCGGATCCAGATCCGGCCTATCAGTGGATACAAAACGTAAACTGTTCAGCCTGGTGGAGGTATGCGCTTTACCGGTGCCATTCTCGTTCTTCCCTGTTTCCAGCGAATCCCATATGGCCTCGATATGTCTCATGTCCAGACCCTGAGATGGCCATTCCAACACTTGGAGCACACCAGCTGTAACCTTGTTCTCCAATATTGTTTATTACATTGGAAGTGTGTTTTGGATCGCCATATTGTTGAAAAATGAATCTCTTCCAATTAAACGATTTCCACTTGGAACTGCATGTCAGGTCAGGTCAGGTCAGGTTAGGTATGGGAGCATGCGCCAGAGCAGCGCGTCGCTGCATCCACTTTCCGCCGGTACTCCAGGGCTCCCTCTGGCCTTCCCCCAGGCAGATCCTGACCATCCCATTTTTCTTGAGATGCTGATCAACCTGCTGCAACTACGAGGACGTGGTCGTCCCATTGGCCTCCTCCACTCACGAAGCTCCCTCACTGAGATAATCTGGTGAGCAGGATCAGCGTCAGGAAACGAGCTACATGTCCATACAGCAGCAGCTGATGCTCACGGACTATGCAGGTAACAAATCTCATTTGAGTCTCTCTCAGCAACCCTCATTGACACAAAGTCCGATCAGCGACAGCCAACGATTCTCCGAAGAGACCTGGTCCAAAGGAAATAAGTCTCCATCTCAGATCCCTGTCAGAGTCCAAGTCTCACATCCATAGAGCAAGACTGGAAGCAGCAAGGACTGAAGACTCGGACTTTCGTCCTCCTGCACAGTTACCGGCAGCGCCACACCCCATGATCCAGTGAATCCATGACTCCTCAGGCCTGACCCAGATGTCTGTTGACCTCTGGCTCACAGCCAGCAGAGACATGAATATCACTGCCAAGGTAAGTGAATCTCTCCGTGACCTCAACATCTCCGCCACAAACAGGTACAGACAGGACAGCAACATCCAAGATGTCATTGAAAGCCTGGATGTTAGTTTTGACCCAGGAAATCCATAATCGCAGCTGCTCCGACTCCCCATTCAGCACCTCGAGGACCCCCAAAAGGATATCTAGAGTTTCCGCAAAGATGACTGCATCATCTGCGAAATCAAGGTCGGAGATCTTGACATTCCCAAACGATGCACCGCAGCTTGATCTCTCCAACATCATCACCAGAATCCAGTCCATACAAGTGCTGAAATAGTGTGGGGCCACGTACACACCCCTGACGAACTCCAGAAACAACTGGAAATAAGTCAGAGATGGTATCACCACATCTCCAGCACTCTCAGTACCAGAGTATAGTTCACACATTAGATTGATCAGTTTTCGAGGCACTCCACGAAGACCAAGAATCCTCCAGAGGGCATCCCGATTCATTGAATCAACGCTTTACAGAGATCAACATAGGCTGCGAGCACCCTGCTGCCGAAACTCTGCAGCACCAACTGCATGGTACTGCAATATCTCCTTGGACTTCTCTTTTGTTATCATCCCGTTAACTTTAAAAGTTTTTCCTTCACCTAAAGCTGAGATACAACCCCAGACAATGACAAAACCTCCCCATGTCTAACAGTAGGCTGCAAGCCTTGCGTGTTGTGATGCTGTCCAGTCTTCTGTGCCACGAACTGGCGTCTCTGATCCAAAAAGTTTAAACTTCGACCAGAGTAACCAATTCCATTGTTAAGTCACCCAATCTTTCACCCAAACCCAAACCCACCCAAACACCCAATTGGTGTTGCTTGGAAATTTCAGTTTTTTCACCTTGGTCTGTGGTCTTAGCAGTGGTTTCTTTACTGCAACTCTGCATGGAGACCTGCTGCAATCAGCCTTCTGCACACAGTGCTGGATGAGATGTTAATGTTCACGCTGCTCTCATTTAATTTGTCATCTGTTGACTTGATTTTCTTCTATCATGTAAGCTGAGCTACTTCAAGTGCTTGTCTTCGCTTGGCGAGATTATTCAGGGTCTTCCTGGCCTTTTCTTATTTTGTACCAAGCCAGTTTGTTTTTGGCATTGTAAAGTGCACTTCACACCATTGTATAATCTTCATTTTTATGCTATTATCTTCATAAGTGTATGCTTCCTCTTCCTCGAAGTCTTCAAAATAGCTGTTCACCACAATCTCTTATCTTCCCCCATCAAAAACCACGATCTTTTCTACCCACGCTAAGCCACACCAAACCCACCTCCTTCAAATTCCCTGCTTTCCTTCCTGAAGTCCTGTAGTGTCCATCTTATTTACCCTGTGTACCCTGCCCCATCTCTCTCCCTTACACAGATCTCCTCATGTCTCTGTTCCCCACTGGTTTTTTCTTCCCTCTCCTGCCCCTCTTTGTCTCCTGCTCCCCCTTGTTGTATGTTCTGCGTGTTAGCCCTCACACGAGCCTAGACAGTGTATACAAAAAGAAGAAGAAAAAAAAGAGTTTGGATGTTCACATGATGTTCTGTTGAAAGTTGCTTTCTTGGCACCATTCTGAACCCACTTAAACTTTCAAGCAATAGAACAAGCTGATGAAAAAAAATTACCTTTGCAAACTTTGTTGCGAAGGTTATGTTTTGATCGCGTGTGTATTTATTATTTATTGTGAATATGTGTGTTTGTTTGTTTGTTTGTTTGTTATTCGCATAACTCCAAAAGTATTGAACTAAATCGCAGCAAATTTGGTGGGATATTGGTTATTATCCGAGGACCATTTGATTAGATTTTGGGAGCGATCGGGTCAAAGGTCAGGTCAGTATGAAAAGGTCAAAATCGTCTTTTTACCATAGCGCGGTCAATTTGTATCCAATTTGCATGCAACTAATGCCAAAATGTTCAGAATTCAATGCCCATCTTGTGATATGTGACATGACACATGACGTAAATTACCCTTATTAGCGGTTGGGAGTCAAAGGTCAGGGGGGGTCACAACATTGCAAAATGTGCGGTTTTAGTCATTAACACGGTCAATTCTTACCGATTTGCATGAAACCAACACCAAAATGTTGACGTTCTGTTCCCCAACTTCTAATACAATTACAAAATTAGAGTAAAAGGTCAAGGTGAGGTCATGAAAAGGTCAAAATCGTCATTTTGCATAGTGCGGTCGATTTTTATCCAATTTGCAATGAACCAATGCAAAATGTTGTGAATTCAATGCCCAATCTTGTGATATACGATATGACACAGGAAATTTAATGTTTTAAGCCATCATAACACATATGAGATGCAGATGTGGTTATGGATTAAATACCCTCACAATCAACGGTTTCTGGGGGGGGGGGGGGGGGCAAATGTAGCGTTGGCGAAGGTATGCGCTCTACTGAGTGCCCGTTCTAGTTTCAACATATTTACCAATTTACAACTTTATTATAGTTTCTTGTAACTTGCATTAATGTAACTTGTGTTGATTACTTAAATATTCTTTATTATTATTTACTGTACACAAATCACAAACTGTTTCTGCATATATTTTTTGTGGTTAGAGGATATACTAGCACATAATATGATAAAATGCTTAACATAAAATCTTTTTCAGTTTCCTAATTTATTTTATATATTTAAGGTAAATGTGATATTAAATTACTTGTCACAGAAATATTTAATGATCTACCTTCATTGCAACATTCTAATTGCCTCCAAATGTTTAAAATAGGGAATAGCACCACAAACATGAAAAATAACCCAAATCTTTGTTTAGTACTGTACATCCCTCATCCATTTACTCACTCCTGCCCCCTGTACCCAACGGTAGTTCCATGCTGCTGAAGCAATTTTCATGGCAAGGATTACATCTTTGCCTTCTCAGCAGTCATCAGGGAGGGAATTTGGAATTTGGCCAGGGTGTTCAAGATGATAACACACTTTGTACCAATGTTTTCGGTCCACCATTAACCGACGTTTGAAAACAGGTCCCCAGAAAAATGTCCCATCCGACAGATGGCGTATTTTGACAGTCTGCCAAATACCAGATTGAGAGTTCAGTCATTTCAGGAATCAAATACACACTGGACAGTTCAAAGGCTACTGTGATACCTCTGAAGCATCCTGCATTCCCCCTCACAACCCCCCCTCCCCTCCACTTTCCTTGCATTTCTCTCCCCACCTTTCAAAATCAAATGTTCATCTAACCTCAAGTGCCGAATCGGTAGATAGCCCATAGCTAACGTAATTATCATTATCAGAGCTTGCAATAATAACTGAAGCGGTGAAGAGGGAAAGTGTAACCATACTGCGTATCAATGCTGGGGTTCCAATCCGGGTCATAGATGATGACACGATCTGCTCCAGTTAGATTCACACCGAGGCCCCCGACACGTGTCGTCAGCAGGAACATGAAGATGGACTCATCCTGAGAAAAAGATACACCACTTTCCTTTCCCATTGATCACTTTGATAATCTCAACAATCTTGTCACATTACCAGGAGTCAAAATTGGTAGTTTGGAGACTAACCATGGTCTGTTGGAGTTCAGCAAAACCACTAAGTGGGCACTACAATCCTGATGTCAGAGCTGAATAGACAGCTCTGATGCCAAACAAAATGTCTTTGTCTTATTATAAGTGTGATATTCCAGATCAAAAACAAAATAAGTTATCATTGAACAAGCAAAGAAAGCCTATACCTAACTTGCCTTGTCGTAACCTTATCCAGCACAGCAGTTAGCACTACATGTCTAACGGCAGGTTAACAGAGTGACAAGTTCATAAATGCCTTTAGTGGGAGTGTATGTCTTTAACTGCATGGTACTGGCCTCTGGAGAATGCTCGTGTGTACGAGGGAAGATGAAGAAATCGTCATTACTGCATGGTGTTGTAATTAAATGAACTAAACCTAAGCACATCATCACTGAAGTATGACGACATAGATGATAAATATGAAGATGTGCAACATCTTTTTGCTCTGCAGACTGCCATGCAACTGCAGCATACCGATGGTAGCATTTTCACGGTCAGAAGATGAAATGGTCAACAAGATGGGCACTCATTATGTCCATCACTCAGGTGTTCAAAGTCACTGGCTCAAAGTTGTATTCACCTTCAAACTAAGAAAGTTCTCAACTCTGCAAGAGATTAATGCTCACGACTTGTACAAATGACAGCTCATCTTATTTGCTGAATCTAAACTGCTGCAGCACTATCCTCTGTTACCATTTTTTTGTGGTCATCTCAGCACTCTCCTCATTCATGTCCTGGCCATGGTTCGGCTGGCTTGAGCTTAACATGAATGAGGCTGTCATTTGACACCTTGTCACGACGCAACCAATCTACCACAAGCGATCTTTCATTCTGATCAGCTGCCGTCGCGACTTCTCAAACTTCGACCCACACTAACACCACTGCTTTTATCGCAAATTTTATGAGTCTGGTGCATCTCCGCAACATGGATGAGTCCAGTTAACTCATGGTCTTGCAAGCCAATTAGCGAGATCGACTGCCCTTCTCTCAGCACGATGTGCACACATCATGTATCATCAATGTGCTTTCAGACAAGGGCTAACAAGAGTAGCAAGGTAAAATAGGTACCTGATGTACCTGCAATTAAACAGGATATTACTTGCTCTCAGTCCAATCAATCAATCATTTGTATAGTGGTTTTCATTTCTTGCAAAATGGCAACACTTTCCAAACAAGGAGAATAGTGAAAACAAATTTATGAAAAGCAAAGGTAAAATATATTTTGGAAGAATTCAAAAAAACACATTTAAGAAAGGCAATTTGTGTGTTTTAGCGTTCAAGTATATAATTCATTTGAAATTTAAAAAAAGTTGAAATTTTTTTTTCAGAAGTTTACCACCGCTGATTGTACCAGCTTTTACACCCCTTATTTAACATGTTACATAGTTATTCTTGCCTGTTTTTTGTGTCCTTATGACGTCCTAAAAAAAACAGTAAGTTTCGCTGTTTGGAATGATTTTCAATTTTCTTGAGTGCCAGACAGGCAGACAGAGTAAACAATGACCACGCATGCTCACTCGGGACGAGATTCTGTACAATTTACCAAATTCAGAACCAAGTACTGTTAGCCGCAGGTTCGTGCTCCGATTCATTTTCTAGATTTTCAAATATAAAAGTCAATTTAAATGAAGCAGTTCCTCAATCATAGACTGAGGTTTTAGACAGACAAACGGAACATTTGCTTAACCCCACTTTACGCTTCGCATGCAGGTGGATTGAACGTCCTATTTACACCGAATACAGTTAAAAAAAAAGACTAGAAGGGACTCGGTAGAGTGCATACCTCACACACAATGCCTGATCCATGAGAAATATCAGGCCAATACATTTTTTAAATATCATGCTATAATATATCGTTTTTGGCCCTATCTCTCAATGGTGAAGAATCACTTTTAAAAATTATCAGATCCGGATTTTGATCTTCACCAAAATGAATAATTATTTTTTGTCACAACACCCAAACATGTCCACCGAGTTTTAGTGGAGCAAGGGCCACCAAAAGAGGGAGATACCCACACCAGCAGTACCACATTTTCTAATGTGGTTATTATTGACCACTACTATCCCGTACATGAAAACCAATGATGCCAGTCTGGAAATGGTGGCATTCTGAGAAATAGGTCAATTAAGGTCATTGACCTGAAATTTGGGCAATATTTACTAAAACGGCTATATTTTTATAATTGTCATGTTACAATACCTTGATATACATCAAACTGATCCTAAGACATAGGCTATAACATGCAATAACAAAAAAGAACATGTGGCTGAAAATAGTAAGTACAGAACGCAATTTTATTACAGATTTTGCCCCAAAAATCGCAAATTTTCCATATACTTTTTAGGCATCACTCATCACATGCATAATATAAAAGTATCAAATATTAAGCATTAAAAAGTTTCTCTAGAGTCTGCCTGCAATTATTCATATATATAATACATTGTATTTCTTAAGTGTAAAATCAGATTTTGTCCAAGATGCCTGAAAATACCTGAAAATGGTATTATTCAGTACTCATGGCATATGACCATTACTTGATTAATATCATATTTATTAAGGAAAGATTTGTTTTCAAATATTATATTGTTACAAGGAATTATATTTGTTGATGAGTATATCAACAACACACAAGGATGGATTCAGGATTTGTGTAATGGGGGGGGGGGGGGTATAAGTTCTTATATACTATAAATATTTTTTAAATGGTAATATTTCAATGTACTACTTGTTGAAAATAAATTTCAAAGAAATATTGAGGACTATAATGGCTGTTTGTACAAACTCTCCACTTTTGCATCAAATGCAATCTTTCTAACAAAATTACCAGTTACTAAGATAAATGCCAGGTAACTGTCAACATTATGTTACATATTATGTTGATATCTAGTCTGCATCTGAGTCTGAATTATCACTGTAAAATGCAGAGAGAGTAAAGGGATTTGAACATGATTTGTCCCCTCCATCCACCAAGGCTTCACAGGTGCATGCTGCTGTGCATGGTGGCCACTCTCAAGCAAGAACACTCACTGCACAGGATTGGGTTGATATCACACACAAGCAGCTGGCGATTGACTCATCATTTGAGGCTGGAGACCAGTGCCATCTGGGCTGTGTTCGAAGCCATATGCTGTTGCATCAGGTAAGGTTGGAGAGGGTAAGCAGCTTGTCTCCATATTAACAGCTGATAAGCAGAGCGAAGTAGATGCAGACTGAAAGCGTCTTCTGTTGGTGGTAGTTTCTTTCCCTGATGTTCCTCTGTCCAGTCTTCTGAACCTCAGGGCATTCAATTGACATGCAGTTTGTCTTGCATACATGTAGAACAAACTTTGTGGCTGCCATTTCTTTCCTTTGAAATGTTTGCTCATCAGATCCTAGCAGACCAAGAGGCTGGAACTGGTCGGCTTTCTGCCTCATTATCGAAAGGCAGTGCGCTTTCCTGGCCGAAAAAAAAAGCTTACCGTATCAACAACAGTCACGCAGTACACTGACAGAAGTTTGCTGCTGTTCAGTGGTGAGTGTATCATAGATGGTGTGCACAGGTATATAACGGGTAAGCTGTGTGTGCCTGCCATCATGACCAGTCAAAAAAGAAGATCTCTTGTCTTGTGATTGCTTGTCTATGGTGAACTAAGAGGAAAGAACATCAGTATCAGGCTGCACACCACAATAGTCTGTGCCCCATCATCTGCTGCAGCTCAGCATGGAGGATGATTCTAGTGTCTGCTTCTTCTTGTTGGAGCACAAGGACTAACTTCTTTTACTCCTTCACATGTAATGGAAGATGCTTGATCTTCTTGACCACCACTGACAAAAAGTGTCTGTCCTTCCTTCAATAGCTCTGGTGCATTTTCTGTGATTACTGTGTGTAGTACCGTGCCAAGTTTGCCTTGTTTCTTCCATGGGTCAAAAACTGCTTCCAGTTCTGAGGGATGAGCTGCATCTCCTTTCACATGGTAGATGTGACCTTGTCCTTCACCTCTCCTTGCACGGGTTTGAGCTTTTGATGCATCCTTGGTGTCTTTGTCAAAGACAATGTGCACTTGCTGGACTAGGGTATTGCTGGCTGTAATGGTGCTGCTGGTGTGCAGAATACATAGGCAAGGACCTTTGTGCGATGTTCTTGAAATTCACCTTCTCTACCGTATTTGGGAACTCCAGCATCTGGATGATGCATGTCATCGAAGATAACACACATCACTCCTCTGTATTGTGTAATTTCTCTCCAGGTACCAGCTCTTCAAGGTTGTGCATGGAATCTGACTTGCACAGGTTGTCATGTTGCCATCATCTGTGAAAAGCTCAGGAGCACTGGAGAGTTTCTCGAATGATAAGACTCGCTTCAGGGGCACCTTCTTGTTAGCATTGACAGCAAGAAGCCTCAAATACTTCACTTACACCATCAATGTCACATCCTGTGTTTCACTTTACTTTTGGTGCATGTTCGCCATAGTCTTGATTGTTGATCTTGGGATGGGATCATAAAGACTCTTCTTGGGAATCTTCTCCTTCAGGTACTATGAAGCGCTCAGCAATAAACGCTTTTGCCATTGTTGCTCCCTTGGACAAGGCTTTTGTATGCTCTCCTGAATCGGTGGTGGTGCAACTGCTCCAGTAGCAAAGTTGACCAAGTATCCTGAAGAGTCTGTTAGACAGCTTCAAATGGATCAACGTAAGCTTCATCAAACATAACTGTCATCTTCTTGACATCTGCACTTCACCTCTTTTGGGCAGCATTCCCTGCTGCATGGTGCTGGTGAGGCTGCTTGTTCGTTGCTTTTCTGACCATAAAACGAATGGCTTCCTGGAACTTCATGGATACTGTGCTGTCACAGGACGAGCTAAAAACCATCTTGCTAGAGCGGATCCTCGCAGTGTCAGACCAATAATTCCTCCAGTCCCTTTCAGGATTTATTTCAGTTGCTTCCAGAGTGTAATCCATCCAGACAGCATTAAACCTTCCCTGGGAAAAGCTTTGCAACAAACTCTCCCTGTTCAAACTGCTGCCTCATCAGATGGTAGCCTGCACATCATCAGTAGTGACACAGGGAGTACCGAGAGTAGTTCGTACGATTTGTTGCAAACAAGAGAGGTAGAAACTCGGCTTTATGATTTGGTTCTCATGCCATAGCCCATTTCTGGTTGTACTGAGGAACACCTTAAGTGGGCACATCACTCACTTTCATCAAAAGTCATACAAAAACTGGAAAGTTGGGAGCAAGATCTTCCATACTCCGCGAAAGAGCTCAATTAGTTCTCCAAGCCTGCTGTGATGACTTCTGTGAGCTCGTGTTACAACATCAGACATTTTTGGGATGTCTCTGAATTAGGCTGAGCACTTCGGATGACTTCATTGGATTAGGTGATTTGATTCTTCTCAAAAAAAATCAAAACACAAAAAAACAAAACACAAACGAAAACAACAAAACATCAAAAAAACAATCAAAAAAAAAACAACACAT